>CM061748.1:275701113-276301113 GCA_030979885.1 Lolium multiflorum | reverse complement strand
TGACAATCCGCCAGAACTGGACTTTGAATATGTAACAGTACAGGTAATAAAAAGTCCGCGTTTACCTTTCCGAACATTATTTCTGCTGTTTTTAGAAAATATGAAAAATTACGGAACCAAAACGGAGTGGAAAAGACGCGCGAGGGCCCGTCACCACAGGCCGGCGCGGGCCCCACCCTGGCCGCGCCGACCTATGGTGACGGCACCTCGGCGTCCCGTTTCCACTCGTTTTCGGCCTGGAACCTTCCTTTTGTCGTAAAAATATTTGCTATATAATCCCCCGGACCCCTGAGGTCCGTAATATCGTTTTCTCGTCGTGTTTTGTTTCGAGCTGTTTTCTGCCAGGATCTGCTTCGGATCTAGATCCACCATGTCCTCGTCGGGAACTCAGAAGGACAGCTTCTTTGAGGACGTCGTCAACCCGTACATGAACGAGCTAAAGATGCACCCCAAAGAGTTGCTGCTCGTGGATGGAGAGTGATACGTCTCCAACGTATCCATAATTTCTGTCGTTCCATGCTTGTTTTATGACAATACTTACATGTTTTGCTTGCACTTTATGATGTTTTTATGCGTTTTCCGGAACTAACCTATTAACCAGATGCCACTGCCTTCCTTTCTGCTGTTTTTGGTTCCGGAAAGGCTGTTCGGGCAATATTCTCGGAATTGGACGAAATCAACGCCAAAGATCTTATTTTTCCCGGAAGCATCCAGAACAGAAGAGTCGGAGGAGAGCCGGGGGCCACCGGGAGGGTGGGCCGCGCGGGCCAGCCCCCGCGCCCCCTGAGGAGGCCACCGTCGGCCCTCTGCGCCGCCTCTTCGCCTATTTAACTTTCGACCTAAAAACGCAGTACCACTTGACGAAACTCCAGAAAGACTCCGGGCGCCGCCGCGAAACTCCAATTCGGGGACGAAGTCTCGTCCGGCACCCTGCGGGACGGGGAAGTGCCCCGGAAGCCATCTCCATCAACGCCACCGCCTCCATCATGCTCCATGAGTAGTTCCCCCATGGACTACGGGTTCTAGCTGTAGCTAGTTGGTATTCTCTCCCCATGTACTTCAATACAATGATCTCATGAGCTGCCTTACATGATTGAGATCCATCTGATGTAATCGGTGTTGTGTTTGTTGGGATCCGATGGATGATACATTATGATTAGTCTATCTATAAAGTTTGTGAAGTTATTGTTGCTGCAATCTTGTTATGCTTAATGCTTGTCACTAGGGCCCGAGTGGCATGATCTTAGATTTGAGCTCTATAATTATTGCTTAGATTGTATCTACAAGTTGTATGCACATGTCACTGTCCGGAACCAAAGGCCCCGAAGTGACAGAAATCGGGACAACCGGAGGGGATGGCGGTGATGTGAGGGACACATGTTTTCACGGAGTGTTAATGCTTTGCTCCGGTGCTCTATTAAAAGGAGTACCTTAATATCCAGTAGATTCCCTTGAGGCCCGGCTGCCACCGGCTGGTAGGACAATAGATGTTGTGCAAGTTTCTCATTGCGAGCACGTACGACTAAATATGGAAAACATGCCTACATGATTAATGAATTGATGTTCTTTCTTAATGCCTTATCAATCCTATCAATTGCCCAACTGTAATTTGTTCACCCAACACTTGTTATTGGAGAGTTACCACTAGTGTAGATAGCTGGGAACCCCGGTCCATCTTTCATCATCATATACTCGTTCTACATGTCAACTATTTTCTGGTACCATTGCTCTCATATTACTACTACTGCTGCTGTGTTACTGTTACTATTGCTCTCATATCACTGCTACTTTCACATCACCCCTATTGCTAGTGTTTTTCCAGGTGCAGCTGAATTGACAACTCAGTTGTTAAGGCTTATAAGTATTCTTTACCTCCCCTTGTGTCGAATCAATAAATTTGGGTTTTACTTCCCTCGAAGACTGTTGCGATCCCCTATACTTGTGGGTTATCAAGACTATTTTCTGGCGCCGTTGCCGGGGAGGCATAGCTCTACTCATAAGTTCACCTGGGGAGTACACTCTACATCTCTCTCTGCATTTATTTTATTTTGTCTTGCTAGTTTACTTTTGTTTAGTTTATTTGTGCTTAGTTTATTTCTGTCTAGTATTATTTTGCGTAGTTTACTTTTGCTTAGTTTCTTTTTGTCTTGTTTTATTTTCCTCATATACCCAAAAATCCATAAAAATTTGAAAAACCTAAAAATTAAAAACTGCTGTTATGGGAGAACCTACAACCTACTTGGAGCTTATAGAATGTTATAATAATTATAGAGAATCAAGAAACGGTAAAATAATGAGTGCTATGATAGAAAAATTGAATACAATTGCTGAAATCTTGCTTGAACGCCATAATATAAACTGTTGCTCTCAACAGGATACTAAACATCTTAAATTTCAATGTGGCTTTAGTGAGGAATTTTTAATTAAGAACTATAATCGGAATTGCTATATTCATTATGGGTTCGAAGAGGTAGAACAATTTGTCTTATTTATGGGAGCCTCCGAGATAGAATCCTTCATGGTTGAGAATTATGAAACTTGTGTTGTTTGTAAGGGCCTTAAAGATTATGTCTCTACTATCCTTAATTCTTGCATAGAATGCTACAGTAGGAATCCTTATATCCTTGATTATAAAGAGAGACACATTAATGCACAAGAATGCACTCACAATTTGCAGGAACCGGTGGAAGAAGAAATTGATGAACCTGAAAGCTCATTGGATGAAAAAGAGGAGGAAATTGATGAACTTGAAAGCTCATTGGATGAAAAAGAAGAAGAGAGCGACGAACAAAAGGAGGAAGAATGGATTAGCTACCCATGTCAACCTTCTAATGAGAGTAACTCTTTATCTCTTACACTATTTGATTGTCCTCCATGCTTACCGGAAGAGGTTGAATGTTATGTTCCTGTGGATTCTCTTGAAATAGTACCTATGAGTAATACTTGTGAGAATGATTATGCTACTGTTATTTATGATAATCCATGCTACTTTGATAAATCTTATGATAATGCTTTGTTTGTGCCTGATGTCGAAATGCATGGTACTAAAGAATTTTGCTTGGCAAATGTTTATGATAAAGCTCTAGATGATGGTCCTATGTTACTTGATAATATTAATTGTACTACTAATGAAAGTGGGATTGGAGAGTTCTTGACTTATTCTATGAGTCCCATATCTATTGAGATTGATCACCTACCTTGTTATATTATTAATAAAAGTAAGTTTGAAAGTTTTAATTCCACTATTCTTGAACTTGATAAAAATTATGTGTTTGGAAATCATGAAAAGTATGCTGCATGTGATAGTTATATTGTTGAGTTTGTTCATGAAGCTACTGAAAATTATTATGAGAGAGGAAAATATGGTTGTAGAAATTTGCATGGTACTAATACACCTCTCTATATGCTGAAATTTTGAAGTTACACTTGTTTTATCTTCCTATGCTTGTTACTTTGCTTTTCATGAACTTGTTTATTTACAAGATTCCTTTACATAGGAAGCATGTGAGACTTAAATGTGTTTTGAATTTGCTTTTTGATGCTCTCTTTTGCTTCAAATACTATTTCTTGCGAGTGCATCATTTAAAACTGCTGAGCCCATCTTAATGGCTATAAAGAAAAGAACTTCTTGGGAGATAACCCATGTGTTATTTTGCTACAGTACTTTGTTTTATATTTGTGTCTTGGAAGTTGTTTACTACTGTAGCAACCTCTCCTTATCTTAGTTTTGTGTTTTGTTGTACCAAGTGAAGCCTCTAATCGAAGGTTGATGCTAGATTTGGATTTCTGCGCAGAAACAGATTTCTATCTGTCACGAATCTGGGCTGTTTTCTCTGTAGAAAAATCACAAAAATCTGCCAATTTACGTGCGTGATCCTCAGATATGTACGCAACTTTCATTAGTTTTGAGTTTTCTGATTTGAGCAACGGAAGTATTTTATTAAAATTCGTCTTTACTGGCTGTTCTGTTTTGGCAGATTCTGTCTCTGTTTTTTGCATTGTCTCTTGTGGACTTTAAGCGAGGTTTTCTAGACGTAGAGGGCTGTAGCTAATGTTTTATTGAGTTCTTGCAATGTGCCACTACAGGACCAAGGTGGATTCAAATTTTTTGAGTACTAACCCCTCTAATGAAGTTTATGAGAAGTTTGGTGTGAAGGAAGTTTTCAAGGGTCAAAAGAGAGGAGGATGATATATGATCAAGAAGAGTGAAAAGTCAAAGCTTGGGGATGCCCCGTGGTTCATCCCTGCATATTTCAAGGAGACTCAAGCGTCTAAGCTTGGGGATGCCCAAGGCATCCCCTTCTTCATCAACTTATCAGGTTTCTTCTATTGAAACTATATTTTTATTCGGTCACATCATATGTGCTTTACTTGGAGCGTCTGTGTGTTTATTTTTCGTTTTGTTTATGTTTGAATAAATTCGGATCCTAGCAATCCATGTTTGGGAGAGAGACACGCTCCGCTTTTTCATATGAACACTTGTTCTTCGTTTTACTTTTAATGTTCAATGAATAAAAGTTGGAAGCTACAATATTTATCTTTATTTGGTTGGGAAAAGAAAATGCCTCATATGTCTTGGATAATTTGATACTTGGCAATTGTTTTGAGCTCTCAAGTAGATCATAAGTTTTTGCATGTAGTTTAAACCTATTAGTGGAGAACTACCGTAGAGCTTGTTAAAATTGGTTTGCATAATTGATCTCTCTTAAGGTCTAGATATTTTCTGGTAAAAGTGTTTGAGCAACAAGGAAGACAGTGTAGAGTATTATAATGCTTGCGATATGTTCTTATGTAAGTTTTGCTTGTACCGGTTCATACTTGTGTTTGCTTCAAACAACCTTGCTAGCCTAAACCTTGTACTGAGAGGGAATACTTCTCGTGCATCCAAAAACCTTGAGCCAAAACCTATGCCATTTGTGTCCACCATACCTACCTACTATGTGGTATTTCCTGCCATTCCAAAGTAAATTGCTTGAGTGCTACCTTTAAATAATTCAAAATGCTTCTCAATTTGTGTTAATGTTTCATAGCTCATGAGGAAGTATGTGGTGTTTAGCTTTCAACCTTGTCATTTACTTTTGACGGACTCTCATATGGACTAGTGGCATATCCGCTTATCCAATAATTTTGCAAAAAGAGCTGGCAATGGGATTCCCAGTCCCGAATTAATTAATTTAAATAGACACTCCTCCATGGTTTGTGATTGTTGGACGGCACCCGAAGGATTCGGTTAGCCATGGCTTGTGTAAGCAAAGGTTGGGGGAGTGTCATCATCATAATAAAACTTAAATAAAAAGGCACTCCTTCATGGTATGTGATTGTTGGCAGGCACCCGAGGATTCGGTTAGCCATGGTTTGTGAAAGAAAGGTTGGAAGGAGTGCCACCCAAAAATAAAATGGGAGCCGCTCTTGTGAGTCCGGTTGATGAGGTAGTTAGTGTACCCACTACCATTCGTTGACAACAACAAACACCTCTCAAAATTTTACTTTTATGCTCTCTATATGTTTTCAAAACCAAAGCTCTAGCACAAATATAGCAATCGATGCTTCCCTCGTAGAAGGGCCATTCTTTTACTTTTATGTTGAGTCAGTTACCTAATTCCTTCCACCTTAGAAGCAAACACTTGTGTCAACTGTGCATTGATTCTTACATACTTGCATATTTGCATTCATCATATTACTCTATGTTGACAATATCCATGAGATATACATGTTGAAAGTTGAAAGCAACCGCTGAAACTTATATCCTCCTTTGTGTTGCTTCGATGCCTTTACTATGAACTTATTGCTTTATGAGTTAACTCTTGTGCAAAACTTTTGATGCTTGTCTTGAAAGTACTCTCCATGAAAAGTTTTGCTATATGTTATCTACTTGTTAGCAACTATAGACATTGCCTTGAGTCACTTCATTCATTTCATATGCTTTGTAATAGTATGATCAAGGTTATGTAAGTAGCATGTCACTTCAGAAATTATCTTTGTTATCGTTTTACCTGCTCGGGACGAGCAGAACTAAGCTTGGGGATGCTGATACGTCTCCAACGTATCCATAATTTCTGTCGTTCCATGCTTGTTTTATGACAATACTTACATGTTTTGCTTGCACTTTATGATGTTTTTATGCGTTTTCCGGAACTAACCTATTAACAAGATGCCACAGTGCCAGTTCCTGTTTTCTGCTGTTTTTGGTTCCAGAAAGGCTGTTCGGGCAATATTCTCGGAATTGGACGAAATCAACGCCAAAGATCTTATTTTTCCCGGAAGCATCCAGAACACCGAAGAAGAGTCGGAGGAGAGCCAGGGGGGCCACCGGGAGGGTGGGCCGCGCGGGCTAGGCCGCGCCCCCCCTATGAGGAGGCCACCCTGTCAGCCCTCTGCGCCGCCTCTTCGCCTATTTAACCCCTTTCGACCTAAAACGCAGTACCACTTGACGAAACTCCGGAAGACTCCGGCGCCGCCATCGCGAAACTCCATTCGGGGACAGAAGTCTCTCCCGGCACCCTGCCGGGACGGGGAAGTGCCCCGGAAGCCATCTCCATCAACGCCACCGCCTCCATCATGCTCCATGAGTAGTTCCCCCATGGACTACGGGTTCTAGCTGTAGCTAGTTGGTATTCTCTCCCCCATGTACTTCAATACAATGATCTCATGAGCTGCCTTACATGATTGAGATCCATCTGATGTAATCGGTGTTGTGTTTGTTGGGATCCGATGGATGATACATTATGATTAGTCTATCTATAAAGTTTGTGAAGTTATTGTTGCTGCAATCTTGTTATGCTTAATGCTTGTCACTAGGGCCCGAGTGGCATGATCTTAGATTTGAGCTCTATAATTATTGCTTAGATTGTATCTACAAGTTGTATGCACATGTCACTGTCCGGAACCAAAGGCCCCGAAGTGACAGAAATCGGGACAACCGGAGGGGATGGCGGTGATGTGAGGGACACATGTTTTCACGGAGTGTTAATGCTTTGCTCCGGTGCTCTATTAAAAGGAGTACCTTAATATCCAGTAGATTCCCTTGAGGCCCGGCTGCCACCGGCTGGTAGGACAATAGATGTTGTGCAAGTTTCTCATTGCGAGCACGTACGACTAAATATGGAAAACATGCCTACATGATTAATGAATTGATGTTCTTTCTTAATGCCTTATCAATCCTATCAATTGCCCAACTGTAATTTGTTCACCCAACACTTGTTATTGGAGAGTTACCACTAGTGTAGATAGCTGGGAACCCCGGTCCATCTTTCATCATCATATACTCGTTCTACATGTCAACTATTTTCTGGTACCATTGCTCTCATATTACTACTACTGCTGTTGTGTTACTGTTACTATTGCTCTCATATCACTGCTACTTTCACATCACCCCTGTTGCTAGTGTTTTTCCAGGTGCAGCTGAATTGACAACTCAGTTGTTAAGGCTTATAAGTATTCTTTACCTCCCCTTGTGTCGAATCAATAAATTTGGGTTTTACTTCCCTCGAAGACTGTTGCGATCCCCTATACTTGTGGGTTATCAGAGAGTTGCAGATCAAAGATGTCCAGGGTCCTAAGGGAGAAGGGAGCTTGGAAGACAGGATGGAGAAACTGGAACAAGAGGTTTTCAACTACAAGAAGATGGCTGAGCGTGAAGTGGATATCTTTCACAAGATTGTGTCTGAACTCATTGATGGGCACAAGAAGGAGACTGCAAAGTTGTGGGACGATATCTTCTCACTTCACGACACCACCAACAAACTCCAAGCTCAACTCTATGATGTTCATAATCAAAACTGTGAGTATGAAAACAGGTTTAAGCGCATAAGTCATGCTGCTAGTTTCAGGTTTCCGGAGACCAAGATGTCTTTTGTTGATGGAGGGCCTCTTCCATGGAAGTCTGATGACGACAAAGATTCACCATCATCACCGAAGGAGTAATTCATCATCGGTATTGGCATCCCCTTGGTTTGTTCCAAGCTTGGGGGAGTGCCGCGGTATCACATCATCACCACCTTTATCTTTTACTATCAAGTAGTGTCATATCATGAGTAGGGAAGTTATCATATGGAATAGTATGCAATGTGGAAGTATCTCTCTTAGTTAGTTATCTATGTATCCGTTGGTGTGAGTTATCGTTATGGAATATTAATGAGAAGTCTTATCATTTACTTTTTGCACACCTTATTTTAGTTTGCAATCTCCATTATATATGATTACTCTTGACATGAGTATTGATATCACTTTGGGAGTATTAAGTAAATCTATTTGGTTTTGGCAAACTTAGCATTGGTCAATAGCAACAACACCCTGATGTTTTAATAAAAGAGAGAAATACACTTAGATATACTACTCTATTATCTCTATGCTTAGTATTCTGAAGTTAAAATTGCTTGTGCTTATGAGAAAGATGCATGATTGTTCTATCATATGTATATTTGTTTGTTTCCCTCAACCTTTATGCTTGCTATCAAACCTTGCTAGCCAAAGACCTGTATCGAGAGGAGATGCTTCTCATACATCCATAACCTTAGACCAAACCTATGCCATTTGTGTCCACCATACCTACCTACTACATGGTATTTTCTGCCATTCCAAGTAAATACTTCATGTGCTACCTTTAAATAATTCAAACTATACTACTCCTTATTTGTGTCAATGTTCTATAGCTCATGAGGAAGTATGTGGTGTTTCATCTTTCAATCTTGTTGGGCGGACTTTCACCAATGGACTAGCACATCCGCTTATCCAATAACTTTGCAATAAGAGCTGGCAACGGGGTTCCCAGCCCCAATTAATAACTTTCATTAATAATTCTCTTCACATGTTTTGCTCTGATTTATCAGTAAGCAACTTAATTTTGCAATAGACACTCCTCCATGGTATGTGAATGTTGGAAGGCACCCGAGGATTCGGTTAGCCATGGATTGAGAAAGCCAAGGTTGGGGGAGTGTCATCCTTAATAAAACTAAAACACATGTGTAAACAAAAGAGAAGGGGGATGATCTACCTTGCTGGTAGAGATGCCGTCCCTCATGGGAGCCGCTCTTTGAAGGTTCGTTTGGCAAGGGGTTAGAGTGCCCGCTACCATTCGTTGACAACAACAAACACCGCTCAAAATCTTACTTTTATGCTCTTTATATGATTTCAAAACTTGAAAAGCTCTAGCACATGATTTAATCCCTGCTTCCCTCTGCGAAGGGCCTATCTTTTACTTTTATGTTGAGTCGGTAAACCTATTTCTCTCTATCTTAAGCAAGCAATTGAGTTGTTGTGAACCAATCATTTATGCTATGATTCAGTTAATCATGTCTTTTATACTTTCTTGTTTAGTACCAATTTTATCTGAATAAATATGACTTTGAAGTTATCAATGATTATGAGGAGATTGTTATGTTTGAATATGAAAGCTCAGCTATAAAATCTAATATGAAAGCTTTGCTTAGAAGTACGATCCGTTAGTAGTTCTCTGACCAAGAACAAAGTTTGCCATCACCAATTATGATTTCTTATGCACCTTTACTTGTGATTTCTCTTTACCTATTTCAAGATGAGTTATATGAGGAAGTTGTTTACTAGAATGTCTTGTGTGAATGAATATGATGCTTCTTGTCCGTATTTTATTTATCGACTCTTCACTCCATAAACATGTGGTCTTGTTTATTGAGCTCAGTTTCGCTTGGGGACAAGCGAGGTCTAAGCTTGGGGAGTTGATACGTCCAATTTGCATCACTATTTTGTATCATAATTTGCTGTTATTCATTGATATATTTCATATTGGGGCACAATACTTATGTTATTTCATCTATTTTGCATCTTTCATCATCATTGGAGGATCAAGCACCGGAGCCAGGATTCTGCTGGAAAAAGCACCGTCAGAACGCAATATTTCGGAAGATCAACTGTGGAAGGGAATTTCACGTAAATTCCTATTTTTCTGATGACGGAGGGAGCCAGAAGGGGAAGAAGAGAGGACTGTGGGCCCAGACCATAGGGCGGCGCGGCCCATGGCCTGGCCGCGCCACCCTATGCTCTGGGGGCCCCACAGCCTCTTTCGCCTCCTTTTCTTCGCGTACTCCTTCGTCCCGAAAACCTAAGCCACAGAGAGGACCTCACGAGGGGTTACAGCCGCCTCTGCGGGGCGGAGAACACCAGAGAGAAAAGAGCTCTCCGGCGGGCAGGAAAAATTCCCTCCCGGAGGGGGAAATCGACGCCATCGCCATCGTCATCGAGCGGGATATCATCTCCATCATCATCATCATCATCTCCACCATCTACACCGCCATCACCACCGCTGCACCTCGTCACCGCTGTAACAATTCGGGTTAAATCTTGATTGTTTGATAGGGGAAACTCTCCCGGTGTTATTCTATACTTGTTGTAGATGCTATTGAGTGAAACCATTGAACCAAGGTTTATGTTCAGATTGTTATTCATCATCATATCACCTCTGATTGTATTCCATATGATGTCTCGTGAAAGGACACGGATGTCGCCTAGAGGGGGGGAATAGGCGATTTAAAACTTTTACGAGATGGGCTTAACAAATGCGGAATAAAACTAGCGTTTACTTTGTCAAGCCCAAAGCCTATATATACTATTGTTCACCTATGTGCACCAACAACTTATTCTAAGCAATACAAGCAACTATGTGATAGCAAGATATACAAACTTATGCTAAGCAATACAAGCAACTATGTGATAGCAAGATATATAACTTCAAGCACGATGGCTATCACAAGGTAAAGTGCATAAGTAAAGAGCTCGGGTATAGAGATAACCGAGGCACGCGGGAGACGATGATTTATCCCGGAGTTCACACTCTTGCGAGTGCTAATCTCCGGTGGAGAGGTGCGGTTGCTTAGTGCTCCCGAACCTTGAGGTGTGGTTGCTCGATGCACACCAACGCCACAAAGGCCTCACCCCAAGATGCGGTACTAACACCACAAACCGAACGCCACGAAGGCGCCTCACCTAAATCTCCGGTGACCCTCGCCACAAAGGCCTAGGTCACGGTTCCACTAAGGGATTTCCTTCGAGGCGGAAACCGGGCCTTACACAAAGGTTGGGGCACACATCCACAACTTAATCGGAGGCTCCCAACAAATCGCCACAAAGGCCTAGAATCCGTCTAGGGTTCCAAGAACCCAAGAGTAACAACTTTCTTGCTTTCACCTCCACGAATCACCGTGGAGAACTCAAACCGATGCACCAAATGCAATGGCAAGAACACCACAAAGATGCTCAAGTCCTTCTCTCTCAAATTCCAACAAAGCTACAAAAGCTATTGGGGGAATAAGAGAGGAAGAACAAAGGAATTCACAAAGAACACCAAGATCAAGATCTAGAGAGTTCCACTCACAAAGAGATGGATTTGATTGGTAGAAGTGTAGATCTAGATCTCCTCTCTCTTTTCCCTCAAATGGGGGCAAGAATCATGGAGGGATAGAGAGATAGGGCAAGCTTCTCAAGAACAACAATGGAGGAGAGAGAGAGTAGGAGAAGCAACAGCCCAAGGAGGAAGAAGGGGGTATTTATACCCCCCAAGAGAATCGAGCCGTTGGGCAACCAGGGCCGGATATTCCGGCCTAAGTGAGGGCCGGATAATCCGCCCCCCATAATCCGGCCTCGGGGACAAAACCAGGTCAAAATCCGGCCAAATATCCGCCCCCTATCCAGAGCTGCTTTTCGTCTGGTCCTTAGCCAAATTCGGGGGCGGATATTTTCGAAATATCCGGCCCGGATAATCCGGCCCGGATTTTTCCAAAATATCCGGCCAAAGCAAACTGCAGAAACACCAAAACTCAAACGGGCATAACTTTTGCATCCGGACTCCGATTTCGATGATCTTGGGCTCGTTGAAATCACAACAACGAGCTCTACAACAATATGCATAGAAACATCATAGTCCAGAAAAGGAGGATAGAAACAAATGATGAAAGGTTTGACCTATCTCAAAGAGACATACCGGTAAAACCTTCAATCTTCAAAATGCAACAAGTTGTCCATGCAAAAACCATCCTTGATGAACTAGAGCTTGTCATGAGAATAAGCACAAGCTCTAAATCATCACATGGATAAGATCCAAATAATAACCAAGAAAGATGATGCAAGGATGCAAAGGTTTGAGCTCTCTCCGAATGATACGATCGAGTTACTCACTCGAGAGCCCTCTTGATAGTACGGCAACTAAACTATAAACCGGTCTCCAACTACACTATGAGACCGGTGAGAAAGAAACCCTATCAAGAGCAAACCTTATACTTGCGCATTCCACTTGAGCTTGATGACGACGATCTTGACCTCAACAAGATGGAACGCCTTTCTTGCTTGTGCTTGCTTGACGAAGTCTTGTAGATTGCTCCCCCATAAACCACCATGGGAGAGCTTCTTCTTCGGCGCATCTTCACATATCCATGAACACCATATGGATGGCAAGACTCAAGCAAAGGATCTCTTCGAGATGGCTCATCTTGAACTTGCACTTCATTCTTCATTCTTCATCATATTGATGTCTTGAAGTAACTTGAGGGCTCACTTCATCTTCATCTTCAAGACATACTTGACACTTGATATCCTTCATCAATTTCTTCTTATTGCAACCTTGAAGCCAACAAATGGTTCAAGAATTGCCTATGGACAACTCCTATTAATATAACTCAATGCAAACATTAGTCCATAGGGATTGTCATTAATTACCAAAACCACACATGGGGGCTCCATGCACTTTCAATCTCCCCCATTTTGGTAATTGATGACAATCTCTTTGAGAGGGTTTATATAAGGAATTTAAGTAACAAACAAGTTGAATATATATAGAGCAAACTCCCCCATAATATATGCATGTGTGAATGATCTTGACTTTCATTGCATATATTGGCATTCAAAGCCTAGTGGAGTTTCCTCTAAATATTCAACTATGCAAAGCAACAAGATGCAATGCAATAAAGGCACATGCTTAAGCACAAAGCAAAGACATAACCAAATTCCCTTAAACCCTCCAAACTTCTCCCCCATTGGCACCAATTGCCGAAATGGGTGAAAAATTTAGAAGGCCAATATAGTGAGAGATCCTCCATAGCGTGTGCATTTCTCATAATTTGAGTGGAATCAAATGCACATATCCAATTACGAATATTCGGAAGGAGTCACACCATAGATAGGATCAAAGATTGCAAAAAGATAACAAAGTCAAGAAGCTTCAACAAATGAAGCAAGCAACCAAATGAACCACAAAGAAGATACCAAAAGAAAGAAAGATATTATGATAAGATCAAGAAGATTGCTCTAAATAATATGAGGAAGCTCCCCAAGGTTTGTGCACAAAACAAGACAATTTGCATTGGAGTATAAAGTGCACAAACATGGAATCATCACTCCCATAATATCATTCAAAACAAAAGATACCAAGTGAATCAAACTCTAATGATCACCACAAAATAGTGCCTTAAATAGAATGAGGAAGCTCCCCAAGGTACATGCATAAATTAAAATGTTGCATTTGAATACAATATGCATAACATGGAATCCTTACTCCCTCATTACCATTTAAAACACAAACATTTGCAATAGATCATAGATAGAAAATTAAGCTTAACACTTGCAACAAACAAATGGTTGAGCAACAAGTAGGAGGCACCATAATAAAAGGCTCAACCAAGAGGATATGTGAAAGGCATGATAAAGCATATTATAAGACTATTGCAAGGATGAGCAAAAAGCATCATCATAGTCTTCAATGAATTATATTGCTTAGCATGACCAATCAACATGCAATAAATAAATAAGATATCAAAAGGAGATGTATCATCTCTTATGTGTATAAGTTTCTCTAAGTGAGCAATATCACAAAGATATTTATCCACAAAGAAACATGCACACACAAAATAGATACGCAAGAAAAATAGTATGATATCCAAGACGAAGTCATGCAATATACCAATAAGAATTTTTGCTTAATAGCATGGCCAAAGGCTCAATTTTATCTTATTGTACATTCATGAAATTCAACCACAATCATCTAAAATACATCACAAATATCAACAAGGGATAGAAGATAGTTGGGATGCATTGAGATAGGCAACAAGTATCACAAACGAGGATACCAAAAGAAATAACTAAATTTGCACTTTCATCTATATTGCACATGTGAGAGCCTTGAGGAATTGATATGCAATAAAATTGCTAGATAGGCATATTTGGGATGGGTGAATCATGAGCATGATTTTATATACTTCCCAACATATGTACTCATCTCAAATTACTCACATTCGCAATAAAGAGGTTTCGTTAAGACTTTTGCAAGAAGCACAACATTTGCAAATCAAGAGATTCATGCCAAGATGCAACCACATGGTTGGATGCTAGAAAAATATGCATGAGAAGATACTTGTTACCGAGATAGCATTGGTGAGGATGTAGTAGATATGTGTTCGTTGACCATCCTAGCTTGCCTCAAGTTACCATTGAGTCACCACTTCTCCCCAAGAGTGAGACAAGCATCCAATGGATATCCATTGTACCTAACACAAAGGTAAGTACAAAATGGTCCCCAAACTAATTGGGTCCGAAGTAGTTAGACACACTACAACATATAGGACAAACTCCACAATACTATGTGCATATAGATATGAAATTGAATTTCATGCACATCTTAGCCAAATTAGGATTTGATGGAGTTTACCCTATATATTGGATCAAAGAAAGTAACACATGCCATAAGATAGACATATATTAAATATGCATGCACAATACTTTCAAGAACCAAAGGAAGATACAATTTGGACAAACCACCAAATAAACCAAGAGACAATGGTTGGCCAAATTATATCAAAGAATCAAATCAACACAAGATTGACTCCAAAGACTTATCTCATTATAAGAAGCTAATTAAACCTAAACACAAAGGAATGAGATAACCAACTCCCAAGAGAGCAAGGTTCCAACAAATAAACCAAACCCTCGAAACTTTTTATGATGGCACAAAGTACCAAAAAGAAAATTTTATGTCTCCCAAAACCAAATTTTTGATAAAGATCAAGAGATGTTAAGCATTCTAATAATATAGAAGAGCTCCCCCAAGTTTGGTGCATTATCAAGGATTTTTTATATGAATACAAAATGCACACAACTAGGATCATCACGCTACCTATATCTTCTAACAATGCTAAGAAAGTTTGAATAGACAACTTAGATCCATAAGATGCAAGGAAGACACATGGGAGTCAAAGCACAACAAATTCATGGCAATAAATAAGGCAAAATAAATACAAGAGCCAATGTAGATATGATCAATAAATATCCACCTCATAATTGATTACCAATTGTCCTAGGACAAGAGGTATTAGGAAATATTTCCCGGTGGTAGTTTGTAAGTATACATAAGATCATATTTACAACGAACAAAGCATATGGTAAAAGATAAGAGTTAACCATCATGCAAAGATAGTTTCTTGATAGCTTCATTTAGTCATACCAACATGCAAGGCAATTAATAGTATTCATACCAACATGCAAAGCAATTAATAGTATTCATACCAACATGCAAAGCAATTAATAGTATTCATACCAACATGCAAAGCAATTAATAGTATGACTTGAAGCACATGGTTTTCCAAAAAGGTATTGAGGGACACGTTGTGAAAAACCATGCCAAGAAGAACTTTCACAAATAAGATCCACAAAGATATTAGCAATGAAGCCATTTAAGCAAATTGGAGCTTGTTTGAGCAAACATGCCACATAGGAGAGAGATAATTTATGGTATCAATTCTATGTGACACAACCTCAAATGTTCACATTTCCTAGGCTTGTAATATGCACAAAGCTTATTACTCCCCCATAATGTGATAAATAATATATTTTCACAAGAGGCAAATAAGATCCAACTAGAGATATTAATGGACATTGGAATTTGAATTTCTCATGACGATGACATACCACATAGAGACTAGATAATCTTGCAATATCAATTCTAAGTGATATTCCTCATGTACACACATTGTTAGGATCATGAAATTCCCAAAGGAATATCACTCCCCCAAAACGGGATAGTCCATTAATCTCTCATAAGAGCCATATAAGATACAACAAGATGCAAAGAGGCTCCAACATAAACACAAGTACACGGTGTGCAACCCAACATACATAGACTTGATTTCTCAAGAAAAGCAAGTAGGAAGCACAACATATACAAACACATGCTAGGAACAAAACTAACACATGCAAAGGGGCGAGTAACTTTCAATATAAGTGAGTTGAGAACATGTTACCGCAAGGAGGAACATTGGGTATATGATAGAAGTAAGATAACCAAAAGACTTGGCTTGAGATAATATAAATGATGAAGATCCCTTAATTCTTCATGATGTAGCCAAGTCTCCAATGCCCTCCAACAAGCACCTATTGATCAAATTTTGGATTGTTGGTCCCCAACTAAGTTGGGTCCTAAGAGGTTAGTCACAATAGGCTTGGCAACCCAAATGGTTCTTTTCTTGACACCACTTTGAGCACCAACATATTTGGCAAACACATTGCCACCCTCATCCTTACGAAGAGAATAAACATCATCAATGGTGGTAGAGTTGGATGAGGTACCAATAGTGCACAAGGAGGAGATGTGGCCCTTCTCACGGCATATGTAGCAAGTTCTTTTCTTCTCCTTCTTCTCACTAGGTTTCTCCACAATGGGAGCATTGGCTTGTTTCTTCTTGGGAAGTGGCATTTCTTCAACTTGAGGTTGAATATGAGTTTGAGCTTGGGGCCGCTTCCCTTTTTGCTTCTTCTTCAAAGGGCAAGATCTAACATGGTGCCCTTCAATATTGCACTTGAAGCAAACAATCTTGGCCGGGTCTTTGACTTGTACTTGACCCTTCTTCTTGTTGTTGTTCATGGACTTGTTCTTGTTGTTGGATTTGAAACCAAGTCCACTCTTGTCATTGGGGGATTGTTGCATACTCAACATCGTGTCAAGTTTGCATTTCCCTTCATGACCCTTTACCAAGTCATTCTTCAAAGAAGTGACTTGTGGCCTTGAGCTCTTTGATTTCCTCTACATGGTTAGTAACAACACAAGTACTAGAGGAAGTAGAATCTTCATTGTTAGAGCAACAAGGCAAGGAAGATAATTCATCACAAGATTTAGCAATATTATGAGTGGATGAATTACTAGGACTAGCACATGGCAATATAGCATTTTGAGTAGTAGTGCTAGTATCCACATGAGGCTCACAAGGTGTTGCCTTAGATATGATAGCCTCATGAGCTAACTTTAGCCTATCATGAGAGGCTAGAAGATCCTCATGGGAGCGAGAAAGCTTTCCATGATTTTCTTCCAATTTCCCATAATTGCAAGTTAGCAATTCAAGTTGAGCCCTTAGCTCAACATTCTCCTTCAAGATAGATGCTTCACAAAGAGTAGAGTTAGTAGCACAAGCATCATCACAAGACATATTAAGAAGAGTGGGTAACATATCATGCTCTTTTAAATAAGAAGCTTGGAGTTGCTCATGTGACTTGGTGAGGATAGAGTGTTCGCTCTCCAAGGCCTTGTGGGCCTTGTCTAGATCATCTAGATCCTTAACAAGTTTATCATGACCAACGCCAACTTTGGAATTTTCCTTTTTAAGCATTTTTACTTGAGCTTTAGCATGGTCTCTTTCCTTAGTGAGTTTAGAAACTATTTCATTTTGAGACACTTCAAGGGTTTCAAGTTGCTCTTCAAGAGAGGCTACGGTCTCTTGTTCTTCTTCAAGATCATTCTTTAGTGATGCTACATCATCGGCATACTCTCGTTCAAGAGCACCCTTTTTATCAATGGTGTTCTCATGCATCCAAATAAGTTTTTGGCTCTCAATAGCGGTAGTCAAGATTTCAAAGAAGTGAGTGCTAGCAATTTTATCTTTGCAAATAACCTTGAATACGCTCTCACCTTTATCGCGTAGAGAGACAACCCAATCCTCTTCTTCATATTCATCCTCATCCTTATCACCACGAGACATATTAGGTTCCATGGTAGGAGGTACCGTGGAACCCTTGGCCATAAGGCATATATGAGGACCGTGAGATAAAGATGAGGAGTTACTTGAGGCTCCTTTCAAGATCTTGTCTTGACCAATAGAATCTTTGGTTTCCTCTACAATGTTAGTCACACAACAACTAGAGGAAATATAAGCATTTTTATCATGGCCACAAGACAAAGCAAGCATATCATCATTAGATTTATTCAAGCAACTTACACATGATATGCAAGGACTATCAACACAAGCATGTAAATCATTTCTAGTGCTAGATGTGTTTAAGTCCAAAGATGAAGCATTGCAATGAGATAGAGATGAAGAATCATCAATAGTAAGCTCAATATCAACATTGCAATTTTCATCACCACTCACCATATCATTACCTTGTGTCTTACCACACTTTGGTGAAGTGGATGAAGATGAGAACTCATCACGGCCGGAAGTGGAAGCAATACAATCATCCTCAATAATATTGGACACATCATATTTATCTTGAAGCTTTGTCCATAATTCATGAGCGCTCCCAAAAGGCATGATTGAAGAAGTAACTACATTGCTCACAACAATGGAAAACACATGAGAAGCAAGAGCATCGAGACAAGAGTTTTTCTCCTCCTCAAGAGATAAATTTTGAGGATCCTTAGGAGAAGAAAAACCCATGTCAAGAAATCGCTCCATGTCCGGGGACATACGCCGCAAAATATTAAGCACATAAATTTTCCATAGATCATAATTTGTGCCATCAAATATAACCAAGTTATTGTGCGCTAATCCCCTAACCGACATCTTTACTCTCAAGGCGGTGAAGCCTAAGAATGAGAGACCTTGCTCTGATACCAATTGAAAGGACACGGATGTCGCCTAGAGGGGGGGTGAATAGGCGATTTAAAACTTTTACGAGATGGGCTTAACAAATGCGGAATAAAACTAGCGTTTACTTTGTCAAGCCCAAAGCCTATATATACTATTGTTCACCTATGTGCACCAACAACTTACTCTAAGCAATACAAGCAACTATGTGATAGCAAGATATACAAACTTATGCTAAGCAATACAAGCAACTATGTGATAGCAAGATATATAACTTCAAGCACGATGGCTATCACAAGGTAAAGTGCATAAGTAAAGAGCTCGGGTATAGAGATAACCGAGGCACGCGGGAGACGATGATTTATCCCGGAGTTCACACTCTTGCGAGTGCTAATATCCGGTGGAGAGGTGCGGTTGCTTAGTGCTCCCGAACCTTGAGGTGTGGTTGCTCGATGCACACCAACGCCACAAAGGCCTCACCCCAAGATGCGGTACTAACACCACAAACCGAACGCCACGAAGGCGCCTCACCTAAATCTCCGGTGACCCTCGCCACAAAGGCCTAGGTCACGGTTCCACTAAGGGATTTCCTTCGAGGCGGAAACCGGGCCTTACACAAAGGTTGGGGCACACATCCACAACTTAATCGGAGGCTCCCAACAAATCGCCACAAAGGCCTAGAATCCGTCTAGGGTTCCAAGAACCCAAGAGTAACAACTTTCTTGCTTTCACCTCCACGAATCACCGTGGAGAACTCAAACCGATGCACCAAATGCAATGGCAAGAACACCACAAAGATGCTCAAGTCCTTCTCTCTCAAATTCCAACAAAGCTACAAAAGCTATTGGGGGAATAAGAGAGGAAGAACAAAGGAATTCACAAAGAACACCAAGATCAAGATCTAGAGAGTTCCACTCACAAAGAGATGGATTTGATTGGTAGAAGTGTAGATCTAGATCTCCTCTCTCTTTTCCCTCAAATGGGGGCAAGAATCATGGAGGGATAGAGAGATAGGGCAAGCTTCTCAAGAACAACAATGGAGGAGAGAGAGAGTAGGAGAAGCAACAGCCCAAGGAGGAAGAAGGGGGTATTTATACCCCCCAAGAGAATCGAGCCGTTGGGCGAACCGGGCCGGATATTCGGCCTAAGTGAGCCGGATAATCCGCCCCGGATAATCCGGCCTCGGGGACAAAACCAGGTCAAAATCCGGCCAAATATCCGCCCTATCCAGAGCTGCTTTCGTCTGGTCCTTAGCCAAATTCGGGGGGGGGGGGGGGGGGATATTTTCGAAATATCCGGCCCGGATTTTTCCAAAATATCCGGCCAAAGCAAACTGCAGAAACACCAAAACTCAAACGGGCATAACTTTTGCATCCGGACTCCGATTTCGATGATCTTGGGCTCGTTGAAATCACAACAACGAGCTCTACAACAATATGCATAGAAACATCATAGTCCAGAAAAGGAGGATAGAAACAAATGATGAAAGGTTTGACCTATCTCAAAGAGACATACCGGTAAAACCTTCAATCTTGAAAATGCAACAAGTTGTCCATGCAAAAACCATCCTTGATGAACTAGAGCTTGTCATGAGAATAAGCACAAGCTCTAAATCATCACATGGATAAGATCCAAATAATAACCAAGAAAGATGATGCAAGGATGCAAAGGTTTGAGCTCTCTCCGAATGATACGATCGAGTTACTCACTCGAGAGCCCTCTTGATAGTACGGCAACTAAACTATAAACCGGTCTCCAACTACACTATGAGACCGGTGAGAAAGAAACCCTATCAAGAGCAAACCTTATACTTGCGCATTCCACTTGAGCTTGATGACGACGATCTTGACCTCAACAAGATGGAACGCCTTTCTTGCTTGTGCTTGCTTGACGAAGTCTTGTAGATTGCTCCCCCATAAACCACCATGGGAGAGCTTCTTCTTCGCGCATCTTCACATATCCATGAACACCATATGGATGGCAAGACTCAAGCAAAGGATCTCTTCGAGATGGCTCATCTTGAACTTGCACTTCATTCTTCATTCTTCATCATATTGATGTCTTGAAGTAACTTGAGGGCTCACTTCATCTTCATCTTCAAGACATACTTGACACTTGATATCCTTCATCAATTTCTTCTTATTGCAACCTTGAAGCCAACAAATGGTTCAAGAATTGCCTATGGACAACTCCTATTAATATAACTCAATGCAAACATTAGTCCATAGGGATTGTCATTAATTACCAAAACCACACATGGGGGCTCCATGCACTTTCTCGTGAGTAGTTCGTTTAGTTCTTGAGGACATGGGTGAAGTCTAAATGCTAGTAGTGAATTATGGTTGAGTAATATTCAATGTTATGATATTTAAGTTGTGGTGTCATTCTTCTAGTGGTGTCGTGTGAATGTCGACTACACGACACTTCACCATTTATGAGCCTAGGGGAGTGCATCTTGTATTCGGTTGCTAATTGCGGGGTTGCCGGAGTGACAGAAACCTAAGCCCCCGTTAGTATATCGATGCAGGAGGGATCGCAGGATCTCAGAGTTTAAGGCTGTGGTTAGATTTATCTTAATTACTTTCTTGTAGTTGCGGATGCTTGCAAGGGGTATAATCACAAGTATGTATTAGTCCTAGGAAGGGCGGTGCATTAGCATAGGTTCACCCACACAACACTTATCAAAACAATGAAGATTATTTAGCTACATGAAGCGAAAGCACTAGACTAAAATCCCCGTGTGTCCTCAAAAACGTTTGGTCATTATAAGTAATCAAACCGGCTTGTCCTTTGTGCTAAAAAGGATTGGGCCACTCGCTGCAATTATTTCTCTCGAATTTTACTTACTCGTACTTTATTCATCTTTTATATCAAAACCCCCTGAATACTTGTCTGTGAGCATTTACAGTGAATCCTTCATCGAAACTGCTTGTCAACACCTTCTGCTCCTCGTTGGGTTCGACACTCTTATTTATCGAAAGTACTACGATACACCCCCTATACTTGTGGGTCATCATATATCCATACGTCTAGAAACCTGGCAGACCCCTTCACAAAGGGACTATCACGAAATGTGATAGAAAATGCATCGAGGGAGATGGGTATGAGACCCACACTATGAGTTATCCACGGTGGTAACCCACTCTATGTGATCGGAGATCCCGTGAATTAGAACTGGGAGACAAGCTGTTGGTCAGCTGGAGGAGAGTATATATCCCTATAGCAATTTTACCACTCCGTAAGATGCAATACTCTCCTAATCTGCATGGCAGGTTGATAATTATCTTAATGTGTTCTAAGTGGCTTATTTTAGCAAAGATGTTGTCCTGCAGAACATCTTTTGAAGAACACACCTATATGAGTCCGATTGTTAAACGTCGCAATCTATGAGAGTTGGGTGCTCTCTAGTAAACTCATGAAAGGCCCTGGAGTATGACGTATAAGCTCCAAACCGCGAGGAAGCCTCGCGGCAGCCTAGTATCGGTCTAGGCTTTGTATGAAGCTAGTGCGCAGAAAACTTGTAGTTCAAGGCATAGTCCACTATCCAAGTTGCAATCTAGTGTAATATGAAGCTTTAAGTGGAAGTTCAACTTAACAGTCTCCACGACATACCGGTATATAAAACAATGTTCTGGAAACTTATTGATGAGATGTGTCAATGAGAGTTTGTGGGGGATTGCTGGAATTTGTGGGCATTTGGTCTTTGGCCCATGGCCCATTATCAAATTCTGAAACTCACATGGCCCATTCCAATAAACAGTGGTAGTACTAGTGGGGGCTAAAGTTTAGTCCCACATTGCTAGTTGGGAGAGAGTTGGAGTGGTATATAAGGTGGGCTGTTCTAGTCCTAGTAAGTGAGTGAGAAGAGAGAGAGCCCTCGCGCACTCCTCCTCCTCCGCCGCCCGCCTCGCCACGCCTCGTCACGACGTCACGACGCGCCGCGGGTTGCGGGAATCTCGCCGAGCCGAGCTTATCTTTTTGTTGTTTGGGAAATTAATTGTGTAATCAATTCTGAGTCATTAACGGACGCGTTACTCAGCCGTTTGCCTTCCGGATTTTGGATCGTGGCTGTGCCGACTCGAACGTGGGCTGCGCCCCCGACCTTCCCGAACCGCACTATATAAGCGCGGACGAAACCCTAACCGTACGTGCCACATATGCGACTACCTGTTTCCAGTTCATTGCGCCGCCGCCTTCGTCTTCCTCATCCCGTCCGTCGCGTGCACCGACTGCCGGACGAGTAGGCCTCCGGAACCCTCTCGTGAACATACGGGTGAGGGGCAATCAGGTTTTGGGGAGCGCTCCGGCGCGACTACGGCAGCACGACGTCGTCTTCGGACGACGAGTTTCTCCACACCGACAACTTCTTCCCGGACCTCAGCGACTTCTTCGACAACCTCAACATGGGCGACAACGACGCTGCTGTGAAGTATGTCATCTTGTCGTTTCTCTTTTAATTTCTGTTAGAGCTTCTTGTTCTAGTTTCTGTGGTAGATGCGATCGGTTTGTCTTGTTTAGATGTTATCTGTTCATCTACCTTACTAGTCTGCACGATTAGTTTACTTATTGTTTTCATAGTCATGATTTATCAATTACTCGTACGGATTATTTCATATGGATATTTGCTTATATATTCAACATTAATCGTGCTATATATTAGGTTGCAGTGCTCGTCGATATGTATTAATGTCCAAGCTAGGTTAATAACTCAATTATTGCAAATAAACTTCTCTTTTGCAGGCCAATTTTAAACCTCCAAAGCGACCCATTTGCTTTTCCCAAGTGGCTCGAACAGGCGCGGCTTATACATGGACTAATAAACAAAGGAACCCGGTGAGGAGTGTCCTGATCGTGTGTTTGTATCACCTGAATGGGAAGTCCGTTTTCCTCTATCTCGCATGATAGCAGAAACGTAAATTGGATGTGATCACACTCTGTTGATCCTGGACTCGGGCGAGAATCTCGTAGGACTGCTAGATTTAGCTTTGAGAACAGTTGGTTTGCAGTGCCGGATTTAGCAGGGCCAACTAGATGTTCATGTGACTGTTCGGCTAAATTGTCTTCCGCCTCAATCGAGCAGCCTGTACATAGCTTTTTTCAGTGTAGCAGCTTTTTTCAGTGTAGCTGATTCTTTCCATTGGACTAAGATTAGAAAGAGATTGGGACGCCAAGGATCGGCTAGGATGCGCTCGAGGTGGCGCCCCAACCACTAGTAAGTCTTAATTGGTGTGTGGTTTGCGCTCTTACGCATGCACTTTTTGGAAGACATGGAATTAAGCAACTTACAGCGAGCTTCGTTCCAATGATAAAGGACCTCACAACTCATAAGATCATCACGATTTGTGTTTGGTTTTAATCACTAATTTTAATCTGAGTCGTCACCTTTTTTTTTCTTTGACGGCATATTGCACAGCAGTACGGACTGGTCAGGTCCTCAGAGTTTTTTTTTTTTTGAGCGAAGAGTTTTTTGTTTTGTTTAGGGTTGGTCAGGTCCTTAGAGAGTCAGAGTTGCCAACAAACTTGTACGGGCCCATGGAAATGCAAAGATGCTCTAGTGCAAGGGTACAATCACCCCAGATGAGGCCCATGAAAAATGTACTGAGAAGGTCGAGCGGGAAAATCCTATCTACGGAGCAGGTCAGCACTTGAACTGCGCCGCACACCCCGCGCGTGGTGTGGGCCGGCCCGGTTAGGCGCTAGGCTTTGTACTTTTCTGTTTCTTTATTTTGTTTTCTTTAGTCTGATTCTTTTCTGTTTCTTTTTCTTGAAAGATTCGAAAATTATTGAAATTTTGAAAAAATGTATATTTTAAATATGTTTGAATTTAGAAAAAAAACTTTAAATTTAAAAACTTTAAATTTGATAAATGTTCGATTTGAATTATTTTTCAAAAGAGTTGTTCAATTTTGAAAATTGTTCAAAATAAAAGTATGTCTAGATTTCAAAATTTATTCAAATTAAAAAATAGATTTTGATAAATGTTCTAATTTTAAAAATGTGGAGATTTAAAATATTTTTTATGTAATTAAAACAAAATAGAAAAGAAAAGAAACGAAAAAAAAGAAAATTTCTATTACCTAACGTTGTTGCCCCGAGACCCATCTGGCCAATTGGGCACTCGCGGGGTGTGCGACGCCCTAGAAACGACAGCCAGGTTGGTGAATATCACCTCTCGTATGCGCGATCGCAATACTTTTCAGCTCTCCACCGCTTTCTCTATACGTCAATCGGGTCGTCCGCGACCAAACCTATCGGGTTATGGGCTTGGCCCATTTTAGTGTTTTTTCATTTATTTTGTTTTGTGTTTTGTGTTTTCTCTTGTTTTTTTTAACTTTATTTCCAGATTCGTAAAAATTCGAAAATTCAGAAAAATGTTTAAATTTCAAAAAAAATGGAAATGTTCACATTAAAATGTTCAGTTTTTGAAAATTGCTCAAATTAAAAAAATCGCATTCACAAATTGTTTAAACTCAAAAGCTGTTCTCATCCAAAAAATGTTTAGATAAAAAACATAAAAGATGTTCAACTTTCAATAAAATTTAAAATTTGAAATATGTTCATTTTTGAAAGTATCCAAATTTTAAAATTGTACAAATTTCGAAAAAAAATATTTGGCTTTTTGAAAGAAAAAAATCTAATTTAGAAATGTTCAAATTTAAAAGAAAAACAAATGAAAACATAAAAGAAAAAAAGAAAAATACTTTTGTACACCCACGCATGGGTGTGGGTGTTTCCGTCACCGTCCAGACGCCTCAACACTCCCGCCTAGTTGTGTGTGGCCTTTCACGGACCAGGTTGGCGCATATCAATCCCCGCTCTCCACGACCCTCGCACCTCTCTAGATGTTGCGAGGGCATTAGAAGCCGCCGGCTTGGTGCTCCCTACCTATGCGGCCCAGTGGATGTTACTCAGAGCCCCGTACGCGTTCTCGCCCTGGCTCTCTCTCTTCACGCCACAGGCCACGACTCGCTCCGACGCATACCTCCTTGGGTTGGCCATGTGGGGTTCCCTACCTGTCCTACCGCATACATTTTTTAGATGAAAATGAATCTCCCCCATCTCTATTTCATGTAAAAAAATAAAATCAACAAGTTCTTGCAGCCCTAACAAACTACATCAACCAAAAGAAAACAAAGATATTAAACTATAAGCCTATATTCTCAGTGTATTGTCTTATGTCATCCTATTATCCATACACCACATAGGATGGTACACTGAGAATATAGGCTTATACGATACTGCAAAAAAATTTGGTTACATTGCCATTTTGATGCAATCGACTCAAAGTCAATGATATTGATATCCTTAACAACTATTTCTCTTTCACATCTCACACTCCATTGGCTTAGGCATGCCTCTGGCTCTGACGTTATCCCTAGTTATTTTGTTTTTTTGTGAAAACAACCAGAGGAAAACCTTAACCCTAGTGGGAATCTTGGGGGTAATCTTGAGAGTTGAGATTCCAGACATAACACATTTAAACAAGCTGAATTCCCTTAGATTTAATAAGAGCATACATTGGACTAGAAGAATAAACATACTTAGATATATATTGCCAGATCTGCCACATCAGAAAATGTAATAGTCCTAGCTATTTCTAACACCTCTTGCCACTGGATCATCATATTCCTACCCCATACGTACCAAGCATTTTCACCACTAGCCAAACCGTTCCTGATCAAGCTAAGCATGTCTGCATCAGCGTGTGCTCCGATTTAAAAGGCACAAGCTGGTATCATCGTCGTACGTGTACTTTTTATCCATCACCGAGGATATGCACGATCCTAGCTAGTGATATTGTATGCCAGAATAGACAGCGACGTTGTGGATTTCATTTTCTAATGGAATAGGAGCTAGATTAGAACTTTGTTAGTGCTTTGCGTTTTATTTTATATTTGATCCACCAGTGTTGGAGCCAAGTAGATCCAATAGTATCGTCGTTGTTCTGTCCGATTAGGAGTGGATAATCCTTGACCCAACGAATTCTGTAATGACACCAACCAATCTCCGAGCTCTCAAGTCTCAACACACGATTCCAGATTTCAGATTCCCAGAGCTACCTACGAATAAGAAAGGAGTCCACAACACATATCTTATCTTCTCCGATTAAACTAGAGTTGTTCGTCGAACTTTTGAATATGGATAGATCAGGTTGTCATGACTCATGAGTAGTGCTCTTGCAAAAGTTAACTTTCGTGCATGTATCTTTCGCCCTTTTGCCTACCTGGCTGGCTACGCTTTGCTCTTTCAACCTTTTTGCCTACCTGGCTGCCTGCACTTTGCACTTTCAACTTCTGAACTTGCATGTGTGCGCATCTAAGTTATGCCACTTGAGGACCAGGGTGTGCACTTGTTTCGTTTCTAGAGCAGAAGAAGCCTATCCTCATTCCTGAGTACAGGGTGCACATCCTTGTCTGCAATCCTATCATGGTAGTATCTCTCGGGACAGGACCCCATAATCCTATATCACCAGAAATATAACGAACTAATATTATTTTTTTGATAAGGACGAACTAATAGTATATCCCCTGCAATTTACGATAATCTTCTTGCGCGACAATCCTGGCGCTATTATGTGAACCTAACACATGTCACATAAACAGTCCTAATCCTAACAATCTTCAGGTGGGTATCTCTCTGTTCAAAACAATTTAGCTTGGAGCCTTTGGTGTTCTTTTTTTTGTTGTGTGTGTGTGTGTGTGTGTGTGTGGGGGGGGGGGGGGGGCTTCATTGCTGCATTGGTGTGTTTTTTTTAGCGTCTTATTTGTTGCATGCTCAGTAACCGACCAGTGGGGGATTTGGGACATTTGTATCTGGTTTGGACCTGGATTTTCCTGGATGACTACATAATAATGTTTTCTATTAATAAAATGGGTTTTCTATTTGACGAACGTGCTGTTTTTAAGCTTATACAATCGCGTTTCTGGTGCCTTCCGATTTACATCCTGTGACGTTATTATTTCTCCTGATTCTCTCTCTCCCCTTAGTTACCTCCCCACCAAATCTTCTCTCTTGCGAAAACACAGTCGTTATGTGTAGCGTTGGTCTTAAACCTCGAAAGGAACCACGTATGGATGTAGCAATATGATAAATTTATTGCGAAGCTTTGGAAACAGGGGCTAGTTTAGCATGTATCGCCTTTTTTGTAAATGGATTACATTTGTTGTTTGTTCGTGAACTGATGCGTCAGAAAATTCACAATATTATATATGGAAATTTGGAGAAGTGAAAATGGTGCACTAGATTTTTCATGAAAAGTGGTTTCATAATTTATCTTTTAATAAAAAAATTGACATGAAAACAATTGATCAAATGATAGGAGACATTAACCATATCGAAAATAAATAATTTGTTGATTTTACCGAAGATGCCAAGTCGAAAGGAGCATGATCCGTGGGACCAAGAGTTTGGAATCTGTGGAGATAGAATTGCTTGTATGCAAGGACAGTGATAGCATGATCCAAGAGAGCAAGAGTTTGGAATCCACCAGCAACAAAATTCTTTGCATCTAATAATTGGCAAATAGATAATGATCACTCTATTCAGCTCGTTTTTTTCTATCTGAAGTTTGGATGTAGCATTAGCAGATATTAGTCTGAAAGTCTTCCTTTTCAAAACTAAGTCAAAATATACACTTGATAAGCAATCAAAACAAACAAACATTCAAAACAAATTCAAGATACCATCTAAGCATAAAGGGAGAACCACTGACAACATGGCGTTGTACATGTGTTTAGGACAATGTACAATGGTATGTTCCCCTGCCCAAACCATATAGGATGATTGTTGACCTGAAAAGGAAATGGTGAAAAAAAGAGTGTCTTTTTCGTAGTTATAAGATGGTCGATTAGTGTGTAAGAGAATAGTTTTTCTCCAGTGTGTCTCCATTGTACAGATATTATCTATTGCTCCAATCCCACATTTTCTAGTTAAATTTTGATCACCACAATTATGTAGAGGCGTGCAAGATATCCATTCTGTAGCACGTTTCTTTGTCATCACTGTATGATGTGAACAGCTAACAGAAAGTTGTCTGCTCAATCAATGTATGCTGCCATTTAAGAGCTCTTTTTTTTTTCCATTACTCCCTCCATCCTAAATTATGTTGCATATAATTTTTGCTCCATAGTCAAAATAGTTTGACCAAATATATATATGGAAAAATATTAACAACTACGATATCAAATTTAGTAAAAAAAGTCACATATATCATGTTACTTGCACTCACCGGAGGATTGTTGCCTGATATATCCGGACATATGAATGTCCTTTTCTTCTCTTTACGGAAAATCATGAATGTCGTGTTAATCAGCCATCAGCTTTAAAGATAAGTATCATGCACACCTAGACCATGTATGACCAGGGGCGGAGCCAGCCAACGGGTATGGCCGGTGCTAAACAGACTACTTTCTGCTGATAGTAGTATACATCTCATTTTTCTGTCAATAATCAAAGGATGTTACCTGGTTTTACTTGTCTTAGGCCCTGGGCGTGGCTCCGCCACTGTATGACGACATTTCTGAAAGGCTTGCTAGTTCTTACATGAATACACAAGATACAATGCATATGGAAACACATGGTTCAGATAATCATCATGCTAAATTACACATCTGACAGGCGCAATCAAACGAAATTACTCAAGGTCAGAACATCTGCAATGCCAACCAGATCTTGTCAATTGGAGAGGAAGCTATGCACAATTCACATAATCCTAGTCGATTCTACAAATTATAACTCCTACATATCTCATGATGTATTGTCACATATATCCGACAAGTCAGGAGAAGATATTCATGTTACTTGCACTCAACTAAAGATTTTTGCCTCATATACCCGGACATCCCCTTTCACTTACGTCCTCTTGATCATCCATCAGCTGTAAAGATAATGTATCGTGCACTCTAAGCAGCTAGCTACTCCATGCAGGACGCATTTGTTAAAGGCTTGTTAGAGACATATACTAGATACACTGCATATGCAAACATATGGTCCAGATACTCACCAACTGAATGAGACATCTGATACCAACTTATCGAGAGCAACTGCCATGCCAATTGCGAACCAGAATTTCTCAAACTTGAGAGCGAGCTATTCGCAGTTTCACATAATGCTAATCACCATATGTATATACAGCACTTAGAACTATTTACAAATGCACAGGAAAGATGCAGCGGCAGGCAACACTTTATCACCCACTTGCAGACAAGGATCCTGAGCTCACGAATGCTATCCGGCTCGGAACTAAGTTGAGCTACCGATGTAAACTAGCAGTAACTGAATAGGAAGTAAAAAGGCGGCCGAGAAATTTGACCGGAATGCTCATGGATTGGTCGATTGGATTCCTCTGCTCCTCGTCTTGTAGCTCCGACCCCCGGATCTGGGGAGAGCCGTGGGTGCTACGGCAGGAATGGCGGCATCTCGCCGTAGTGTGCCGCGGGCTTCCAGCGCGCTGCGGCGGGGTCGGGCCTCGCGCCGCAGCGCTGGCAGCGCTCGGCGGGCGGCAGGCGAACGGCGAGGATCCGGCGGCAGGAGGGGCAGGAGGAGTGGCCGCGCAGCCACTTGTCGACGCAGAGTGCGTGGAAGGCGTGGCCGCACTGCGGCAGCACGCGCATGGCCTCCCCCTCCTCGAACTCGGCGAGGCAGATGGCGCACTCCGGTGCCGCCCCGGCGTCATCCTCCTCCGCAGCCTTGCCTTTGCCGGCCGCGGGGACGGCGGCGACGTAGGCGACGGTGGGGATGGCGCGGAGCACGGACTTCTTGACGCCCCTGTTGGCCGCAGCGGCTGCGGCGTCGGGGCCGACGCCGAGGCGGCGGCCGCAGGCGCAGCGCGCGACGAGGCCGATGCTGAGGACGCAGATGAGCGCGCAGAGGAGCGAGGCGAGGATGATGATGATGTCCCTGTCGTCGGCGATGAAGGGGCCCGGCGTGGTGGCTGGCGCCAGCAGGAGCCGCCTCGCCGGCGCCGCCATGGTGGCCAGCTGCTCTTGCTGCTGCTGCATCCTAGTTAGTCCAGATGACGGGATGAGACGGGGTTGCTTATCGCAGAGCTGCGGGGAAGAAGGTGACAAGTTTGTGGTTGAAGCTAGCTGGACTTGGAGTGTGGGCTTTTTATAGAGGCCTTTGCGGCCTTTTAGCGCGGCGCGGTGTTTCCGGGCGTGAGGGAGAAGAGCCGGGTGGTCGGCCGGTGTAGCCAAACACCGTGGGCGATCGCCCCTCGTCTGAATCCTCTTGAAAACCAGTGCACCGCAGGGAAGCCAATTGCTAAGTGGTAGGCAGCTGCTAGCGTGTCTACCTACCTATCTACCTGAACCTGAACCTGAACCTTTTTCTTCTGAACAAGTACCTGCCTGATCATGATGTGGTGCGCCTTTGCTGCACTCTTCGTGTTACACTCTGCTACTCCTAATTCGCTGCACCTCTGGATTCGATCAGAGTTTCTGAGATATGATATGACCCAAGCGTGCACGTATGGGATCAAGTCTCCAATGTAACTGAACCGCGTGGAGCGAATATACTCGGGATCATACGGCCAAGAATCAAGACAAATAAAAGGTATTGCCACATACAAGAACCGAATCCTCTTTTAGCTGCACACTGTGCCTGTATTGCTTGATATTTTCTCCTAACATTTCACAAAATTTCACTTTGATTAAAACTAAAACGCAGTGTAGTCTGGGTTTTATTTGTATGAAGAGGAGGTGCAACAAGCGATAAACCACCCATGGTGCCATTCTCCATTACGACAACCTCAATATGGCGCATCTTCAATGGGTGCCCAATGCCCAAAGTGCATTCATTAAGAGGAGTATCCACAATAATTTTATGTATGTAATCTTCCTACAAGACTTCACAAGAGCAAAATCCCGACATTATTATTCAAGCTTGACATTCACAATTAAAGCGTTTGACTCAGTGAGATGGGATTTTATCATGGAGCTTCTGAACAGGCATGGATTCCCAGCTAAATTATGAGAGTAGATTTCCGGTTTGCGTTGCTCCTCCTATTCGAGGGTACTCCTAAATGGGGTGGCCGGCTCCCCTATCAAGCACAATAGAGGATTGAGACAAGGGCACCTGCTTTCCCCGCTCCTATTTGTTCTTTCCATAGACCCACTCCAACAAATTCTTGAGTTAGCTACCCATCATGAGCTCCTCCACAAGATTAGAGAGAGAGAGAGCGGTACCGTCCTTTGAACTTCCCTATATGCGGACAATGCGTCGGTTTTTGTGGATCCACACAGAGAGGACATGCATAACCTTTCCAACATCCTTTGCGTTATTCGGAGAAGTAATCGGTCTAGATACAAACTTCCAAAAGAGCATGCATGGTGGTACCCATTCGTTGCAAAGAGATTGACATTGAAGACGTGTTTGAGGGAATGCCGACAATTAGAGCCTCCTTCCCCATGAAATATCTTGGACTCCTGCTATCAATATGGCAACTCAAAAGGGTGGACTTTCAACCGTTCGGATAAGATGGGAAGTAAGCTTGTAACTTGGGATGGAAAGAACATTAACATCATCAGATGTGGGACTCTTGTAAAATCTGCCCTAACCTCCCAAGCCACTTTCGACCTTACCGCGGTCTCTATCTCGCCGGATTGCCTCACCAACATGAACATGATAGAGTGAACTTTCCTTTGGGCTGGCACGAAAGAAATCATCGGTGGAAAGTGCAAGATAAATGGGAAGGCGGTATGTAGGCCTACCAATCTTGGCGGCCTCGACATTCTCCACATCGAGGAATTCGCGCGTGCTCTCCGTTTGATATGGCCTTGGTACGAAAGGAAAGAGCCAAAAAGGCTACGGGTGGGATCGGGCACCCCCTTGTGATGATATTGATATGGACCTCTTTTATGCTTAAACCACCATCTTTATTGGGAACGGATGGAGTGCACCTTTTTGGGAGTCCCCATGGCCAGGGCCGGCCCATAGGGCGGGGCAAAGGGGCGCTCGCCCCAGGCCCTCAACAGTTAGGGCCCTAGTACAAGATTTGTTTACACACTTACTACACTTATATTCATACACATTAGGCACTAGAGTTTGGAATAATTCTAAAAAAATATAGAATGTTGAAGTTGTAGCTTAACGTGCCTATACTCCGACTCCTTCTAAAATGTGCAAACCAACACCGACCCTCGTAATTTTTTTCTCTAACTATTTCTATTTCTCGCAAACAATACACATGCACACAGGTAGCTATTGGTAGAAATAAGAATCATGGTATATAGTTCGTGTGATCAATAGAAATAAATAGTTTCAAACGTCTTCACCAAGATTCTGAAGACCATGATCTTTCAAATGTAAATATTATTTAGTTTTATTTGCGTTACCCTAATATTTATCTTTTTTAATAATAATATTTTTAAGTTTTTGTGTGTGTGACCAATTGGTGAAGCTTGACTAAGATTGTTAAGGGGCCCAGAACACCAATCATGCTTAAAATTTAAGTAAGATATATAAATTTAGCATAAATGGATACTTTTAAGGAATTTTCCAGAGTAGGGGGGCCATCGCCCCTGCCCTAGAAAATATTAGCCACTATGAACAAGGGGCCCTTGGTGTCGTTTCGCCCTAGGGCCCCCGAAATCTGTGGACCGGCTGTGCCCATGGCTCAATGGTAGGAAGTCTGAAGACATCGCCATATGAACTGTCTTCGAGGAAAGATTGGAACGTTGAGAAAGCCACCTGCGGTAATGCTTGAATTTCGAAGATCAAAATGGACATCAACTTGAGAATCTCTCATCTAAGGGAATTTGTCTCTCCATGGAGAGAGCTTCTTGGTGTAAACCTTAGGGAAGACATGGGGTACTCTATTACTTGGAATCTCACGACCAATGCAGATTACACAAAAACTTCTATGCATAAGGCTCAATTCTTCGGAGCCACAATCACTCTGATGAACAACACGGTTTGGAAGGTTTGGGCGCCGCCCAAGATTAAATTCTGCGCGCGGTTGTATCAAAGTTTGGCTTTGAACGACTGGTAGGCTTAAAAGAATGGGTTGGACAAATTGCGGCCTTTACCCCCCTTTGTAAGCAAACTCAAGAGATGGAGATGCATATTTTCTCTCACTATCATTACACTGAGAGGCTTTGGGGCATGATCAAAGGATGCCTTGGCATTCAATCAATTGATACCACCAATTGGACAGAGGACATTTCCTTTGACACTTGGTGGGTACGTGTTGTGGGTATACTTTATGGGTATGCCAGTGACATTGTCTAGATCCGGCGAGCCCGGGTGGCCCACAGATGGTGGTGAGGCATATGGCCCACCAGGCGGCCCAGTTGCTGTTGATAGAAGATGGATGAAGTCTAGCCCAGAAAAGGAGTCGGATCCCAACCGACTTACGGGAGTAGGCGGATCCATGGAGGCCCATGAAGTATCTGGATCCATGACGGCAAGATTGGATCTAGGTGGATCCTTGACGTGCACGACAATGTATGTTTCGTAGTTAGGCATCTTATATTCTGGCTAGGACTCTCCGTAGAAACCCTAGATCATGGCACCTTTATAAGCCGGATCCTGGGAGCCCTAGAGGCACAACCACAACTCATTGTAACAACGCGCGGATAATTCCAGACAAGCAGCAGTATGCCCTGTCCTCGGGCAGGTGTTCCGAAGCTGGGTAAATCGCATACTACCGTCCCGAGTGCTCTCCGCCCTATGGCCCCTGCTTCCTCTCCCCTCCGTGAGGATCCCTCCTCCGGGGTACCGTCGAATAGGCAACAACAGTGGGCAAACATGTCGAGGAAAAAATATCCCAAACCAGAAGGCCATGTGTCCCTTACTATGCTCACTAGTTGGACTATTTGGAAAGAAAGGAATTTGCGGGTCTTCCACAACAAATCCGCGAGAACGATAATATTTATAAATTCAATAAAGGAGGAGGCAAATCTTTGGGTTACCGTGGGCACAAAAAATGTGAGTGATGTAATACCGGGAGAGAGACGGTCCCTTTTGCCAAAAAAGAAGAAGATACTTTGTACTTTGTCTTGTCAAGACACTTCTCCATAATTAATGAATGGATGCAAAATATTTGTCTCCACTTTCAATTTATTTCTATGTGTGTCGAACTATTGTTCTCATAATCATTTTTGAACAACACACAAGGGTTAAATTTAGGGCAACTGGGGAGGATCTAGACTTGAGAGGGAGGCAGTACTTGACAAGATTTCATTACTTGTAATGGTTGTTTTGGCCATCGTCCACGTTGCTTGGATCCTCAATCGAAAAAACTTTAATATGTAATCTACTGAAGCATGTAGAAATATTAAGGTGTTTTTGAAGAAAGCTAATACGAGAGTGGTTACGGAAGCTAATATGGTAATACTGTTGCTATGACGCATAGCTACATGTTAGTGGTAGAGGTACCCTAGCTAGCCCGAGTGATGTACCTTGTCCATGGTGGGCCATTGTCTGGTAGTCAACGTTGCCTCCGGTATATTTTGCACTAACGCAAGTCAATGAACTCCACGTCTAATCCGAGAGGAGGGTACGGAAAGGGAAAACAACGAATGAAGTAAGCCTAGCTCAGTCGGTACCGGATGTGCCAGTGTGTGTGGATTTAAGTTCTTCTAGATGCGAATTTGAGTTTCTATCTATGCTGACATGCATGGCTTCCGAATTTGAATTCCGCGCCATATTTGTGCACGTAAAGGATAGCAGACACACACTCCAAACATACATACAAGAAAAGGAATGAAAGAAAGTGTATGATTATTTCGGAACCGAAGACAACAGTTGTATGTTAAACTATCGTACAACCATACCATTAGAAGATACCATAAGTTTTTTTTTTTTTTTTTTTTTGGAAATCAGAAGATACCATAAGTTCACAGAAATGATCAGCCTTTCTTTTAACCAGGATTCATGTATTTGCTACCATGCTTCATAGACATATATGAATGAACACTCAAAAAAAAACATATATGAATTTTGTTACATTTCTTTTTATAGCTATACAACTTGTGCTAACTCACAAACGTCATGATCATACGAACCGTGATAAGATTGCCATTCTTCCTCGTCCAACAACACAAGCCAGCACCAACTGATCGCACGTCGCCGGTACTGGAACACCCGATACTCGATAAGGTTTCAGAGAAAATACGACAGCGATCTGCACCAGCGACAGCTACTGCAACATCGCCGCGGCAATAAAGGACCGTTCTTGTTCGGCCCCGGCCGGACCATGTGCCTACGACGCACCTGAAATCCCCAGAACCTCCAAAACGGGATCCCCGTGGCCCCGGCAATACCCCGGACGTGTCGACGTGTGCACGTCACCTCTTTGCGGTGCAGTTACGAAGTTTCCACTTGCGCCCAGGTGGACGGTGCGCCGCCCACCCTTTCTCAGCGACTCAACTCCCTGCGTTTCGTCGGCCGTTTCGAGCAGACGAGGCGTAGCCATCGGTGACCGACGTCGTGGTGGAAGGTGTGTTGGATCTTATCAGACTTTTCTTGTCTTATACTATCCCGGGGAGGGAAACGCCTGGGGGTAGGTCTTGGATTGTGGGAATTAACAAGGTCGACCGGGTCACGACCGACGCGGTGATCTTTATCGCCGGCCGGCCGGCGCCGGGAAAGCCGTGGGAGTTGCCGTCCGACCGTGGTCGTCGGCCCGACACGCCGCCCGCGTGGACGATGGCCGGTTCCGCGAATGGCTGCTTCCAGTCCAAGCCTGGTGTAGGTCGCGCTTGAACCGGGTCTATAACTCTATTTTCTATCTCCTTCCAGCGTAAAGCGCATGCTCATGACGACGAATCAAGAGTCTCAGAGTATAGTACGTCGAAAACTTTAGCTAGCCGGTCTCCTGGCTTGGACACACACACACACACGTAGACGTAGGTGCATGCACCGTCCCGGAGCATGGCAAATGAGCCGTATGCGCAGCCAGTACATCGATCGGCGGTACCGGACACGGTTCGTCGGCGTATCATACGTCCGGCGCTCGCTGACGCCGGCCTGGTTGCGTCTACCTCGCCCGCGCGCGTCCACACCGCACCATGGATTCCGGCGGAAGATCGAGTTATTGCATTTGTCGGCAAACGTTCTTCAACTCGATACGTACACACGAGTGGCTCGAAAATGGACGCTAGGCAGTTGCGCTGAGCTGAGATTATCCATCCGCTTTCTTCAGCTCGGATATGCACAGAAATGTCTTTATTCCGTGGGACCTCCCGTGCACGTGGTTGCCCTTTGATTCATTTTATTTTTTGTTTTTAGATTTGTACTGCAAGTAACATTAAGTTTTGCTATGTTTTGAAAATCTAAAATGTAATGATTCACGACGAAACCTAGTGCTTTCGTGTACAAGACGTCCCGTGCACTCAAGATATGCATCAATGCATGCGGAAGCAAGGAGAGGAAGAAAGGCTCTCTTTCACCACGATCGAGCACACCATGCGACCGCATATCATCACGAAAAATTGTCGTCATCATCTTGGAGACGACCAGTCATGTTTCCAAACGGCGTTAGGCAAAAGCGCCAGATCGGTTGGTTAGGAATCGACCTCTTCCTGTTTTAACTGCGGCTTCGGACGATGGAGCGCCGGCCCGAATGTGGAAGAGTGGGACAACGAGGAGTGTCGCGCCATCTCACTAGGATGTCTCCAGCTTGGTGGTGACAATGGTGGCGACGTCGGCATCTCTAGCCAAAGATCGCCACGCTAGATCCCCTTCCAGATGGCAACCAGGGTGCGGCCCGGCATACCCCAGAAGAGGTGGCGAGCTGCCGTGTTGTAGAGATCATTGATGCCGCGTTGTAGAGGTAATCGATCCGCTACAACATAGGCACAATCCCGCCACGCCACCATCACGACTGGATTACTCCATGCGCCCGCCTAGGGAACCGGCGTGGCTATTATTAGGCCTGACCAGAGGTTTGCGACGATGTAAATAACGAAGGAAACAGTCGCGTCGCCACCATGTGTCAATAACATGGTTGGCCTGTTAGCTGCCACGTCTCCAACGCGTTGCGACTACAAAGAGCCATGTTGAGCATGATGGCCTTGAGATGTTGGACATGCTATTGGACCGTGTTGAACCAAAAAAAATCCTTTAATGCATGCAACTATGTGTGATTTTCTATCCGGCGTGACACAAGGGCTTGGGATATGGTTTGGGTAGAGGTGTAAACGGATCGGATCGCATTTGCTCATACCATATCCTTTGCTATATAATTTTCTCTGATTTCGACTGGGCGGATATTGACTGATTTCGAATTCGAATGCGAATATACCGAAGTGTAGATTCGAATCGAAATGGGGCGGACTCGGACTGGAAACAATAATAGTCGAATATATGCTCTCATCGGTAGATAGTTATTGTTCTTGTAAATCTTGAGAGGGATTTAAACTTTCAGTCTTGTATAGTTAGGAGAAAAGAGAAACTAGGCTAAATTTTTAGCATTGGTAGAAATTTAGAGCTAAACATGCTTATTAAATGAATTTAGTGAGTAAATAACTACTAATTTTGTGAGGTTGGCCTTAGATTTTGACGATTTTAACTCAAAAATCTGATTATCTGATTTAAAACATTTGGATTATTCTAATTAAATTTCGGATAATCTATATACGCATGCTATTTGCTATACCATATCCTGTTCAGAGCATCACTTCGAAATCGGATATTCTTATCCATTGAAATCATTAAAATCAATATGGATGCCTTAAAATGGTTTCGGGTCTGATTTCGACGCGAAAAATATCCTATCTACTTACAGCCCCTAAGTTTGGGGGACTTGATGATGGCAGGTATCAGCACTTTCATTCCAAGCGACGAGTTAAGGGGGCGCCAAACCTGCGGAGACACCTCCTCCACTTGCTCGGTTATTCTATTGACAGGATTACATGAGTACTTCACAAAAGTGGTGCAAAAGGGTTGTGTAAAATATGATCGTAGCCACTGAGATATGCTCGCGGGGAGTTCGTCGGCAATTGCAGGATCTAGATTCAAAGATTGCTTGGGTTGGGTAGTCGGCAACAACTCGACATACTGCAAACGGCTAACTACAAAATTATATGATATGTAATACGGACAGGTTGATCTTAGCCAAAGAAAAGGCCGACAAAGGTATGAAGTTATATGATATAATCCATTCAAGATACTAGAAAGGAAAAGCTTGTTCATACTCTGACATTTTTGGTTGGTGACTGATATTTGGGGCGGGACAGCCAACTAACCAGGCGTATCTAACACGCATAACATAATTATCCATTCAGCCTTATCCATTATCCCTCATTATCCAACACCTCAAGATGAAATCAGAACTTTTTAATATGGCTCCTACTTGAAAATAGAGTGCTAACCGAAGATAATTTAGCTAAAAGAGGATGGAAGGGTGATATTCATTTTGAGTTCTGTGGCGTTAAAGAGAGCGAACCATTTATTTTTGGGTTGTCCTTTAGCTAAGTTTAATTAGAGTGTTATTGGAAGTGCTTTGGGGATTGAATAAAATTGAGAACTATATAACTAGAAGGATACGCCGCGGGTTGCGGCGGAAATTTCCTAGAAAAATATATTGCATAAATTAAATTTTTGTATATTTTAATGGCTATAAAGTGATGATGTGGACAATTGAATGGAACAAATAGGTGACATGGCTAGCTTGCATGCAAAGATATATTAACAAAAAATGTAAGTGGGAAGACATGGATATTTGATAGGTTAATGGAATAGATGATGTGGATGGCTTGCATGCGGAGATTGACTAACATTAGTTGAAGTTAGTGGGGGGTTTTTTTTATAAGAAGTACGGTGAAGAAGTATAGATTTATGTCAAAACTGGATTACTACATCCATCTCCCTCTCCCTCTCTTCCAATGGATTTCAATGCAACCGAGGTCATCCGCCGCCTCCCTCCTTTTCCTCCTCCGGTCTCCGGTTGCTACTTCTCCTCCCACCCCTCCTTCGGTTGCCGATCGATTCTCCTTTCTGTCGCTCGCGAGCCCGGCCATCCTCCTGGTGTTCGTCATCGAGTGGGGCAAGAACTCATACTGGCCATCTTAATGCCCTGGTGAGGTCGCCGTGAACGACCGCCTCAACCTGTGACGGTTGGCAGGTGAGGCACAAGCCGATGCTCAGGAAGTACTCACAGCAGCCCTGCCCCACACCAGAGACCATCAGACCCTAGATGTCGGCCATGGACGCGGAGAAAGAGCCGATCGGTGTTGACTATGAGGGGGGAGGTGATTGTGATGCCGTCGGCGGAGAGGGCTGTGCGGGCGCGAGACGAGGAGGAGGGTCGCGTTGGAGGCGAGCGGCGTGCGATTTATCTGGGCAGTGAGCGCGGACGTGGCTGTGCTGTCGGAGGGGCAGGAGGAGAAGGCTAGGGCAAAGGACGCGCGACTGAGCACCACAGATGGAGATCTTGCGCCTTGTGTTCGATGAAGGCCGGCAAGTTCATCAATGTGTGCCTCGTCATCGACGTGCACGACTCCGCGAAAGGCGAGAGCATTGTGCCTGACACGAGCACACTCGCGCGGGTGTTCGGAGACGCTATGGACGGAGCGGAATTGGCCAGGGCGAGGGCCAAGGCTGTCACACTCGCCGTGGCTGCCGTGAAGGATATGGAGGAAGACGGCAGCTCCTGTCCGGACTTGGAGAGGATGGTGAAGGAGCCGGAAGCTGTCGCGGCAGCATTGGAGAATCGCTAGAGCCACGCGACATATCTCGCCTAGCTCCGAGCCAACTAGCTTGATCTTAGATTTTCTTGTCGCCCTCGGGGATGAACTAGTACTACTCACCTATCTTATTCGTGTTGATCCGAGAGATGATCGAAATATACAAAAATAGATATGGTTTGTGTCCGATTTAGGTCATAGTGTTGGAGATGGCCTCACCCATCAGCTTTGAAGATAAATATCGTACACTCTTTCCGGGGACACAGATGCCCTATTGACACGTCTTTCGATCATTAGTGAGTTTGTAGATGTTGAGCGGTGTCTTTGAGTTTCATGATTATGTTCTTTGTCGGCTCTTTACTGATTTTTTTAATAAATAATAATAAAGTTCGGCTACACCATGCAGTACGCATTTGTAAAAAGCTTTTTGGAGGAATATACTCGGTTCTATGCATTTTGAAATTCACGGTCCAGATAAGAGATAAGCATCACAGTGATACAGACATCTGACAAGCGTGAATCAAGTCAACTTACTCGAGATCGGGACATCTACAATGTCAACTAGAACTGCAGAGCAAATATTCACAGTTTCGCGTCATCCTAACCCAATCTAATTGCATAGGAGTATTTTGATTCTTTGCTATTTACAAACGTAGATCAAGCGTAGATATCAGGAGTATTTTGACAACCTTTACAATGGAGAGGTTGATACCATTGAGCTAGACTACTCCTTTGATGATACGAGCATGTGCTTTGTGTGACGTATCCAGGAGTCTGAGGTTAAGGAGGCGTTAAGGAGGATGAAAGGAGGCAAGGCGATGGGTCCTGATGGTATCCCCATCGAGGCGTGGAGAGGCCTTGGAGACATAACGATAGTATGACTAACTAAGCTTTTCAACCTCATTTTTCGGTCAAACAAGATGCCCGAAGAATGAATGCGGAGTATTTTAGTACCAATCTTCAAGAATAAGGGGGATGTTCAAAGTTGTACTAATTACCGTGGAATCAAGCTAATGAGCCATACTATGAAGCTATGGGAGAGAGTCATTGAGCACCGCATAAGAAGGTTGACAAGCATGACCAAACACCAATTTGGTTTCATGCCTGGGAGGTCTACCATGGAAGCCATCTTCTTGGTACGACAGCTGATGGAGAGATACAGGGAGCAAAAGAAGGACCTTCATATGATGTTCATTGATTTGGAGAAGGCCTATGATAAGATACCTCGGAATGTCATGTGGTAGGTCTTGGAGAAACACAAAGTCCCAATAAAGTACATTACCCTCATCAAGGATATGTATGACAATATTGTGACAAGTGTTCGAACAAGTGATGGCGACACTGATGACTTTCCAATTAGAATAGGGCTACACCAAGGTCACCTTTGAGCCCTTATCTTTTTGATTTGGTGATGGATGAGGTCACAAGGGATATACAAGGAGATATCCCATGGTGTATGCTCTTTGCGGATGATGTGGTGCTAGTCGATGATAGCCGAAATAATAGAAAGTTAGAGTTGTGGAGGCGAACTCTAGAATCGAAAGGTTTGAGGCTTAGTAGAACTAAAACTGAATGCATGAGGTGCAGTTTTAGTTCTGCTAGGCACGATGAGGGAGAGGTTAGCCTTGATGGGCAGGTGGTACCGGAGAGAGAGACTTTTCGATATTTGGGATCCATGTTGCAGAAGGATGGCGATATCGATGAAGATGTGGGCCACCGAATCAAGGCTGGTTGGATGAAGTGGCGCCAAGCTTCTGGCGTCCTCTGTGACAAGAGAGTGCCACAAAAGTTAAAAGGCAGATTTTATAGGACAACTATCCGACCTGCTGATAACCCACAAGTATAGGGGATCGCAACAGTCTTCGAGGGAAGTAAAACCCAAATTTATTGATTCGACACAAGGGAGGTAAAGAATACTTATAAGCCTTAACAACCGAGTTGTCAATTCAGCTGCACCTGAAAAGCACTAGTAACAGGGGTGATGTGAAAGCAGTAGTATGAGAGCAATAGTAACGTAACACAAGTACGAACACGAGGCGATGGCACCGAAAATAGTTGATACTACTTCCAATGACATATAGAACGAGTATATGATGATAAGAGATGGACCGGGGTTTCCAGCTATCTACATTAGTGGTAACTCTCCAATAACAAGTGTTGGGTGAACAAATTACAGTTGGACAATTGATAGGATTGAAATAGCATTAAGACAGAACATCAAGTCTATTAATCATGTAGGCATGTTTTCCATATATAGTCATACGTGCTCGCAATGAGAAACTTGCATAACATCTTTTGTCCTACCAGGTGGCAGCCGCCTCAAGGGAAACTACGGCAATTAAGGTACTCCTTTTAATAGAGCACCGGAGCAAAGCATTAACACTTGGTAAAAACATGTGATCCTCATACCTAAGCCTTCCCCTCCATTATCCCATTCTGTCACTCGGGGCCTCGGGTTCCGGACATAGACATGTGCAAACAACTTGTAGATACAATCTAAGCAATAATTATAGAGCTCAAATCTAAGATCATGCCACTCGTGCACTAGTGACAAGCATTAAACATAACAAGATTGCAGCAACAATAACTTCACAAACTTATATAGATAGACTGATCATAATTTAACAATTCATCGGATCCCAACAAACACAACACCGATTACATCAGATGGATCTCAATCATGTAAGGCAGCTCATGAGATCATTGTATTGAAGTACATGGGGGAGAGTACCAACTAGCTACAGCTAGAACCCGTAGTCCATGGGGAACTACTCACGGAGCATGATGGAAGCGGCGGCGTCGATGGAGATGGCTTCCGGGGCACTTCCCCGTCGGCGTGCCGGAACAGAGATTCTGTCCCCGAAACGGAGTTTCGTGATGGCGGCGGCGCCCGGAGTCTTTCTGGAGTTTCGTCAATTGGTATCGAGGTTTTAGGTCGCGAGGGACTTTATAGGCGAAGAGGCGGAGTCGGAGGGCCACGGGGCCCCTCCCCATAGGGCGCGCCGGGGGGCCACCCGCCGCCATATGGTGTGGGCCCCCTGCTGCCCTCGACTCTCCTTCGGTGGGAACCTTCCGGGAAAATAAGATATTTGGTCTTTGTTTCGTCGAATTCCGAGAATATTGGCCGAACAGCCTTTCTCGAACCAAAAAACAACAGAAAACAAGAACTGGCACTTCGGCATCTTGTTAATAGGTTAGTTCCGGAAAATGCATAAAATCATTATAAAGTGTGAGCAAAACATGTAGGTATTGTCATAAAACTAGCATGGAACACAGAAATTATAGATACGTTGGAGACGTATCAAGCATCCCCAAGCTTAGTTCCTACTCGCCCTCGAGTAGGTAAACGATAAAAAGAATAATTTCTATAGTGACATGCTACTTACATAATCTTGATCATACTATTGCAAAGCATATGAGATGAACGAAGTGACTCAAGGCAACGATCTATAGTTTGCTAACAAATAGATAACATATAGCAAAACTTTTCATGAATAGTACTTTCAAGACAAGCATCAAAAGTCTTGCATAAGAGTTAACTCATAAAGCAATAGATTCAAAGTAAAAGGCATTGAAGCAACACAAAGGAAGATTTAAGTTCCAGCAGTTGCTTTCAACTTTCAACATGCATATCTCATGGATAATTGTCAACACAAAGTAATATGATGAGTGCAATAAGCAAGTATGTAAGAATCAATGTACAGTTGACACAAGTGTTTGCTTCTAAGATGGAAGGAAGTAGGTAAACTGACTCAACATAAAGTAAAAGAAAGACCCTTCGCAGAGGGAAGCGGGATTAAATCATGTGCTAGAGCTTTTAAGTTTTGAAATCATATAGAGAGCATAAAAGTAAAATTTTGAGAGGTGTTTGTTGTTGTCAACGAATGGTAGTGGGTACTCTAACTACCTTATCAACCAGACTTTCAAGAGCGGCTCCCATGAAGGACATTATTTCTACCAGCAAGGTAGATCATCCCTCTTCTCTTTTGTTTACACATGTATTTTAGTTTCATTATTGATGACACTCCTCCCAACCTTTTGCTTACACAAGCCATGGCTAACCGAATCCTCGGTGCCTTCCAACATTCTCATACCATGAAGGAGTGTCTATTTGCAAAATTAAGTTGCTTACTGATAGATCAGGGCAAAACATGTGAAGTGAATTATTAATGCAAGTTAATTAATTGGGGCTGGGAACCCCATTGCCAGCTCTTTTTGCAAAATTATTGGATAAGAGGATGAGCCACTAGTCCATTGGTGAGAGTCTGTCAGAAGTAAATGACAAGATCGAAAGATAAAACACCACATACTTCCTCATGAGCTATAAAACATTGACACAAATAAGAGATAATAGCCTTTGAATTGTTTAAAGGTAGCACATGAAGTATTTACTTGGAATGGCGAAATACCACATAATAGGTAGATATGGTGGACACAAATGGCATAGGTTTTGGCTCAAGGTTTTGGATGCACGAGAAGCATTCCCTCTCAGTACAAGGCTTTGGCTAGCAAGATTGTTTGAAGCAAACATAAGTATGAACCGGTACAGCAAAACTTACATAAGAACGTATTTCAAGCATTATAAGACTCTACACTGTCTTCCTTGTTGCTTAAACACTTTTACCAGAAAATATCTAGATCTTAGAGAGACCAATCATGCAAACAAAATTTCAACAAGCTCTACGGTAGTTCTCCACTAATAGGTTTAAACTACATGGTGCATGAGCTTAAACATGGTCTACTTGAGAGCTCAAAATAATTGCCAAGTATCAAATTATTCAAAATCATATGAAGCATTTTCTGTTTCCAACCAAATATCAATAAGTGCAACGGTTTTCAACTTCGCCATGAACATGAAAAATAAAACGAAGAACACCAGTGTTCATATGAAAAAGCGGAGCGTGTATCTCTCCCACACAAGGATTGCTAGGATCTGAATTTATTCAAACATAAACAAAAATAAAAGCACACAGACGCTCCAAGTAAAGCACATATGATGTGACTGAATAAAAATATAGTTTCACTAGAAGTGACCTGATAAGTTGTTGATTAAGAAGGGGATGCCTTGGGCATCCCCAAGCTTAGACGCTTGAGTCTTCTTGAAGGGATTTCTATTTTCGTGCCCTCGGGTCGTTAGTTGTACTCAGTTTTCCCCAGCCCCTTAGTTTTTCCTCAGTTTTCCCCAAGCCTATGTTTGAAACCCGCAGAACGAGCTCGGACGGAAGGAATCCGTTTATTTGGACGTTCTGTGCCGACGTGTTGCGCCGCGTCGTGCGGGGGCGACGTGTGGGGCCGTCGCGTGGGGCGCGTCGCGTGGTAGAAAGGGACCGCGTGGGACGGAAGAGAAGCGTTTGGTTGCACGTGAGCAGGAGCTGGGTTTTGTCTCTCTCGGCCCAAATTGGCATTTTTAAGAGCACCTTTTCCCCTCTTTCTCTCTCTGTCTTTTTCACCAAATTAGTATCAAATCTAGAGAAGCTTCTATTTCTGTCTTTCTTCAATATGGCAGCAAATCTAGTAGCAAATCTCTAGGGTTATTTATGCCTTTTGGCTCTCAGCAAATCTAGTAGCAAATCTAGAAGCTAGTATATGATAAATTGACAATGCATAATCAGAAAGCTAAGTATAATACATAGGAAACTGCATACAGCAGCCAAAAGCAGCCAATAACGTTGTAATATACAAGACGCACGCAATGTATGGACAACAAGAAGATTAGGATGAATGAATTTGTTCTTCATTCCTCCTCATATATTTCGGCGTCGGTCCAGCCGTGCATTACCCCAAGGAAATATTGATTGAATACATCCTCCAAACGGTATGGCCTGTGTTCATTTCTCAGACCGGAGTTTCCTATTCTATCCACACGTTCTGGCCACTCCTCCCAGGCCTTTGTATCATGAGAGTACTCTCTGATATAACCCAAATCCGTGTAGTAGATGCAGCCAGGTCGAAGTGTCGGGTACACTCGGTGTCGACGGAGATACACCGGGTATAATTCACAAAGAAGGCATTACGCCAATGTTACTGACCGGATGGAGAGAGCGGCTCTGAGTGTCCACACGGTACACCAATGGTCGCCAAAGCCACGCTGACCAACAACACAAGCAGCAGATCACCATCCGACTTCACGAGGTAGAACTTCTGATGTCCAAGTTCTGGAAATGAAATTAGTGTCTCCATCTTGACAGTGCTCGCGCGCCTGCTGTACATTGGTGCACACTATTCTTCCATGCTCTAAATTGTCCACAGCTAGTGCATACAGTTCACCATTGAACGGTGTAATGCAACGCAGACAATGGTTCTTGATCGAAAATCTGTTTTCCCAACCTTTATCTATATCCTTAGTTGGAGTGCTCTCATCGACCCAACCAATTTCCGACGGGTAATGTGCGGCGAAGACCATAGTCGGGATTTGATCACATCGACTGATTTCAGACAGATGGTAACATATGTATTTCTTTGTGAGTGGGTTCGAAGCCGTATCTTGTGCGGCGGGTACTTCGGGCAAGCACGATGACGCCAAAATCCGACGAAGTAGTATCTGGGCAAGCACGATAACATTCAGCACTAAGATGTTTAAGATTGAAAATAAAGAGGTAGATATGGAGGAAGTTGAACCTTGTATGAACTTCCGATAGATCTATGGTGACGTAGCGTGATGTGCCGAGTTGGAGGAAGGTGAACTCAGCGACGTGTGGAAGGGCGTGGTGTAGCATGATCCATTCGTCAGGTGCACGTCGGGCTCAGGCAAACCTGAGCGCCAATTTCTACAGACTTGCCTCATGGCGAGTACGTGTCGCGTACTCCTCGTTCGCCAGCAAGCATTCGCCGATCTGGTGAAGTGGTCGATCAGCCGAGAGAGAGGCCCATTCACGGAGGAGCCGCGCTTGATGCGCCGCCCTCGGAGGCGACGCGCTCGCGGCGCGGCGCGGCGACGGGCTCCGGGGCGCGGCGACCGGCGGCAGGCTCGGCGGCGACGGCGCGGAGGCGACGGGCCGAGGCGACGGGCTCGGAGGCGGCGGCGCCGCGCATTCTTCTTCTCCATCGCCGCAGGTAGCGTGCGTACGGCGGTTGGGGTTTTTCGATTTGGAGAAGTTGATGGGACGTGAGAGGGGTGGTTTCGTGCGTGAGCGAGAATGAGACGACTGTGTGCAGAGGGAGGGAGGGAGGGGCTTACGCGTCCTAAATGCGACCCGCGTCCTACGCGTCCACTATTTGCACGTCTGCACCGCGACACGCGTCAACAATGGCACGTCTTCCACTTCTGCACCGCAACACGCGTCGAGTCTAACCCTGGAAATTTAGATATACTCAGGTATACCCTCGAGTCATATACTAGCATTTTTGTGTGCTCAGTTTTCTCCTCGAGTGCTAATACTGCCTAGTGCAATATACTCAGTTTTACCCTCAAGTGGCTGGTCAACAGAGAGTCAACAAATGGGATTAACTAGTTAAATGAGTTATTTAATGTGCAAAAAAATCCGAAAAAGAGTGGCACTTACTCATGGAGTCTTTACCACAAATTGCCACTTCTCAAATCATAGATAAATCATAGATAAATCAAGTTTCACCACAAATTGCCACTTCTCAAATCACCTAGTAGCTATGAAGGTGCATGGTTTTCCATAATAAGCCCTACCCAAAACAGCTTTCCCCAAAACATACTTTGTCTAAATGAGGCCACAATTCTCACACTGATGTATATTGGTATTGCAAATAGTTTGAGGTAGGCCAAGATGGGTTTCATTGTACAAAACACGTATTTTCCATTTTTTAAATCTCATATTTGAATCCCTTAGTCTGTTTACTACTCACTTGCCCTTGGTTTCTTGATACTTTTTGCCCTCTCCCTTCACAAACTCTCACAGACGCCCAACATTGCCCGATTGGTCTAGCCCATGTCACGCGGATCTTGCCCGCCGACCGTTGATCGTATGATCTAACCAGGATAACCCCTATCTCTCTCTCTCGGGCCACCACCCTCTCTCTCTCTGTCGTCGGTTAGCTTCCACACTCTATGTATGCGAAAGGGCGGTTACCTAGTACGCTAAAGTTTGGTTTTCATTATTTTTCACGAGCTAAATTATAAACTCTTTTAGGCATTACTTTTCACGCAAAAAATGATAAACCACCACCGATTTGTTGTAGCCATTACTTTTCACGCAAACAATGATACACCATCACCCATTTCTTGTAGCCATTACTTTTCACGCAAAAAATGATAACCATCACCGATTTTGTTGTAGCCATTACTTTTCACGCAAAAAATGATACACCATCACCCATTTCTTGTAGCCATTACTTTCAACGCAAAAAACGATAAACCATCACCGATTTTGTTGTAGCCATTACTTATCACGCAAAAATATGATACACCATCACCCATTTCTTGGACCCATTACTTATCACGCAAAAATGATACACCATCACCCATTTCTTTCTTGTACCCATTACCTTCCACGCAAAACGATAAACCATCACCGATTTTGTTGTAGCCATTACTTTTCACGCAAAAAATGATACACCATCACCCATTTCTTGTACCCATTACTTTTCACGCAAAAAACGATAAACCATCACCGATTTCTTGTAGCCATTACTTTTCTTTTAGACTAGTCATAGTGGAGAGTAACATAGAGTAGTAACATGTGTTACTAGTGTGGGAAGTAACATATGTGTAGTGTCATGCAAAGCCATATTAATTAGGTTGTAGACTCATCTAATCTTGGAAAATGTGATGTTATGGTAACATAGCTAGTTAGTACCACAATGCTCTCTTTCCTCAATTAATGATGTGCCATGTCATCAAATTGCTTAGTTGGCGTTGCATGTAGCTCTATGTTACTACCCAAGTTACTCCCACTATGAGTAGTCTTAGGCATTACTTTTCACGGTAAAATGATAAACTAGTCAACATAGTCCGCATTACTTTTTTTGTTGAGATATATACCCCCACAACGGTCGTCTCCTCCTTAATTTATTGTGTATAAACCCCCACAACGGTCATCTCCTCCTTATTTTATTGTGTAAACCTACAACGGTCATCTCTCCCTTATAAACACCCACACGGCCATCCCTTGTGTCAATAGGTTCTGCCTCTCTCTTCGTTCACATACACTTTATCCATTGCCATGGCTTCCACGTCTCGGACGCGGACCGGAAGGAAGGGGAAGGGGAAGGGGAATGGGAAGTGGATCATCATCATTGCCACCACCACCGTCAACACCGCCATTGATCATAGAGGAGTTCTTCATCGTCGTCTATGAAGACCCTTTGGTCAAGAAGGTACGTACGCGTTCCCACATATATGATGCATGTGATTAATTATGGGCATGTTCTAAAAAACCTTTAATTTCAAGGGTTCCCTAATTTCAAACGATCGGCGCTCGATCTCTTTGCAGGAACTCCCAAAAAAATTTGCGGACTATCTTGACGGCAAGGAGCCGCTAAGGTGTATCTGCGAGCAGCTGACTGCGGTCCTCGTCTCTGGACCGTGGAGGTCCTATTTGACGGACAAGGCCGGATGTACCTCGACAAGGGCTGGGAGAAATTCATCGCGCACGGTGTGGATTTCGGCTGGTTCGTACACTTCAAATATGAAGGCGATGATGTGCTCACAGTGAAGGTGTTTGACGGAACAATGTGCAGGAGGTACTACTACTCGACGACGAAGATACTGATGATGAAAGCGACGACGACGTGAAGCCATGCATCCATCCCCTTTAGATAATTAAGGGGATCATGACCAAGAATATATATGTAGCTTCATATGCATCGATTTAGAGATCTAGCTATTTTCTATATATTATGCATGTAAAAAATAATATCGCATTTCCACCATTATTCGAGCACCACATCCTCGCCGCCACTGCTAGGTCAACGCCGGATGCACAATGTTTAGCATAAAAGTCACTTTAGATTAAGCTGCGAAAATAGTCACCTGCCATGGGCTGAGGCGGCCCCTACAGAGCGGCTCTATATTATATTCTCTAAATAAAATAGACGACCACAGCGGTCATTGACTGCGGAGGCCCCACAGAGCAATATATAATTTTCTATAAATAAATAGACGACCCACTGGTCATTGGCTGCGCAGCCCCATAGAGCCCCATTTGTCATTGGCAACAATACAATCGCAAATAAAACTACCACGTCGCAGGGAGATGGATCCACCGTCGACACGAGACGGTCAGCGAGGAACTGACCTCACGGTAACGGTAAGGCCTCGACCAACGGCGCCTTCGATGGGTTTCAAACTAGAGGGAGGGAAAAGAGAGAAAACTAACGAGCAGGAAAATCGAGTACAAGCGTGGCACGAAAATAGAAATCCCCTTCTTGAGATATGCAAGGATGAATCCCCGGCTTCCTTTTCACTCTTTTGACATTCTATCATCCTCCTTTGAAAACTTCTGCCACACTAAACTTCTCATAAACTTCATTAGAGGGGTTAGTACTCAAACTTTTTAATCCCTGTAGTGACACATTGCAAGAACTCAATAAAACATTAGCTACAACTCTCCACGTCTAGAAAGCCTTACTTAAAGACCACAAGAGACAATGCAAAAAACAGAGACATGATCTGCCAAAACAGAACAGCCAGTAAAGACGATTTTTTAAGAGGTACTTACGTTGCTCAAATCAGAAAACTCAAAACTAATGAAAGTTGCGTACATATCTGAGGAACACGCATGAAAATTGGCAGATTTTTCTGAGTTTCCTACAGAAAGACCTACTCAAATTCGTGACAGATAGAAATCTGTTTCTGCGCAGAAATCCAAATCTAGCATCAACCTTCTATTAGAGACTTTACTTGGCACAACAATGCAATAAAATAAAGATAAGGAGAGGTTGCTACAGTAGTAACAACTTCCAAGACACAACAAAACAGTAGCAAAATAAAGACAGGGGTTATCTCCCAAGAAGTGCTTTCTTTATAGCCATTAAGATGTGCTCAGCAATTTTAATGATGCTCACATAAGGATGAGAGTTGAAACAAAAGAGAGCATCAAAAAGCAAGTTCAAAACAAATTTAAGTCTAACCCACTTCCTATGCATAGGAATCTTGTACACAAATAAATTCATGAAGAACCAAGTGACAAGCATAAGAAGATAAAACACGAGTAACTTCAAAATTTTCAGCATATAGAGAGGTGTTTTAGTACCATGCAAATTTCTACAACTATATTTTCCTCTCTCATAATAATTTTCAGTAGCTTCATGAATAAACTCAACAATATAACTATCGCATACAACATGCTTTTCATGATTCACAAACACATAATTTTTATCAAGCTCAAAAATAATGGGATAAAAACTTTCAAACCCACTTTTATTAATACTATAACAAGATTATTGATGAATCTTAAAATATATGGGACTCCTAGATAAAGTCAAGACCTCTCCAATCCCATTTTCATTAGTAGTACAATTAATATTATCAAGTAACATAGGACCATCATCTAGAGATTTATCATAAACATTTGCTAAGCAAAACTCTTTAGTACCATGCATTTCGATATCAGGCACAAACAAAGCATTATCATAAGATTTATCAAAATAGCAAGGATTATCATAGATAACAGTAGCATAATTATTCTCACAAGTTTTACTCATAGGGAATATTTCAAGAGAATCCACAGGCATATAACATTCATCCTCCTTTGGTAAGCATGGAGGACAATCAAATAGTGTAAGAGATAAAGAGTTACTCTCATTAGAAGGTTGGCATGGGTAGCTAATCCATTCTTCCTCCTTTTGTTCATCACTCTCCTCCTCTTTTTCATCCAATGAGCTTTCAGGTTCATCAATTTCCTCCTCTTTTTCATCCAATGAGCTTTCAGGTTCATCAATTTCTTCTTTCACAGATTCCTGCAAATTGTGAGTGCGTTCTTGTGCATTAATGAGTCTCTCTTTATAATCAATGATATAAGGATTATTGATGTAACTTTCTATGCAAAAATTAAGGATGGAAGAGACATAATCTTTAAGGTTCTTACTAGCAACACAAGTTTCATAATTTTTAGACATGAAGGATTCTATTTCAGAAGCTCCCATAAATAAGACAAATTATTCTACCTCTTCGAACCCAAAATGAATATAGTTATTCCAATTATAGTTCATAATTAAAACTTCCTCACTAAAGCCACATTGAAATTTAAGATGTTTAGTATCCTATTTAGAGCAACAGTTTATATCATGGCGTTTAAGCAAGATTTTAGCAATTGTATTCAATTTTTCTATCAAAGCACTTATGACTTTACCCGTTCTTGATTCTCTATAATTATTGTATAATTCTATAAGCTCCAAATAGGTTGTGGGTTCTCCCATAACAACAGTTTTTAATTTTTTGGTTTTTCAAATTTTTATGGATTTTCAGGTATATAGGGAAAATAAAATAAGACAAAAACAAACTAGACAAGAGTAAACTAAGCAAAATAATACTAGACAGAAATAAACTAAGCACAAATAAACTAGACAGAAGTAAACTAGCAAGACAAAATAAAATAAAAGCAGAGAGAGAGGTAGAGTGTACTCCCAGGTGAACTTATGAGTAGAGCTATGCCTCCCAGGCAACGGCGCCAGAAAATAGTCTTGATAACCCACAAGTATAGTGGATCGCAACTTCGAGGGAAGTAAAACCCAAATTTATTGATTCGACACAAGGGGAGGTAAAGAATACTTATAAGCCTTAACAACTGAGTTGTCAATTCACCTGCACCTGGAAAAGCACTAGTAACAGGGGTGATGTGAAAGCAGCAGTAATATGAGAACAATAGTAACATAACACGAGGCGATGGCACCGAAAATAGTTGATACTACTTCCAATGACATATAGAACGAGTATATGATGATAAGAGATGGACCGGGGTTCCCAGCTATCTACACTAGTGGTAACTCTCCAATAACAAGTGTTGGGTGAACAAATTACTTGGGCAATTGATAGGATTGAAATAGCATTAAGACAGAACATCAAGTCTATTAATCATGTAGGCATGTTTTCCATATATAATCATACGTGCTCGCAATGAGAAACTTGCATAACATCTTTTGTCCTACCAGCCGGTGGCAGCCGGGTGATACGTCTCAAACGTATCTATAATTTCTTATGTTCCATGCTACTTTTATGATAATACTTGAATGTTTTATACATACTTTACAACATTATTATACATTTTCCGGCACTAACCTATTGTCGGGGGTGTTCCTCGACAATGTCCTCCGATTGGGACTTAGGGTTGATGGAATCCTTCAAGCTGATACGAGGCATCGGATACGGACAAACGGGGAGCGATTTACCCAGGTTCGGGGCCTCGATGAGGTAAAACCCTTACGTCCTGCTTGTCTGTTCTGATATGATGAAAACAGGTTACAATGGGGTGCCGAATAGTTCGGCTGTGATCTCGTCGAGATAGCTAATTGCTAGGGTTACCTAGTTCTAAGCTTGTTGGCTAAGATCGCTAAGATTGATTGTGTCCCTCGATAGCCCCTCTCCTGGCCTTTATATAGGTGGCCAGGTCCCGAGAGGTCTAATCGAGTACGAGTAGACTTACAATAGATCTATCTCTAATCTTTCCTTGTTCGGCTTCTTCCGTGTCTTGTACTTCAAGTAATCTTCCGCTGCACCGCCTTAGTGGCCCAACTTCCCTTCGGGTACCTTCATGGGCCTCCATCTGGACCGTATATATAGGGTAGAGCAATATTGGTTAACCGAAGGGTAATGCCCACGTCAGTAGCCCCCGAGTGTCTAGCCGAACACAGTTCGGGTAGAGACCATATTTTCTTCCGAAGTTCTTCTCCTTGATCATTTTCGCTTTCCTTCTGTCTTCTATCGGGTGCGCAGCAGCGCTCCCGATGGGAGTAGCCCCCGAGTCTAGGTACGGATGCTTGCAATTCGTGCGACTCAAGTTGTACCACTCGAACATCTTCTTCTCGAAATTTTTCCTGCAAGTCTTTGCAGACCATCCGATACATTTTCTTTATGCAAGGGATACCGAATAACGTGTCCAACTTTTGTTGGTTAACTGCCGATGGCAAAACAACGTTACCCTACACAGAATCAAGTCCCCGGGCATGATCCTGGAGTGCAAAAGTTCTCGGGTGCGCGTCCGGCGCTCCCGATGGGAGTAGCCGAGTGTGCACGGGCGTTTTACGCCTGAGCGCAGACTTGAATCAAATATTTCCTTCGAATCCTCATTCTGGGTGCGCGGGCTCCCGATGGGAGTAGCCCCGAGCCTAAGTGCGGATGCTTGCAATCCGCGCATAGGCTCAAATCGATCACCCGATCCTTTCTTATCTCTTCGTATACAAACATTCTCCATGACGTCATTGATGACGTTTTTCTGTCCCCTTGATTTTGACTGATAAGACACGACCTACCAGCCCCGTTTTCAAGCGATTTCTGCTCCTCTTTACACGGTTAACGAGGCACCTCCTCGATTTCCGCAATCATTAACTGGAGAAAGGCCCGAAACCTTCCTTAAGTTCCCCAAGAGATAAAAAATCCTTTTCATTCTCCTTCATTCGTCTTCTTCTGCGTTCTTGTTCCTCTCGTGTTTGCAACTGCTCGCGCCGCCACCACTGTTTTCAATCTCTCCAGATCTCGCAATGGTGAAGAAGAAAAACCCTAGTGCCGCCGCCAGCTCCACGGCGGTGCCGCCGCCAAACCTTCTTCGATTCTTCCGAAAGAGGGCGCCCCCGCTCCTCCCCGGCTCCGGCGCGCCGCGCCACCGAGCTCAGCAGCCAAGCCTGGTGATTGGACAGCCTCGACCGTCACCAAGCGTGACGAAAAGAGATCCCGAAGCCTGGGACCGATCTCCTCCGATGAGGGGAACGTAATCTTTCAAGGTGCGATTTCTCGACCTAACCCTCCGCGGCTTTACCGTGATGTTCCCGTCGTTCTTGTACCGAGGCCTTTCACTTCCTGTTCACGAATTCCTCCTCCATCTCCTGCGAACTTACGAAATCCAACTGGCAACTCACTCCCAACTCGATCCTTCACGTTGCTGTGTTCATTACCCTCTGCGAAGCATATCCGGGCGTTGAGCCCCATTTTGGTCCTGTGGAAGAAGATCTTCTATGTGAAGAGATACAACAGTAGCAATGGATCCTTTGTCACCGGAGGAGTAGGCTTCGTAGCTCGTTCGGATGTCAATTACTTCAATTTCCCGATGAGAGAGTCCGTGCAAGGGTGGAGATTGAAGTGGTTCTATATCAAGGATTCTTCGTCACCCGAATGCCAGCTCCCTTGCTTCGTCGACGTCCTTGAGGCCAAGCCTAAGAATTCCTGGAAGAACGTTCTTTCTCCCGACGAAAAATAGCAGCCGATGAATTATTTGCCAGATTCCTTCGGATCAAGGAGGCTGACGGGCAAACCATGGTCGGCACAGAAGTAACGGCAGTGTTTCTGAAACGTCGAGTCCAACCAGTCATGGCTAGGGTTCGCCCAATGTGGTTGTACTCAGGTCCAAAAGATGAGACTAGAATTAATGCTGCCGAATTATCAAAAGAACTGCTCGATGAAGTCCGTCGCCTCACTTTCTTCAGTCAAGAGGATTCGATTCCACTGACATCTCCGTATATTCCTTTTGATGCCGATCATCCACCACCAGAGGTAATTTTCCTCCTCAAACTCGTGTTATGCTGCTATCGACATATATTACTGTTATTCTCATTTACTTTTCCCTTCGACAGACCTTCGCAGCCTCCGAGGATTTACATAACTTGCCAAATGATGCTTCCGAAGGAAGAGGCTCTTCAGAACCTGTTGACTCTCGTACCGTTGAGCATACAAGCCCATCAAGCGAGCATGATGACCCGATAGATTCTGAAACTGCCCATGCCAATCTCCCCCATCACCGGTGATACTTGCGACACAGAGGGATCAGTGCGCAATGATGACGTTGATCACAGTACCTTTGTTAATGCAGCGGAGGAGACCAGGGCTTCTCCTATGAAGAGATCAATCGGCGGTTTTGCCGACGAAGATGACCTCCTTGACTTGTAAGTGCTTTTCTTCTTCTTACTATTTCCAACTTTCTTGACTTTTTCAAATTCTTCTGATTACTTGATTAATCGAACCTTTCTTGTAGTGATGATGCTTTTATTGAGCCTCCACCTAAGAGGGCCAGATCTGATGCTGTCTCACCAGCTGCAGCTTCCGAAGCTTCGGCTCTTAAGGTGGCTCCTGTGGCGCAAGCATCGACAGCCTCCTCCCTTTCCAAAGGGAAAGATGCTCCTGTTGCTGCCGCATCCTCCTGTAAGTCCTTGCTGAGTCTAACAAGAACTTTTCAGAATGTGTCTTTGCTTAACGATCCTTGTCAAATATCCCCTTTTTCAAGGATCTGCGAGGTGTGATATCCTCTTTAGAGGCCTTCGCCTCTCAATTCACCTCTCTAGAGGCGGACAAGATTCGGCTGCAGGAGGAGGCTAAGTCTTCCTCTTCAAAGTTGGAAGGCGCCATCAAAAAGGCCGTAGCTCGCCAGAGGTAGACTCCCTGAAAGAAGAGCTAAACAGTGAAGGAGCGGTGAAGGAGGAGGAAGCTCGGCAGCAGAAAAGGATGAACTCCTCCGTCATCCTTTGGCCCTCTTGGTAAGTTCCTATATCCCTTGTAGATTATTGCTTTTTTATGAATCTGCTTCTTTGTCAACGATTTCCTTTGACTACTTGCGAAGCCGCCAACATCCCTGCTACGCCTTGGATAAAATTCCGAGCAACTCCCCGCGACGGTTCTCACCGCTCACCAACTCACCCGGGGCTCCTTGACAAGGGAAAGGGTGCTCTGGCGTGGACTCGATGATATTCCCCAAGGCCACGCAGGAGAAGACTCTGGGGCAGCTGATTGATGCTTTCGCAATCGACACCAAGGAGGTCATTGAGGTATTCAAGCGTACCTCGCGTACCTATGGCGCCCTTCTTGCCTTCCAACTTATGATGGGTTACGGCTTTAAGGCTGACATTGAAGAAATGACTAAGGAGCCGCCGAAAGGAAAAGATGGGCGATCTATTGATTTAAGCACCTTTACGGCGTCCGCCCGTACTTGTGCTCGCCAGCTCCTTGATTTAGTCTCGAGAAAAACATCGGTTGGCCCTAGCCTGTCGACCCAGACTCAGGCTCCTTGATTGTTGTAACAATTTTACCCTTGGGCTAGTAAGAAACATTATTCTGCTGCGAGAACTCTAAGTTTGTAATGAACACTATGCCGGCAATGTTGCCAGCCTGTTTTTATCATAATATCTTTACTTGTGCTTCTCCTGATAGGGATTGCTTATACCTCTCCCGATGGGTGTTTTGTTGGATGTTTAACTTGACCAATCATCCTCTTTAACGCTGTTGCCTGCAGGTTTTCCCAGTGCCCTCGTTTGTTGATGACTCCTCGGTCTTCCCGAAAGTGATCGGATCCAACGGATGAAGGATCGGATCGCCCGGATGGAGAAGGATCCGCGACACTTATGCCTTTGCGCGATTATCAACAAGAAGAGCGAGACTGCAGACGTGGAGCGATACGCTCTTGAGCCGCATAAAGCTACCGAGAGCTTGAACTGTGAGTCCTTTAATCTCTTCACCCTTTGGTCGGTAGCGTTTATCTGATCCTCTTTTTTCCTTATCAGTCATAGCTCGAATCGTGCGGAAGAGAACAAACGGATTCACGAGCGTGTGAATGCTTTGATCGAGTTATCCTCAGTAGGAAATTTTAGGCGGAGCACTCGAAGGCATCGGTGTCGCACGATTTCGGGATCGAGTTCAACAGTCCACCACTTCTTCGACAAGTACTATAGAGCCATGAGGGTGGTTTGGAAGACGATGTTCCTTTGAACGCAGTTCCCCTACGCTCCTTGCATTAATGTCGGAGTTTGGTAACGCCAGGAAGATCCGGACTTGGTGCGCGCGCAAGTTTTGGCAGGAGCCAGGTTTACGCTTGCTCTTGTACTTGCCCGTTATCCTTCGGCAGGTTTACTGTCGATTGCCAACGTTACTGGAGACTTGGAGGCGCTGTATCCGAAGGTGTTGTTGCTGCAAACATAATTGTCGACAGACTCGAGAAAGATTCAAAGGTACAAGAAAAAGGAACTCCGCAAGGATGATCTCAGGGTTTTAATGATTGTTTGTAAATAAATAGTTTGACTACTTTATCCGAGCGTTTGGATGACGCCTTTTCATTCGGTAGATACATGCATATGTATTTTTACCATGTTATTGCCGTTGGCAGTTTCAATTTTGAGCGAATCTTAGTTGCTCGTTTTTAAATGTATGTATATTGGCTGTTTAGCAAATCATGTGAGTGATCAGCTCGTGTTGCAGGTCTTGCTAAACCTGTTGTATGCGCAACTTTGCTTTCAATCGTTTTAAATTTCGACAGGCACTCCCGAATATTTCGGGTGTAGTGATTCTGCCGATGAGCCCGTTGTTCTTTGATATTTCCATAAGTAAAATATCGAACGTGGGTTGTTGTTTATGTGTATTTCCAAACTCTTGCTACTCACGGCACTCGTAGAGGCATCTATAGCAGAGGGAGAGGTGATCGTCTTTTTAGCACTCGTAGAGCTTTTTGGAACACGATCCTTACTACGTTTTCGTAGTGGTGGGGCGTAGAAGTTCATGATCACTGCAATGCTTTATCAAAAGATGGAAGCTTAAATTCTTATTAATAAAGTAAGCACGGGGCTGAAGGGCGAAAAAGGAAGGCCCTGTATAAAGTAGATGAAAAAAAGGAAAATGCTGAAAAAATTCTCAATCAAGGAAGGGGTTCTTCTCTTCGTCTGGCTTCTTCACCACGTTAGGGGTAGCCGCAGCGTTGCTGATTTCACCAGCGGTTTGAGCTGTGACTGCCAACGGCTTGCTGTTTTCTATGCCTTCTGCGTCATCGCTGCCGCCCTTTTGCTGCCGAAGCTTTGCTGCCGAAGCTCCTGCTGCCGAGGCTTCTGCTTTGTCGAGGCTTTAAGGGCGAGGTTGGCTAGCTTCTTTTTGCTTCCCCTGTCGTCCTTCTCTTCCTTGATTTCGCGCAACAATAACTTGGGTGGAGGCTTAATAATTTCTTGCTTGCTCCCAAACATCGCAGCGATCCTCTGAAATCGCGATCGTACGTCTGAGCGCGAAAAACTTCCATGGACTGTGATGTTTGTCCCTTTGTTGCCAGGCATTTTGAGCTTGAGATATGCATAGAGCGGTACGGCCATGAACTTGGCATAGGCTGGTCTCCCGAGTATAGCATGATATTGTGACTCCCAGTTCACTACCTCAAACTCGATCTTCTCCTTCCTGAAATTGTCGGATCTACCGAAGACAACGTTCAGGTAAATTCTTCCAAGAGAGAAACCTGGTTCGGTTGGCAAAATCCCGTGGAAGCAGGTGTCTGTCTCTTCCAGCATTCCCATGGTGATCCCCATACTCTTGATTGTGTCGACGAAAATCAGGTTTAACCCGCTCCCACCATCCATAAATACTTTGCTCATCTTGAATCCTCATATCTGAGCCTCGACTACCAGGGCAGCATGTCCTGGTTTTGATATCATGGGTCGTGCTGCTCGGCTGAACGTAATGTTCTGAGAGGACCACTCGACATACTCGGGGATGTTTGCCATGATGCTTTCGGCCAGATTAATTTCTCGGGTGAGCTTCTTCATCTCTCTTCGAGACACCTGTCTTGTGGATCATACTCATCTGCCCACGTGGTGGTGGGAACGCCTCGTTGGGTTGATGAGGTTGGGCCTCTTGGACTTGGTCTGTGGTGGAGGTGGAGGTGGTAGCGGTTGCTGTCCTGACACTGGATGAGTTTATGCATGTCAAGGAACTGTCGACAATCCACGAGAAGGTGACTTGACTTCGTTTTGCCGTCCTTGGAGTCGACATACGAGTGCAAGTAACAGGGGATCTGCTCGGCATAGGGTAGCTCGGGAGCCCTCTGCTGCGTGGTTTATAATTGCCGCGGTTTCCAGAGTTGTTCCGGTTGCCATCCTGTCGATCATCTCTTCTTTCATCATACCGATCATCATGTCGATCAGAGTATCCTGCAGCTACCAGATTGTTGTCGTCGTAGTTGCGATTTTTCCTCCTTTTGTTCCGATCCCTTCGGCTGCCCGAATCGTGCTTTGGCTGGTCATCGTCTTTGTCATCGCTGTTGGCGTGGTCTTCGCACGTTGTCCTCGCCATCGTTGGCGATTTCCATCACTTGGTGATGGTTTCGCTTTTTGCGTCCAAGTTCTTCTATGTAACTTTCGCGCTGGACGCCATCGCCGAAAGCGTCGATTGCTCTGTCTCTGAGATACATCTTTGGCAGCGTTTAGGAGTTTGGTGAACCTCCCTATGTAAGAGCGCATCGACTCATCTCGCGGCAGTTGCGTAACTCCTCAATTCGACGGGTCTTTTATATGTTGCCTGGAAGTTAGCGACGACGTCCACCAGGTCGTCCCATGATTTGATGGAACCTTTCGGCCTCTTAACCAAGCCCGTGCCGAGTCCTTTAAATAAAGTTGTAAGCACTTGCTCTTTTGGTTCCCTTTATGCGAATCACAATGCAGGTAATCGTCTATCCAAGATCTTGGTTCCGCTGCCCATCATACTTGGCAGCGTCAGTGGGAGTGGGTTTGAACTTTTTGGGTGGCATCGACTCGCGGATTTTGTAACTCAAACAATCGGCTCCCCTTAGTTCACCATCGTACTCTTGATCCTCGTCTGAGGAGTCACTGTCGTCATCCTTCCTTGCGGCGCGTCGTCGCCTTGCTTTATCGATTCGGCTCCGGTGATTTCATCCGAGCATCTCTCGCCCGATGTTTGAACCGCTGGCGCCGTGGTTTTCTCCTTGCGGGACTAGATTGTTTCCCAATATGGCGAGACTTTCTAGGGCACCGCGATGAGCTTGCGCCATGGATCCTTCGGGACGTTGGTTGATGAGGTACGCGGCGAGATTGGCCGTTGCTCCCGCAACGGCGGCATGGCATGCGGTATCCGTGGTCATGAAGGACTTGATTAGATTCGACGTTATTTCTCCGGCGTCGTCTCTGAGAGCCTGGATATCCTTGATCGATGTTTTCCCGCAAGAGCACTTCGGGAGCGCTTCCTTGTGAAGCTCTCCGCCGCTCGCTGGATCGTTCTGCCGCAGATATAGTCGTCTCTCGAGGGTAGCTTGCTCTCTCGACGGGTGCTCTTTTTTCTCTAGTATAGAGCGGTATGCGTTTAGGGTTCCAAGGTTCTGCGGGGAGCGGGGTGTTGTTAAGTACGGCTGTCCGACGCAGCCCTCCTCGTCCACGATGGTATAGTCGGCTCGCGATTGCTAGCGCTATTTTCGAAGCTCGCTCTTCTGCTAGAACGAGGCGTGCGGTCTCCGTCTCCTCCGTGCCTTGTATTTCCTGTGTTGTTGGCGACGTATACCTGATGGTGTGCTGTTCTTCGGGTGGTTCTCCGGGCGATGCTGCCGACATTGTCTTCTCCCGACGAGTATCGGGCATTGCGGATGAACGGTGTGTCGCTTGATCCCCAACCGTGCCTGGCGTCGCAGTCGAACAGAGTAGGAGGTTAATTCCGAAGACGTGGGTTCGTCGGACCCCACCGACATCGAGGACGCTGAACGGGGAGTTGGAGGCGCGGGCGAGCTTATCGACTCTGGCCAGCCAATCGAGCAATGACGACGCGCTAGGACTCATTGATCGGAGGTGGGCGACTCTAGCAGCCGAAGGATTCCTTCCGCGTTGACGTTGTAGTGGACGCGCAGATGGTCATCTCCATGTTTCCTTCTAGATCCGAGAAGTTTGAGCGAGAGGAATCGCTATGCGGGTGAACTCGTAGGAGCCGAATCGGACGGACCTCCCGAGTTGGTGATGGCGGTGTCGATGAAGATGTCGATGATATGATCGGATCCGCCGATGTACGATCGGGTGCCCAGGTTCCACAGACAGCGCCAATTGTCGGGGTGTTCCTCGACAATGTCCTCCGATTGGGACTTAGGGTTGATGGAATCCTGCAAGCTACGAGGCATCGGTATAGAGACAAACGGGAGCGATTTACCCGGGTTCGGGGCCCTCGATGAGGTAAAACCCTTACGTCCCGCTTTTTGTTCTTGATTATGATGAAAACATTGTTACAATGGGGTGCCGAATAGTTCGGCTGTGATCTCGTCGAGATAGCTAATTGCTAGGGTTACCTAGTTCTAAGCTTCTTGGCTAAGATTGCTAAGATTGATTGTGTCCCTCGATAGCCCCTCTCTGGCCTTTATATAGGTGGCCAGGTCCCGAGAGGTCTAATCGAGTACGAGTAGACTTACAATAGATCTATCTCTAATCTTTCCTTGTTCGGCTTCTTCCGTGTCTTGTACTTCAAGTAATCTTCCGCTGCACCGCCTTAGTGGCCCAACTTCCCTTCGGGTACCTTCATGGGCCTCCATCTGGACCGTATAGGGTAGAGCAATATTGGTTAACCGAAGGGTAATGCCCACGTCACCTATTAATAAGATTACGAAGCGCCAGTTGCTGCTTTCTGCTGTTTTTGGTTTCAGAAATCCTAGTAAGGAAATATTCTCGGAATTGGACGAAATCAACGCCCGGGGTCCTATTTTTCCACGAGGCTTCCGAAGACCGAGGGGAAAGGAAGTGGGGCCACGAGGTGGCCAGACCATAGGCGGCGCGGCCCGCCCCGGTCGCGCGGCCCTGTGGTCCGGCCCCGCGTCGCGACCTACCCTTCCGCCTACATATAGCCTTCGTCGCGAATACCCCCGTACCGAGAGCCACGATACGGAAAACCTTCCAGAGACGCCGCCACCGCGAATCCCATCTCGGGGATTCGGAGATCGCCTCCGGCACCTGAGGAGGGGAATCATCACCGGAGGGCTCTACATCATCATGCCCGCCTCCGGATTGATGCGTGAGTAGTTCATCCTTGGACTATGGGTCCATAGCGTAGCTAGATGGTTGTCTTCTCCGCTTGTGCTATCATTGTATAGATCTTGTGAGCTGCCTAACATGATCAAGATCATCTATTTGTAATGCTACATGTTGTGTTTGGTGAGATCCGATGAATCTAGAATACTATGTTAAGTTGATTATCAATCTATCATATATGTGTTGTTTATGTTCTTGCATGCTCTCCGTTGCTAGTAGAGGCTCTGGCCAAGTTGATACTTGTAACTCCAAGAGGGGTATTTATGCTCGATAGTGGGTTCATGCCTCCATTGAATCGGGACAGTGACAGAGGGTTCTAAGGTTGTGGATGTGTTGTTGCTACTAGGGATAAAACATTGATGCTTTGTCTAAGGATATTTGTGTTGATTACATTACACACCATACTTAATGCAATTATCTGTTGTTTACAACTTAATACTGGAGGGTTCGGATGATAACCCGAAGGTGGATTATTTAGGCATAGATGCATGGTGGATAGCGCTATGTCGTAATGCCCTGATTAAATCACATAGTAATCATCGTTGATATGTATTGAATCTTGATTTGTCAATTGCCCACCGTAATTTGTTCACCCAACATGTTAGTTATCTTATTGGAGAGACACCACTAGTGAACTTGGACCCCGGTCCATTCTTTTACATCGAATACATTCTACGCAATTATTGTTCTTCTTGTTCTTTGCAAACAAACACCATCTTCCACTCGATACGTTTAATCCTTTGTTTTCGCAAGCCGGTGAGATTGACAACCTCCATGTTACGTTGGGGCAAAGTACTTTGATTGTGTTGTGCAGGTTCCACGTTGGCGCCGGTTTCACTGGTGTTGCGCCGCACTACACTCCTCCACGAACAACCTTCACGTGCTTCTTGGCTCCTACTGGTTCGATAACCTTGGTTTCATACTGAGGGAAACTTGCTTCTATACGCATCATACCTTCCACTTGGGGTTCCCAACGGACGTGTGCATCTACGCGTATCACCGGGCCTCAAGGGAAACTACTGGCAATTAAGGTACTCCTTTTAATAGAGCACCGGAGCAAAGCATTAACACTTGGTGAAAACATGTGATCCTCATACCTAAGCCTTCCCCTCCAGTTATCCCAGTTGCTATCACTCTGGGGCCTCGGGTTCCGGACATAGACATGTGCAAACAACTTGTAGATACAATCTAAGCAATAATTATAGAGCTCAAATCTAAGATCATGCCACTCGTGCACTAGTGACAAGCATTAAACACAACAAGATTGCAGCAACAATAACTTCACAAACTTATATAGATAGACTGATCATAATGTAAGAATTCATCGGATCCCAACAAACACAACACCGATTACATCAAATGGATCTCAATCATGTAAGGCAGCTCATGAGATCATTGTATTGAAGTACATGAGAGAGAGAGTACCAACTAGCTACAGCTAGAACCCGTAGTCCATGGGGGAACTACTCACGGGAGCATGATGGATGCGGTGGCGTCGATGGAGATGGCTTCCGGGGCACTTCCCCATCCGGCGGCGTGAGGAGATTATGTCCCCCGAAACGGAGTTTCGCGATGGCTGCGGCGCCCTGGAGTCTTTATGGAGTTTCGTCAATTGGTATCGAGGTTTTAGGTCGCGAGGGACTTTATAGGCGAAGAGGAGTCGGAGGGGCACGGGGCCCCTCCCCATAGGTGGCGGCCAGGGCCACCCGCGTCGCCATATGGTGTGGGCCCCCTGGCCCGCCTCCGACTCTCCTCGGTGTTCTGGAACCTTCCGGGAAAATAAGATATTTGGTCTTTGTTTCGTCGAATTCCGAAAATATTGGCCGAACAGCCTTTCTGGAACCAAAAACAACAGAAAACATGAACTGACACTTCGGCATCTTGTTAATAGGTTAGTTCCAGAAAATGCATAAAATCATTATAAAGTGTGAGCAAAACATGTAGGTATTGTCATAAAACTAGCATGGAACATCAGAAATTATAGATACGTTGGGGACGTATCACCTGCGATGTTGTATGACGCGGAGTGTTGGCCAACGAAGAGACGACATATCCAACAGTTAAGTGTAGCAGAGATGCGCATGTTGAGATGGATATGTGGCCACACAAGAAAGGACCGGGTACGGAATGACGATATACGGGAGAGAGTTGGGATAGCACCGATTGAAGAGAAGCTAGTCCAACATCGTCTCAGATGGTTTGGACATATCCAACGGAGGCCTATGGAAGCGCCAGTGCATAGCGGACGGATAAATCGTGCTGAGAATGTTAAGAGGGGTCGTGGTAGACCAAACTTGATATGGGAGGAGTCCGTTAAGAGATATCTGATGGTTTGAAATATCGACAAAGATTTAGCCATGGACAGGGGTGCGTGAAAGTTAGCTATCCACATTCCGGAACCATGACTTAGCTTCGAAATTTTATAGGTTTCAACTCTAGCCTACTCAAATTATTAGGAACTGAAAGGCTTAGTTGTTGTTGTACTATTTACAAATGTACTACCATGCTAGTAAGATGCAGCGGAGCACCTGCCGCGCCGCAAGAAGTGGGGCTTCTCGCCGCACTGGGGAGCCGGCTTCCAGCGTGCCGCGGCGGGGTCGGGCCGCACGCCGCAGCGCTGACAGCGCTCGCCGGCCGGCGGCCGGACGCCCAGTACAGCCACTTGTCGACGCAGAGGGCGTGGCCGCACTGCGGCAGCACGCGCATGGCCTCCCCTTCCTCGAACTCGGCGAGGCAGATGGCGCACTCCGGCGCTGCGGCCTCTTCATCCGTTGCCGCCGCTTTTCCGGGTGGTCGGTCGGTGTAGCCAAAGACCGTGGGCGATCGCCCCTCGTCTGAATCCTCCTGAAACTAGTGAGTGGTAGACAACTGCTAGTGTGTCTACCTACCTCTACCTGAACTTTTTCTTTTTCTCAAGATCAAGCACCAGCCTGATCATGAACTGAGCGGGCGCGGCTGCTGGCGCTGGAGGGCGATTGGTGACGAGTGGCGCGGGGCGCCGGGGCGGAGCTGGGCCAGGGGCGGAGGGCGGCCGGCGCTGTGTAGGTCGTGGGCGAGCTGGCCGGTAGTGCCGGGTTCCTCGGTCGGTCGTAGCAGGTCGGGATGAACTCCACGAACTGCAGCAGAAATCCGAGCGGAAAATCCTTGATTCACGTAGATATACAAGGGATTGGGGCTATAAGTTTTGAGAGAGTGTAGATCAACACCTAAGAACACAGCTGTGGATCAAAACCACAAAAAAACACAACAAATCCGGTGATCAAATTTGGAGCTATTTCTAAGAAAAAAAATTGGGCAAAATTGGCGGGTTTAATACATGTGCTCTACTACTATGAAGATGTCTTAAGTCTCGATTAGTGGCCCGATCTCACGAATTGATGAAGAACAAAAGGGGAGAGGGATGAACACCAAGAACACGAAAGAACACGGCGAAAACCACAATAAACGCACGCAACATAACCCGATACAATTCCGATTTACTCCCGATAGCCCGACCCACTATCTTGATAAAATCTCTCGAGGTAAAGATACGAGGTTGAATCCTCGAGATAAAGACCGGTATACAATCTATAGAGTCAGACTTGTGAGAGACCGGTTGTAGAATCACATGTGCGAAAGATAAATCATATAAACAGTGCCTTGATACAACTCATAGATTTGTGTCTAAGAGAGGAGGGGGTTTCCCTAATCCCAAAGGAATGGTGGTGGCATAAACTCGAACATTTTTTAAGCCCGAATATTTTCTAAATGGGAACATTTTCTCGGTGCGAACATTTTTAAGCACAAACAATTTTTAAATGCTAAAAAATTAAGCCCGGTAAATCTTTCAAACTCATGAGATATTAAAATCCATGAATATTTTTTAATAATTTATCCTTTTTTATTTACCAAAAAAAAATTAATAGAAAGTACCTAACATTTCTTTTCACAATAGCTGCAGCAAGCGAGCGGAAAAGTTAAAAAAGAACTAACATGATAGTTCTATTATACGAAGAAACAGCCAATGGACTAACCCCAAGCATCACGGAGGGTGCACCAACATCGTCACTTGACGCGAGAAGACGTGCCCAGGAAAACGCAGGCGTGAGCGCCAAGCGACGCCGTTTCACGTACGCACATACTTTTTGCGGCGGGGGGGGGGGGGGGGGAACAACTAATTATACACTGGGAAACAAAATTAGTGGAACTAAATTTGTAGAGTTAGAGTGGCAAAACTTTCCGCGTGAAGGAGCAAATAATTATTCACTATGCAACAACTAATTATACACTCAGGAGTAAAAAAGAATTAATGTAACTAATTTTGTATAGTAAGAGGAACGCAATTTTTTAAATGGAAGAACAAATAAAAATACACTGGAGAACTACTAATTGTAAACCATGGAACAAAAAAATAAAACAGAAAACAGTTTAGAATAAAATATTACTCCATGGTTTATTCTAAACTTCCCACCCTCCATGCTCCGCGTAAAACGTTTACATTTTAGTCCTTCTAAATTTAGAAAACGTTGGATCCATGCTCCGCGTGACACGCGCGTCGCTTGGCATCGCACCAGTCAATACGTGGGAAGTGGCAGTTACGTACGCTGTTGGAGTACAAAAAATTTAAAAATGAAATAAGAAATAGAAATCAAACTTGAATTAGAATCCCAAGAAATAAAACAAAGAAACGTATATATAGGGTACACAACCAGACTGCGAGGAAAACAAATTAAAACGAAACCAAAAGGTTAAAATCATAAAATATGTAAACATAGTATTAAAAAGATATGAAAATAGAAAAGGGGGAAAAGTTGTTAGAAAACATAGCAAAAAAGTTAACAGCCAATTAAACATATATAGAAACAAATCTCGACCGGAACGAATGAACAATATGCTACCCGAACCACATCTAGCAGAAGACATGCAAAAAAGTTCGTCTGAGGTGCTCAGATCTCGCGCTGTAAAATACATCAAAAAGGCTGTTGCACATTACAAATCAACACAGAACCAGCGCAGCGGCAAGCTCCCCCTATTCCATGCTTAGGGTTACTAGATCTGCTGCCGGCGGGGTAGGAGTCGGTTTCGATTCATATACAGCAGCAGCAGGCTTTCTAGGGTTACGAAATCTGCTCCTGGTAGGAGTCCGGTTCCGATCCATACATCCTCTCCCGATTCCGTGAAATCTTGTATAAATTCCCACCCCCCTCGAAATAGGCTGCCTGAATTCAGGGCGGTTCTCAAGATGTCGATGTCGACCGAGCAGCAGCAGCAGACCGCCGTTACCAAGAAGCATAGCGTAAGCACGGAGAGGAGGAGAGCCAAGTCCAAGAAAAAAACAGCACAGGATCCATACGATTCGTTGTACGGCCGCGTCCCCTTGAAGATGTTCCACGAGAGGCCATGGACGTACGCTGGATGGCTCGATGGATCCAAGGTGGGCAATTACGTGCTGCTCTTTGGCAATGTGATGCGGGTCCGGCCACTGAGCAAGACGAGCACCATTGTGGTGCTGCTCAGCAGGTGTAGAACGGTGCGCTGTATGGTCGTCGCCAGTGCCGATGAGGGGGTGACCACGCGCATGGTGCGCTTTGCTGCCACCCTGCGCAGAGGAACCTACCTTGAAGTTGAGGGCGTTGTCTCCCCCCCTGGGATGGAGACGGATATGCTGCTTCGCACAACACAACAGGTGGAGATTCAGGTGAGGAAGCTCTATACCATCGCAACAAATAAAGATGGCAGTCTGGTTGATGGGGTCACCACAACGGAGGAAGATGATGACGGTGCAGTTGATGGGGTCACCACGATGGCAGATGGCAATCCGGTTGATGGAGTCGTCGCCACAATGGAAATTAGCAGTCCGGTTCATGGGGTCATCATTGATGGCGTCACCACGATAGAAGATATTAGCCTGGTTGGTAGGGCCACCACAGCGGAAGATGGCAGTCTGGTTCATGGGGTCACTGTTGATGGGGTCGCCACGATGGAAGATGACATTCTGGTTGATAGTGTCGCCACGATAGAAGATGACAGTCAAGTTGATGGGGCATCACAGAGTTCTTCCATCAGCATCCCCACAAGGCCTTCAATCATGCTGGAGGAGAATCTGGTCGGACGAGAGGGTGAACCTCGGTGGGTTGGACAAGTAGGTCCCCTCACCATGGTTTTCGCCCATCTTAGCTCTGTTAACCAATTTCACTAGAATTTTCACTAGAATAATGACTATTCTCTGATACGACTTATGTGATTTCAGGCTGGATGGGGCCTTGCTCATGCTGATGAAAGGCCATCTTTGAATTATGACTATGCCAATCCCTTACCTGTGTGCCATGCAATCTTCCGCATCCACTCTGAAGTTGAATATGTCAGTACTTTGTATTGTTTTTTTTTACTTACTACTATAATGCACATAGTATGTATCATTATGTCAGTACTTCGTTATTATCACCCGTGACAACATGTTTATGGTTAAGTTGTTATGTGGGTCGAACCTACAACCTTTGTCATAGCGAGGATCAGGGCGAATACAGCTTACTCCCTGATGTTCACCACCCAATTATGTTTCACTGCAATAATTATATATCAATATTCAGCATGAGTTCTCTATTTTTTTTAGAATCATAGCTTGAATCCACTTATCTTGTTAGACTCATATATGTAGGTTGGCATGCATAGTATCATTTTCTTACAGCGAAAGGCACTTCTATATTGGCTTTAGAGGTATTTTACTGTAAGTAAGCTGTTGGTACTTTACGTGACACGATTCCATATGGATTACTGTGTGGTATATAACAGACTTCTTTGTTCCATTTGCAACAATCAAAGTCTCACATTTGGCGTAAATTCTCGTTAACCTACTCATATGTAGGTTGAGATGCATAATATCATTTCTTAGCATAAAATGCACTTCTATAATAGGCAGTCTTGAGCTTTGTATTGTATTTTGATTAAGCATTTACAACTGTTTAGTGATACTATTCCATGTAGATTACCCTGTGCCACAGAATTCGCTTCCGTTGCAATAATCAAATACCTATATTCAGCAGATCTGTTGACTGTTTGTATGTAGGTTGAATTTATCGTATCAATTTCTTGAGCAGAGGGCACTTCTCTGTTAGGCTACTTCTCTGTTAGGCTTGCGCTTTTGTATTGTATCTTAAATAGGCTGCCTCTCCCGCATGGGGATACTATTTATTGCAGATTGCCCTGTGATGTGCCACATAACACTGTTTGTTTGCATCAATCATATATGAATATTTAACATAAATTCCACTGCAGCGCACTTGTTTTATGCACACCACCTTTTTTTTCTTATTATACGAATTGGTACTATATACCAGACATGAAATGCCTTTTCTAATTTTCTGAAATATGAACTGTAGAAAATCATGGAATTTTTGAGGTCAATGAATTTTGTTGGGATACATACCCATGGCACATTTGCTGGATCAGCTGAAGGTGGGTTAGCTGTCGTCAATCCAGAGGACATCACTGGCCAACGAACTTTCTTAGCACAATCTCCCTTGCTATACAAGCAAATGGCTACTTGTGAGGTTAAACGTGTGTTTGAGATTGGTCCCTTGTTCAGACATGAGAATTCAAACTGTAAAATGCACACCTGTGATTTAGCTGCTGAAATGGAGATCAAGGACCATTATCTCGAGGTACGCCAGAAGCATAATGTTTTCCAATAAATAACTGATGATGAGTTAATACTAAGGGTTTTATTTGCACAGGTTTGTGATATTGTCAATGCCTTGTTGGTAGATTTGTTTAAGCATTTAAACAAGAATTGCAAGAAAGAGCTTGAGGCAATAAGTCAGAGGTATCCTGCCGAGCCTCCTAAGGTAAAATTGTTTTATCCTGTTTTTACGTGCCATATTATTATCTTCTTGTTTGTTAAATATATGAAACACTTTGAGATAATCAAATGAGAGCATGAAATACTTTGAGATAATAAGAATACACTGTGCATTCAAATTTATAAAATATTATAAAATCTAGTGCCCTGCTATCTAATTATTGTACATCAATCTACTAACTCGTATTGGGCTAATTCATGTAGTACCTAGAGGAAACCTTAATGCTCAAATATGATGATGGAATTCAGATGTTGAAGGTATGGACTCGGTGGCTATTTTGCGCTATCTTGATGTTGCTCCTGTTTTATACACTTTCTTGTTTCTTTCTCACTGCATGATGAGATCCATAGGTCCGGATTACCTTATATTTTAATTTGTTTCAATTTTTTTCAATTTTTTCAGCAACTATGGTATGCATACAAAATTGGTGACGTGTCCTTTGTTCTAGTAAATATTGTATACAGAGGACTAACTATTATGATATGTTCATTATATTAGTGCTCTAAATTCTTGAATATCGTGGACAACAAAATATGGCCTCTGTTTGCAAGGAAGTATTGAGAAAAACCACGGTATTTGAATATCACGGTTTTTGATGTCCAGGCATCAAATACCAATTTATAAAGTACAGCACTGGGTTTTAACCATGGTGCGTTTGGCAACCATGGCATTAGTATTTTTTTTATCAATCGCTAATTCATATTTATTGACTGAATCGACTCGTCCTCCATAATTCATTTTTTTTTTGTCAATCGCTAATTCATATTTACTACAAACCTAAGGTGAATCAAATAAACAAGTATGCATATGGCCTCTTTGATTCAAAGAAATTCCAAAGAAATTTTCGAGGATTCTAATCCGAAGTCCATGCGAACTTTCTGTAGGACTCATTTGCGTTAGGTTCATAGGTTGTGAATCTTGTGCTTAGCTCCCCCATTGGCTATAGTGCTTAGAACCCGTAAATTATGAGCAAATAATAATTAACATGCAACGATCGCCTCTGATCAAATTGCCTCATGAAGATATTTGAAGATCGAGCTGCTGCTCCACTCTAAACCCTCTACATGAGAAGATGCCATGCTACTCCAGTCGGTCTGTCATCAAGTGCAACTGTGCAAGTCCTTGACCGTATCATGCACTACCTCAACCATGTCTTTGCTGGCAATCTTTCGGGTTAAGCATTCTTCCCGTATCCCCCCTGATTCATGCTTCCACATGGCTGTGTGATCTGCAAACAATATAGGCAAGTATAGTAAGACTAACATGCAGTAGAAGATGCATAGCGGAATATGGTTTGCAAAACTTGGGAGCAGCAGCTCGATCTTCAAACATCTTCATAGCTGAATATGGTTTACACTTAACTGTAGAAGGGGATGTCACAAGTGTTAACATTTTGTACCTAGACCTGAATTTTCCTTTGAAACTAACCAAGTATATCCAAAATTGAATAGTTCATTACGTCCTTTTATCATGGTTTATTGGATTTGCTTCAAATTTAAACAAGTTATTGATTCCCTATGTGTGATGCTGGAGTAGAATAGTGTGTTGTTTTGTAGTCTAAGCCAATTAGGTTAGTACCACTGAATGACGGAGGCAAGCAAACCTCCTGAGTACTATTGAATTTTATAATGTTCAAATGTATTTGATGTTCGGTTGCATGAAATTGGAAATCAATTAGTATAAAAGTTCACAATCTATTTTTTTATGCCAGTATACCAAATGACTGACCAAAAGCATGCAGTTTATAGTATCCATCAGTATGCTGCATGAAGGATGTGCCTGCTGTCAAGAACTAAACGTTGCCAGGTTTTTTTTTGGACAGGAAGCTGGAACAGAAGTAAAGCATATGACTGACCTTACCGGCAAACATCAGCAAGAACTCTGCCGACTTGTGCGGGAGAAGTATGTGTGTTTTGCTGTTCTTGTAGATGTACTTTTAGTACTTTTATACTAAGCAGCATAAAGTTATTGCATATTTTGCAGGTATGGTACTGATCTGTTCATCCTTCATCAACATCCTTCGGCCGTATGCCCTTTATACACCATGCCTTGTGTTGGAAACCCTGCCTACAGTAATTCTTTTGATGTCTTCTTTCGAGGTGAAATAACATTGCTCTTGTTTCTGGCTGACACATTTCTTAAACTTGTATGCATGGTCACTTTAGAGCAGAAATGTATATATGCTTTTAAATCTGAACTTCAGGGCCAACAGATGTTCGGTAATCGCATTTCTTTGACATGACAGGTGAGCAGGTAATTTCTGGATCACAGAGAATTCATGAGCGTGGGTTTTTCGTGAAGCGGGCAGCTGAGTATGGTATTGATATTGATCATGTGTTGGATAACTTTCGCTTCTGGAGGTTTGTTTGTTTCACCTCAATAAAAGTGCATCCATCATTGCTGTTACAACATGTTAGCTTGTTTTCTAAGTACTATATTTTCGGGAGAGGAGTTTTGGAACATGGGTTCATATGATCCCTATATCTGGACCATCCAATCTTGTGTGAGATTTGTGCCAAAAGATATTTTAATAGAGATACGGTGTGCATGTAAAGCTGGTAATGGCTCAGTGTATTCTGTATTGAAAACTGTTTGGGCCCACACGTGTTTGCAGTGGACGATGGCTGTGACGGTGGCGTTAGAGTTTGCCAGTTTGGTCTGGCCGGTCTTGGACGAGTGGAACATTTACTGGGCTGCTGCTTGGACCATGGTCTCTGTTCACTGTGGCAACGACTTTAATTACCACATGGTTGGAACTCATGGGATTTAAAAACTCGATTGATCATTCAGTTAGAGAGAACGAGAAGAAAATTTCCACAGAGAATTCCACTAATGGTAGCTGTCAAGTTCAATAGCATTGATACTGCGTCAATACTCAATACAATTGGTAAAAAGTGATGAACAAAACAGAATGGTTTGAGCATCAAATTTGGTTCATACCCCATCTATGAACATATTTGTCATCGTTAATCAAATAAGACCGACCATCCAACATCAGTGCTGCTGCTAAGAGTACTATAAATCGCGTATACGCAGTACAAAAGAAATTGCTTCGTCACGAATCGAAAAAATATCCAAAGCAAAAGAGGAGCAGTGCAAGGAAAATGAGAAGCCTCGTGCACGACTGCTCCGCCAAGAGAAATAGGGGTAGCTGGAGTCGAGCAGGGAGGTTGCAGATCGGGCACCACGGCAGTCGTGTCCCAGTCGCAGCTCGCATCGCTCCGTCATCGCTGGCTACCGATCTCCTCGCCTCCGGCCGGCTAGATCAAAACACTGAAACATCAGCTCGAGTCCAGTTCAGGTGCCAAGACCTAGGCGCCGCGACGAGAGTCGGTTTGACAATGGCTAAAAGGGGGCGTCGACGCAGCCCATGTCAGCGGCATGGTCCAGGCTGCCGTGCCCGTGGACGGCACCGTGTGTTGGCTGTGCAGAGGATGGGATACGAGACGCAGGAAAAAGCTTCGGCAAGCCCTAGGCTGCTAGCCTGCTATTGGTGCACGAGCACCACACGGTGGAGAATCAATTGCGGCGGTCGTCACCGGCGGCGGCGCCGCCCTCTGCTGGCACCACCACATCACCATCGCCAATGTGTTGTGCGGGCGCACGACACAGAGCCAGCCTTCATCCACGATCTCCGCTCCAGCGATATCTTCCTCACCACCAAAATCGTCAAGCCCCTTCCATGCCGGCAGCGGCCAGCCCGTGAGAGAAGATTAGGGGAAGCTGCGGCTGTGAGATGGGTTGGAAAAGGTCCAGCTGCCTAGCTTCACGGTACAAAACCGTACGCGGTGCGCCCCGTCTCCACCGCGTGGAAACAAACGACATCTCCGGTAATTAATGCTGCAGAGACATGGGCCCTGGCACTGTTTCGCAGACTGGAATACGGGATAAAATACTTTCACCAGCACAGATCTCGATGTTAGCCATGGGTCTGGATTTCAGGAGCATCTGGACTTGAGAGCCGAATTGAATATCTGTATATTTTCCTCTTATACGCCATAATAACTGAGATGCATATGCACCTGAGATCAAAAGTGAATTTCCGCGTAAGTAACTAACATACTTTAATTTAACTGCATTATTATTTTTACCTGGAATGAGTTGAGATAAAATTAGTTAAAATTTCCTAACAGGACTATGTTTGATCTTACTCTTTCATAGGTATGGTGTGCCCCCTCATGGGGGATTTCGTGCCTGCTTATCTCGAGTGGTTATGCTCTTCTGTGGGCTTGACCATTTTTGAACAAGGGCATTGTCCGATATTTTCTGGAGTGATGTTTGCTGGGATGACAAAATCAAGACGGAATGAAGCCCTAGCATGGTTAATGTGGATGAGTTAATACTTATTGAAGATACTTGCATGATGTAATTATATATGCTCCCTAATTTAATTAGCCTGAGTGCCCACTTGCATGATGTACAGATGCGTAATTTATGAAGAAGATATTTTTAATGCACTAATTTGATTACCCCCTCAGTCAGGTGTAATGGAATTGGGTGTGAAAATGTACGTCTTCTTGCATTTTATGAATGGTTACCTTCGCTAAGGTCGTGGACTGAAGATAGACATATGAAATGCGCGTACGCACAAGAAACTAGCATAAGAGCATCTCCAACGCGAAATTCGCTTCTGATCGCGAGCACAGATGACCTCGATATCCTGACCGTGTAGGCAGCCAAGATTTGGACATAAGACGCATATTCTATTCCTGACCGTTTCACCCCAGAAACATGTAACGAACGTGGACTGGTATTTGCATCCTGATGTACCGACTTCTTAATCATCACCTTCTTCAAGCTTGGCCTAGCATAATGTCCTCGGTCCTCCCTCCTCAACAACGTCATCTTCCCTGTCTGCACCAGAACGGCGACCTTTCCTCCGCCGCACAGTGCCGAGCCGCCACCAGATGCGGTGTTTGTTCCGGAAGGAAATCTTATACGACCTGGGTCGTACGCCCAGGTCGCTGGACCAACTTCCCCGCAGGACACGTCGATGTGCTAAACTCAAAGCAATGCTGAACTGATCCTCTTGTTAGCAGAATCGATTTCCCTTAAAAATCTCTGCATGCCATGTCGCTGAACGCTGGCTAGCGGAAGCATCGACGCCCCGACAGCTCGCCCCCGGCAACGTAACCACCGGCGCTCCACCCCGTCATCCACAGACCGGCTTGTGCCGCCGCCGCCCGCCGGCGTACCGGCAACCCTCCTGGACGCACCCGCTCGCTGCATCGCTGGCAGGGCGGCCACCCTCGTTGATGCCGGCGGGCCGCTCCCGCGTGCTTGCCCTCGTCGGCCCTCTAGGAAGAAAATTCTTTCAGGAAGGGGAGAAGTTCGGGAATACTCCAGATCGCATGAATCGCAAATTTGATAACTTCTACGGTATGTCAGAATCAGTTCGACTTTGCTTTGAGATTAGCACTTCCACGTGTCCTGCAGGGGAGTTGGTCCAGCGACCTCGGCTGTACGACCCGGGTCGTATAAGATTTCCTTCCGTTTGTTCCACACAGTGCCGCTAGGACCCGGTCTTTGTCCCAGTTCAGTTGGACGAGATGCGCAAAAGATCAAATCTGCAGAGTATAGATCGATTACATATCTACCATATAGAGCAAGAAATCAATATCCACCTCAAGTGGCTCGGCCAGCATCTCCATATCTCCGGTGGCCCAAGAGCGTAGCCGTAGCTGAATTAGCTCGCTCCACTGCGTTGTCTCGGGGGAGACTTATATAGGATCAGCTCATTAGGTGAGATCGTAGGATCAGCTCATAAAAATCATATTTATAAAATGCGAAAAATCTGAAAAAAAATTACAACATACCTACAGCCTGTATTTACAACTCCACAAAAATTTAGCTCAAAACTTTATCTACATTTAGAGAAACAAAAAAGATAAATTCTGCTGCGAATAGTGTCAACCTTGGGTGAATAGTATTTCACACTATTCACTCCCAAACTTATCTTTTTTGGATCTCTAAATGTAGGTCGAATTTGAAGCAACAAATTTTTCATGTCGCATATATAACACAGATGTGTGTTGTCACTTTTTCTAAAAATATTTGAACATGTTTCTTGTATTAAAAAAATCGATCTCATAAATCCTATCTAAAGCCAGATCCTACCCAAGTTGTCTCCGCGTTGTCTCAATTAAACGCTGACCGCCGCCGGTAGAGCATTCCAGACCTACACATGTAGGTCCATGATAAGTGGGTATCTGTTCTAGTAGTCCAGTAAACGGCCTAACGACTACCCTACCTGAACATGAACGGGCGTCAACTTTGGGCCCACAGTAGCATCTGCGCTCGGGCACAGAAACGCCCCTCCCGTCTCCAACATCTCTAACAGATGCTGTAAATATCGGCGCGCTATACGTCCCTTCCGACGCGCTGTAAACGTTTGCCGCGCGCTTTGACGAACTTTCCCCCGCCGGACGCGCCAAAATGCAGCGCCTGCGCGGGCGGTAAAATTGGGCCTCCTGCGGACGCTCTAAAATACAGCGCGCGCCGCCACGCGAACGGCTAGTTTTTTGTATATCGTTTGAAACGGATCAAACAATTCAAACAAAATTAAGGAAATTTAACCGAAATTACGAAATATATTAAAACTTCGACAAATACCGACATTTTATTTAAACTAAACTAAACTAGACTACTCGGAATCCTCCCAGTCGAAGTCCGACGATCCGCTAGTCGGAGTCGTGTCGGAGACGGGAGTGCTCGTCCACTCCCAGGAGGAGGAGCTCGGCCCTCGACGGTCCGGCGTCTCTCTTCTTCTCCTCCGCCCTCTTCGCCCTGCGCGCCGCCTTCGCCGCCCGCTCCGCCTTCCTCGCCGTCGACTCAGCGCGGCGCCGGTCGCGGTCGGCCTTCTTCTTCGCCGCAGCCTTCGCCTTGGCCTCCTTCTTCGCGTAAAACGCCTCCGTGGCGGCCCTCCGAACGCGCGCCCACTCGCGCAGCGCCGTCTGCTCCGCCACGCGCGCGCGCTGCTCGGCGCCGCGGCGCCGCTCCGGTCGTGATGAGCGGCGATGGCGGCGCGGCATCTGCCTGCTCGCGCGTCCAAACATCGTGGAAATTCATCTGCCGGCGGGGGCGGCCGAGGCGCCACGCGACGGCGTCGTAGGCTCTCGCCGCCTCATGCGCGGTGTCGAATGTACCGAGCCGGATCCGCTCCTCGCCGGAGCGAATCTCGGCGTCGAGCGGCCGCTCGGCGCGTGCGGGCCGCGGTAGCGGAGCGGAAGCGGCGGCGGCATGGCGCCGAGACGGAGGCGGACCGTCGGCGCGGAGGCGAGCGGTGGCGCGGAGGTAGAGCGGTGGGGGAGGCGGAGGGGCAGTTTCAGACGCGGGAGGCAGTTGGCGCGTGTCGTCTTTATAGCGCGTGCGGCGCGCACGGCCAAATTTTGGCGCGCAAGCGCAAGCGCGCGGACGCGCGCTGCTTTGGCGCTTCGCGCCGCTGCGCCAATTTGGGCTGCGACAACGTGCTGCTCTAAGAGCATCCCCAGCCGTCTCCCCGATGAGCCTCCGGCAGCTGTTTTTACATTTGGACGGCGTTATTCGGTCCAGCCGCGTTTCCGGCTCCTTGTTTTTCCTCGGATTTGGCCTTTAATCCATTCGGAGAGCCCAGACCATCCCCTGCCCCCTGGGTGCGCTCGGAGACTCCGGACGAGAAAAAGCGGGGACGGGCCTGCTTTGTCGGCGAGAGAAAACACGAATCCCACCACTTTGTTGACGCAAATCCCCCTCCCCTTCCGTTGCTCTGTCGCCGCCAGCACCACCCCTCGCCAATCCGCTGGCCGGTTGCCTCAACTCCGCCGTTTCTCCACCCAGCAGCCTATATTCTGCCGCCCGTCGTGTCCTCTGCCTATTTTCTGCCGTCGGGCAGCTCCCTCGCGTCGCTCCTCGTCGACACGCCCGACAGGTGTTCATCCAATTGCCTGGCCGGACATGGACTCCGACGAGGAGGAGGAGCAGATGTTCGCCGAGATTTTTGAAGAATAAATGGCAGCCGCCGCCCAAGACGAGGAGCACATGCTGATCCTAGCTTGCCTGTCCGGCTTGTACGCCGAGTCAGCCATTGGTCGCCGTGGTGGGTCGGCACCAGGTCGCCGGAAGTGCAAGCTGAGGTAGCGAATGGAGGGCTAATGCATGCTCTACGCCGACTACTTCGCCGACGATCTATTGCACGGTGAGGCTGTTTTTAGGCGTCGTTTCAGGATGAGCCGGAAGCTCTTCCTTAAAATTGTGTATGCCCTTCGAGAGTATGACTCCTACTTCAGATGCATGTTGGATTGCACCGACATGGCAGGGTTTTCCGCCCTCCAAAAGTGCACGGTGGCTATGCAGATGCTGGCATATGGAGCTCCTGGTGATTCTGCCGATGACTATCTTCGGATGGCGGAGTCCACCGTCCTTGATTGTTTCTACCGGTTCTGCAGGGCGGTGATAGCAGTGTCCGGGGACATCTACTTGAGATCACCCACTCTCGAAGACACAACTAAGATCCTCGCTGTCAATGAAGCTCGAGGATTTCGGGGATGCTTGGAAGCATTGACTGCATGCATTGGAAATGGAAAAACTGTCTGTTTGCCTGGCAGGGAATGTACAAGGGTCACAAAAAGGATGCACCGTGATACTTGAGGCAGTGACTACCCATGATCTCTGGATTTGGCACTCCTTTGGTATGCCGGGATCCAACAACGACATCAACGTCTTGCAGTGCTCGTCAATCTTCTCCAAGCTTGTCGAGGGTCATGCTCCCCCGGTTAACTTTGTGATTAATGGTCGGCAGTACAACAAGGGATACTATCTTGCAGACGGTATCTATCCAAAGTTGGCAACATTTGTGAAGACTATCGCAGGCGCCGTCCTCCCGAAGGAGGTGAAGTTTGTCAAGGAACAAGAAGGTTGCCGAAAGCACGTCAAGCGTGTATTTGGTGACCTCCAGCAGAGATTTGCTGTAGTCTGGTTCCCCGCTTTGACTTGGTCCAAAGATCACATGTGGGAGGTGATGAACTGTTGTGTGTGCTTACACAACATGATTATCGAGAATGAGCGGAAGTATCCGGTTCCTCTGAGCGAACAAGCTGCACCATATGACAGAGAGGGTCCTCTTGCACAACCTAACCACCATGTGCCGGCACCGTGGGCTGCGTTCATCGTCATGCGACAGGAGATTCGAGACTCCACAATGCATCAACAGCTGCAGTATGATCTGGTGGAGCACATATGGACGCTTCGAGGCAACACCAACTAGTTTCCATTTGATTTGTTTGAAAACTTGTCTTATTTTGTTGAATTGTAATGTTTATTTGTAAAAATAAGTCAAATGTTAGCAAAACTGGTCAAATTCTGGATATTTGATTTTGGTTGTTTCCAGGGACGTTTTTTCTGAAAAACACCAAACACCGGGTTTCTACCGGGGAGACGGCTGAAACTTCAGCGCTCCCCGGTTAAAACTTTTGTCCAATCTAACGCTATTTAGTGCCAAATTTGGCTGTGGGGAGGGCCAACGGCTGGAGATGCTCTAACGATGCTTTCTGCATGTGGAAATAAAACATGAGACTTATGTGCTAACTGGTGTCTATATGGCAAATGCATGTGTGGTGCAACAGAAGTTTGTTCACTGATATCAAACTTCGTAGTAACCCCACTTTTCAAGATTCGCATGTATCATATTTGGGCAGTTACTTTAAAAGGGATGGAGTATTTTATCGATATATGAATATTTGTTATGTATGTTTTTGACAACTTATGTAAATATGAATATTTCCTAACCCACAGTCCACAGACGTCATTCATCCATGATCATACGAACCGTGATAAGCTTGTCAAAAGCGGGCACCAATTGATCGCACGTCCTCGGTTGTTGAACGCTCGATACATGATACGGTTTCAGAGAAAATACGACAGCGATCTGCACCAGCCACCACTGCTGCAACGTCGCCACGGCAATAAAGGGCCGTTCTTGTTCGGCCCCGGCCGGACCATGTGCCTCCGCCGCGCCCAAATCCCCAGAAGCCCCAAAATGTGATCCCCGTGGCCCCGGCATCCCTCGGCTGTGTCGACGTGTGCACACGCAGCTCTTTGCGGTTGCAGTTACAGTCTTTCCACATCCGGGCGGACGGCGGCGCGCATTTCTCGGCCATGGCCGTTTCGAGCTGACGGTTTTACCTCAGGAGGAAAAGGCCGGCACCGGCCAGTCGGGGACGGTGCCGATCGAAGGTGTGCTGGCAGAGGAGGTTATCTGCTGGAGAGGGAAAACACCTGGGAGTAAGTCTAGGTCTGGGATTGTGGAAAGAGGAAATTAAGGAGAGGTCGATCGGGTCACGGGACGGCGCGAGGTGGTGATCTTTATCGCCGGCCGGCGCCGGAAAAGCCGTGGGAGGTGTCGTCCAACCGTGGTCGTCGGCCCTTCACGCCGCCCGCGTGGACGATGGCTGCTTCCAGTCCAAGCCTGGGAGTAGGTCGCGCTTGAACCGGGTCCATTTTTTATCTCCTTCCAGCGGCCATGACGACGACTCGGAGCTTCAGTCTTCAGAGTATACGTCGGCAACTTTAGCTAGCCTGTTTCCTGGCTTGGACGCACACGTAGACGTAGGTGCACCGTCCCGGAGCAACGTTAACGGGCCTGCGAAATGAGCCGTACCCGCACCAGTGCATGCGAGCCACAGCCAGTACATCGATCGGCGGTACCGGACACGGTTCGTCGCCGTATCATACGTCCGGCGCTCGCTGACGCCGGCCTGGTTGCGTCTACCTCGCCCGTGCGCGTCCACACCCCACGAAGAATTCCGGCGGAAGATCGAGTTATTGCATTTGTCGGCAAACGTTCTTCAACTCGATACGTACACACGAGTGGCTCGAAAATGGACGCCATGCAGTTGCGCTGAGGTGAGATTATCCATCCACTTCACTTTCTTCAGCTCGGATATGCACCAATGCCTCCGGAAGCGAGCGGAGGAAAGGAAGGAACATCTACTTCTCCCTTTCACCACGAGCACGAGGTCACCGCATACCATCGCGAAAATTGTCGTTATCGCCCACAGGTCTCCAGTCGCTCGCGTCCCGACGTCCCGCAAAAACGTTGGATCGAAAATTATAAATTCAAACAATAATTCAAAATTGTATTCAAATTTTACAAGATTTGAATAAAAAAATTATAGGTCTGACACAGCAGTCGTCATCACGAATGAGGTCGACGAGTGGCTTGCCAGAGTCGTGGATCGATATTGCAATCAAGTCCTCGATGTTCCCATCCCACGCCTTTTGGTCGTTCACTGTGTCCATCCACTCCGTGTTCTAGCCCGGCGTGTAGCCTGAGTCATCGGCAATGGATAGAAGCCCCTGCTGGCACATGTACGCGTCAAGCATTGACTCCCCGCCGTCAACCTCCTATACTCCTTCAGCCCCGGTGTAACATCTCAAGTTTGCAACAATAAATAAAGAAAGGGAAATTTCAAATATTCAATTTTTGCAACAAACAAAAACTTTACTTACTCATATAGTGCTACATATAGTCTCATGCATAGTATGTGCTTTTTGGTGTGCAATTGCCATGATGAGTGTAGTAGTGTTGATCATTTGTGCTTAAACCCTAAACCATGATCATACCATCTCAATTTGAAAGAAAAATAAGAAATGCAAAGATAGCCATAAACCCTCACATACACATTAAGCCCATTTTTCAAATCCTCAACAAAGGCCACCAAGGCTTGATCCAATGATTGTAAAACAATTATATAACAAAAACAAACATAAATGCATAGAAGAAACTAGATTCAAATCAAAGGAAAAATCAAAATTTACATACATATGATAATGGTCATATGACCACTCTATAAAATGTTGCCCTCTTAACACCTCTGGTTTGGAAGAATCTTAAACTAAACAACCCTAACTTTCTTCACCTCATCCAAGACCAAGTCAAGGTGAACACTTTTCATGTTGACCACCACTGCTAAAGTTGACCAGGTTGACCAGTATATGTTTGACAAGAGGAGACTTTGAAACAAAGTGTAGATGACCCCCATTTTGGAATGTTGCCAAATTTCATCAAAATGAACTCCACCACCACCATTCCATCACTATCAATATATAAATGAACTCCACCAACAAGAATTTCAAAATTTCAAAATAAGTTTCTTGCGGCCATACTGTCGAACACCTGGCAGGCACAAAACAGATTTGATCAAAATTGGAAATATCCAACAGTTTATAAGGTGAACCCTTGGTGAATCTTGATGATCATTGCATCTGGAGTACCTCTCCATCATTCCCAGTACTGGCTGGTGCAAATGGAGGAGTGGAGGAACCCTACTCGACCAATGGCAAGCTCATGCCGGCCACCATGCCTCCTCTCTCTCTGGCTCGATCCACTCCCCCTCACCATGTCTAGGAGCTAGCCTGGTACACCATGAGCAAGACCCAGCATGGCCCAAAGTCGCCAAGCCCCAGCATTGGCTGCACCAAGCATGCCCATGCGCGCCCGGGACATGCCACGGCATGCCGGTGCACGCGGTGAGCGCGCACGGGCGCGCGAGCATGGCACCGTACCAACGCTCGCGCCCATGCCCTTCGCCCATCCCCTGCACCGAGCATCGCCACCAGTACCTCTACACGCTAGCCACACTCGAGCATCGCCGGAGGACCTGTCGCCGTCGCCACCGTCGAAGTCATGCCACGGGTACTGCGGCATGATCACCAAGCGCTGAGCCCTCCCATCGATCCTGACGCTTCCGCTGTACCAAAAGCATCGCCATGCCGTCGCCAATCGAGTGCAGTACCTCACTTGCCCTTCGCACGCCAGCAGCCACGCCGTCGACGACCACCCACGGCACCCACAGCACCCTCCCCTCTATAAATAGAGACCTCCCGCGGCCTTCTCCTTCACACCACCACGACCGCCTCACTCCACTGGTTCGCCTCGATCAAACCACACCTCAAATCGTCGCCGGAGCAGCTCAATTTGAAGCGAAGCTCGCCGGAGCCCGCAGATCACCGTCGTCAATTCACACCGCCCCAAGCCTCGCCAGCTACCAGACGCTCCTCACCGTCGACAACGCCGCCTCGCACACCAGAACCCCGGGAACACCGTACGCCCTCCGACCCCTAGGCCAGCCGTCGGAACCTCGGCCTCTCGCCGGAGAAGACGACGATCGTGCACCGCACGATCGCGTTCTGATCCAACGACTCGCGTAGCTCGTACCGCTCGCGCGTTTATGAACCACTGCGGTGGAGCCCACCATGTCAGGCGGCCCGCGCGTGGGCGACACGCTGCTGGGCCGGCCCACCTCTTTTTCGCCGTGTAGCCCACTTCCCCTTCCCGCCAAGCCCAGTTAATTCAAATTCTGTTTTTCTTTAATTTGAATATACAGATGCTTTTTCAAAATCTAAATACAACAAAATCCACTGAACCAAATTTGGTAAACTTTATATATTCAGAAAGCCCATGAAATAATCTAAACAATTCCACTGGCCTCACTTGCAAATTATTTGTAGAATTTAAATGATAAAAATCACAAGGCAGAGCCTTTTTCAACTTCAAATAAATATTAAAAATTATCTATAAAGGATTTTAAGTTGATTCCAACTCTCATAAATCACAATTGATACCCTCTAATTGTTTATGCAAAAATATAGTATAGTTGTTTTGCATGATCATGGACTAGAACTAAATAATGGCTATGGAGCCATTTCTAGTCCATTTAACTCATACAAATAAATTGTTTAATAGTATGAGAGCTATTCTCTCATTTAAATTGGGGTCTTAAGTAATTCAAATAGAGGTACTGACTTTGGTCTAATAAACCTCATGCTTGATTACTTAGAGATATTAAATCATGAGCATGCCAATATTAAAATGCATGAGGTGTAGCACCTCATTTAAATTTCACTCTCAAATAATAAGATATGAAGTGTTGACCTTGGTCAACTAATACTCATACCTTATTATTATTTGAAGAGATTAAATCTTAATAAAATTCAATGAGAGGAAATTATCTCCTCCAAGACATTAAAGAGAAATCTTAATAAATAATTATAATGAGAGGAAATTATTTTTCTTTAAAACAAGGAATTAAATCACCATGCTAATAAAGTGTGATGCTAGCATATACTTGTGTGCAATTTTGGTGTGTGCTTAGCTTAGCACTTAATTATGTGTAGTGATCGTTATACCTTGTATTCGTATATAGACGCTAGTCTCGAGGAATACCCGGAGGAGGAAGGCTACAACCAGGAGGAGGAGGAAAACTTTGACTCCTATCCCAACCAAGGCAAGCTAATACTCTTGCAAGCCACCTTAATGCAAAGCTCTTCATGAGCAAGGCACTATTACATATTACTTACTTTATGCTTAAGGATCCTATCCCATGTTTTACTTTGTTATTATTTCAAGTATTGTATTTCAAAGCACTTTTGATTCATGATTCACTTGGTTTAGAGTAGAACAAGAGTGTCAAGGTTAGCATAAGCAAATCAAGCTAGATAGCACCCCCTCATGACTAGATGCTATTGCCAAATAAATAAAATTGACTACTCTAGATGGGAACAAGGTGAAATGAAATAACTTTGAAAGAATTTGAAAGTGAAAGAGAAGTGAATGACTTGGTGAAGGTTTGTGAAAACTGATGATTGGGTTCGGATGCGATACCCTTCCAATTATACAAGTACCCCCACAATACCTGATTATGGGTAGGGCTTAACTAGAAGCTTATGTAGTTTAGTATGGGTTCCCTCTAAACAAGCATCATAGGGGTTATGCCGAGGCTGCCTCCGTTGAAAGTGAAATGATGTGAATATGAGGTGAATGTACGACCCAAGCCCTATGCAGTTCCCGGGTTGACGGTTTGTCTTCACCGGAGGCCAAGCTCATGGGGAGAGGTGCCTATACTAGGTTATCTAAGTGGAAGGTTATGGTTGATGATCCGCGTACTGAGTTACGATGATTCGGGTTATCCGACGGATGTAATCAAAAGTTGTGGCACAAGAGTACAACCTCTGCAGAGTGTTAAACCTATTCGAATAGCCGTGTCCACGGTTACGGACGATTGGAAAGGCCATACTGTTCCGTTGTCAGAACTTGTCTTAAAAAGGAATGATGAATTTGAACGGTGACTTGAATTGTTGAAAAACACCACTGAGGTGGTGGGAATGACACTAATGTTCCCACTTGAGTTAGTCTAGAGATTCAAGCATCTTTACTAAAAACTTGCAAAATAGAGCTTAGCAACCATTAATATTGATAATTACTTACATTAGTGTTAGTTTGCGAGTACTTAAGTACTTATGGCTGTGTCCCTGGCTATTCCAATGCCAGACTATGAAGAGGAGCAACAGTATGAGGACGACGGTCAACAAGACGTCTACCAGAACTAAGATGCTTCTAACGTCGTTGGCCTGTGGATAGATAGTTCCACCTACTACGACGCTTCCGCTACTTATCTGTGTTCATTGATCGTTTAGATCAACTATTGGTGTAATATTGAATAAGGTGATATATGGTGTAAGACATTATGTGTTGTAATAAATGATGACTCTATGGTATTCAACTGTTATGTCTCGCAACAACAATATTCCTGGGATTGCGATGTATGACATAATAGGCATCTGGACTTAAAAATCCGGGTGTTGACACCCGGCATCGGGCAGCGCAGGCAGACGAGTGTCGATTGCCACGGCTCGCCAATGACGATGGCCCAAGATAGGTTGCGCCTCCTCGCCTGCATGGCAAAATCCTCCTTCGCCCCACATTTGGGTGCGAGGTAGGGGGAGATGGACGCGTGGAGCGGGCCGGACCGTACGAGGAGCAGCGGGACGTCGTGTCCCTGTGATGCGCCCGGCTTGGTGGCAAAGATGGTGGCGATGTCGGCATCTTCAGCAGACGATTGTCGGTCCAGATCCCCTCCAGGACGGTATCCAGGGTGTGGCCAGGCACACCCAAGAAGAGGTGGCGCCCAGTCGCATTGTAGAGTGTCGGCAACCTTCAATCCGCGTCAACTCTTCCTCCTACCGCACGCAGAATTAGGTCCACCATGCGTCGTTGCCCGTGGGCGCCCACGTTGGGGAAGCCCGCTCCGCCGCCGGCAACGTGCGGTGGTGGTCATGGATAAAATCGCATATGTGGCTTTCCCTAAAAAAAACTACAAAATTATATGATATAATACGGACAGGTTGATCTCAGCAAAAGAAAAATCTGACAAAGGTATGAAGTTATATGATATATAATCCATCCAAGATACCAGAAGGAAAAGCTCGTTCATATTCTGACATTTGTGGTCGGTCACTGCTATTTGGGGCGGGACAGCCAACTAACCAGGTGTATCTAACACACATAACATGATTACCCATTCATCCTTATCCGTTATCTCTCATTATCCAACAACTCAAGATGAAATCAGAACTTTTTTATATGGCTCTTACTTCAAAATAGAGTTAGAGTGCTAACTAAAGATAATTTAGCTAAAAGAGGTTGGAAGGGTGATAGTAATTGTTCTGTGGCGATAAAGAGAGCTTGAACCATTTATTGATTGATTGTCCTTTAGCTAAGTTTAATTAGAGTGTTGTTGGAAGTGCTTTGAGGATTGGGATAAATATGAGAATTTCAATGATTTATGTTAAAACTGGATTACTAGATCCACACACACCTATATCTCTCCTCCAATCGATTTCAACGCAACCGAGGTCGCCCATTGCCGCCTCTCCTACCTAACCTCCTCCGGTCGCCGGTCGCTTCTCCTCTCCGGTCGCACGCGAGCCCGGCCATCCTCCTATCGTACGTCGTCAAGCGGGGCGAGAGCTCGCGCCGACCGTCTTCATACCGTGGTAAGCTCGCAGCGAACGGCCGCCTCAACTTGTGATGGTTGGCACGTGAGGCATAGGCCAACGCACGGAAAGTACTCATAGCAGTCCTGCCCCACATTGGAGAGCACCGAGCCCCTGATGTCGTGTCGGCCGCGGACGCGGAGAAGAGACGATCGGTGTTGGCTAGGAGGAGGAAGGTAGTAGAGATGTCGTTGGTGGAGAGGGCTGCGCAGGAGCAAGAGGAGGAAGATTGCCGCATTGGAGGCGAGCGACGTGCGATTCATTTGGGAAGCGAGCCCGGACTTTGCCGTGCTGCCGGAGGGGCCGGAGGAGAGGGCTAGGGACAAAGGACACGTCGTACACGGTTGGCCGCCCCAGATGGAGATCCCGCGCCTTGTAGCCGATGAAGGCCAGCCATCTCGTTGATGTGCGCCTCGTCGTCAACGTGCACGACGCCGCGGAAGGCAAGAGCGTTATGCCTGACCCGAGCATGCTCGCGCGGGTGCTTGGAGACGCTGTTGACGGAGCGGAATTGGATGGGGTGAGGGCCAAGGCTGTCACGCTCACTTGCCGTGGCTGCCACGGAGGCTATGGAGGAAGGCATGAGCTCCTTGCTCGCCGTGGCTGCAACAGAGGCTATGGAGGAAGGCATGAGCTCCTTGCTGGACTTGGAGAGGATGGTGAAGTAGTTGGAAGTTGTCGCGACATCATAGGAGAATCAGTATCGTCCAGCTCCGCGCCAACTGGCTTAACCTTAGACTTCCTCGTCGCCCTCAGCGGTGAACTAGTACTACTACAATGTGCGGCGGTGAACTACTATACGACGCAAAGAGAAAAAATAAAAATAAAAGACATAAAATTTGGGTCGGCATGTGTTTGAGATCGCCGGCGGGCATAGACCGTTCACGTGTCTTGATCCGGGAGATGACCCAAATGAAAAAAAAAAAGACATGTTTTGCGTCCGGTTAGGTTATAGCGTTGGAGATGGCCTCATCCATCAGCTTTAAAGATAGTATCGTGCGGGAATGCAGTTTTGGCTCCCGGGTGTATTTGCTCCTGGTATCTGGACCATCAGAAAGTGCTTCAAGATTGGTGTACCTGGAAAAATACTCTGACACAGAAGCAGCAGAAAAGTGGTGATACACCCGTTCCTCGCTATACAGTAACGAGCGGACGAGGCTTGAGTTTGACGGAGAAGTGGTAGTGCCAACCTGGACCCGCGGAACAAGAAGGTCATGGTTACATGGACCATGGTACAGGAAACAGAGGAGGCCACACGACTATAGCAGCACATCGTTGGTTCCCCACAACCGATTCCAGCGACTGGCCTGGCGGCGCGCATGTAGAGCAGGCGACCGGTGAGACACAGCGGTACTTCATCGGCGGCTCCTATGGATTTCACCTGGAGGCTGTGAGCAGGTAAGTGCGTGCGATTTTTCTCGATTGGAAACTATGGGTGAGAAATTTGTCCCCAATGATGGCGGGCGGCCGATTATTTCTGCCATTGCGGTGCGCCAATCTACGAGGGCACAGTTGTTGTGCCTGAAAATGGTGCAAATCCATCCGTGATGCAGTGGTGGAAGGCGGTGCCTGCAGCCATGTCGGGTCGGTTGAGCCAGATCCATCCGTGGCGGGCATCTTGCAAGTGCTACCTAGCAGGTGCCGGCAACGGAAAAGGGGACGGGGAGGCCGATTCAACGCAGTGCACGGTGAATCAGACATCGATGGACCGCGCCAAGAGGTAAAAAGGTAGAATCATATTCGTAATTTCTGAAATTTTGGAAAATGTCAGTCATTGTGTAGGTGGATAACATATAAAAAGCAGCCCAGAAATCTGAGTTTGGTAGACCGGTGTAAGCAACACATGAGAATTAGCCAGGATAAAAGAAAAATCATGTCGATTTGAGTAACAGCTGATCGTCCATGGTTAGTTAAAGAATTGTTATTGTGAATGATGCAGTGATGTGAAGTTAGTGAGCATTAGAAGGGGTTGTGCGTTGTAGTTAAAGTTCAAATTTAGCTGGAAATGGCATGAATCTGAGCCAGGTTGTGACTCCTGAGGTATGAAGTTCTGTATAGAAAAGAAATTGTTCAGTTGTTGAGTGAACTGGATGTAGGTAAGTGGCAGTGATGATAAGGTAGAATTTACACATACAGAGATAGCATGAATTTGTAGCCCTGGCTAGCAGGTTGCCAACAGTTATCAGTTTGTGCAGTTGCGTGTAAAAAGGAAAAATGATGATGAAAGAATTAGTATGAGTGTTCTGTAGACCTAACTAACCTATGGTAGATGTTGCGAACCTGTGCAGGATAAAGATGGGTCAGGCGCCATCAGACATGGCGCCATGTCTTTCGAGACCGAGTGCTCTTGAGAAATCAATATGTGGCTACACAGAAAAGCTAGGTTGGGAGGGGTGCACATGGAGACACAATGGTTGCCGATGCAATAGCGGGTACAGAACAGACACAAAAATACTTTTGATGTTTGCATGCATTGGCTGAACAGAATTAGATCACGTATTTGCAGGGGGTTCTAGAAAAAAATGCAGCACACTGAGGCCGAGGGGGTTGCTGCTGGATTATCATCCGATGAAATATTTACAAGATAACTACATGAGCTCTACAGTTTGAACAGTACGTTCCAATATCACTAGTTTTAATAATTTATCCAAACACATCTGTAAAGAAAATGCAGATAATAACGTTGATCTGACATGTTTGGTCAGTTGTTGACGTGGACAAGGTAACAAGTGAAACAATAAAAGGCGCTACAGTCTCGGCACACGCTAGTCGAGTTGCATCTCTCGGAGGAAAAGGTGCTCCTAAATTTTCAGCAGGTGAGTTCTCCTTGTGTTTGCAGCACACCTTGTGTTTGTATTCCCCATGATGGAAAAATTAAGGGGTATGCATGATTTTAATTCAGAAAATTGTGTGTTGCTCCGCAGATGCCCCGTCCAATTGTGGAGCTGTTGTGGCTGACGGCACAGATAATATCGAGGAACCTAAAGTGCCAGAAATGGATGATGACGTGCTAGATGCTCCAGGGGCTGAAACGGTGGCGTCAAACCCGTCCAGCCATCCACGCCTATCTGAGGTAGGAGAAACAAACGAGATCACACTGGTTTACCTTTGAATGCACTATGCACCGAAGAGAGTTCGGTTTGCATCTGGTGCCACCTCAGTGGGTGGACAATCTAGCATGAGAGGGTAGGAATCTCATGGACGCATGTAATTTTCACAGAGACCTGTGTTTTATGTTGTGGGGTGTGCAAATTCAGTAACCTAATGATGCCTACTTTTTGTCAAAAAATATATAGTTAATGAGTCTGGCTGATCGTGAGGAACTGACAGCTACCTAATCGGGCAGTGGTAATGGGTTTAGCTGTGCATATTTGTGATAGTGTGCTCATAGATTCTTCTAATTCTAATAATGGTTTACGGTTATCCGTAGGTCAAGGAGGACATAGTGATAGGGAGTGCAAAGACGACCAGTACAACTCATCATGGTGCATCAGCAGCAGCTGGTAATTCATGAATTTGAGTATATACCTGGGATACAAAGGGTGAGGGTTGGATAAGTCTTAATGCCATGTTATACTGCGTATTCAGCAGGTGCCGCGAGTGGCGACATATCCAGGGGGCATCGTCCAGTTGAAGCCTCGGCACTATAACTGGCATGTCGTGCTCAAGTGTTAATGACATCACTATGTGATGGTGAAAAAACTTTGCAATTGAGTGTACTCCGAATCTGATATGGCTAGTTGTTGCGCACTGTCTGAAAGTTGTGCTTCTACCCTTTGCTGTAGGTATACGGACTTTCGTTCAGCTTCCAGGCATAGAGAAGCACATTCGGTGCTCATTCAGATAGACGATAAGGATTGCGTGAAGAGAGAGCTAGACTAGCAGTTCCCAATCACAGACGATGCAGGGGTGCAGCATGATCAGCCAGTCCTTCAATATGGATGAGATGGGCGAAGCCATGGATCTCGGGGAATGTATCCACAAAGTACCACCCCTGTTCCGCAATGGAGTTCAAGTCGTCAGTCCGAACAGGTACAGTTCAGGATGGTGTGTGTCGGTCCAAGTCGTCAGCCCGCAATCTGTACCGTCAATATGGAGATGACTGCAACGTATTCAATTGTGTTGCCCAGTGGGCTGGGCACTGTTTATTAATCGGGATACTGACTCCAATACTCACAAATATACGCACATGGGCTTCCATCTGTCTGGGCATGATTGGTCCAGGACGCGAGTGTAGATGCACCCGGGAGCCAAACCACATTTCCCGGCACTCTTTTCACGGACAGAGATGCCTTATTGCCACGTCTCATTAATTAGTGAGTTTGTAGGGGTTGGTGGCTTTAAGTTTTATGATGTATGTTCTTTATTGGCTCTTTATTAATTATTCTTTTAATAAATAATAATAAAGGTCGGCTACACCATGCAGGACGCATTTGAAAAAGATTTTTGGACGAATATACTCGGTTCTATGCATTTTGAAAGTCATGGTCGAGATAACCATCACAGTGATACAGACATCTGACAAGCGCAACACAGTTTTTTACAATGGCGTGGGCGTTCCTGGCTTATCCAACGATCACTGTGGTTCTAAGATTAGTGCTGGGTTGTTTTGCAGTTTCAACCTGAACATTGTGCATCTTCGCGCTACTATAGGAACCAAAGTGTACCTTGTACATCTTAGAGCATCTCCAACAGACGCGCTATATCGCGGCGCGCTAAAACCAAGAATCCGCGCGCGGTAAACAGATATCGCGCGCTGTGACGTTTTTTCCTCCGCCGGACGCGCCATTTTGCAGCGCGCGTTGGCGCGGTAAAATAGCACCTCCGCCGGACGCGCTATTTTGCAGCGCGGACGCGGCGCAAACAGCAAATACACACAAATATGCATCCACCAAGATGAAACAATATATAAAAAATCACAAATAAAAATATAATATATTGTTCACAACAATACTTCACACCAAATACAACACATACAACAATACAACATGGTTTTGAGACAATACAACACATACAACAATACAACATGGTTTTCAAACAAATACAACAAATATGCAACTATTGTTGTCCATTCCAATTCCACCATTCTTCCATGAGATCTTTTTGAAGGTCATCATGTGTGTCGTTGCACCGAATGGCATGGTATGAGGCAATGAATCGGGCAATCCTATGTGCGGACCTCGTCACTTGCACGGGAACCCCCATCAAGTCGTAGTGGGTATGATCCACATCTTTTCCGCGATCATCCTCTATAATCATGTTGTGCATGATTACACACGCATGATATACCAAAGGCATTCTTGATCCCAAAATCTAGCCGGTCCTCTAACAATGGCAAATTGGGCTTGCAAAATCCCAAATGCTCTCTCTACATCTTTCCTAGCCGCCGCTTGTGCATTGTGGAATTGAGTTTGCTTTTTACCTCTTGGTTGAATAATTGGCTTGACAAATGTTTGCCACCTTGGATATATGCCGTCGGCGAGGAAGTAGCCAGTTGTACTTGTGGCCATTTGCTTCAAACTCCACCAATGGACCTTCCCGCATTGCAAGTCTTGTCATTAGTGGTGACCGTTGAAGAACATTGATGTCATTGCAAGATCCGGGCATTCCAAAGAAAGCATGCCATATCCAAGTCTCTTGGTCGGCCACCGCTTCAAGTACTATGGTGGCATCCTTCTTGTAGCCTTTGAATTGTCCATGCCATGCCGCTGGACAATTCTTCCAACTCCAATGCATACAATCAATGGAACCAAGCATACCGGGAAACCCCCGGTTGGCGTTGATCTCCAAAAGCCTTGCCGTGTCTTGAGCATTGGGGGCTCTCAAGTATGTGGAGCCAAAGACATTGACAATTGCAACGACAAAGCGCTTCACACACAAGATAGAAGTGCTCTCTCCCATGGCCAAATGATCATCAATAAGATCTGCCGGTATACCATATGCCAACATACGCAAGGCGGCGGTCACCTTTTGATATGTGCTATGGCCAAGTTCTCCGGCGGCATTCCTCCTTTGCTCAAAGAAGCGATCATATTTGGTGACCTCCGTTGCAATGTGCTTGAACAAGTTGAGACTCATCCGGAAACGCCGCCGAAAATAGCTTTCGGGAATATCGGATTCTCATTGAAATACGACCGCATCAATTTCTCATGCCCCTCAATCCTTTCTCTCCACAACTTCTGTCTACCGAACACCGATCCACCAAATTTTGGCCTCTTAACGGCGCGGTATGCTAATAGTATCGATATGTTCTCCTCTTCTTCTTGGTCGAACTCGTCATCCGATGAATCATATGAGGAACTCTACAAACATATGTATCATATTAATTCACTATGAACTATTGTAGCTACTTGACGAGTTTTGGCCGGCCGGCGGAGGTTCATACCTTGCGAGCAAATGGGCGAGCACCATGGGCGCGCCAGTTGCAAGCAAGCTGCTCGAGGACGACGAGGACGACATGTCGACGGCGGCGCGAAGGGCGGCGGAGGGACCGCCGGCTACAACTCGTCGCGGCCGCGCGAATGTGGAGAAGCGTCCGCCGGGGAGAGGTGCGGGCGACGGATCTGACGCGCGTGCGAAGGCGGGCGGGTCGGCCGCGGCGGCTGATTGCGCCGGCGGTAGGTGGGAAATGAGGGCGCGGGCGCGGGGAGAAATTTCCGTTGGCTTTTTCGCGCTTGGACGACGATGCACTAGCCAACGCGCCAGATATGCCGCTCGGATTGTGCAAAAGCCGCGCGCCCTAAAATATTTGGCCACGCAGCCTTTGAGCCCTGCTGTCGCGCATATCGGACGTTTTTATGCCGCGCGGCCTATATAGCGCGTCTGTTGGAGATGCTCTTATATTCCTACCGGCCACACTCCCTCTCCTTATCCACTCGTACGGCGGTGCAGCCCACCATTCCTCGTCCTCTCCCCGAGCTCCACGCCAGCGCCGCTCCCGTCCCCGTCGTACTTCTCGAGCTATCGCCGTCCCTCGCGGGCTTCCTGGAGCCACTCCTGCCCGCTCCGTGTCCGCCACCGCTCTGCTCCGTCGCCAGCGATGTCAACGACGAGATGGCACAGCTCGAAAAGCTCACCGGGCTCGCCTTGCCGCCATACCTCTCCAAGGTTAGGCGCGCCCGTGCGAGCTGCCGTCGGCGATGCGCTCGAGGCCGATTTGCTCTTCAATTTCTTTTTTCCAATCTGACTTTCTTCCCTTGCAGTTCTTGTGAGTAGTCTACATGTATTCCGGTGATTCCTGAAATAAATGCTCTTCCATTCTTTCCGATTTAGCAAACATTTTTCCTAACACAATCTGGTGGTTTGCTTTTCCATTCTTTCCTATTTTGCCTCTATTTTTCCTAACATAATCTGATCCAGATCCTGAATGTGTGCCAGAAAAAAGGTCCAAATCCAATTAACGTGGTGGAATATATTTGTTCCAGGTCACAGACGTACTGAAAAACAAATGGTCCAGCACAAATTAACGAATATAGATCGCCAAGTCCTCCATTTTTACTCCTATTTAGCCTCTATATTCCTAACATAATCTGGTACAGATCCTGCATGTGAGCAGCAAAAAAAGGCCCAGATCCAATTTATGTACTGAACATAATTCCACATGGAAGTGGAAAAATAATACATGAAATTTTTCTGCATCTACATCCCATTGATTTAGGTGTTCATCCCATAATTTCATAACATAATCCCATTGTTCTGTAGAAAACCAAGGACTTGCCTATTAAAAGGAAGAACTTTCCAGGGTGGTTTCTGCTATTTACAAAATTGGTTGCACGAATCTCAAAGTCAAAGTGGACGTCCAGATATAAGCCAGGGACGCCCACGTGTATGTAGAGATGCATTTTCGCGTGAATCAAGTCAACTTACTCGAGATCGGGACATCTATAATGTCAACTAGAACTGCAGAAGAATATTCACAGCTTCGCGTCACCCTAACCCAAAGCTAATTGCATAGGAGTATTTCGATGCTTTACTATTTACAAATGTAGCAAGCTGGTAAGATGCAGCGGAGCACCTGCGGCGCCTGCTACGGCAAGAAGTTCGGCTTCTCGCCGCAGTGGGGAGCCGGCTTCCAGCGTGCCGCGGCGGGGTCGGGCCGCGCGCCGCAGCGCTGGCAGCGCTCGCCGGCCGGCAGCCGGACGCCCAGTATCCGGCGGCAGGATGGGCAGGAGGAGTGGCCGTGCAGCCACTTGTCGACGCAGAGGGCGTGGAAGGCGTGGCCGCACTGCGGCAGCACGCGCATGGCCTCGCCGTCCTCGAACTCGGCGAGGCAGATGGCGCACTCCGGCGCTGCGGCCTCCTCGTCCGTTGCCGCCGCTTTGCCGGTGCCGGTCTGCGGGACGGCGGCGACGTAAGCGACGGTGGGGATGGCGCGGAGCACGGACTTCTTGACGCCTCTGTTGGCAGCTGTGGCGGCTGCAGCTGAGGCGGGGGCGATGCCGAGGCGGCGGGAGCAGGCGCAGCGCGCGACGAGGCCGATGCTGAGGACGCAGATGAGCGCGCAGAGGAGCGAGGCGAGGATGACGATGATGTCCCTGTCGTTGGCGATGGCCGGCGTGGAGGAGGAGGTGGTAGGCGCCTGCAGCAGCCTCCTCGCCGCCATCATCGTGGTTAGCTGCTGCTGCATCCTGCGACGAGTCGAGCGAGCGTCACAGCACTGCGGGGAGGAAGGTGACAAGTTTGTGGTTGAAGCTAGCTTGGACTTGGAGTGGCAGCTCTTGGTCTTGGATTTTATAGAGCCCTTGCGGCCTTTTTGCGAGGCGCGAATAAAGCCGCGCGGTGTTTCCGGTGTTGAGGGAGAAGAGTGGGGTGGTCGGTCGGTATGGCCAAAGACCGTGGGCGATCGCCCCTCGTCTCAATTCTGAAAACCAGTGTACCGCAGGAAGCAACTACTAAGTGGTAGGCAATTGCTAGCGTGTCTACCTACCTCTACCTGAACCTTTTTCTTTTTCTCAAGATCAAGCACCTGCCTGATCTGATCACGATGGTGCGCCTTTGCTGCACTCTTCGTGTTACACTCTGGCACTCCTTGGTTCGCTGCATCTCTCGATCCGATCAGAGAGACTTTGTTAGATATGATATGATATGACCCAGGCGTGCACGTATGGGATCAAGCCCGGTGTAATTGAACCACGTGGAGGGAATATAATCGGAATCATACGATGAATAATCACCACAAATTATAAGGTACTCCAATTGCCACATGCAGGAACCCTAGCGCTAAACAACGATAGCCCATAATCCTTTTTTTAATAGAAAAATAGGGGACGTGCCCCCCATTCCATTGCAATGAAATCAACAGGAGTAACAAGTTTCAAAACAAGAAAAGCGAAAAAAGAGAGAAACTGTCTAGGCAGAAAATTGTCCCAGTCAACAAAAAAAACTAAAAGAACTTATTACATCTCCAGGGGACTAAGCCTGTTTTCTCAGTTTTTTGCTCACCAACACCTCCTAATACTATTTTAGATGGGCCTTGTCCTTGTTGATTTATATTTTCTCAAATAAATTTACTCTATCTCTACATAAAAGAACATCTTAACTTTGGACGAATTTAATGTATCTAGATACTAAAATACGTATAGATACATCTAATTTTTTTTGACAATTAGATACATCTAAAGTTTGACAAAATTAAGACATTCTCATACGTACTGAAGGAGTAATATTTTACAAAGTTCCCCTTAGACTAAACCTAAATTGCAATGTAGTTTGAATGAGGGCCCTCACTAGTTAGTTGGTGATACTTGTTACCCCTCGTGTCGATCCCTAGTCGGGGCGAGGGGAGAAAATCTCACGTCGTCGATAGCTTTCCCTTGTCAGTCTCCTTGCCACTGGCGTGGGCCACAGTGACAGTGGGGCCTCTACCGAGGGGTAGCGGGGTGTCCTCTACTGACAGGTGAGACTATCTGTGGCGTGGGCAGCCTAGGGCGGTGGATCTTGGGCGGTAACCCCGTTGCTCGTGAACGAGGGATGCATCAACATCTAGAGCTCATATAGAAGGAATACCAGAATGTTGAGATCAACAACACTCAAGAAGCCCAAATTTTAGATTTCCTGGCAAGTCCATGAGAGTCCTATTACGGATCCTTTGATCTTTAGCTTGAATGGTCATGTTTTTATATAATTAGGTCTCCATAGGGGTCTCCTCCGAGTTATTCTCGGTAGCCAAGGCAAGTAAATCTCTACGCCTTTGTATTGATTAGTATTGTAATCCTATGTGTTTGTGTCTTTTGGGAGTTAAAAAATCCCTGTGACATCTATGTGTGTCGCACTCTTTTGAGGGAGAAACTATGTGACTAAGTGTGACAATTCACGTGACTTGCCACATCGGATCCCTGTGACAATTGTTGTGACAACTGAAGTATGCCATCATCTATATTTCCTGTGATATGCATACGCAATGGGATGAAGTGATTGCAACACATGTTGTGAATTACACAGTGAAATAGTCATTCTATGTTTAGTCCAGCGCAATATTAACAGCCAAAGTTTCCCCAAACGTGTGACCTAGGTGGTGTCTTAACGGCCTTTCTGATGGCACCGTCACGGACTGGCCAAAACGCACGCATGTGGCAACTTCATGATCTAGAAATCATGATGTGGAAGTTCGTGACCAATATGCATATGCGCGGCAAGTTCATAGACCAAATTGGCGTTTTTCTCCAAATTTGTCTAGTACATATCTAGACAGAGATGTATCTGGTCAACAAACACGTCACGATACATCCATATCTAGACAAAGTTAAGTCATTTAATTTTGATGGGAGAAAATAGTTTACGCCTCCTAACATGTTGCTAGGTTTCGCTTTATAATTACAAGTGAATACGAGTCCTGGCTAATCAACAGACGTCATGGTCAGACGAACCGTGATGAGTTTGCCATTCTTCCTCGTCCAACAACACCACAAGGTAGCACGAATTGATCGCACGTCGATCGCCAGGGACCGGCCGGTACTAGAACCCTCGATGCTCGATAAGACTTCAGGGAAATACGACAGCGATCGGCAGCATCTACCACCATACTGCAATCTCTCCATCGTCGTCGCCATGACGCCACGGCATTGAAGACCCGTTCCTGTTCGGCCCCGGCCACGCCATGTGCGTACGCTGCCCCGAAATCCCCAGAACTCCAAAACGGGATCCCCGGGGCCCCGGCACATCCTGGACGTGTCGACGTGTGCACGTCACCAGCAGTTAGGATATTTCCACTTGCGGCCAGGTGGAGCCTGGAGGGTGCGCCGCCCACCCTTTCTCGGCGTCTCAACTGCCTGCGTTTTCATCGGCCGTTTCGAGCAGACGAGATCGACGCAGCCATCGGTGACCGTCGTGGTGGTGGAACGTGTGTTGGCCGGATCTTATCATCTGCCTTTTCTTGTCTTATTATCCCGATCGAGGTTATCTGGAGGTGGTGATCTTTATCGCCGGCCGGCCGGCGCCCGGAAAGCCGTGGGATGCACCGTTCGACCGTGGTCGTCGGCTCATCACGCCGCCCGCATGGACGATGGCCGGTTCCGGGAATGGATGATGTTTCCAGTCCAAGGCTGCACCGGTCCTTCCGGCCGTAGTACGTAGGCCGCGCTTGAACCGGATCTACTGCCCTTTCTTTTTTCTCCTGGCTTGGACACACACACACGTAGACGTAGGTGCACCGTCCCGGAGCATGGGAAATGAGCCGTACCCGCACCAGTGCATGCCAGCTACAGATAGTACATCGATCGGCGGTACCGGACACGGTTCGTCGACGTACCATACGCCCGGCGCTGACGCCCGTTGCGTCTGGCCTTGTCCGAAGTCCGAACCTCACCCAGGTTTCCGGCGCGGCGGAAGAGAGAGTTTTGCCTTGTCGATCGGCAAACGTTTTTATTTTAGGCGATACGTACGTATACGTACACACGAGCGGCTCGAAAATGGACGCTGGGCAGTTGCGCTGAGGTCAGGCGAGCAAGATTATCCATCCAGCTTCTCCAGCTCGGAAGATGCGCCAACAAATTGGCACGCATGCGCACAGAAATGCCTGCGGATGGAGAAAGGAACAGCCACTTTTCTCTTTCACCACAAGCACCAGGCGACCGGCCGACTGCATATCATCGCGGAAAAAATGTCGTTATCAACCGCAGGTAAGACCTGCTTTGTTGTGAAACGGGTAAGACCGTTTTCTCTAGATGACAAGTACCGGCACTTTCATTCCAACCCACCTCCTCCACTTACTCGGTTAATATATATTTTCTCAAAGGGTTACATGAGTTCTTCACAAAAGTGGGGCATAATGGGAGCGTAAAATATGATTGTAGCCACTGAGATATGCTCGCCGACAGTTCCAGTCGGTAGCTGCATGATCTATAGAATTCAAGATTGCTTTATTGGATAGTAGGCATATCGCAAACGGCAACTACAAAATTGTATAATACACGAACAGGTTGATCTTAGCCAAAAGGCCAAGAAAGGCATGAAGTTATGTGATAATCCATCCAAGATAACAGAAAGGAAAAGCTTGTTCATACTCTGACGATTTTGGTTGGTTGACTGATATTTGTTGCTGGGCAGCCAACCGACCAGGTGTATCTAACACGCATAACATAATTATCCATTCAGCCTTATCCGTTATCCCTCATTATCCAGCAACTCGAGATGGACACAAGTCTGTTCCATCTAATCTAAAGACACTGCTTTTAAAAAAATCTAATCTAAAGACTTCTGCTAAAAAAATATCTAATCTAAAGACAAAAAAAAAAACAAGATGAACACAAGTCAGTGCTCAAAATGGATCAATTCTTCAGGACATTATTTTTCCTTCATAAACAATAAGACTTAATGATTTCTGTATTCAAATCGTAACTAAATTAATCTCAGGTTCCACCTAGCTGACATAAGAACACAGCGTACAATGTCTGATGTTGTAAGAAACAAGAACTGTACACTGAACCACAAGGGAGAGGAACCAAGTGCTTCAGAAGACTAATCCGGAAAACAGCTAATTTCACGGTAACCTGGAGACGTGTTCTTTCTGGGGATCGGTGGGGACGAAGACGGGGAGCTGTTGAGGCCGAGACACGCCAGAAGAGCGTTGGCTCGAGGAGCCTCCAGGATCTCTGAAGCTTCTGGTTGCAGAATCTCCCATCAGAGGTCCACCAAAGAATATAGACGGTCCAGTGTACAGAAGGTCAGGACGGCCCACGCGAGAGCTCGGCCCCTGGTTTTGGTTTGCCTGCGCGGACATGAACCGGCCAGCTTCCTGATCCCAGTAAACAGATGACCGAGGAGATCTATCCGTGTTCGGCGCACCAAACCTCCTTGCGTTGTTGGCTTCTGAGATGGCCGCTTCATTCACACCACTTGCTCTGGCTGAGAATGGAGACCTGTTTACTGATGTCTGATAGATTGGGTTGAAATGCTTCGCCGGATGGTGCTCTGCAATAGGTGTTGGAGCCCGTGAGTTGCTCTGGAAGCTGCTGGGTGTCTGGGGATACAGCTCAATGTCATCTGCACTTGCTACGCTGGGTGCATAAGAGGACTTGTTGTGCTGAGCATTCCTGCCAGACCGAGTGTCGATGTGGTGTCCAGTATCAGCACTCATGACGCTGCTTCTGCAGCTGAGGTTGTCACTGGAGCACCGGTCAGCCTCATATTGGGAGCGGCTATTGATCGGTTTCAGTACGGATGAAGACGCTCTGGCTTTAGCTGCTGCTTTCATGGCCTCGTTTGAATCCAGTTTTGCGAGCTTCCATGGGCTAATGCGAACTTGGCGCTTAGCATGCTGTTTGGCTCTTTCGACAGGGTCCATGCTATCAGGATCAACAGTTGAAGGTAATCGCCCAGGTCCCAGGTGCGGAATGATTTCGTCCTGTGATGTGATGCAGACAAGATCAAATATAGGCAGATGATATTCAAATTCAAAATGAAAATAATTATAATGGGCAAAACATGTCTTGCACAAATAGTTCTGATAGATTATCTAAATAACAGTTCAGGTTTCTGATAAGGTTTACTTAAGTGGAAAACATAACCCCTTCCTTGAACTGCGCGGCAACTGAATGTGCTTTAAATTAAAAATGAAAATGAAAATAACTATAATGGGCAAAACACGTCTTGCACAAATAGTTCCGATTTAGATTTATCTAAATAACACTTAAGCTTTCTAATAAAGGTTTACTGGAGTGGAAAACATAACCCATTCCTTGAAAAAGAAAACCGTGCAGCAACTTAATGTGCTTCCAATGATAGAAACATGAAACACCCGACAATTGACAACAAAAACTGATTGTTTTAGCAAACAACGGAAATTTGTTCCAACTCAAAGTATTACTGGATACAATCATACAAAACACACCTGGTCAACGAAGATGCGTGGTGGAGTGCACCACGCTCCTTTGTAGTGCCGCGCGAATGAGCTCCCGCTGAAAGCAGTTGGTGCAGAACTCATCGGAGAAGACGGCAAGCTTTGCTGCTCATCATTGACAGAAAGACCAGGAGGTTCACTCTGAGCCCTCATTGCCACGACATACTCATAAGTTGTGATGCCCTGAAAATGGTGTAACCATGCAATATCATAATCGGTTCCTTGTAAACATGAGAGTACAATTTTGACAAAGGCTAACAAAGTGACCAACCTTCCTGATTAATAAGATATGAAAGAAGAACAGCTCTCCCAAGGGAAATGAAGCTAGCACAGAAAGAGCTGTACCCAGGGCCTGAAGTCAAGGATGTATTGAGTTAAGATTGTGCTAGCTATGTTATATACTCTAATGCAGTGCTCAACTATTGTATGATAGTTTTTGGTTAAGGGATGACTAGCCCAAGTATGATATGTTATAATATAACCATATACTTCAATACAGGTCGACAGAAATATTACACCATATACTACTGATTTGATTCTGCACCTTAACAGCATAAGGATGGGAATTGAAAAGATAGCCATGATGAAATCCAAATGCACACGAAGTACTGAAGCTATTTGCCTCAAAACTAGATCAATAAGAGGGTTAACACATACCACAATGACTGCAAAGGGTACTCGTGAAAGACCATAACCAAGCTTTTCCCCTATCTCGTCTTCAATGGCTGTTTTATCAGTAAAGCAACGGACAAACACAGCTATGCCAACCCCACACTCAACTGCAAGCTTTATACATAATGAAAAATTACAATTAGTAACATGAAAAATGCTTTCGGAACATCAAACTCAGTCAACGTATGGTTATCATCATTTGGACAAATATCAATGTTGATAGGTAGATATAACAACATACCCAAGCAAGACTCACAGCCATAAGGCACAAAAATGTCGCATAGTTTTTCCTTCCAACACAGTTGTTCAGCCACTGCATCAAAGTATCAAATAAGAGAACAGAAAAGCCACACCAACAACCAAGTTAGAGTAAAAGGACAAAATGAACTATACAAGCTTCAACAGGACACCTACCCGGCAATGATGATCAAAACCATCAACACATTTGTCACAGCTTCGACAATGTTTACTATTTTTGCGCACCTGTATCAATACAGAAAGATCCAATACAAATCAATTTTTAGATTAACAGCATGAACTTACGTAAACAGAAAGGACACTGGATATCTATACACAATAGGAAATAGAAGCAAGCAAACATTAAATGATGTACTCATAATCTATTAATGTTGCAGAAGCGACAAAAACAGATAAATAGCAAGGCAGCATAAAAATGTAGAGGACACTAACTTTAGGAGATATAATCTCCAAGACATTGCAGTTTTATCTACTCATGTTTTCCTTCTTTCTGACCAACCGTTTTTTATATAGAAACAGGATTTGAGCAATTATCTTGAGAATGCATCTGTCCTTAATAATCATTAATGCAAGATTTTTTTAACAGATACTGCATCAATGTTAACCAGGTGGATTTGTTGTTGGACATTTTTATCTCTATGTCATCATATGAACTGCGCCTGCCTATGCGTCAAAGGCAGATGCGACTAACTTGATACAGGAAGCTTATATTGCATGTTACTGAAAGTCTTAGAACTGTCTAAACACTAGATATTATGCTGCATGTGGAACCAATATTTCAAGTGAATACACAGATAAACAATAATCCGTTTAATGCCAAACCTCTTTAACATCTGTTGTAATATAACCATCAGTTATACCGTTTAGTTCATAGAAAATAGACAAGGATCAAAGAAACAGGTAGACTAGAATTAATGGATGCAAGCATTTGCAGTGCAGCCATTTTTCGGAACTACAAAAGGAGAAAATGTGTCTGGACTCTGATATATTCTACTAGCTGACTAGGGTTGGAACTGAAGTAAGTACCTCTGTGTTGCAAAGGGTGCAAAAGAGTGCCTCCTCGCCATAATCTTCTTGCTGGTAAGCTTCATCTTCTTTGCGACAATCCTCTTTTATAAAAATAGCACAGCAGAAACAACCAGCTCCTAAACACGATTTATGCTTCTGGGTTTCCTCGCTGGTTCTCAATCCTGGTTTGCTAGCTTCTTCCTGAGTGTCTATAATTGCTTTTAACCAAAAGGACATGCTGTATTAGTATTCAAACATCGATATCAAATTTACCAGGTATCAGGACATACCTTCTGACTTATAGATTAGCGCACCATTGACGGTAATCAGGATGCCTGGGTCAGCAGGATCAATAGCAGTACATCTAGCGTACAGAATCAGTACAGATAAGGCCTGATAAACAGAAAACAATACCAAAGGTATATCAAATGAAATATACTGCAGGATTCAGTCCATGCATGAAAAGAGAGGGAGTGGAACCTTACCAGAAAACTATAAACACCGACTGCGATATACTGATACAAGTCCTTCCCGAGAAATGGAGACAAGAAAGCATAGAATGCTATACACAGCAAGAAGAACACTGTTATAGCAACCACCTGCCAAAAAAAAACACCATTCAAAGTTTCAAACTCATCCTTCCCTAAGAGACAAGACCAGATAGCTTGCCTCGCAGTGACACTAGCACAGAAGGAAGTGTAAATCCAACCAAGGAGTTACAAAGTAGGCGGAAAAACAAGACTAAAACCTCCATGAAAAGCTGAAAACGAACCAAGGCTCCTAACCCTAGAGGATTTTCATAAATAATGAGCACTTTGATAGAACACATTTTTTTTACACAAATCATCCGCGCTTGCTGAGATTTTGCAGGTCTTTGGTAAACAACAAGATCACAGACAATTTAATTGATCTTTTGAACTACCGTCATGAATATAAGGAGACAAGATGATCAGATGAATGTGAGCAGGATGAATTTCTGTACATGGACCAGGGCTATTACTAACTGAATTTTCTTATGTAAAGATATAATATGCTGGACAGGACCAGATGCATAGACCAAATGCCATGTAACACATCACCTCCTTTCTCCCAGAGCTGAGGCCAGAAGCCAAAACTCAGTCAGAGATACCCAATCGTTGGTTAAGACTTACTGTGCTTGCTTATTGAATAGACCAAGCTATTATTACAGTTCACTGTTTTTTAATAATGATAGGGCAGTTCTTCTCCGATCTGATGTGGTTAACCAGGATACACAACACACAAACCATTAAGCAAACTAAAATTCTGCATTTAATTAACAGAAAAATGACACAGTTCGTAGTTAAGCCTGTAACTGAACTCATGCAAAACTAGTAATTAAAGTGCAAACAGGAAGGAGACAAAACAAGAGCAGTGTTGGTGGCGGCAGCCAAAGCCGCGGAACTGAACTCCAACTCGTAGGCCAGAATCCCCCATCACATCAAAGACGAAACAGCAGAAGAGACCAGCAGGAAACCAACAAAAAGTAACAGTTTATATTTTTTTCTGAAGAGTGATGCCGAATCGGAGCAGAAACACAGTCGATCAGAATGAAGCACCGCATAAAACTCGGGTAGCATGGCAGGAGGGGAAACCACTGTAAGAAAACCAAATCCATGTACTTACTACTTGTCCTCGGAACAGCCAACACACCACTAGTCGCCATTTTAGACGGTACCACAGAGTGGAGTCCCGCAGAAACACCCAAAATACGCAGGTAAAGGTAAGCCCATCACATGAGACAGAAAGATGATACTAACAAAAATATAGGAATGAAGCCGAAAAGCGACTAGGCGAGGGCACGCATCAGATCAAATCGAAGGACGCGCATCAGTAATATACTAGTCGCGATAACCTAAACCGCTGAACGTACTAGCTAGTATGGCAGTATCGACACCGGCACAGCACCAGGAGATTTCGAAATGCAGAGACAGCGGTATTTCCTAGTAGTCCCCGAAGCAAAATCTGCTGCTCTCCCACGGCGACGGAGAGATCCGAAGCCGAAGGCGCATTTCGCGGGCAGGCACGGAGGGAAGAAAGGACGGAGGCGAACGGACCTGCAGGGTGTGGGCGGGGAGCTGCCACCCGTGACGGCGCGCCATGACGGCGCTACGACGCTGCCGCGGCGGCCCCGGGATCAGCGGCGGCGCGGCGGCGGCTGCATTGGGGGTGCGAGATCCCGGGCGCCTCGGACTTGGGGAGTAAACCGTAGCGCGCCCCGCCCCGTACGGCACGGCTCGTCCTCTTGAATTCTGTGTGCCTGCGCCGGGTGAGAGAGGGAGAAGGCGTGGTGGTGGTGGTGAAGTGGCGACGGTGGCGGTGGCGGAGTGGTGGTGGGGTTTTTTACTGGAGAGGAAGAGCCGGTGTCCTCTCACCTTGGATTCTCCTCTCGGGCTCCGCTCGCGGTATATGGTGCGGTGCGTGGACTGTATGGATGGACTGAACAAATAAAGAGAAAATTTGGCTATGGGACATCATTAGAGCATCTACGGTCACGTCCCCAAAGCATCCCAAAACAATTTGGAGCGCACCGGATTAAAAAACGGTCGCCAGTTGATACGTACAAATTTAGAAAAGGTTAAGATATCCTTTTTAGGATAGGAGAAAAGGAGTTTTACTGATAACTCATAAATTACCCTACTTTTTGTACTTAAACTTTGCGCACTTTATCTCTATGCAGAGAAGGTGAGGCACTTTGCTTCTTAAACCATCATGGGCCATACTACCCATAATAGTCAAGAAAAAGAAGGGGAGAATTGACAGGTTAATTGGCAGAAAACCGACCATATAGTGTTCGTCAACTTGTTCGCCAAATAAAATTAAGAGACTTTATTTCATCCCCGGGAAAAATAATCTGATGATATTTGAGAACTAAGGTCACATTCTTGCTTGCATGGACCTGTGCGTGTTGCGTCGGTGCAAAAACTCTTGTGGCCAGCCAACATGGGGGGGGGGGGGGATCCTCCTCTGAGCCCATGCATCGGTGCGCGGCCGGTATTGCTCCTTTCCTCTATGTGGTGGTAACTCAACCAGGTGACATGCATCCTCGTCTCGGACAACTATGGTACCATTGGTGTCATCCTGTGTGCCCGAGGTAAAAGCCCCTCTCCACGGTGGATGATACTGACAATACTGACGCTTGAGGGCGCTACTTCATTCATGGAGCCGTGGCCATGGTGTTTACGGTGCCTTCCTCTCCTCATATGCATGGGGAAAACATGGGTCCAGTATCCCACACCAGGTGGCGCCACAAAGGCCACTCTCTTCTTGAAGACATTGTCTAGGTTAACTGGGAGAGCCCAATGCGATGCGACAATTGGAGGTTGGACAATGCTATTCTCTATTGGTGTTGGCTACTGCCCAAGGCATGGGCCTTTCGCACAATGTACGACATGGTAGGCGTATCTTAGTTTGCGACTTCCGCAAGCCCAACCGGATCCTGCCTTCTACTAGCCGGCTCCTCTAGGCACAAGGGGGAGGTACGTTGGTCAGGTTATCTTGGAGCCGAGGTTGTGATACGATGGAGTCCTCCTTACTTCATGACACGGTCCTGAAGCTCGGAACCCCATGTCCTACTATTCATGGTTGGGGTTGGACAAGGACAGTCGTTGTCGTCGAGAAATTTTTTGAGGGTGTGGAGTACGTCGCTCGGTGGTGTTTTAAGTTCGTGGGTTGTAGCCTTCCATGGCGATGTTTTGTTCGCCGGCCTTTCTCTTCTACGAATATGACTGTCTTTCAGGGCATATTCTAAAAAAAGATGAATGCATATCTAGAAATTAAGAACCTCATTGCTACAAACCAAATAGCATGTGTAGAAGGTTTACTAAGGAGTCGAGGGTTTGGATTTTGGTAAGAGAAAAACCGTGTCACACCAAAATCGACATTTCATCCAAATTTTGTCAAACTAAATTTTATCTAAATTCTAAAACATGACATGATTATATTTTGGGATTCAAATAAAATTCTTCACGGCCGCTACTAATTGAGTAAGTTGTGTGCTCTTCATCCTACGAAGATTGTCTAAGATTGGTTAAAATTTAGATGTATCTAGATGCTATTTAATATCTAGATATAAATTTTAATAAATTTTAGATTATCTTTGTGGAAGGAGGGAGTAATGTCTTTACTCTTAGTACTCTCAAGCTAGTCCTAGACATACCGTGGATCTCAAACGTACCTCCTCGTTTTCCCTGATGCCCAATGGCGGGCATCTTGCACTTCACGATCGCAAATATTGTTCTCTAGCTTGCGCTCTAGTCACGGGGGCACTGATCTGTCCTCACGGTTACTACTAATTCAGTACGTAATGCCAACTAATGGGCAATGGCAGGGCACCTTGCTGATCGCAAAGATTGTTCTCTTGCTCTCTAGTCAAGGGGACACTGATCTGCCCTGAGAATCTGCATTACACTAGCAGATGATTAAACTTCGCTATACTACCACATACTGTAATCCTCTACTCCTAAACTACAGTACGCCCGTGACCTTTTCACCTAGACCTACGAAGACCAGACAACGGAGAGACCCAATGGAAGAAGGATATATTTAGATTACTCATAGTGGGAGTAACTTAGGTAGTAACATAGAACTACATGCAATGCCAACTAAGCATTTTGATGACATGGCATGCTATTAATTGAGGAAAGAGAGCATTGTGGTAACTAGCTATGTTACCATAACATCATATTTCCCAAGACTAGATGAGTCTACAACCTAATTAATATAGCTTTGCATGACACCACACATATGTTACTACCCACTATAGAGGAAGTAACATAGAGTAGTAACATATGCATGTTACTACTCTATGTTACTTCCCACTATGACTAGTCTTAGAAAGAGCTAATTACATCTATAGTCCTACAACTTGTCTACCATGTGAAGGTTTAGTCCTACATCTTGCAAAGTGTGAAGTTATGGTTCTACAACTTGAAATCAATGTGAAGATTTGGTCCTCAATCAATCAAAAAGTGACATGTGGCATAGCAGTTTTTGCAGAAGCACCCCTAATATTTTTATCTGGCACATTAGACCCTTGACGTCTTCTTACATGCGGGCCACACCTGTCAGTGGGTACGGAACAAATAAAATCAAATAACTTGAAATCAATGTGAAGATTTGGTCCTCAATCAATCAAAAAGTGACATGTGGCATAGCAGTTTTTGCAGAAGCACCCCTAATATTTTTATCTGGCACATTAGACCCTTGACGTCTTCTTACATGCGGGCCACACCTGTCAGTGGGTACGGAACAAATAAAATCAAATACGCGCGTGCAGGGGTTCGACCTCACGATCTTGCAGTTGATGGTAACCCGTTATAGCCACTAGAGCACCAACCGACTTGTGTTTTATTGAGGACGTTATGTTATTTTATCTGAGATAGCTAGATAGAAAAATGAGACAAAACAAATAAAATTTTATTTGCTGGGACAAGGTTTCAAGTTACAGATGACTGCCTCCTAACCAAACATTGCTTGATGTTATACTAAGAACGTTATAGCTTTATACATTTGTTCAGTTCTTTCATTTTCTTTTGCTTTTTCTCGTCAAGATGACACTTAGCATATTTGATTTGTCCAGTGAATATCAGTAAGAGGGTGATGTATGTATATATTACTTAACATTCGGTCTAGGTGCTTAGATATTTTGTACTGAATGTTGTTGCTATAGCAAAATATGTTGTTGCAAATATATGTATTTCTTATTTAAATGATGTACTTGGTTGGAATGAAAATATGGTTTATTCCCGCATCAATAGTAGTGAAAATTTTAGCTTGGCGCACAAAGTTTAACGACCATCGTTTTGAAAAACTATAATCAATATGTTGGGAGTGGTGTTTTGGAACATGGGAGCATATGCTCCCTCTGTTTTGAAATACATCTTACACATATTTTGAATTTCAAAAATTAAAATAATAAATTCGCACGTACATCTTCAGGTGCTACACGCTCACAAAGTTATTTTATAAAACATCAACTCGTCATGTGACGTGTGTAAAAATGGAATACACAACTAAAAACACCGAGAATACATTTAGACAATATATTAAAGATGGTGATGATTTCTCGGTTAATTTTTTTTTTCAAAAATGGTCCTTAGTGTTGACTTAAAAATAGTTATTTCTTAGTCATCCCAGGAAGAGAAATGTAAAACAAATACTCCGAGGCTAGAGAAAATATATCTATTTATGAAATGTAGGATTGCAATAACAAATCGTGCACTATGAAATTTTAAAAAAACGTGTTTTAGATCTAACTAAATGGGGGTGTACATTACTTAATTTTTTAAGGACAACTCCCAGGGAAAAAATACTCTCATGCTAGGGAAAATATATCTATTTACGGCGCTTGCAATAAAAAATCGTGCACTATGAAGTTTTATAAAAAAATGATTTACCATGGAAATTGTAAACAGTAAACTAGTTTAGAAAAAAAGGGCATGCATTTGTATTTCACTCCCGACCCAATAATCGTTTACTGAAACACTTTATTTTCTATTTTCTTAAATTGGCTAGCATAGATGCATAAAAGCTCTCAAGAAAAATGACAACAGGCATCCATCTTATATATACAATCAAAGAGAAAATGACAACACATATCCATCACTCTTCCTAAATTACATGTTGTACAATTTTCTAAAAAAAACGTACGTCTTGCTAAATAAAAAATTGTGTTGTTTCATGTCTAATTAAGGGTGGTGAAAATTCACCTAAACAAAAGGGTGGTGAAAATTTAGTCTAATCTACCTCCAATACTACATTACAGACAAACTGTGTTTGGTCTATTGGCAACCGGTAATTATCTGTAGCACGAGTTCGAGCGGTCCCCTAAAAGGTTGAACCTGATTGGTGCAGCGGCATCTACTATTTGTATAATTGTATATCGTCCATAATGTGAGTGTAAATGTATTTGTAGTCCAGTGGCCAGAGAGAAATGGAGGTACCAGCAGGTCGTGCGTTCGATCCTCAACGCTCTCCCGTTTAGTTTTATTTATTTCGTAGCCCTGACAGATGGGTCCCGCATGTAAGATGGCATCAAAGGTCACACAGACAAATTAAAAATATTAAGGGTTTTTTGCAAAAACTACAACGCCACATGTCTATTTTTGATTGATTGAGGACCAAAACTTCACATATGATACAAGTCCTAGGACTGCGGTACCACACTTTGCAAGATGTAGGACTAAAAATCACATGGTGCACAAGTTGTTGGACTAGTAGTGTAATTAGCTCATTTAGAAATGACAAAATACTTTCTACTACTACACTACTGTCTCCTGGCACAACGCGGACCTTTGTTACCGATGGATGGATCACATGGAGGAGGTTGGGATTCGCACCGACGTGATGATGATGGTATAATAATGCAGCTCCCAACGTCACATCGCCCACGACAAAACACACGTACACCGTACACGGCAGGCAGCAACAACCGGATCTCCGATGCGTGCAGTATAATGCAGTGTACCCACTGCAGAGGCAGTGCAGGTGTATACATTTCGCCATGCAAATTATTGCCGATCCATCGAGCAGGTGACATGTATAGCTTCTCGCCTGCTCCTTGTGTTCGAGAATATTTGCTGCTTCAAATCAAACAAAAGAGGGGGAGAATATTTGCTGCGTAAACTAGTGGCGCACACATGTGACGCTTTCGTTCTAAACACAATGCCAAGGAATACATGCGAAGCTGGTAGAATGTGACGCTACCCAAAACACAGCCAGACACGATAATTTTTTTATCATTTAGGTGGCCCGTATTTAGATCCACAAGTGTAAGAGCATCTCCACCGGCACTCCCGATAGCGACCCCGATAGCATTTTGGGGGCCGGGAGCGAAAACGGGCTCGCACCAGCGCGCCCCATACGGCGCGGCCAATTTTGGAGCCCAATAGAATCGTCGGCAACCCCGTGCCGGCCTCTTCGCCAAGGGCGAATCGGGCGCGCCGGCGCCTCGCGAGGCTGAATTTTTTTTGGCGTGGGAGCCGGCTGTCAGTGACGCCAGGGTGCTGCGCGAGATATTTTACCGCCACGACGTTGCGCGGGAAATTCTCCCGCCGCGACACCGCGCGGGAGGTTTCCCGCCTCGCCGGCGGTCCATATAATACCTCCCTCCCTACCTATATAGTGCAAAAACCCTAGAAAAATAGCACAATGTTCGATTCGTGGGACGAGGCGGCCGTAGAAGTCGTGGAAGCGGACCCGCGGCTCGTAGAGTACGAGGCGTGGGAGGAGGCGGCGCTAGCGGCGACCGTGGATGCCCACGTCGCGGACGAGCGGCGGCTGCGGGTGACCGAGGAGGCGCGACGGTGGCGGGTGGCGCGGCGGGAGGACCTGGAGCGGCAGCGGGAGGAGTCGGAGCGGTGGCAGCGGGAGGAGGCGGAGTTCTTGGAGGCGCGGCGGCGGCGGGAGGCGGCGAGCGCCGGTGGGAGCGGCGACGCCAGCAGGGGTGGGAGGACCTTTTGCTGCGGCGGTCGCAGCGGGAGGAGATGCAGATTCAGGAGGAAGTCTACGAGCGGCGGCGTTTGGCGGAGTTGCAGCTCCGCCTATAGAGGCAGGAGTTGGACCACCGTCGGCGGCGGGAGGACCTGGAGCGGCAACTGCGCAAGGCGGTGGCCGCGGATAGAGCCGCCTACTTGACGTTCGTGGCGGAGAGAGCAGGGGATTATCGTCGGAGGAGCGGCGGAGAGAGCAGAGGAGAGACCACCGGAGAGAGCAGCTCCACCTCCATAGAACCAAGTGGCCAGTAGGTAGTAGTTTAGGGATGAAGCAGATTTCATATGTCATCCGGGGTTGAGGAGTGAATAATGTTTTACTCGAATTTACCCGAAAATATTATTCATTCCTCGATCCTGAATGACATTAAAATGAAATTTTAAGTACAATATGTAGTTATGTAAAAAAAAAATATCAGAACCGCCTGTTTGGGGGCGTCGGTGTGGGAACAGCTCCCCCAAATAGAGAATGCAGTGCCGACGGCCTCTAAACGGAGGTGCCGGCGCCTCCGCTGGCGCTTTTTGAAGGCTACCGGTGAAGGTGCTCTAAGTTCTTCTTTGGTTTGCCCCTACTCTCGGCCGTTGTGCCTCGCGCCGTCTATTGGGGCGTGGTTGCTAACCTGCACGCCCTTTAGTCAGTCTCCAGGCGAAAATACACAGTGGCGCCGGGCTCATGAGTACCTAAGTGACTGTAGCGGCATAATTTTTGTATTTCTACTGTTCCAAATATTTCAAACAAAAAATTTGCGTATAGGGAATGCATGTGTGTATATGCATGCCATTTTTTCATACTCAGATTCGAAAGTAAGCTTAGGTAAAAATGAAAAGTTTCAAATGAAGTATGAAGGAAACTCCCTCCTACCGGAGATTTCTGTAACTTAGTGGTTGGCAACTATGTAACTTAGTCCCAGGCAGTTTAATCGGGTTCAGGAGTACCCATATTTAGAAAATTCATTTACGTCTCCAGGAAGATAATCTGGGGGTGATCAAATGTTTGGACTCCCTTCACGTTGTGGCTCCCGGATAGGCAGTTTCCGTGAAAGCCCATGAGAGCTAAGGAGGGAACGCGGTGGCTCCATGAATTGATTTGGCCTTCCTTAATTTTTTTCACCTACTCCCTTCTAATTAACGTTGACTATGCTTCGATTTAAAATAATTTGTACATGAAATGATGCACCTTGATGATGGGATTTTATTATGACAATCGGTTTCAAGTTTCAATAGCTGTAAATCTTTAATATCTTGTTTATGTCACATGGTCGACCTTTTGAAATTTCCCGTAAGTAGTAGCTTCGTCATGCCATTTCGCACAACTCTCATGTTGTATGTTCTTCGTTTAAGTGGTGACTATATCTGAGTTCTAAGTATCTTAACCTATCTACGTGAGTATGTACTGTTACATTGCTACATTGTAGTCTTTACGGTCGTACTCATCTCTTCTCTTCTAATGTATGCAGTCGTTCTTCGATTCATGGCAAGGCCAACATGTAAAACATGTGCATTCACGATTATTCCATTCCAGAAATCGATTCTGAGTTTCGTGTTAAGTGTATCATCTCAATTTCATGCTCATGTCTGTACCTTTTTAGATGCAGTTCGTCAAATGGATAGCACACGTACGGTTGATCATTTAAAGTTTGCTGTGAGGTTTAGCTTCCTCTTGTAGTTTCCAAAACTTTTATATTGTAAGTTTTCCTTTTCGACGCTCATAGGTAAAAAGATTTGAATACCTAATATATATATCATAGGAGTGGCGTAGGAGGTAAGTCTACCATGGTAATAAGAGGTGATAGAATCATCACTAACATATGGAACCCAGGAAATGCTGTCTTTTGCAGCCTCCCACCCTGGTGTCGCTCCTTGTATTGCTGATTTTTGATGAAATCTGAAGTTCAGGTGGGCAAATCGCCCCCCGTTGTTTTCTCCAAAAAAAACACCGCACAGACTAGCTAGTATTAGTAATAAGTAACAGACTAGTACGGAGTATTAGCCAGTATTAGTAAGTACCAACACATGTATGCGTACAAGAAAGCGAAAAAAAATGTACGCGTACATCTTTATGGCTGTGGCGGTGTTGTAGCCTATGGACAGCTCACGGCCACGGGCAAACTGGATCTGGGTTGTTTTGCGCACTGGAGTTGGTTGCCGATGAGCATGGGAAGGGAGGGTCGTGCAAATATTTATTGTGCTGTGAACATGTTTTAAGAGTTTCAGTAACTATCCATTATGAACTTGTGATCATATCCATATATCTTCGGTTCGTCAGTATGAGGGTGTCATTTTATTTCTTAGTCCATCATGCCGTGGTTGAATTTGGCCGCATGGATAGGCAGATGTTAACTTTACCTGTATAAACTGTCTTCTCCCAGCAAGAAACGGACCCAAGTTAGGGCAAAAGATCCTAGGGGGCCTGTAGAGGGAAGGTGGCAAGCCAGGTGCAGCATTTCTCTAAGACAAGTAGATAACGATGTAGAAATCGCAGGGACGCAACATATATTTATACAGCTTACAAAAGCAAGTTTGTCAAGTGCTGGACAACATGTACTTTTTTTCCAAATAGGCTAGGCGGCTAGCTCTTTCTTCTCAACGAAAATAACCAGTTTTCCTTACAGAAGAAAACTTAAAACGAAAAGGTAAAGGAAATGGTAGCATATATTGAGGACCCTACCAGGAAACCCGTTGTGAATGCTCGATATCGAGCATCCCTACGGGGCAAAAACCCAGTAAAGCTACCCTCACTATCCACACCAACAACACATATTACAAACACAATGAGTTCATTAAACAACCAACCACGTACTAGCAACATATGGGAACATGTCATCATTAGCCTTTGGTGATCATTAGGAGCCCAGACGAGGTACTGGCCATTAATGTAGCATTCGTGTGTTTCTTCACATAATCCTGAGCTTTGTGCAACATCTGATCTGCACCTGCGATGCTCGCATTCTTCTCCTCCTCCTGATAAAGCCATGCCTAATGTTTCAGCAAAGCACAACAATTAAGACAATCAACACATGTGATCTCAAGACATACTTCTCAGAAGTTATTGCGTCTAGATGCACCAACAGACGGCTGTTACAACACAATATAATATTTCTCCCCCAAACCAAAAAGCATAGAACCAAGTAACACATTGCCAAACAGATTTAGGACAAGTTCTCTTGCCCATTACCGCCCAAATAATGCCCCAAACAACTTTAGCAGAGAAACAAGTAAAGAAAAGATGATTTCTATCCTCATTCTGATCACAGAAAGAACATAGAGGATTCCTAGACCAGTTTCTTTTCCTCAAGTTATCTCTAGTCAACATTGCATTTTGCATCAATTACCATAAGAAAAAGATTTATCTTAGGAGGAATTTTGAACTTCCAAATCCATTTGTTGTTTGGACCATATAAATTTCTCTCCAAATACTGATACATAGATTTTTTCTAAACATCCCTTTGTTATTAAGTAACTAGGAAATAATATATTTTCCTCAGAAATAGGAAAATTTCTAGCTCTTTCCAGAATGTATTGCCAATGATTCATAAGTTTAGAGTCCAGTCTTCTTTTAAAATGAACGACAAAATCATTATGAGCACAAGGTTTTTTCAGGTTCTTGGCAAATATCAAATAAAAAGGAATATGTTTCATGTAAACTAGCCCCACCTAATCAACAATCCTTTCAAAATCTCATAAGATCCCACTGTTCATATTTATTTTCCTTCCCTCCATATAGAACTTTAACATTCAGCAACGCTTTGCAACTAGGAGAATTAAATCTTGCCTTCACATTAGCCATAGTCTTAGGTTGCAAATATTTTGCCCTCACAACTTTTTGATATATCCAATCTTGAGTTTCCAATTTCCACCAACATTTTTTTAAACGGAGGCAAAAGCTTTGCCTCATTCTATTAATTAAGAGAGAGTATTACAAGATTGTAAAAGAGAATGAAAAGGTTACTGGTCGACCTACTCTCGCGACATCAAAACACTCGTATGCTTGGCGCCCGCGGCAACCCAAAGTTTTAATTCTTTCTTTATATTCTCAAGGATCTCCGATGGTGGCAAATGCTTGTGCCGAAAACTCTAGCATTTCTCTTGTTCCATACTTCCCAAGAGGTGAGGAGAACAATGGATGCAATAGCTCTGCGGTCCGGTGTGGAAGCACCAGTCATGTGAGTCCACTACTCTTGTAGAGTCAACGCATGCCATATGTGGAGGTCGAGGAAGTAAAGACCAAGCCACGCCTTGAGGAGCCCCCAAAGTCTTTGGGTGTAACGACAATGGACAAGGAGATGGTCAATATATTATGTCCTCCTCTTACAAAGAGGGCACAGTGCCACAATTTGGCCAACCTATTTTTTGCAAGCGGTCCGCTGTTCAAAGCCTATTTTCAAGAGCAAGCCAAGCAAAAAAAAAATTCACTTTAGGTGGTGCCCAAATCTTCCAAACGGCCCTTTTCGTGATGGAGGTGGTGGCTCCAAAGAGTTGGGATTTGTAGGCCAAAGCCTTTGAGTATTGACCATCCTCCGTGAGCGTCCAAGAAATAGTATCCTCCACATCCTCGTCAAAATGGAAATCTTGGAATTTGATCCATAGGTCAACAAATTGTTCCATGTGAGCAAAAGTGAGATCCTCGTCGATGTGAATCATGGCAGTCCACTCATCATTTTTAGTAGCCTTATTGACCGTCCACACCTTTCTCTTGGACTCCGCATAGATTAGGGGGCGATGTCTTTAGGCTTTGAGCCATTGAGCTAAGGGGCATCCCAAAACTTCGTTTTCATGCCATTGCCCACCACAATTTTTGTGGATGCTATGATGCATGTAAAATGCATAAATGAATGTTTTCCTTTATTAGAATGAATTCCCACATATTTGCAACATATATGATGATAATACCATGTTTTACATTAATTTATGGGGATTTACTAATGATCCCCTTTATTAGGTTTATAACTCTGCAGAACATGAATTTCATGTTTTGTGTATTTTCACTTTCAGAGACCTATACAGAATCAAATTGAGCTAGGATTTTTGGAGGGTCATTTTTTCATCGGAAGAAGCAACCTGGGCCCTGAAGCACACCTGGAGAGGCTTGAGGCCCAAAAGAGCACAGGTGGCGCGCTCAGGCAAGTAGGGAGCGCCACCCAGCCTATTTTGGTCGTCGATCGTCCAAATCGCTTGATTCTTTCGCCCACTGACGCATTTTGACCTATAAAGCAATATATATGCCCCCAAGGGTTCTCGGGAGAAGAGCGCCACAAAAACACAGAAACACAAAAAAATAGGTTGCAACAACGAAGATTTGAGGGGGAAACTCCGCTGGAGCTAGCGTCGGAGGGATCTCCACCTTCTCCAACGTCTTCCTCATCATCACCATGATCATGGGGGAGTAGTCCACCTCTAGACTACGGGTTTGTGGCAGTAGCTTGTTCTATTTCTCTCATGTTTTTCATAGTTCTTATTACTATATGAGCTGCCCAAAATGATTATGGTCATACTTGTAATACCTATGTGGTGGATCTTTATTCAATGATATAATTGACAAGGTATTAACTTGTCAATGCCTACAAGTTGTAGACTAGGGTTTCGTGAAAAGTAGAGGGAAAGTAGATCTCGAAGGTTTCAGCCGAAAAGGTGCTCGACTGCTAAAAACTAGGGTTGTGTTGACAATGAATCGATACTTTCTTTCTCCCTCGACTCCCCCTTATATAGGAGGCGGAGCCGAGGGTTTCGTGATGTACAAGTTACAAACAGTGGGAGACTCTTTGAGTTTGTCCCGTATAGTTACAAGTCTTTATTCTTAATACAACTCTATCTTCCATATTGACACCTTATTGGGCTTCCGGGCTTTGTATTCTTCGAGTCATGGGCCTTCAGTAAACCCCGGGTGCCATCTTTGGCAGGCCCATTGGGGATGCCTATGTCAGTGCCTTCGAGATTTTACTTGAATCGAAGAATCAAGTAAATCTCCATCATTACACATAATTTCTTCGAGTCACTAAACAGTTTTCACAAAGTAGTCATATATTGCGCAGGGATAATGGTAAATGGGGCTAGTTCATCTGACAAATCAGGTACCAGTTAACTGCTCTCGTGGCAATCCTGCAAAAACCTACTTCAAGGTCAAGTCCCTGGACTCGACCCCGGTATACTGGCGTAATTCGACATATGCCGCTTAAGGTCTTACCATATGCCGAACTCCAGTCATATTTTATCGGGTACCTAACGCGTCCGTTGGGATTTTACTTCGCATCTGTTGATACGGTAAAAAGTAGCAGAGCGCATTCATGTGCGATACCACGCCACGCAGGACAGATCCCGGGGTCTTACCTTCGTAAAGATTACGACATTCAGAGATTTATTCGCGACTAACGCGCTCAGAGAATATATTGTCGAGTGCCTTTTTCAACTGCTGGAATGGCGTATTTACTCGAGTCATATGATGACTTGCTATCTTGACTTCCCGATGGGAGTATATGAAGAGTTATATTTTAACTCGAATATGTTTAATTTGACTCCTTATATTCATCGGTTATGCGACCAGCGTTCCCGATGGGAGTAGCCCCCGAGGCTACAGCAAAGTGCTTGTACTTGGTTGTAGGCTCACCTTTTTGCTATCTTGTCGCTATATTGTTAGCTTTCCATCTTTTCCATTTTTATCGGGTGCGAGACCAGCGCACCCGATGGGAGTAGCCCCCGAGGCTACAGTCGAGTATTTATACTTGGCTGTGCTTGTGACGGTAAAGCACACGTCCGTTGGGAACCCCAAGAGGAAGGTATGATGAGTACAAAATTTAGAAGAAACCAAGGTTATCGAACCCTAGGAGATGAAGATCACGTGAAGGTTGTTGGTGAAGGAGTGTAGTGCGACGCAACACCGGGATTTCGGTGCCAACGTGGAACTGCACAACACAATCAAACTACTTTGACCCAACTTAACATGAGGTTGTCAATCTCACCGGCTTGCCGAAAACAAAGGATTAAACGTATGGTGTGAAAAATGATGTTTGCTTGCGAGAAAACAAAAGAGAACAATGATTGCAGAGAGTTGTATTTCAGATGTAAAAGAATGGATCGGGGTCCACAGTTCACTAGTGGTGTCTCTCCAATAAGATAAATAACATGTTGGGTAAACAAATTACAGTTGGGCAATTGACAAATAGAGGGCATAACAATGCACATACATATCATGATGACTACATGAGATTTACTTAGGGCATTACGACAAAGAACATAGACCGCCATCCAGCATGCATCTATGCCTAAAAGTCCACCTTCGGGTTAGCATCCGCACCCCTTCCGTATTAAGTTGCAAACAACAGACAATTGCATTAAGTACTGTGCGTAATGTAAACAATACAAATATCCTTATACAAAGCATTGATGTTTTATCCCTAGTGACAACAGCACATCCACAACCTTAGGGGTTGCTGTCACTCCCCCAGATTCAATGGAGACATGAACCCACTATCTAGCATAAATACTCCCTCTTGGAGTCACAAGTATCAACTTGGCCACTAGCAACGGGGAGCATGCAAGATCATAAACAACACATATATGATAGATCAATAATCAACTTGACATAGTGTTGCGGTCAGAAACCCACCGGCGAGCAACGACGGCAACACGAGAGGCCGGGAGGCTCCAGACGCTGCCTGGTCCCTCCGAGCGACGGCCCGCAAAGACTCGGCACGCACGTCCGATGCCGGTGCAGGGTGTGCCACCTGACCTATACCTGGTCAGAAGGTGATGGATGTGCCTCGCTTAGTTTCCCATGGCATACACGTAAACATTAAATACGAGCCTCGATCGGCTCTCAGGTTGTCTGTGAATCGGCTCAAAGAGCCGATCCACCCATGATCCGTACGAGGTGTACGAATATATGGTGGTCCTGCTTGATCAAAATAAAGCTAAAACGACCTACTACGATTTAGGGTTTTCACCACATAATCGGAACATCCTACTCGTGATTGAGCCTGGCGGCCACGCACGGTGATCGTAAACCGACCCTAGACAAGGCCTAAAAACCAACACGAGGTTGATCCCCGGAACATCCTGTCTAGGGCTAGCAAACACACCCTACGCGCCGGATCCTTCAACCCGTTTGTAAGGCCTAACTATGCAGATATTAAACTAATCCTTGGAGAACAAGGAGCAATCATAACGGATCGGATCTACTAAATAATGATCAAGCGGGGTGCCGCCCTTACACCTAAGATATGTGTAAGGCGGCTAGACGTCTCGGGTTGCACGACGACAGCATATGATACGATGAACAATGCTAACCCTAACACGTCTAAGATAACTACGTTGCTCGCCATCAAAAAGGCTTCGGTACGAGCAACGCATGATCAACGAATAAACATGTACGCCTAGATCGCAAGATGCGATCTAGGCGCATGATGCTTACAGGAAGAAACCCTCGAGACAAGGGAGTTGGCGATGCGCCTAGATTGGTTTGTGGTGAACGTGATTGTTGTTTATTTCATAAACCCTAGATACATATTTATAGTCCGTAGACTTTCTAACGTGGGAATAATCCCAACCGTGCACGAGCCAAACTCTAACTAACCGACACGTATCCTATCATATTTACAGATACAAGGGCAAACTAGCCAAACTTCGTGTACAAGGCCGGCCGCATATTCTTCCATGTATATTCTTCAAGCCCATCTTGATCGCGGCCCACCTCTGACTTGGTCAAATTCGGTGATAACACATGCCCCCTGGTTTTGGAATTGATAATTCCAAAATCACCCTGCTTTTTTCTTCGTCGGGTCATGTCGTGGCAGAACCGTCGCAATATCCTTCATCATGATGCCTTGCCTTCTCAACTTCTCCGCGTGACTTGGCAGTTTTTGTTTTTTCTCTTTGGGCACCACCTCCTCGGAAACTGCTGTGGCATTGAATCTCCACTATATCCCCTTTATTTAACCGCTACGAACGGTTCGCCACTTCATCCCCTTGCTCTGTCGGCCATCGGCACCAAGAAACCCCAATCTCGAGCAATGTCTTCCTCCTCTTCCTCCTCATCGACCTCCTCCTCATCCTCCTCCTCCCGCGAGCCCACACCAAAATGGGATCCGGTAGCGGCTCGGATGGCGGCGTACAACGCGCCCGGGGAACCAGGAGGACCACGCTCCTCCGTCTCGTCCGAGGACGACAAGTCCTTGACCAGCGGAGATGAAGACCCTCGCTGATGGGCTGGGCTGGAGGCGGAGCCGGGAGCGGGACGACTCCTGGGACGATTACACCTCCTCCGGCAGCGAGGACGGAAGCGACCGACCTCGAGGATTACCCGTCGGCGAAGCGGTTCCGTGCCGGAGTCGGCGATGATGACGACGACGACGACGATGATGAAGATGAGGAGGCCCCCAGGGGCGCTGGGCGGCGACGAGGAGCCCGCCGGCAGCAGCGCCGACGAGAGCTCCGACGACGACGAGGGCAGCAACGGCCCGTAGACTAGGACCTAGTAGCATAGGCCTAGTAGTAGTAATAGATCGGCCAGTAGGCCTTTCTTTTGTTCTTCCTTTCTTGGGCAATCGGCTTTTTCTTTGTAAGAAACCCTTTATCGATTTTGCCGATTGTCAAACGAAGTTGATGTACAAAGAGCCGATGGCAGGGCATCGGCCTATGCCATAAACATGCTTTAAGGCCATAACAGTTGCCTATTAATACGGTCAACAGATCCAATTCATGTCCACACCATCCTCCGATCTCAAACGCACAGATACAGCAAATCTAATAAGAGAATTATCTCAGATGCCGTGAACTCTGGCATGAAACCGATCTGTTAACCTGCTCCATTGAGCTTTGTTCCTCTAGAGTCGATGGCTACGCATCGGCTTTTCATTATTCTAAAGTCGATGTCCGTGCATCGGCTATACTGGTATCCATATTTCTCAAGTCAATGTCTGCGCATCGGCTATGATTTGTATATAAAAAAATTACTGGTCGATTTCCAATCGGCCCCCTCATACTTCATTTACTGGTCATCCCACATGCTTGGGAAATACTTCTTGAGGTGTTGACCATTGACGGCTACTGGGAACTTAACGCCGTCCAACTGCTCCAGCATGTATGCATTACCCTTCAAGGCCTGGACGACTTTGTACGGACCGTGCCAATTAGGAGACCATTTGCCATATGCTTTGTCCTTGGTTCCTAATGGCAACACAGCTTCCCATACTAGATCACCAACTTGAAACTCCTTTGGTCTAACCTTCTTATTGTATGCACGAGCTACCCTGGCTTTGTTCTCTTTAATCTTCTCCAACGACCAAAGTCTAAGTTTCGTTGCATCCTCAATAGTGTCACTCATCAAAGCTGCATATTCTTCAGATGTTAGATCATTCTGAAATGTGACACGTCTTGATCCAGCCGTAATTTCCCAAGGTAATACGGCTTCCTGTCCATAGACGAGCTGGTATGGCGAAGTTTTTATAGCTCCATGGCATGACATGCGGTAGGCCCACAAAGCTTCTGATAACGTTTCATGCCAATCCCTAGGGTTCTCGTCAATTTTTCTCTTGATCAGCTTGATCAGGCTCTGATTGGACGCTTCAGCTTGCCCGTTGGCTTGAGCATAGTATGGAGATGATCGGATCAGCTTAATCCCCATGTCATCACAGAACTTTCTGAATTCTTTAGAAATAAAGACCGAACCTCCATCGGTCGTGATGGTTTGGGGAATCCCGAACCTATGAATGACGTGTTCTTTCACAAACTTGATCACATCTTCCGATTTCACCTTCTTCATAGGGACGGCCTCCACCCACTTGGTGAAGTAATCTGTAATGACCAAAATCCATTCATGTTTTTTACTCGACGCCGGATGGATTTTGCCGATCATATCCATGCCCCACCCTCGAAACGGCCAAGGCTTGATGATAGGGTTCATTGCGATGCTGGTACCATCGAATCTTCCCGAACATCTGGCACGCTTGGCACCCTTGTAGTACTTGAAGCAATCCTCAAGCATGGTGGGCCAATAAAACCCTGATCGCCTAATTAGCCACTTCATCTTATGAGCCGACTGGTGAGTTCCACAGGCGCCTTCATGCACCTCATGTAAGAGCCGATTAGACTCAGTTGGTCCCAGGCACTTGAGTAGTAACCCTTCCAACGTCCTGTAGAACATGTCGTCTCCTATGAGGACATACTTCATGGCCTTGTATCTAATCCGTTTAGGTGCCCCCGAGCCGAATCTTTTAAGTAATTGAAGATTTCGGCTCTCCAATCATCCTGTTCCAGGAACCGAACTTCTCCGTCGATATGTCCTTATAGCTCGACGCCATTTGTGCGAGATCGTTGGCCTCGGTATTTTGGGATCTTGGGACCCAATTAAAGTTGATGTACCGAAACTGTCATCAACTCACGGCATTCCATCCAATATGGGAAAAGCGATTCACTCTCGCACTTATATTCATCCGTGAGCTGGTTAATCACTAACTTCGAGTCTCCAAAAAGCTCTACCGCTGCCAGGCTTCCAGCAGCAACTCCATTCCCTTACGTACTGCCTCATACTCGCGACATTGTTGGTGCAAGGGGTAGATAGTCTGATGGAGAAGGAGTACGTTGCCCCCGAGGCGACACGAGCAGAATGCCGATGCCACAACCATCGTCACAAGCCGATCCATCGAAGAACATAGCCCATGCACGTATAGATAGTGCTGCTATATTGGTATTGATCCATTCAGCTATAAGATCGGCCAACGCTTGTCCCTTGACTGCTTTCGCAGGCTGATACCGAAGGTCGAACTCCGACAATGCAAACATCCACTTACCAAGTCGGCCTTTCAAAACAGGGGCCGACAGCATGTGCTTAACAACGTCTGACTTGCATATGACGATGATCTCTGCCGTCAAAAGGATGTGATGAAGCTTGGTGCGGGTGAAGAACAGGCAAAGGCAAAGCTTCTCGACCTCAGGATACCTTGTCTCCGCGTCCAACATCCTTCTGCTGAGGTAGAAAACGACCATTTCAACACCCTCATAGAGTTGCACCACCACCGGCGATGGACGTGTCAGCTACTGATAAGTAGATATAGAACGGCCTTGTCTTGTTGGGGCGGAACTAGCACAGCGGCGTTGTCGGATACCGCTTAATCTCATCAAACGCCTCTGCTGTTATGCCCCCAGTGAAACTCGTCATCAGATTTAATTTTCACCGGTGCTATGAACGGCTCGATTCGTCCGACAGGTTAGAGATGAATCGTCGGACAAAGTTGATCTTGCCGATAAGACGTTGGAGCTCCTTCTTCGTGGTGGGCGGCTGCATGGTACGCACTGCCTCTTGACTTTTCAGGCCTGCATGATCTCTTCAATTCTTCCGAACTTCCGAGTTCGAGGATGAAGTGTCCCTCCAAGACACCCAAAAGACCACCAAGGATCCGTGAGGCTCGTCACACCAAAAGCACACTTCTTTGGATTCATTCTCAGTCCGAACTTCGAGTTCGGTCTAGGATGCGTCGCAAATCATCCAAGTGTCCCTCCATGGAGACAGATTTGACTACCACGTCATCGATGTAGATTTCCACCAACTTGCCGATCAGATCGTGAAATATATAATTCATGGCTCTTTGGTACGTTGCACCAGCATTCTTCAACCCAAAGGTCATGACTACATATTCAAACAAGCCCAACCCTGGTACTCTGAATGCGGTCTTGTGTATATCTTCTGGAGCCATGAAGATTTGGTTATAGCCGGCGTTGCCATCCATGAAGCTCAACACCTTGTGGCCAGCAGCTGCATTGATCAACGTTTCTGCCACAGGCATCGGATATTCATCTTTTGGAGTGGCTCTGTTGAGATCTCGGAAATCGATGGCCACATGCCATCGGCCGTCCTTCTTTTCTACAGGAACGATACTGGAGATCCATTCAGCATACCTGCATGGCCTGATGAACCCGGCGGCCAACATCTTCTCGATCTCTTTCTTGACCTCTTCCAGAATTTCGGCCTTCATCTGACGTGCTCGTTGTTGGAACGGCCGAAATCCTTTCTTAAGGGGGAGCCGATGTTCAATGATGCTCCTGTCTAACCCAGGCATCTCTGTGTAATCCCATGCAAAGCAATCTGGGTATTCTTTTAACAGAGCTATCATCTGACTCATAAGATGTGGATCTAACTTTTCGATAAAAGTTGGTCGCGGCTTATCCCCAGTCCGATGTCGACTTCTTCTAGCTCATCACCGATGTAAACCCATACCCTAGCTTTCCGTCACCTGTGAGGTCGACACTAATCAGGGGAACGTGTGGTAAGGATAATACGGGCCGATTGCGGAATCGGCCTTCATCTTGGTTGTAACCAGGATTTTTGAAGTGTCGGAGCCGATCGCGTGGAACGGCCTTCCTTGTCCTCGCTATGAGAGTAGCTGCCCTCGTCTCTGTCCTTACCAGGGTGGCGCCCAAGTCCTACCATGTTGATGTTGAACGAGAATCTTGGCTGGCACCTCCCAGGGTACATGCATTCCACCATGTTAACGGCGGGGAAAGGGTGTGTGTCGACTTTCATGGCGTACTGGCTGAAAATTAGACGCCCTTGTTCTATCGCCATTTGGACTTGCGCCGCCACACCCGGTCGTTGGTGGCATGGGTGAACGTGTTATGCCTCTTGCAGTATGGCTTTCCATTCAGCTCCTGCGCCGTGGGGATCTTGTGGCCTTCGGGTACCTTTAGCGCTTCTCCTTAAGTAAGAGGTCAAAATCTGCTCAGCTTTGGTAACGTCGAAGTCAAACCCTCCGGGAGGACCTTGTGGCTTAACCCACTTGCAGGACACGGGGTTTGCCCCGAGTCCATTCAGCCACCTACCTCTTGATCTCCCGCAGAGCCTCCGTCTTCATCTGCCTCAACCAGGACCACCGCACGCTTGAATTTATCCCGGTATACATCTGGTGGCGCTGTTCATCACAGCTTCGCACCATGTGCGCTGAAGGGTAGTCCTTGGGAGGCCACGTCCTTGATCGGTGATGCGAGACCCACCACCGCCAACTCGATGCTTTTTCAGTGACACGAGCCGAATAGCATCGGTTCCTAACGGTCTTGAAGCGCGGACGTATTCGACACTGTTTCTCCGCGCTCGACGTACTTGTGCTAAATCGGCAATGCCAGCCTCTAAGCCTCGAGTGATACCGCATGTGGAACTGCTCTTCCAACGCTTCCAAGTCCGGATTGAGTCGGTGGCAGCGATGTGTACCACCCGAAAGCCGATCCGTGAGGGACGTGCGAAGAACCTCACACGCAGCTCATCCGATGCTGAGATCGTCCGAGCTGTGCCAAATATCGGCCACATGCTCGATGGAGCTGGAACCATCTGATCCATTAAACTTGGAGAAATCGGGAGCCGATATTTGGGTGGTAGCGGGATCAACTCGTACTCGTTGGGGTACGGCTTGGAATAGCCGATTGCCTCCTTTTCGGCACCATGCCGAACGGTCTCTCGATGGTACGATCTGATCCGCGGTGCGGCTGCAGAGTCGAACTCAAGATTCGCCGAGTGGCATACTTAGCTGCCATGCTAGCTTTTCCAGCTCTGAGCCAACTGCAGGAGCTGAGCTCTGGAGGTTTGTCGGAGTGGCATACTTAGCTAGCCACGTCTGCTTCTCAAGATCTGTTCCCGAAGTTCCTCCTGTTGTTCTAGAAGTCCCTGCTGTTGCGGCCTGGTTTGTGAGTGCCCAGGCCACAGTCTGGCACGTATGTGCACGTGTATCCGTGAGGGATCTCCTTAGGCGCCTCATGCAAGAACTGGTAGTCACTAGGGTCACCACCGATCTTGTGGACGACGTATGCCAGTGAATTCGGCACTTCTGGTGCTGCCAACGCGAATGGCAGCGGTGAACGGGACTGGAGTGGCATTTCTCCTTGGTAAGTCCCGAGAGCTGGTCCTGACGGAGAGTACTGATGCCTCATGATTTCTGGATCACCCGAAGCGACACGCTCCAAAGTGTTCACTGTGCTCTGAATGGCGGTGCATCGAGTGAGCTACCATGAAGTTAATCTCCTGACGCAGGGACTGGTGCGTTCTTCCGACGGGGCAGGTCCACTCCATCGAGCGCGCCTTCAGTGAGAACCCCTTCCACCTGATGCCATGTGAGCGGGTTCTGTGAAAAGAGCCGATGAGGTCGGCCGAGGATTGCTTTGACCTCGTCATACTTCTTCTTGAGCTCCTGCCAGATCCTCGTACGTGACTGGTGCCTTCCGCCATCTCGTATGTAGATGGCGATGTTGATGTCGAAGAGTGTCCCACCGGGCGTGCGAGAATGTGTTGCGGCCGAAACCCACCGGTGAGCAACTACGGGCAACACAAGAGAGCCGGGAGGCTCCAGACTGCGGCTGCCCCCGGTCCCTCCGAGCGACGGCCCGCAAGACTCGCACGCACGTCCGATGCCGGTGCAAGGCGTGCCACCTGACCTATACCGGGTCGGAAGGTGATGGATGTGCTCGCTTAGTTTCCTGCATGGCATACACGTAAACATTAAATACGAGCCTCGATCGGCTCTCAGGTTGTCCTGTGAATCGGCTCAAAGAGCCGATCCACCCATGATCCGTACGAGGTGTACGAACATATGGTGGTCCTGCTTGATCAAAATAAAGCTAAAACGACCTACTACGATTTAGGGTTTTCACCACATAATCGGAACATCCTACTCGTGATTGAGCCTTGCGGCCACGCACGGTGATCGTAAACCGACCCTAGACAAGGCCTAAAAACAACACGAGGTTGATCCCGGAACATCCTGTCTAGGGCTAGCAAACTACACCCTACGCGCCACTGGATCCTTCAACCCGTTTGTAAGGCCTAACTATGCAGATATTAAACTAATCCTTGGAGAACAAGGATCAATCATAACGGATCGGACTACTAAATAATGACTCAAGCGGGTGCCGCCAGATTCGCCGCCTTACACCAAGAGGTAGTAGGCTAGACGTCCGTGGTTGCACGACGACATCATATGATACGATGAACAATGCTAACCCTAACACGTCTAAGATAACTACGTTGCTCGCCATCAAAAAGGCTTCAGTACGAGCAATGCATGATCAGCGAATAAACATGTACTGCCTAGATCACAAGATGCGATCTAGGCAGCATGATGCTTACCCGGAAGAAACCCTCGAGACAAGGGAGTTGGTGATGCGCCTAGATTGGTTTGTGGTGAACGTGATTGTTGTTTATTTCATAAACCCTAGATACATATTTATAGTCCGTAGACTTTCTAACGTGGGAATAATCCCAACCGTGCACGAGCCAAACTCTAACTAACCGACACGTATCCTATCATATTTACAGATACAAGGGCAAACTAGCCCAAACTTCGTGTACAAGGCCGGTTCGCATATTCTTCCATGTATATTCTTCAAGCCCATCTTGATCGCGGCCCACCTCTGACTCGGTCAAATTCTGGTGATAACACATAGTATTCCATATTCATCGGATCCCAACAAACACAACATGTAGCTGATACGTCTCCAACGTATCTATGATTTCTGATGTTTCATGCTTGTTTTATGTATAATTGTTACATGTTTTATATGCATTATATATCATTATTATACATTTTCTTTCGGGACTAACCTATTAACAAGATGCCATAAATTCCCGTTTTCTGCTGTTTTTGGTCCAGAAAAGCTGTTCGGCAATATTCTCGGAATTCGACGAAACAAAAGCCAAACCTCCTATTTTTCCGAGGGACACACGGAGCCAGAAGGGCAAGCCAGGGGAGACCCACGGCCTCCATACCATAGGGGGGCGCGGCCGTGCCCCTGGCGTGTGGGGGAGCCCACCACTCCACCGACATCGCCCTTTGCCTATTTATTCCCCCATGACGCGAAACCCCGTATATCAATCATACTCCGTAAAGACTCCCGAGGCGCTCCGCCATCGCGAAACCTAGTTTCGGGGGTCAAGTTCCTGTTTCGGCACTCCGGACGGGGATCGACCCCGGAGCCTCTCTCCATCGACGCCACCGCCTCCATCATGCTCCGTGAGTAGTTCCCCCATGGACTACGGGTTCTAGCAGTAGCTAGTTGGTACTCTCTCTCTCCATGTACTTCAATACAATGATCTCATGAGCTGCCTTACATGATTGAGATCCATCTGATGTAATCGGTGTTGTGTTTGTTGGGATCCGATGAATTGTTACATTATGATCAGTCTATCCACAAAGTTTGTGAAGTTATTGTTGCTACAATCTTGTTGTGTTTAATGCTTGTCACTAGTGCACGAGTGGCATGATCTTAGATTTAATCTCTATAATTATTGCTTAGATTGTATCTACAAGTTGTTTGCACATGTCTATGTCCGGAACCCGAGTGACAGAATGGGTAACTGGAGGGGATGGCTTAGATATGAGGATCACATGTTTTCATCAAGTGTTAATGCTTTGCTCCGGTGCTCTATTAAAAGATGTTATGCAAGTTTCTCATTGCGAGCACGTATGACTATATATGGAAAACATGCCTACATGATTAATAAACTGGATGTTTTGTCTTAATGCTATAATAATTATGTCAATTGCTCAACTGTAATCTGTTCACCCAACAATTGTTATTGGAGAGTTACCACTAGTGTAGATAGCTGGGAACCCCGGTCCATCTTTCATCATCAAATACTCACTCGGTCCTATATGCCATTAGAAGTAGTATCAACTATTTTCTGGTGCCATTGCCTCTGTGTTACTGCTACTGTTGTTGTGTTACTGTTACTATTGCTCATATTGCTGCTTTCACATCACCCCTGCACTAGTGCTTTTCCAGTGCAGCTGAATTGAAAACTCAGTTGTTAAGGCTTATAAGTATTCTTTGTCCCCTTGTGTCGAATCAATAAATTTGGGTTTACTTCCCTCAAAGACTGCTGATCCCTATACTTGTGGGTTATCAAGACTATTTTCTGGCGCCGTTGCCGGGAGCATAGCTTTACTCATAAGTTCACCTGGGGAGTACACTCTACCTCTCCCTCTATTTTTATTTTATTTTGTTTTGCTTAGTTTACTTTTGTCTAGTTTATTTGTGCTTAGTTTATTTTTGTCTAGTATTATTTTGCTTAGTTTACTTTTGTCTAGTTTGTTTTTGTCTTGTTTTATTTTTCTTATATACCCGAAAATCCATAAAAATTTGAAAAACCGAAAAATTAAAAACTGTTGTTATGGAAGAACCCACAACCTGTATGGAGCTTATAGAATTATATATGAATTATAGAGAATCAAGAAAGGGTAAAGTCATGAGTGTCGTGTTAGAAAAATTGAATACAATTGCTAAAATCTTGCTTAAACGCCATGATATAAACTGTTGCTCTAAACAGGATACTAAACATCTTAAATTCCAATGTGGCTTTAGTGAAGAAGTTTTAATTGTGAACTATCATTGGAATAACTATATTCATCTTGGGTTCGAAGAAGTAGAACAATTTGTTTTATTTATGGGAGCCTCTGAGATAGAATCCTTCATGGCTAAAAATTATGAAACTTGTATTGCTTGTCATGACCTTAAAGATTATGTCTCTTCTATCCTTGATTATTGCATAGAACATTACAACAATAATCCTTATATCATTGATTATAAAGAGAGACTCATTCATGCACAAGAATGCACTCACAATTTGCAGGAACCTGTGAAAGAAGAAATTGATGAACCTGAAAGCTCATTGGATGAAAAAGAGGAGGAGAGTGATGAACAAAAGGAGGAAGAATGGATTAGCTACCCATGCCAACCTTCTAATGAGAGTAACTCTTTATCTCTTACACTATTTGATTGTCCTCCATGCTTACCAAAGGAGGATGAATGTTATGTTCCTGTGGATTCTCTTGAAATATTCCCTATGAGTAAAACTTGTGAGAATAATTATGCTACTGTTATCTATGATAATCCATGCTATTTTGATAAATCTTATGATAATGCTTTGTTTGTGCCTGATATCGAAATGCATGGTACTAAAGAATTTTGCTTAGCAAATGTTTATGATAAAGCTCTAGATGATGGTCCTATGTTACTTGATAATATTAATTGTACTACTAATGAAAATGGGATTGGAGAGGTCTTGAATTTATCTAGGAGTCCCATATCTCTTGAGAATGATCAATCATCTTGTTATAGATTTTTAAAAAGTGGGTTTGAAAGTTTTGATCCCACTATTTTTGAGCTTGATAAAAATTATGTGTTTGTAGATCATGAAAAGCATGCTGTATGTGATAGTTATATTGTTGAGTTTGTTCATGATGCTACTGGAAATTATTATGAGAGAGGAAAATATGGTTGTAGAAATTTTCATGGTACTAAAACACCTCTCTACATGCTGAAAATTTTGAAGTTACTCGTGTTTTATCTTCCTATGTTTGTCACTTTGTTCTTCATGAATTTATTTGTGTACAATATTCCTATGCATAGGAAGCGGGTTAGACTTAAATGTGTTTGGTATTTGCTTTTTGATGCTCTCTTATATTCAACTCTCATCTTTATAAGAGCATCATGAAAATTATCATGCCTAGCTGAAAGGCGTTAAAGAAAATCGCTTATGGGAGACAACCCATTATTTCATTTCTGCAATTTTTGTTTTCTTTTTGACTCAAGGTACTGCCTACTACTGTAGCAATATCTTTGTATCTTTATTTTCTTGCATTATTGTGCCAAGTAAAGTCTTTGATAGAAAGTTGATACTAGATTTGGATTTCTGCGCAGAGACAGATTTTTAGCTGTCACGAATTTGAGTTTTTCTCTCTATAGAAGAATCTAAAAATTCTGAAAAAAATTCATGAGTAATCCTTAGATATGTACGAAACTTTCATTCAACTGGAGCTTTTCCATCTGAGCATGTTAAGTGCCTCGAAAAAAATTCGTCTTTACTGGCTGTTCTGTTTTGGCAGATTCTGTCTCTGTTTTTTGCATTGTCTCTTGTGGACCTTAAGTAAGGCTTTCTAGACGTGGAGAGCTGTAGCTAATGTTTTATTGAGTTCTTGCAATGTGTCACTACAGAACTAAAGTGGATTGAAGTTTTTTTGAGTACTAACCCTCTAATGAGATTGCTTTGAGTTTGGTGTGAAGGAAGTTTTCAAGGATCAAGAGAGGAGGATGATATAATGTGATCAAGAAGAGTGAAAAGTCTAAGCTTGGGGATGCCCCCATGGCTCATCCCTGCATATTTCAAGAAGACTCAAGCGTCTAAGCTTGGGGATGTCCAAGGCATCCCCTTCTTCATCAACAACTTATCAGGTCACCTCTAGTGAAACTATATTTTTATTCCGTCACATCTTATGTGCTTTACTTGGAGCGTCTGTGTGCTTTTATTTTTGTTTGTTTGTTTTTGTTTTATGAATAAATCGGATCCTAACATTCTTGTGTGGGAGAGAGACACGCTCCGCTTTTTCATTTGAACACTGGTGTTCTTCGTTTTATTATTCATGTTCATGGCGAAAGCTGAAAGCCTCAGCATTGATTGTTATTTGGTTGGTTCAGAAAATGTTGCATGTGGTAGTGGTATAATGAAATACTTGCATAATCTTGTAGATCATTGAGCTTTGATAACCTGATTCTTTGCAAACGTTTTGAGGTATTTAGATGGTAAAGCTTGCTGGATAAATAAGTTAAAATTAGTAGTGGATTGTTGTCTTTAAGCTTGTGCCGTACTACAAACTCTACTTAAATGGTTGAAGGTGTAGTTGGACTTGATAGCTTTCCATGTCTAAGAGTTCATCGTAATAACTAAGTTGTGCTGAAGGTCGAGGGAGCTAGCGGGGTACTTGTGCCACCGTGAACGGCCCTCCTTGGAGTGAATTTTAATCATGCTCTTAATGTTGAACCTGCTAGTTGTTTGCAATAAGCTTGTGAGTTCTTTTTGACTAATGTTAAGCTACGGTTTTTGGCACTTCCACCATCCAAATTTGCTAGCCTCTTCGGTACTGTGCATTGCCTTTTGCTCACATTGAGAGTTGTGCATACTTCGCCAGTACATCCAAACCCGTGGGAGGACTTTCTCTTGTTCTCCTACACATAAGCCCATACATCTTCCTCAAAACAGCCACTATACCTACCTACCACAGCATTTCCATAGCTGTTCCGAGATATATTGCCATGCAACTTCCATTTTACATTACATGACTTGTTGTCATTTATTATTTATATATTGCTTTGCATGATTCTATACAGCTGATGTGTGGTTTACCCATGTTACGCTAGATCATTGCACATCCTGCTACACTGGCAGAGGCATACAGTTTTATACATCATGTTTTGTTCATTATGAGTTATTTGTACCAAAAAGTGTGTTGTCATATTAGGATGTTGCCCCTAAAAGTGAAAAGAGCCATGGAGGCCATCAAAAAGAGAAACAGAAAAGAAAAAAATAGAAAAATAGAAAAAAAAAAAGAATAAAGAAAAAGGGGGCAACATTACTATCCTCTATCCACACTTGTGCTCATGTTTTAGCACCTGCAGTATTCATAGTCATCATTTGTGCTCATGTTTAGCACCTTGATACGTCTCCGACGTATCCATAATTTCTGTCGTTCCATGCTTGTTTTATGACAATACTTACATGTTTTGCTTGCACTTTATAATGTTTTTACGCGTTTTCCGGAACTAACCTATTAACAAGATGCCACATGCGCCTTCTGTTTGTTTTTGGTTCCAGGGCTATTCGGGCAATATTCTCAATTCGACGAAATCAACGCCAAAGATCTTATTTTTCCCTAAGGCTCCAACACCGAAGGAGTCGGAGGAGAGGCCCCACACCATAGGGCCGCGCCGGCACCTGGGCGCCTAGGGGGAGGCCACTGTCGACCCTCCCGCGCCGCCTCTTCGCCTATTTAACCCCTTTCAACCTAAAAACACGGTACCAATCGAAACTCCAGAAAGACTCCAGGGGCACCGCCACCATCGCGAAACTCCAATTCGGGGACAGAAGTCTGCCCGGCACCCGCCGGACGGGGAAGTGCCCCGGCCATCTCCATCAACGCCACCGCCTCCATCATGCTCCGTGAGTAGTTCCCCCATGGACTACGTTCTAGCTGTAGCTAGTTGGTATTCTCTCCCATGTACTTCAATACAATGATCTCATGAGCTGCCTTACATGATTGAGATTCATCTGATGTAATCGGTGTTGTGTTTGTTGAGATCCGATGGATGATACATTATGATTAGTCTATCTATAAAGTTTGTGAAGTTATTGTTGCTGCAATCTTGTTATGCTTAATGCTTGTCACTAGGGCCCGAGTGGCATGATCTTAGATTTGAGCTCTATACTTATTGCTTAGATTGTATCTATTTGTATGCACATGTCACTGTCCGGAACCAAAGGCCCCGAAGTGAGAAATCGGGACAACCGGAGGGGATGGCGGTGATGTGAGGGACACATGTTTTCACGGAGTGTTAATGCTTTGCTCCGTGCTCTATTAAAAGGAGTACCTTAATATCCAGATTCCCTAGAGGCCCGGCTGCCACCTGGTAGGACAATAGATGTTGTGCAAGTTTCTCATTGCGAGCACGTACGACTATAATTGGAAAACATGCCTACATGATTAATGAATTGATGTTCTTTCTTAATGCTTTATCAATCCTATCAATTGCCCAACTGTAATTTGTTCACCCAACACTTGTTATTGGATAGTTGCCACTAGTGTAGATAGCTGGGAACCCCGGTCCATCTTTCATTATTATATACTTGTTCTCTATGTCATTGGAAGTAGTATCAACTATCTTCTCGTGTCATTGCCATCGTGTTACGTATCGCTGGTTATCATACACGCTCTCATATCACCGCTACTTTCACATCACCGTTACTAGTGCTTTTCCAGTGTGCAATGAATTGACAACTCGGTTGTTAAGGCTTATAAGTATTCTTTACCTCCCTTGTGTCGAATCAATAAATTTGGGTTTTACTTCCCTCGAAGACTGTGCGATCCCCTATACTTGTGGGTTATCAAGATCGTTTCGGCGCCGTTGCCGGAGGCATAGCTCTACTCATAAGTTCACTGGGAGTACACTCTACCTCTCTCTCGCTTTTATTTTGTTTTATTTTGTTTTGCTTAGTTTTCTTTTGTCTAGTTTATTTGTGCTTAGTTTATTTCTGTCTAGTATTATTTTGCTTAGTTTACTTTTGTTTAGTTTCTTTTTGTCTTGTTTTACTTTTCTTATATACCCAAAAATCCATAAAAAATTGAAAAATCTAAAAATTAAAAACTGCTGTTATGGGAGAACCAACAACCTACTTGGAGCTTATAGAATGTTATAATAATTATAGAGAATCAAGAACTGGTAAAGTAATGAGTGCTGTGATAGAAAAATTGAATTCAATGGCTAAAATCTTGCTTAAACGCCATGATATAAACTGTTGCTCTCAACAGGATACTAAACATCTTAAATTTCAATGTGGCTTTAGTGAGGAATTTTTTATTAAGAGCTATAATCGGAATTGCTATATTCATTATGGGTTCGAAGAGGTAGAACAATTTGTCGTATTTATGGGAGCCTCCGAGATAGAATCCTTCATGGTTGAGAATTATGAAACTTGTGTTGTTTGTAAGGACCTTAAAGATTATGTCTCTTCTATCCTTAATTTTTTCAATGAAAGTTACAGTGATAATCCTTATATCATTGATTATAAAGAGAGACTCATTAATGCACAAGAATGCACTCACAATTTGCAGGAACCTGTGGAAGAAGAAATTGATGAACCTGAAAGCTCATTGGATGAAAAAGAGGAGGAAATTGATGAACTAGAAAGCTCATTGGATGAAAAAGAAGAGGAGAGTGATGAAAAAAAGGAGGAATAATGGATTAGCTACCCATGCCAACCTTCTAATGAGAGTAACTCTTTATCTCCTACACTATTTGATTGTCCTCCATGCTTACCGAAAGAGGTTGAATATTATGTTCCTGTGGATTCTCTTGAAATATTTCCTATAAGTAAAACTTGTGAGAATAATTATGCTACTGTTATATATGATAATCCATGCTACTTTGATAAATCTTATGATAATGCTTTGTTTGTGCCTGATGTCGAAATGCATGGTACTAAAGAATTTTGCTTGGCAAATGTCTATGATAAAGCTCTAGATGATGGTCCTATGTTACTTGATAATATTAATTGTACTACTAATGAAAATGGGATTGGAAAAGTATTGACTTTATTTAAGAGTCCCATATCTCTTGAGATTGATCGATCACCTTGTTATATTATTGATAAAAGTGAGTTTGGAAGTTTTGATCCTACTATTTTTGAGTTTGATAAAAATTATGTGTTTGGAAATCATGAAAAGTATGCTGCATGTGATAGTTATATTGTTGAGTTTATTCATGAAGCTACTGAAAATTATTACGAGAGAGGAAAATATAGTAGTAGAAATTTTCATGGTACTAATACACCTCTCTATATGCTTAAAATTTTGAAGTTACACTTGTTCTATCTTCCTATGCTTGTTACTTTGCTCTTCATGAACTTGTTTATTTACAAGATTCCTTTTCATAGGAAGCATGTTAGGCTTAAATGTGTTTTGAATTTGCCTCTTGATGCTCTCTTTTGCTTCAAATACTATTTCTTGCGAGTGCATCATTAAAACTGCTGAGCCCATCTTGATGGCTATAAAGAAAGAACTTCTTGGGAGATAACCCATGTGTTATTTTGCTACAGTACTTTGTTTTATATTTGTGTCTTGGAAGTTGTTTACTACTGTAGCAACCTCTCCTTATCTTAGTTTTGTGTTTTGTTGTGCCAAGTGAAGCCTCTAATCGAAGGTTGATACTAGATTTGGATTTCTGCGCAGAAACAGATTTCTATCTGTCACGAATCTGGGCTGTTTTCTCTGTAGGTAACTCAGAAAAATATGCCAATTTACGTGCGTGTTCCTCAGATATGTACGCAACTTTCATTAGTTTTGAGTTTTCTGATTTGAGCAACGGAAGTATTTATTTAAAATTCGTCTTTACTGGCTGTTCTGTTTTGGCAGATTCTGTCTCTGTTTTTTGCATTGTCTCTTGTGGACTTTAAGCAAGGCTTTCTAGACGTGGAGGGCTGTAGCTAATGTTTTATTGAGTTCTTGCAATGTGTCACTATAGGACCAAAGTGGATTCAAGTTTTTTTTGAGTACTAACCCCTCTAATGAAGTTTATGAGAAGTTTGGTGTGAAGGAAGTTTTCAAGGGTCAAGAGAGGAGGATGATATATGATCAAGAAGAGTGAAAAGTCTAAGCTTGGGGATGCCCCCGTGGTTCATCCCTGCATATTTCAAGAAGACTCAAGCGTCTAAGCTTGGGGATGCCCAAGGCATCCCCTTCTTCATCAACTTATCAGGTTTCTTCTATTGAAACTATATTTTTATTCGGTCACATCATATGTGCTTTACTTGGAGCGTCTGTGTGTTTATTTTTTTGTTTTTGTTTGAATAAGATCAGATCTTAGCAATCCTTGTTTGGGAGAGAGACACGCTCCGCTTTTTCATTTGAACACTTGTGTTCTTCGCTTTTAATGTTCATGATAAAAGTTGGAAGCTATTGCACTTATGGTTATTTGGTTGGAAACAGAAAATGCCTCATATTGTCTTGGATAATTTGACACTTGGCAATTGTTTTGAGCTCTCAAGTAGATCATGATTAATCTCTTGCATCATGTAGTTTAAACCTATTAGTGGAGAACTACTGTAGAGCTTGTTAAAATTGGTTTGCATGATTGGTCTCTCTTAAGGTCTAGATATTTTCTGGTAAAAGTGTTTGAGTAACAAGGAAGACAGTGTAGAGTATTATAATGCTTGCAATATGTTCTTATGTAAGTTTTGCTGTACCGGTTTATACTTGTGTTTGCTTCAAATAGCCTTGCTAGCCTAAGCCTTGTATCGAGAGGGAATACTTCTCATGCATCCAAAATCCTTGAGCCAACCACTATGCCATTTGTGTCCACCATACCTACCTACTACATGGTATTTCTGCCATTCCAAGTAAATACTTCATGTGCTACCTTTAAACAATTCAAAATTTACTATCTCTTATTTGTGTCAATGTTTTATAGCTCATGAGGAAGTATGTGGTGTTTTATCTTTCAATCTTGTTGGGCAGCTTTCACCAATGGACTAGTGGCTTCATCCGCTTATCCAATAATTTTGCAAAAAGAGCCGGGGTTCCCAGCCCCAATTAATTAACTTCATTAATAATTCTCTTCACATGTTTTGCTCTGATTCATCAGTAAGCAACTTAATTTTGCAAATAGACACTCCTCCATGGTATGAGATTGTTGGAAGGCACCCGAGGATTCGATTAGCCATGGCTTGTGTAAGCAAAGGTTGGGAGGAGTGTCACCCATAAATAAAAACTAAAGTACATGTGTAAACAAAAGAGAAGAGGGATGATCTACCTTGCTGGTAGAGATAACGTCCTTCATGGGAGCCGCTCTTTGAAAGTCTGTTTAGCAAGGGGGTTAGAGTGCCCACTACCATTCGTTGACAACAACAAACACCTCTCAAAACTTTACTTTTATGCTCTCTATATGATTTCAAAAACTTAAAAGCTCTAGCACATGATTTAATCCCTGCTTCCCTCTGGGGCCATTCTTTTACTTTATGTTGAGTCAGTTTACCTACTTCCTTCCATCTTAGAAGCAAACACTTGTGTCAACCGTGCATTGATTCTTACATACTTGCTTATTTGCATTCATCATATTACTTTATGTTGACAATTATCCATGAGATATGCATGTTGAAAGTTGAAAGCAACTGCTGAAACTTATATCTTCCTTTGTGTTGCTTCGATGCCTTTACTTTGAATTTATTGCTTTATGAGTTAACTCTCGTGCAAGACTTTTGATGCTTGTCTTGAAAGTACTCTTCATGAAAAGTTTTGCTATATGTTATCTATTTGTTAGAAACTATAGATCATTGCCTTGAGTCACTTCATTCATTTCATATGCTTTGTAATAGTATGATCAAGGTTATGTAAGTAGCATGTCACTACAGAAATTATTCTTTTTATCGTTTACCTGCTCGGACGAGCAGAGAACTAAGCTCGGGATGCTGATACGTCTCCGACGTATCCATAATTTCTGTCGCCCATGCTTGTTTTATGACAATACTTACATGTTTTGCTTGCACTTTATAATGTTTTACGCGTTTTCTGGAACTAACCTATTAACAAGATGCCACGGTGCCAGTTCCTGTTTTCTGTTTTTGGTTCCAGAAAGGTTGTTCGGCAATATTCTAATTCGACGAAATCAACGCCAAAGATCTTATTTTTCCCGGAAGGCCTGCAACCGAAGGGGAGTCGGAGGAGAGCCAGGGGCCCCCCACACCATAGGGCCGCGCGGGCTAGACCCTGGCCGCGCCGGCCTAGGGGGAGGCCACCCTGTCGACCCTCTTGCGCCGCCTCTTCGCCTATTTAACCCCTTTCGACCTAAAAACACAGTACCAATCGACGAAACTCCAGAAAGACTCCAGGGGCGCCGCCACCATCGCGAAACTCCAATTCGGGACCAGTCTCATTCTGCCGGGGACGGGGAAGTGCCCCTGGAAGCCATCTCCATCAACGCCACCGCCTCCATCATGCTCCGTGAGTAGTTCCCCCATGGACTACGGGTTCTAGCTGTAGCTAGTTGGTATTCTCTCCCCATGTACTTCAATACAATGATCTCATGAGCTGCCTTACATGATTGAGATTCATCTGATGTAATCGGTGTTGTGTTTGTTGAGATCCGATGGATGATACATTATGATTAGTCTATCTATAAAGTTTGTGAAGTTATTGTTGCTGCAATCTTGTTATGCTTAATGCTTGTCACTAGGGCCCGAGTGGCATGATCTTAGATTTGAGCTCTATACTTATTGCTTAGATTGTATCTACAAGTTGTATGCACATGTCACTGTCCGGAACCAAAGGCCCCGAAGTGACAGAAATCGGGACAACCGGAGGGGATGGCGGTGATGTGAGGGACACATGTTTTCACGGAGTGTTAATGCTTTGCTCCGGTGCTCTATTAAAAGGAGTACCTTAATATCCAGTAGATTCCCTAGAGGCCCGGCTGCCACCGGCTGGTAGGACAATAGATGTTGTGCAAGTTTCTCATTGCGAGCACGTACGACTATAATTGGAAAACATGCCTACATGATTAATGAATTGATGTTCTTTCTTAATGCTTTATCAATCCTATCAATTGCCCAACTGTAATTTGTTCACCCAACACTTGTTATTGGAGAGTTACCACTAGTGTAGATAGCTGGGAACCCCGTCCATCTTTCATTATTATATACTTGTTCTCTATGTCATTGGAAGTAGTATCAACTATCTTCTCGTGCCACTGCCACTGTGTTACTCATATGCTGCTGTGTTATCTACTACTGCTCTCATATCACTGCTACTTTCACATCACCCCTGTTACTAGTGCTTTTCCAGGTGCAGCTGAATTGACAACTCAATTGTTAAGGCTTATAAGTATTCTTTACCTCCCCATGTGTCGAATCAATAAATTTGGGTTTTACTTCCCTCGAAGACTGCTGTGATCCCCTATACTTGTGGGTTATCACACCTATACTCCATGTGAGAGAGTTTTCATGTTTTACTAGTATAACTATGTGGGGAATTTACACTATAGAACTTGGGTTGTATATTCCAATGATGAGCTTCCTCAAAAGTGCTCTAGGTCTTCGTGAGCAACCAAGTTGGATGCACCCCCACTAGTTCCATTGGAGAGCTTTCATACACATATAGCTCTATGTGCATCCGTTGCATGGCAATCACTACTCCTTACATAGCTTCGATTATAAGACTTCCTCTTGTCTAATGATCACTTATAGCTTTGTGAGACTTTCTTCCATTGGCCTTCCAAACCCCCATTAATGTTCTTTTTGCCATAACATCCTGGTGCCAATACCAAATGCTTGCGCTCACCGGTTGAGTAGGCTTCGAAACAGTTGATTCATGACGTTCATGTTTATTTTTACTTGACTGAATCCTTCTATGTTGTGAAAATTTACTTGATGCTTGGAATGAAGGATAGAACTCATACGCTGGATACTTAAAACATCTTTAATGAACTTTGTACGGTTTCATGTCTTTAAAGCAATAGTTCATGAAAACTTTTAGCTTGTTTAACTCTTGCATTATCATCTCTTATATCAACTATAGACATTTGCTTTGAATAATTTGATCTCAGTTCACATGCCTTACATCATTATTGGATCAGGATTATGTTGGTAGCATGTCACTTCAGAAATTTTTTTTTTTATCATTTACCTACTCGAGGACGAGTAGGAACTAAGCTTGGGGATGCTTGATACGTCTCCAACGTATCTATAATTTCTGATGTTTCATGCTTGTTTTATGTATCATTGTCACATGTTTTATATGCATTATATATCATTATTATACATTTTCTGGGACTAACCTATTAAAAACATGCCACAGTGCCAGATCCTGTTTTCTGCTGTTTTTGGTTCCAGAAAAGCTGTTCGGGCAATATTCTTGGAATTCGGCGAAACAAAAGCCAAACCTCCTATTTTTTCGAGGGACACACAGAGCCAGAAGGGCAAGCCAGGGGGAGGCCCACGGCCTCCACCCCATAGGGCGGCGCGGCCAGGCCCCCAGGCGCGCCGGGGTGTGTGGAGCCCACCTCGGGACTCCACCAACATCACCCCTTTGCCTATTTATTCCCCCACGATGCGAAAACCCCAGATATATCGATCATACTCCAGAAAGAATCCCGGGGCGCCGCCGCCATCGCGAAACCTAGTTTCGGGGGTCAGAAGTTCCTATTTCGGCACCCTGCCGGACGGGGATCGACCCCGGAGCCTTCTCCATCGACGCCACCGCCTCCATCATGCTCCGTGAGTAGTTCCCCCATGGACTACGGGTTCTAGCAGTAGCTAGTTGGTACTCTCTCTCCCATGTACTCCAATACAATGATCTCATGAGCTGCCTTACATGATTGAGATCCATCTGATGTAATCGGTGTTGTGTTTGTTGGGATCCGATGATTGTTACATTATGATCAGTCTATCTATAAAGTTTGTGAACACTACAAGAAAAGTTTCCATGGCCGACGAAGTTGAAGTCGCGCCGTGGTTGCTGGTGTACCATGGCCGACGATTTTGGTCCCTCCGTGGTGCATGTCAAAACTTTTTTTCTCGTTTTTGAGGCCACCTAGCCCGACGAAAGCGGCCAAAACGTCGCGTATGGTGGCCCGGGACGTGGTGCATCGCGAATTCTCGGGTTCGCCGGCCGAGTCAACGCAAATCCGCACCGCCGAGGGATGTAGGGCCCAGATGGCAGCCTCTGGCATTGTTTTTTTCTCGATCGCGCCATCTCGTTCAACGTTCTCCGATCGAGCCGTTTACGATGCAGGATCATGGGTCCCGCATGTCATCCTCTATGAACCAAAATTCTTTCTATTCTTGGATTTTTTGACCCCCGATTTCTGCTTACTTCCTTTTTCTTTTGATCCCTTGCCGCCTTGAAACGTTGAGACGCTGCTAAATGGGACCCGCATGTCATCCTCTATGTGCAATCAACTTTCTTTTCTTGGAGTTTTTTTTGGCACCTCAAATTTGGTCACTTGCCTTTTCTTTCGATCCCCTGCCGCCTCTCATATCGCTGCTGCTAAATGGGACCCGCATGTCATCCTCTATGTACTATAAAACTTTCTTTTCTTGGAGTTTTTTTGGCACCTCAAATTTGGTCACTTGCCTTTTTCTTTTGATCCCTCGCCGCCTCTCAAACGGTGATACCGCTGCTGCTAAATCGGACCCGCATGTCATCCTCTATGTACTATAAAACTTTCTTTTCTTGAATTATTTTGGCACCTCATATTTGGTCACTTACCTTTTTCTTTCGATCCCCTCGCCTCTCAAACGGTGATACCGCGCTGCTAAATGGGACCCGCATGTCATCCTCTATGTACTATAAAACTTTCTTTTCTTGAATTATTTTTGGCTCCTCATATTTTTTCACTTGCCTTTTTCTTTCGATCCCCCGCCTCTCAAACGTGATACCGCTGCTGCTAAATGGGACCCGCATGTCATCCTCTATGTACTATAAAACTTTCTTTTCTTGAATTATTTTTGGCTCCTCATATTTTTTCACTTGCCTTTTCTTTCGATCCCCGCCTCTCAAACGGTGATAGCTGCTGCTAAATGGGACCCGCATGTCATCCTCTATGTACTATAAAACTTTCTTTTCTTGAATTATTTTTGGCTCCTCATATTTTTTCACTTGCCTTTTTCTTTCGATCTCATGCCACGTTTGAAACGTTGAGGAACCTGCAGGCTCATGGGACCCACATGTCATCCTCTATGTACTATAAAAGTTCATTTTCTTGGTTTTTTTTCACCCTCTGATTTTTGGCAATTTCTTTTTTCTTTTGATCCCCTGCCGCCTCTCAAACGGTGATACCGCTGCTGCTAAATGGGACCCGCATGTCATCCTCTATGTACTATAAAACTTTCTTTTCTTGAATTATTTTTGGCTCCTCATATTTGGTCACTTGCCTTTTCTTTCGATCTCATGCCACGTTTGAAACGTTGAGGAACCCGCTGGCTCACCCATGTCATCCTCTATGTGCTATAAATGTTTATTTTCTTTATTTTTTTTCACCCTCTGATTTTTTGCTATTTCCTTTTTCTTTTGATCCCCTGTCGCCTTGGAAACGTTGGGCTGCTGACTCATGGGACCCGCATGTCATCCTCTATGTACAATCAACTTTCTTTTTTTTTGATCTCAAGCCGCATTTGAAACGTTGAGACCGCTGCTGCTAAATGGGACCCGCATGTCATCCTCTACGTACAATAAAGTTTCTTTTCTTGGATTATCTTTGGCTCCTGATATTTTGTCACTTGCCTTTTTCTTTCGATCTCATGCCGCCTTTGAAACGTTGAGTAAGCTGCTGGCTCATTGGTCCCGCATGTCATCCTCTACGAACAATAAAAGTTTCCTTTCTTGGAGTTATTTTTTACCCCTAATTTCTGGCTATTTGCCTTTTTCTTTTGATCTCCTGCCCCTTTGAAACGATGAGGACGCTGTTGGCAGGTCGGTCCCACATGTCATCCTCTATGAACAATAAAAGTTTCCTTTGATGGATTTATTTTGAACCCCTAATTAATTTCTGGATATTTCCCCTGCCGCCTTGGAATCGTTGAGGATGCTGCTGCCTCATGGGTCCCGCATGTCATCCTCTCAGAACGGTAAATGTTTATTTTCTTGGATTTTGTTGACCAAACGATTTTTGGCTTATTTTTTCTTTCGATCACCTGCAGCCTTTAAAACGTTGAGGACGCCGCTGGCTCACGGGTCCCACATGTCAACCTCTATGAACAATAAACGCTGAGGATGCTGCTGCCTCATGGGTCCCGCATGTCATCCTCTCAGAACGAAAATGTTTCTTTTCTTGGATTTTTTACCAACAGATTTTTGGTTTATTTTTTCTTTCCATCCCCTGCCGCCTTTAAAACATTGACGACGCTGTTGGCTCATGGGTCCCCGATGTCAGCCTCCCCGTACAAGAAACATATGATACCTTGATTATTTTGCAGACAATAAACAATGTATTGCGCTCTGAGCTATTTCAAACGGATAATTAAATCTTTATTTTTACATAAACAAACTTATATGTTGAATCTCCTTGTTTTTTTGTCTTTGCGAAGCATAGGACTTTCCTGTTTTTTTAGAAAATTCGGAACTTTCCTGTTTTGGAGTGGGCTGAAATTGTACGAGTCAAAAGGCCAAGCAGGATAGTTCGAAAGCCCAGATGTCCAGATGCAGCCCAATTGAAATCTTTCTTCTTGGATTTTTTTCACCCCCTGATTTCTGGCTACTTCATTTTTCTTTTGGTTCTGTGCCGCCTTGGAAACGTTGAGACCGCTGCTGCAAAATGGGACCCGCATGTCATCCTCTACGTACAATAAAATTTCTTTTCTTGGATTATTTTTGGCTCCTGATATTTGGTCACTTGCCTTTTTCTTTCGATCCCGTGCCTCTCAAACGGTGATTGCTAATTGGGACCCGCATGTCATCCTCTATGTACAATCAAGTTTCTTTTCTTGAATTATTTTTGGCTCCTGATATTTGGTCACTTGCCTTTTTCTTTCGATCTCATGCCACGTTTGAAACGTTGAGGAACCTGCTGCTAAATGGGACCCGCATGTCATCCTCTATGTACTATAAAACTTTCTTTTCTTGGATTATTTTTGGCACCTCATATTTGGTACTTTACTTTTTCTTTCGATCCCCTGCTGCCTCTCAAACGGTGATACCGCTGCTGCTAAATGGGACCCGCATGTCATCATCTATGTACTATAAAACTTTCTTTTCTTGGATTATTTTTGGCTCCTGATATTTGGTCACTTGCGTTTTTTTCTTTCGATCTCATGCCACGTTTGAAACTTTGAGGAACCTGCTGGCTCATGGGACCCGCATGTCATCCTCTATGTGCTATAAAAGTTTATTTTCTATGGTTTTTTTTCACTCTCTGATTTTTGTCTATTTCCTTTTTTCTTTTGATGCCCTGCCGCCTTGGAAACGTTGAGTAAGCTGCTTACACATGGGACCCGCATGTCATCCTCTATGTACAATCAAGTTTCTTTTCTTGAATTATTTTTGGCTCCTGATATTTCGTCACTTGCCTTTTCTTTCGATCTCATGCCACGTTTGAAACGTTGAGGAACCTGCTGGCTCATGGGACCCGCATGTCATCCTCTATGTGCTATAAAAGTTTTTTTCTTGGATTTTTTTTCACCCTCTGATTTTTGGCTATTTGCCTTTTACTTTTGATCCCCTGGCCCCTTTGAAACGTTGAGTAAGCTGCTGGCACATGGGACCCGCATGTCAACCTCTATGTCCATCAACTTTCTTTTCTTGGATTTTTTTGACCCCCTAATTTCTAGCTACTTTCTTTTTCTTTTGATCTCAAGCCGCATTTCAAACATTGAGACCGCTGCTGCAAAATGGGACCCGCATGTCATCCTCTATGTACAATAAATCTTGGATTATTTTTGGCACCTCATATTTGGTCACTTGCGTTTTTTCTTTCGATCTCATGCCGCCTTTGAAACGTTGAGTAAGCTGCTGGCTCATGGGTCCCCCATGTCATCCTCTACGAACAATAAAAGTTTCCTTTCTTGGAGTTATTTTTGACCCCTAATTTCTGGCTATTTGCCTTTTTCTTTTGATCCCCGCCCCCTTTGAAACGATGAGGACGCTGTTGGCATGTCGGTCCCACATGTCATCCTCTATGAACAATAAAAGTTTCCTTTGGTGGATTTATTTTTACCCCTAATTAATTTCTGGCTATTTTTTTTGATCCCCTGGCCTTGGAAACGTTAGGATGCCGCCTCATGGGTCCCGCATGTCATCCTCTCAGAACGATAAATGTTTTCTTTTCTTGATTTTTTTACCAACTGATTTTTAGTTTTTTATTTTATTTTCGATCCCCTGCCGCCTTTGAAACGTTGACGACGCTGCCTCATGGGTCCCCGATGTCAGCCTCCACGTACAAGAAACATGTGATATCTTGATTATTTTCCAGACAATAAACAGTGTATTTCGCTCTGAGCTATTGCAAACGGATAAATTAAATCTTCATTTTTACATAAACAAACTTATATGTTGAGTGTCCTCGTTTTTTGTTTTTGCGAAGCATAGGACTTTCCTGTTTTTTTTGAGAAAAATCCGAACTTTCCTGTTTTGGAGTGGGCTGAAATTGTACGAGTCAAAAGACCCAGCAGGATAGTTCGAAGGCCCAGATGTCCAGATGCAGCCCAATTGAAATCTTTCTTTTCTTGGATTTTTTCACCCCCTGATTTCTGGCTACTTCATTTTCTTTTGGTCCTGTGCAAAATGGGTCCCACATGTCATCCTCTATGTACAATAAATTTTTTCTTTTTTTTTCGCACCGATATTTGGTCACCCGCCTTTTTCTTTCGATCTCATGCCGCCTTTGAAACGTTGAGGAAGCTGCTGGCGCTTGGGTCCCGCATGTCATCCTCTATGAACAATAAAAGTTTCCTTTCTTGGAGTTATTTTTGACCCCTAATTTCTGGCTACTTCCTTTTTCTTTGATCCCCGCCGCCTTTGAAACGTTGAAAACTTTCTTTTCTTTGATTATTTTTGGCACCTCATATTTGGTCACTTGCCTTTTTCTTTCGATCCCGCCGCCTCTCAAACGGTGATACCGCTGCTGCAAAATGGGACCCGCATGTCATCCTCTATGTACTATAAAACTTTCTTTTCTTGGATTTTTTTTGGCCCGATATTTGGTCACTTGCCTTTTTTCTTTCGACCTCCTGCCGCATCTCAAACGGTGATACCGCTGCTGCTAAATGGGACCCGCATGTCATCCTCTATGTACAATAAAGTTTCTTTTCTTGGATTATTTTTGGCTCCTGATATTTGGTCACTTGCCTTTTTCTTTCGATCCCATGCCGCCTTTGAAACGTTGAGGAAGCTGCTGGCTCATGGGACCCGCATGTCATCCTCTATGTACAATAAAGTTTCTTTTCTTGGATTATTTTTGGCTCCTGATATTTGGTCACTTGCCTTTTTCTTTCGATCCCATGCCGCCTTTGAAACATTGAGGAAGCTGGCTCATGGGTCCCGCATGTCATCCTCTATGAACAATAAAAGTTTCCATTGTTGGAGTTATTTTTTACCCCTAATTTCTGGCTACTTCCTTTTTCTTTTGATCCCCTGCCGCCTTTGAACGTTGAAGAATCTGCTCGCTAATGGGTCCCACATGTCAGCCTCTATGGACGATAAACCTTTCTTTTCTTGGAGTTATTTTGACCCCTAATTTCTGGCTATTTTGCCTTTTTTTGGATCCCGTGCTGCCTTGGAAACGTTGAGGATGCTGCTGCCACATGGGTCCCGCATGTCATCCTCTCAGAACGATAAATGTTTCTTTTCTTCGATTTTTTTACCAACTGATTTTTGATTTATTTTTTCTTTCGATCCCCTGCCGCCTTTAAAACTTTGACGACGCTGCTGGCTCATGGGTCCCGATGTCAGCCTCCCCGTACAAGAAACATGTGATATCTTGATTATTTTGCAGACAATAAACAGTGTATTTCGCTCTGAGCTATTGCAAACGGATAAATTAAATCTTTATTTTTACATAAACGAACTAATATGAATCTCCTTGTTTTTGTTTTGTTTTTGCGAAGCATAGGACTTTCTTGTTTTGGAGTGGGCTGAAATTGTACGAGTCAAAAGACGTCCAGCAGGTTAGAAGGCCCAGATGGCCAGGCAGCCCCAATTTATATCTTCCTTATCTTGGATTATTTTTTGATCAAAAGGCCCAGCAGGGGTACATCCTTTTTCTTTTGGTCCTGTGTGCCGCCTTGGAAACGTTGTGGACGCTGCTGCCTCATGGGACCCGCATGTCATCCTCTATGAACTATGAACTCTAAAAGTTTCTTTTTTCTTGGATTTTTTTTCACCCCTCTGATTTTTGGCTATTTCCTTTTTCTTTTGTTCCCCTGCCGCCTTGGGACCCGTATGTCATCCTCTATGTACAAAAAACTTTCTTTTCTTGGAGTTTTATTCCCCCTAATTTCGGGCTACTTTCGTTTTCTTTTGATCTCAAGCCGCATATGAAACATTGAGACCGCTGCTGCAAAATGGGACCCACATGTCATCCTCTATGTAAAATAAAAGTTTCTTTTCTTGGATTATTTTTCACGCTCTGATTTTTGGCTATTTCCTTTTTCTTTCGATCCCCTGCTGCTTGGAAACGTTGAGGATGCTGCTGCCTCATGGCTCCCACATGTCATCCACTATGAACAATAAAAGTTTCTTTTCTTCGATTTTTTTCACCCTCTGCTTTTTGGCTATTTCCTTTTCATTTGATCCCCTGCCGCCTTGGAAACGTTGAGGATGCTGCAGCGTCATGGGACCCGCATGTCATACTCTATGTACAATAAAAGTTTCTTTTCTAGGTTTTTGGCTCCTGATATTTGGTCACTTGCCTTTTTCTTTCAATCTCATGCCGACTCTCAAAGGTACAATAAAAGTTTCTTTTCTTGGATTATTTTTGGCTCCTGATATTTGGTCACTTGCCTTTTTCTTTCGATCTCATGTCGTCTTTGAAACGTTCAGACCGCTGCTACAACATGGGACCCTATGTCATCCTCTATGTACAATGAAGTTTCTTTTCATGGATTATTTTTTGCTCCTGATATTTGGTCACTTTCCTTTTTCTTTCGATCTCATGCCGCCTCGGCCCTCTGAAACGACGAGTAAGTTGTTGGCTCATGGGACCCGCATGTCATCCTCTATGTACAATAAAGTTTTTTTCTTGGATTTTTTACCCCCTGATTTTTGGTCACTTGCCTTTTTCTTTCGATCCTGTGCCGCCTTTGAAATTGTGGACGCTGCTGGCTCATGGGTCCCACATGCCAGCCTCTATGAACAATAATATTTCTTTTCTTGGATTTTTTTTACCCCTGATTTCTGGCTATTTGCCTTTTTCTTTGGATCCCCGACCGCCTTTGAAACGATGAGGACGCTGCTGGCGCATAGCTCCCACATGTCAGCCTCTAAGAACAATAAACATTTCTTTTCTTGGATTTATTGTTGACCTCTAATTAATGGCTACTTCGCTTTTTTTTTCGATCCCCAGCCGCCTTAGAAACGTTGAGGACGCTGCTGGCTCATGGGTCCCATATGACAGCCTCTATGAAAAGTAAAACATTTACTTTCTTGGATTTATTTTTGACACCTAATTAATGACTACTTGGTTCTTTTCTTTTGATCCCGTGACACCTTTGAAACGTTGAGGGCCCTGCTGGCTCATGGGTCCAACATGTCAGCCTCTATGAACAATAAGAGTTTCTATTGTTGCATTTATTTTTGACCCCTAATTTCTGGCTATTTGCCTTTTTTCCATTGCCTGCCACCTTAGAAACGTTGAGGACGCTGCTGGCTGGGTCCCACATGTCAGCCTCTTTGTACGATAAAAGTTTCCTTTGCTGGATTTATTTTTGACCCCTAATTTCTGGCTATTTGCCTTTTTCTTTCGAACTCCACCGCCTTTGAAACGTTGATGACGCTGCTGCAAACTGGGTACAATATGTCAGCCTCTTTGTGCGATAAACCTTTCCTTTCTTGGATTTTTTGGACACCTGATTTCGAGCTACTTGCCTTTTTCTTTCGATCTCCTGCCCCCTTTGAGAAACGTCGAGAACGATGCTGGTTCGTGGGTCCCACATGTCATCCTCTCTGAATGATAAATGTTGAGGCCGCGGCTGCAAGATACGTCCCACATGTCAGCCTGACTGTTGAATAAACGTTTCCTTTCTCGAATTTATATTTGACCCCTGATTTCTGGCTACTTTGCCGTTTCTTTCGATCCCCTGCATGTCTGCTACTCCACCGAAAAACAGACCGGCATGTATTCATCACAATACTGGTAGCTAATTTAGGAAAAATGTGTTCATCACGGGATTCAAACAAAGATCTTCATCTCTGCTAAATTTTGATTTCACCAAAAACCGAACAGCGTGTGTTCATCACTTTAAGTTCACAAACACTATGGTTTCTCTATAAAATAAGGTCACCATCCGTTCCTTTAGAAGGAAAACAAGGCTGGCGCCCGTGGTTTTTTCCCCTTCTGTGTTGGAAGGGGTTTTCCACGTTAAATCTTGTGTCCCCTGCGTGTGTTCTTGTTTCGTTCTTCGTTATTTGCTTGTCGCTTTTATAACAAGCGTTTTTGGAGCCCGTGTTTCAATCTACCGAATCTGAGACATCTTTTTGGTTTCGTTCGATCAACCGCAGCTGATCACCACGAGTTTTGTCTCGTTGTGGCAAGCGAAGATGAGGGCGATCCTCACGCAATCTTCTGATTTGGATGGCTCTTGATGGATTTGGCGAAAGATGCCAAGACCTGGCCGACGATGAAAAGAGGCATCGCATCAAGCTGCCCTATCTTTGTTTTAGCTTCATCAATCCAACAACTTGATCCACCGCTATCCTGCTCGCAATTGCCAGAATCGCGGGTGAATCACCATGCAGTACCAAGTCGTTTTGCACACGTTGAGGAAGACATCGCTTATTGGATCAAGTCCCGGGCACCAAGCAGCGCTAGTGCTATATTCCATATGAAGCTAGATTGATTTTCTATTCTCCAATTTCTACGCCACATCCATGACACTATCAGTTTTCGTTAAGGTGGAGTTTGGTGATTTGTAGCTCGGGATATTATGGATGCAATTTCAGATATTATGTTGCTGCAATTACATGAACACAATTCAAGGAAAAAAATATGGAGGAGGTAATTTTTTATGCCCGTTGGTAGCCAGCATTATACTCTTTGCTCTCCGAGTTTTTGCTGTTATGCATGTGAAGGTTTTGCTTTGTTACTCAAGTTCGTGATGAGGATTATTTGAGGTGCAAGTGGAGATTGTTTTCTGCTAGATACTACAACATTTAGTACTGTAAGTTTCAGTGCAATTCAGTTGTCTATGTTCTTTCAAGAGGGGTCTATTGCAGAGTTAAAGCTCCATTGCATGTTTGAGGTTCCATCATCCGATAGTTGTTCTATAGAGACAGCTTTCTAACCACGTCATGGATTTCCATTAACCATTTGAAGTCGGCAGTTTTTGGTGTACGTGATGCCCTTCGTCGATGCTCTTGCATGAGTATGTTTGCCGAGGTTTGTGCTTTCTTTGTAGCACGTTCAGATTCCATGAGATGAGTTCTTCACAATGTTATGTGCATCGAGATGTTGCACTATGAGCTATGCGCTTGTTCAGGCACCACAGGAGATATGATGACTTATGCCGTTTGATGTTTGAGCAGTTTCAGTTTTTCTTTGAGGTCAGTGGCACAGACTTTTTTGGGGTTTTACAGATGCCTGTGTTCATATATCAGCTTTGTTGGCTGTGTTGTTTTCTGACGACCCAAGATAGATTTGCTCAATTTGACTTCATGAGAAGTTTAATAGTCCTACGGACGTTTCAAGGCACAAGGTTTACTTGTGATGACTTTAGTTGAGGAGTTGAATGCTATCTATGACTGTTGCAAGGGATTTCGGCTCAAGGTGGAGTTTGTTGTATTGTGTTCCGAAATCTGTTTACCTGTTGTACTATGGAAGGAGTCCTAACGGACTACGGCGTGCCAACCGTGCTAGACGTAGCACATCTACAACTCTATTTCGTTCCGCCAAGAAAAAGAGTTGTTTGCCCCTATATATAGTCCAAGGTAGTCATAGAATAGGAGAGAGAGAGTTTCTCCATATTGATAGCACGTAGAGGGTCTGTCCTCTCGTGTATTGTAATACTCCTCCAATTATAGTGATACGCCGCCGTGCGTTCCGTGGTTTTTTCCCGTTTGGGTTTTCCACGTAAAAATCTGTGTTCTTGTTCTTCGTTTGATCTACTTTTATTATGGTTTCTCTATAAAATAAGGTCACCATCCGTTCCTTTATTGAAGGCATTTGCGAAAAGTGTCTTTGGCTAATGGGCACCAGTGCTCTGCTGTTTAAAAAAAAATCAAATATCATACATATTTGTTTCAAAAAAATCTGAAAATGAATGTAGACATAATAAATAAAGTAACCTACAAGCGTGTAAAATTTTAATATGACATTCTTTATATTGTAGACTACACAAAAAAGACAAAATCTGTTGAAATTTGGAGATTTGAAATATGCATACCCAGATCCACACGTTTGTTACTTTTGTGTAGCCCAGAATTTTTTGTATTTGAAACTGAAATTTTGCACGTTTATGGGACAATTCATTAGCTACTCCATGATTTTTTTTCTAATTTTTTGAACAAATAAATATATTTTTATTTTTTCTAAAATAGCAGGAGCACTGGTGCCCAAGAGCACCAAATCTCTTAATAGGCATTTGCGCCTAATAGCGTGAGCTTAGCTAATTTTTGAAGAAAAAAAAGATGTCCATTGTGGTATTCAGGACAAAGATCTTCATGTCTGCTACTGCACCAAACAACAAACCAGCATGTATTCATCACAATACGGGTAGCTAATTTGTGAAAAATATGTTCAGCACGGGATTCAAACAAAGATCTTCATCTCTGCAAAATTTTGATTTCAGCAAAAACCGAACAGCGAATGTTCATGAGGTTAAGTTCACGAACACTATGTTTTCTCTATAAAATAAGGTCACCATCTGTCTCTTATTTCTCAAGGAAAAACAGGTGGAAGTGTTGGGACGAACCACATGGGTGCTTCGGCTCTATGTTCAATCTTCTCTTTTTTGTACTGCAATCTTGAGCCTATGGCAGGACCTCCATTGACGTGCATTCTGCACCAATTTGGCCTTGGACGTATCCATGTATCACGGGCGCGATTGTGGGTAGCAAAGACACAGTCAGGTTTGAACAATTGGAAATCTGGTTCTGCAGCCTCTGCGTCGATTGGCGGGGGTAGCATGAAAATTGGGTGATTGAGTCCAAGAAATAAAGAACGCCCCTTCAAATTGTTCAATCTTTCCCACCTTGCCTCTTCTACAGGGTCCAAGGTATGGGCAGATCTCAAGAAAACGTAGCACCGTACCAAAGGATAAGACCTCAGCTTGTTACCCATATGTAATATTGGAGGACCGAGGATGGGCCGATAACCTTTAACCTGAATCCACGCGAGATCAGATTCACCAGTAATGGACTCTGCTCTCATTGGTGCCAGGAACCAAGTGCGCTGGTCAGAAAATCCAAGAAATACATCTTCATCTTCATAATTATGATTATCACCATCATCATCTAATTCTTCATCATCGAATTCGTCTTCTTCTAATTCTTCTTCTTCTAATTCTTCTTCATCAGCATCATTATCTTCATCGGCACCTCCATCGCCTTGAGCCACATTTGCTTCATCATCTTCCATGACAGCATCTCCCTCGATTTGAGCGAAAATTGCAGCCACTTCTGCTTCTTCATCTTCAATGACAGGGGCGTCAATGAGACGCGGGGCTGCATGTGTCCCTGCAATGCACAAAGATCAACCACAATGCAGCAAGTAGGAACTACACTGAAAATTATCTCTTCTCTTCTATCTTCTATTTTCTACTACTATAAGGCACCAGTTTTTAACAAGACATGTAGCAGCAATTCCAACTGTTGGTGTCCAAAATCTAACGGTTGGGATTAGAGGTATTCGCGTGAAAAAAATACCACACCAGTGTCCACGTGTTTCTAGAACCGTCATGTTTCCATTATGAAGAAAAATCAGAGCAGTCTCACACCGATATCACACGTCCCACTTGATAGTGATTAAGAAAGGTTCCAAATTTTTGTTCATATTTATAAACTGTATGCTCACACTTATTTTGATGGTATAACCAAATTATTAGTTGTATTGAAAGTTTGAACAACATTTAGAACGCAACTTTTATACATCAGTATTGCGAATCGTAATTGGTCCAACATGTGCAGCATGCCATTTACTAGTTAAGACATAAAACAAAGACTCACCACAGGTATATGGTTCCCAAACCAGAACATCTCCATACGGATATGTAACTGCGTATACACGATGTAGGTGTGAACTTGTACCATATCCAGGAATGCCCATGGCATCGACATAGCTGTTTCTATCAAAGAATTCAGGGTTTCTCAGGATATTCCACTCCTTTTCTAGGGGCGCTTGTAGGATAGCGATCAATTCGTCAAATACAACGATTACCTCGTAATGCCATGGCCCTGCTAGATCATCTTTGTACGGCCTCTTGACGATCCGTACTTTGAGCAGTTCCAAACTTTTATCTATTTTGTATTTGAACAGGAATGGTGGGCTGCCATGCCACCATTCACTAGTAGGGCCCAAAGAAATTCCTGCATCTTGCAGAGATGGAAGAGGTATAATAGTATCTGATATGTATATGTTGCGGATCGTCAAGTGCCCGTCCTGCTGGACAAATGCCACCCAGTCGCCGTTACAACCCACCCAGTGCATGGGTCCATGTCCATCCAGTTCCTCCTTGGTATGGATAAATGCTGGAACTGTCGGCTTGTCTAATGGCATCAGCAACGCGTGAATGCCCTGCAAATAGGATTTGTTTCAAAATTGTCTATGCATGCAAGGTATTCGACAGAATGAAGAGCGGATTGTGCAGAACTGAAGCACAGATGTAATGGATAAATAAAGCAATTCCGAAGAGTACATGTGCATAGTGAAGGCAGCAAACCTTACAGTACTCCCAAATCAGGTGATGATGTTGAGTCTAAATTCATGCATGATGTTTGGCAATAAGAAAAGTTGATTGAAAAAACACAAGCTGAAACGAGATGAGTAAATAAATAAATACTCTTACAGTATTGTCGCGGTCGTCTGGCCATGTCTCGGGGTCGCAGTGGAGCAGGCTCGGTAAACCGAACGGAACCTTATGCGCTCCGCGGATGGCATGCCGCATGCCGATCATGCCTCGAGCGAGGCGACCAGTGCTGAGGATATCCGCCCGCTCGGCTATGTTCTCCACCAGTGGGTAGTGGAGGTTGCCCCACCCCATGGACTGGTGGTAGCAATCAGGAATCTCCTCAACCTTACGCTTCTGCTTCATTGGAGTCGGTAATCTAATGCAAGGGAGAGAGGGGTGAACGGGAGAAAGAGACAGAAGAGGGTTTTTTTTGGAGAAGATGCAGTAGTAGTACTACGATACTAGGAGGTGGAGATGCGGGGCATGTTTCCGGGGGAGAGGAACCACTATTTCCCTTAAAAAAATAACAGCACTTGCGCATTAGAACTTGGGGCGGGGATATAGCGGTAAGAGGTATTGACCAACTTTCCCTCACCTTGACCCCACGTGGTTGTGAACCCGAGATAATTCTTTTTGATGAACCCGATATACTTATTATAGTACTAAAATAGTACAAGTATATACCTTGTACTCCTATATACTAACATTACTATTTTAAGGACTTATGTTCCATGAGCAACAACTTCCCCCACTCCGCTCATCCGAAATCCTAGCCCCTCCAACTTCAAGGACCAATCAACATAGCTATGGCCTTCTAATTTGGCTCAAGTCGCCGCACACATAGTCCTCCCGCCGACAAGGAATAGGAGCATCAGCCCTTTCGTCGCTTGTTGTTATACATAATCATATACAGTACCATATATATTTCAAATTTCCATATCAAAAAATAGTTCAAATCTGAATTTTAACATCTCAAGCTAAACCCTCGCTTGCTCTTAAACATAAGCATACCATAGTTCTACTTTTGTCTTCACCGAACAACAGAACACAATGTGTTCATCACAACATAGCCAACCGGAGTACCTAGTAATGTAACTAGAGAAGTGAACCTATAGTTGATCAAGCCTTCAACTTTAACACAATAATACCCCCACATTATGTGTTGAGGAGCCACACCCATATATTTAAGAGTACCATCATGTAGACCACAAATGCATCAATGAAGAGAGGGGTATACTTATAGACCACCTCTTTACAAAACAGTTGTAATTAGTAGACCACAATTGCCTCGTTCATTAGCTATGAAATTACATACTATCAGTAGCTACAATGGCTGCAGGCCCTGTTTCAGAATTAAACATCACACTTGTTCCAATCCGGGGCGTTGGCGAAGTTTGGGATGAACCAAAGCGGTGTCTTTACCAGGTACCTATCTTTTTTTGTTTTGCATGTTTTCTCCAAGGCGTTGGTTTGGAAACCAACGGCGCAATCTTCACGATTCAGACTGAATCGGCATATTTCAGGCAGCTGCGAATTGCGAAGCCATGCTTCATTCGGCAAGGTGTACACACAATTTCTTCTCGTCAGACATCCTGGGACAACATCTGCACCGCCTAATGGCAGCATAATCGGATAGTTCACTCCAAGGAAAAGAGAATATTCTCCAAGGTCATCAATCTTTTCCCATGGAATACCTTCATTTAACTTACTAGTGTCCTTCGTGAACACCAGGCAACCAAACCCAGAAGCATAGTTGCCAACAGTGCGACCATGATGAACACGACGATCAGAAGCAGTATGGCAAACTTTACAGGAATATTCCCTTTCATCAGCAATGCCCAGTGTATGGATCAGAAGAAGTCTAGAACCATCTATAGATCTTGCTAACCACCACATGCCATAATCGACCTCGTGATCATGGCCAAGAGCATCATCAAGTGCACACCGCCATTCAAACACAATGGGCGGTGGCTCTACGATCAGCGGAGGACCTGCTTGAAAACGAAATTACTGTTAAGAAGGGTATGTTTGGTTTGCACAAATCTGAAAACGTAAGAATTGGGAAAACGCATTAGGATTCAGATGGGATGATATAATGGCATTTCCATTCAATAATACAGCATATTGGTGTATTTGAGTACATCACATGGGAAACCAAAGGATTCATTTCAAGAAGTTCAAGTAGAGGTCAAAATCCAACATAATTCAATCTGAGAATAAAACTCCTAATTATACAATCCTCAAATTTTTCTATGGTAATCATCTCGAATAAAAAGTCTAAATACCAATGAAATTTCATCCGAAGCAAATATGCCCCAAGCCTCCAAGTCAGATCAGTCAGGTTCGAAAATTAATAAGTTTGTGCATTAAAATTATCTTTACAGCCATGAATAATGAAGCTCATCATACACTACGTCCGGAGGAAAATTACCAGCTTGCTGAGGATTCCATGCGTGAACAGTGCCAGTATGAGTTGTGGCAAACACAAGCCCATTGTGGAGAATTGCATCGCTGTAATTGTAAAAGATGTGGGACTTGGGCTCTGTAAGAACTGTCCATCCAGAATCTTCGCCGCAAAGGAGGGCAACTCTGATGTCAAAAACAGCAACAAGAGAGAAATTTTTGTACCCCCCAGCAGCTGTGGGAACTTGGCAAATATATATCTTGTGAAATATAATAGCACGAAGGTTGTGGTGGTATATATTTGGAATGTGGGTGGTTTCAAACGGCACAGGGAGAGGAATTTCACGGCGAGTGTAGACGTTGACAAGTTTCCATTTGCAAGCAGGAAAGCCAGTGTCAACCATGGCAACCCAATCTCCATTGGCACCTACCCACTGCTTACCCGTACCGTCTGGCATCACAGCGTCGGAGGAGAACCTGTCCAGCGGCGTCAGCTTGCAATCCCGTGCTACCTTCGTCGGGTGAGAATGAAGAACACATGGGAGGCCAAACGGGAGAGAAAAAGATAGAGTTGCACTATCATTTGCAGAGTCGAAAAATAGTTTGGACGAACCGACGAGGCTCGCGGCGGTGATGACGTCGCATCTTGTTACGAGTTCTTCAAGGGGACCTTCGGAAAAGACCTTCTGAAACAGTTCAGAGTCATCATTTTCCTTGTTCGATGCCGCCATCGCAGGGCAGGGGGTGGGTCTATGAGGTTTGGGTTCAACTGATTGGAGTTTAATTTGGGTTCGATGGCGGCAGGTGGCGGGGAAGATGAAGAACGGAGGCTCTCAAACTGGGCGGTGGAATTGATTCTAAAGCTGCATGGCGGCGGCACTGGCGCGTGCTATGGAAGGTGGTCGATTGGTGCGGGCGGGGGCGGAGGTAGACGATGGAGGTGAACCGAAATAGGGCAGGTGGGGGCGGGGCGCTTGACTTCGCTCCTCTACACTCTACAGCATCTCCTCCTGTTTCTTGGAAAGTGTATAGACCCATAATAAAAAGTCACTGTTCCCTCTGAAAAGGTGAAGAACAAGTCACTGGTCTAACGTGCAAATTTGGACATCCCAAGCTATGTGTTGTCATGTCAATTCAATGTCCATGGCAGTATTTTGAATTTTGCGTGACCAAAAGAAGTACGCCTTGGCCTTTCACAATCGGGGTTTCTTTAGAGCAAGAACAATAGAAGAGCCAACAGCTGGCAAAAGTACCACGTAGGCGGGCTATAAGCGCCCACTATTGTCCTACTTCCTCTTGGCGTGATACTCCCTCCGTCCACAAATAAGTGGACGTGCAGGATTTTCAAGGTAAATTAGTAAAAGGAAAGAAAAAATGCATTGGAGCACTCGTATCTTAAGAAACACATGTACTCAACCACGGTTGTAGATTTTCTCGGCGCAAGACTTTTCCCCAGCAGTTGTGGCTTTCAGTTATTCGTGGGTGTGGGGAGGAGCTCCGCCGCATCGGTAGAAAGCAAAGAGGGACGGCGGCTCTCGATCGTGCGGTGTACTCGTAAATCACGTGCGACCCATGCCCTAATAATTCACAATGCATTGATGAGGGCTATCACTTCATCATCCAATAAAATGTACTTAGTAACTATGGTAATAATATTGTCTTCTCGCAAAAAAATGGTAAAAATATTGTCTCTTAAGCCATGTACTAGTACAGTGCAAGATGCTTTAGAGAAATAAACCTATATTTTATTGCTACTCCGTAATACACATGGTTATTTATTCTAGGCAAATGCCTACCGAAAGATGTAGGAATAGGGAAATGTAGGATTGCAATGTCATGTCCACTCCAATCCTATAGGAATTCATAGAATCCAAACTTTGTTTGATTCCACCATAGGAAAAGTAAAGCATTCTTAAAAAGAGGCATGAGTAGATGTTTAATTTTCTATGGAATCTGTGCAAAGAAATCCTTAGGAAAAATTCCTATCGGAAACAATCCTACAAATCAAACAGCCAAGGATTCAATTGTACCAATTTCCTATGCAAATCCTTGGTGTTCACCCAATCCTCTCGAATACTCATCCAAAAAATGCACTAATACTTTGATGGGGAGTTTTTGTATTCTAGGCAAGAATAGAGGGTTTGCGGGGATCACTTGAGAAGTGTATTAACCAAAGAAGGCATAAGTAATACACCAACACACACTAACATGCCCTTAATGGATGTATCTCCATAAACTCCCTCTGTTCTTTATTACTACTACTAGTTTATGTACTTCTTAACTAATATGGGATAATCATGAAATATATTTTCTAACATTCAGCCAAAATATAGTGTTTCGACTTTTTAAAATACTGAAAAACTAGTAATTAAAAATATTTGAGCTATCAAATCTAGGAAGTTTGAAAATATTTTGTATTCCGTCTGAAAGTTGTGTTACTTGGTGTAAGATTCACACAAAAATGATGAAAATATCAAACCTTCAAAAAAATTGTAGTAATTCAAACGTTATGTGCGTTTCATAATTTTGCAAAATCGATTCTATTTGCAATTAAAACTATAGTAGTTGGTGGTCCCCGATCATCTGATTTGCTCTTAAACAGCTCAATCCTAAATTTGAACCTCCCTGCAACAGAACACGATAGTTGGTGGTTTGTGCGGAAAAAAATTACAGTTTTAAAAAGTGTTTTACGCAACGAAGGCAGCAATAAGCGGTAGTTTGTGCAATTTCCTCGTGTAAACAACATGTAGCGTCGAAGTAATAGTACTAGGAGTACAGAAATCTTGTGTAATTTCTAGTTCTACATATTACTAGTGTCCACTGTTTGAGAGTTGATGGTGAATGGGTCTAATTTTCAATCGAATGAGAATTAGCAAATTGATTTTTATGACAAAAGCATACAAAGGGAGTAAAACAACATACCCGCATTCGCCGCTGCTACCAGCATGCGATGCCTCCACGAGTGCATTGACGGCTGCTGCAAATCCTCGGAAGGCATCTAGGTTTTGCAGATCGTCGATTGCCGCTGTCCGGCTAAGCTTAACCAGCATAGCTGCCGCCAAGATATCTCGGATTTGGACCACAGGCAGAAGCTGATTGGGGTCGAAGGATTGCCTGATTCGGAATTTGAAGTACCAAGCCCTCGGCTCCGATGATGGAAGTTTGGAACTCGGCCCGGCCAGAACCTCCCAAATCTGTGTGTGGCAGTGGATGCCCATCGGCATCCCCAATGCTGCCGACGCCGTGATGTGGTCGGTCGCACTTTGGTCCCCACTAAAGGCTGGGGCTGCAGCACGTCGCCGCCGCCCCCGACGTCCCCACGACGGCAACGCCATGGACCGAGGCGCTGAGTTTGTTGGCGAACCCGAAGCCCTGGATGGCAAGTGCTTCTTCACAATGGAAGCATCCTCACCCGGCGAGGTTCGCCCCCGGCGCATGCCTATGCTCCGACCAGCCCACTTTGCCGCTGCTGCCTGGGCTGCCGCCGATACCTGGGCCACCGCCGCTTCATGGGACCCCCTCCCTCCTCTCCCTCTCCTAGATCAAAGGGCGCCAGGAGTCTAGCCACAGCAAGACACAGAGCCGCCTGCTTCATCGCACACCAATGGCACACAGACATTTGCGAGCTTTTAGCGCACACCCCTCCGAGGCTGAGTCGTGGAGCCTGGGTGCACGGGGCTATGGCTGGAGGAGTCGCCATGGGACGAGGGGTGTCGAGTGCTCGGGCAAGTACGGGAAAGGCGAAGTTTTGCATAACCTTATATGATCACATCAATGCTTCTCAAGGAGCCAAATACTGTATGAGAAACCGGAAAAGTTTGAACGTTTGAAAACTTTGCCGGCATAATGCATCCTTCCAATGCACGCCTACTAAGGTAGAAAGCCAACTCAATTGCTACTTTGTTGGCAAAATGTACCATGGCTCAATCTTAGGTCACACACCCATGAAGCCAAGTTAACACATCTATCAATTGGTATATTTTGGTCATATTCAAAATTTTACTTGAAACTTGTTGGTCATGCCATTCTACTACTCGCCTAACACTTTTTCTACGCGGGAAGGAGGGGGGTATGATGCTACCCTGAATTTTTATGCCCATTTGTATCTTGGTCAAATCCTAGGTTTGACCAAAATTTAAAACATGAAAATGAAAAATTAAGCCTGGATCCACTACAAGAAAAGTTGCCAAACTTTTCTTGTAGTGATCCTTCTTAATTAGTAACTTCAAAATGAAGCTTTTGGAAGGTTTTTGAAATTTCCATGTCTGAAACCCAAAACACCTCTTCATGATTGACTTCATAAGACAAATCGAGTTTAGGGTTAGGGGTAGATACATGATTTTTCTAGTTTGAATATGTCTAGACCTGGCTTATCAACTTGAATGCTTAGTATATGACATAAGAAGATGTACTATGTGCATTGGTTTTTCATTTATTTGATTTGTTTTGAATTTTTATGCCGAATCAAATTTTGGTCAAATCATAGGTTTAACCAAGATTTAAACAAGTTTAAAACATTAAAATGAAAAATTAAGCATGGATCCTTCTTAGTCACTCCAAAATGAAGCTTTTGGGAGGCTTTTGAAATGTCTATGTTTGAAACCCAAAACCACTTCTCTTCATGCTTGACTTCATAAGACAGATGAGTTTAGGGTTAGGGGTAGATACATGATTTTTCTGGTTTGAATAGGTCTAGACCTTGTTATCAAGTTGAATGGCTTACTATGTGACATAAGAAGACTATGTGCTTTGGTTTTTCATTTTTGATTTTTTCGATTGTTTTTATGCCCATTTGAATCTTGGTCAAATCCTAGGTTTGAACAAGAATTTAAACAAGTTTAAAACATGAAAATGAAAAGGTAAGCATGGATCCTTCTTAGTCAGTCCGAAATGAAGCTTTTGGGCGGTTTTCGAAATTTCCATGTTTGAAAACCCAAACCACTTCTCTTCATGCTTGACTTCATAAGACAAATTTAGGGTTAGGGGTATAGATACATGATTTTTCTTGTTTGATATGTCTAGATATTGTTTATCAACACTTGAATGCTTACAATATATGTGACGCAAGAAGACTATGTGTTATGGTTTTTCATTTTTGGGGGTTTTTTCGAATTTTTTATGCGCACTTGAATCTTGGTCAAATCCTAGCTAGCTAGGTTTGACCAAGCTTTAAACAAGTTTAAAACATGAAAATGAAAAAGTAAGCATGTATCCTTCTTAGTCACTCCAAAATTAAGCTTTTCGGAGGTTTTTGAAATTTCCATCTTGTAAACCCAAAACCACGTATCTTCATGTTTGACTTCAAAAGACAGAGTTTAGGGTTAGGGGGTAGATACATGATTCTTCTTTTAATATGTTTAGATCTTGTTTTATCAACTTGAATGTTGACTGTATGACATAAGAAGACTATGTTTTTGAATTTTTTATGAATCTTGGTCAAATCCAAGGGTTGACCAAGATTTAAACAAGTTTAAAACATGAAAATGAAAACGTTTCAAGTTCACCTTTGGTTCGATCTTTCAGTAACCAGGCGCATATATATATGGATGCAAATTGAGATAATTAATTCGTGAAACATTGGAAATGTCCATCGTGTGTCATGTTTCCCCCTCACATGAAAATTGGATTGGTGGCAGACAAGTAAAAGCACATTTATGTGCGACAACCCAAAATGCACATATTTTGCTGAGTTTTCATGCATGCATTAAAAGTTGTGAATATATACATAAAATGCATGTGGGTCATGATTGAAAAGTTTGACATGTATATGGTTCTTGTGTAGTAGTACTATAGTAGGTACGCAAACTCCCAGCCATCTTCTTTGTCAAGAGAAGACGCGCACCAGGATGCGTAGTGGAAGTCGTCTCTGGATCCTTCTGTTGTCCCTCTCACGGAAAAGAAAAAGAAAAAAACATCTCTCTCATTCTCGGCCTCGCTCGACTCGCTCGCTCGCAGCCTCGCACCTCCTGCTCATGAAGTCAAGCATGTGAAGAGAAGTGGTTTTGGTTTCAAACATGGAAATTTCAAAAACCTCCCAAAAGCTTCATTTTAGAGTGAATAAGAAGGATCCATGCTTCCCTTTTCATTTTCATGTTTTAAACTTGTTTAAATTATCTTGGTCAAACCTAGGATTTGACAAGATTCAAATGGGCATCAAAATTGAAAAAAAAAAAAAAGAAAAACCAAAGCAAATAGTTTTCTTATGTCATATAGTAAGCATTAAAGTTGTTGATAAATAAGGTCCATACATATTCAAACCACACAAATCATGTATCTATACCCCTAACCCCTAAATTAATTAACTCTGTCTTATGAAGTCAAGCATGTGAAGAGAAGTGGTTTTGGGTTTCAAACATTGAAATTTTAAAAACCTCCCAAAAGCTTCATTTTAGAGTGACTAAGAAGGATACAGACTTCCCTTTTCATTTTTATGTTTTAAACTTATTTAAATCTTGGTCAAACCAAGGATTTGACCAAGATTCAAATGGCCCTAAAAATTCAAAAAAATCAAAAGAATGAAAAACCAAAGCACATAGCATTCTTATGTCATATGTATAGTAAGCATTCAAGTTGATAAACAAAGGTCTAGAGACATATATATTCAAACCAGAAAAATCATGTATATATCTACCCCTAAAACTCTAATTAAACTATGTTTTATGAAGTCAATCATGAAGAGAAGTGGTTTTGGGTTTCAAACATGGAAATTTCAAGAACCTCCCAAGAGCTTCATTTTAGAGTGACTAAGAAGGATCCAAGGACCCACAGACTTCCAATACATCCTGATGCGTCTTCTCTTGACAAAGAAGAGTTTGCGTACCTACTGCACGTGACTTGTGCTCACTGAAGTGTGGGACCTCACGCGTGGGCACCACACGTAAGTGACAGACCTGTTGGTGTAAAAACTCGATTGATTATTATAGTGCATTAGAACAAAGTTTCCTATGGATTCAAGGGTAGGAAATCCAAGTTAACTCATTTACATGACATTATTATTTCCATGAAGCAAAGTTAACACATCTATCGATTGGTACATTTTTGAGTGACTAAGAAGGATCCATGCTTACTTATTCGTTTTCACGTGTTAAACTTGTCTAAATCTTGGTCAAACCTAGGATTTGACCAAGATTCAAATGGGCAGAAAAATAAAATAAAAAACAGAAAAATGAAAAACCAAATCACATAGTCATCTTATGTCATATAGTAAGCATTAAAGTTGATAAACAAGGTCTAGAAATATCAAACCATACAAATCATGTATCTACCCCTAACCCCTAAACTATGTCTTATAAATTAAGTCAAGCATGAAGAGATGTGGTTTTGGGTTTCAAACATGGAAATTTCAAAAACCTCCCAAAAACTTCATTTTAGTGTGACTAAGAAGGATACACGCTTCCCTTTTCATATTCATGTTCTAAGCTTGTTTAAATTATCTTGGTCAAACCTAGGATTTGACAAGATTCAAATGGGCATCAATATTGAAAAAAATCAGAAAAAAGAAAAACCAAAGGAAATAGTTTTCTTATGTCATATAGTAAGCATTAAAGTTGATAAACAAGGTCTAGACATATTCAAACTAGACAAATCATGTATCTATACCCCCTAACCCCTAAACTCTGTCTTATGAAGTCAAGCATGTGAAGAGAAGTGGTTTTGGGTTTCAAACATGGAAATTTCAAAAACCTCCCAAAAAACTACATTTTAGAGTGACTAAGAAGGATACATGCTCCCCTTTTCATATTCATGTTTTAAGCTTGTTTAAATTATCTTGGTCAAACCTAGGATTTGACAAGATTCAAATGGGCATCAAAATTGAAAAAAAGTCAGAAAAAAGAAAACCAAAGCAAATAGTTTTCTTATGTCATATAGTAAGCATTAAAGTTGATAAACAAGGTCTAGACATATTCAAACTAGACAAATCATGTATCTATACCCCCTAACCCCTGAACTCTGTCTTATGAAGTCAAGCATATGAAGAGAAGTGGTTTTGGGTTTCAAACATGGAAATTTGAAAAACCTCCCAAAAACTTCATTTTAGAGTGACAAAGAAGGATACATGCTTCCCTTTTCATATTCATGTTTTAAGCTTGTTTAAATTATCTCGGTCAAACCTAGGATTTGACAAGATTCAAATGGGCATCAAAATTGAAAAAATCAGGAAAAAGAAAAACCAAAGCAAATAGTTTTCTTATGTCATATAGTAAGCCAATTAAGTTGATAAACAAGGTCTAGACATATTCAAACTAGACAAATCATGTATCTATACCCCCTAACCCCTAAACTCCGTCTTATGAAGTCAAGCATATGAAGAGAAGTGGTTTTCCTCCCAAAAGCTTCATTTTAGAGTGACTAAGAAGGATCCATGCTTACCTTTGCATTTTCATATTTTAATCTTGTTTAAATCATTATCAAGCCTAGGATTTGACCAAGATACAAATGGGTGGGCACAAAATTCAAAAAAATCAGAATAATGAAAAACAAAAGCACGTAGTCTTCTTATGTCATATCGTATGCATTCAAGTTAAACGAGGTCTAGGTATATCCAAACCAGACAAATCATGTATCTACCCCCTGTTGATCTTATGAAGTCTAGCATGAAGAGAAGTCGTTTTGGGTTTCAAACATGGAAATTTCAAGAACATCCCAAAAGCTTCATTTTAGAGTGACTAAGAAGGATACATGCTTCCCTTTTCATTTTCATGTTTTAAACTTGTTTAAATCTTGGTCAAACCTAAGATTTGACCAAGATTCAAATATATGAGCATAAAATTCAAAAAAAACAAAAAAAAAACCAAGGCACATAGTCTTCTTATGTCATATAGTAAGCAATCAATTAAGTTGATAAACAAGGTCTAGACATATTCAAACCAGGAAAATCATGTATCTACCCCCTAACCCTAGCTAAACTCTGTCTTATGAAGTCAAGCATGCATGAAGAGAAGTGGTTTTTGGTTTCAAACGTTTAAGCCAAAAGCCCCTTTTCAAATATTTCAAACTTGTTCAAATTTGGTTCAAATATGAAAGACATACAAGTTATAGCACACATAGTGCATACATTTTCACACATACTGCACTAGATGCTAACCCTATAGTTTGAGGCCATTTGGGTGACCTAGGTCGAAAAAAATCTTGGATTAGAATCGTGTTGTTCGAACCCCGTAGTTGGATTTTTTTGAACCCTTGATCTGTAGAACTGGGCAAAACCCTAGTTTAACCTATTTAATTACAGATTCGTATATCGATTTTTCAACGAGTACTACCTTTTTATTATTACTATTACTATGCAGCACATGTGTGTTTGCCCGTCGAGTGAAACTCGGAGGAAGAGGGATCACTCGGAAGGAGAGAAGAAGGGAGAGCATTATGGTGTCTCCCTTTTTCGGGTGATGATGTTGACTTTTGTGCAGGGTTTGTCAGTGAGCAGGAGGTGCGAGCGAGTCGAGCGAGGCCGAGAATGAGAGAGATTTGTTTTTTTTTGTGAGAGGGACAACGGAAGGATCCAGAAGGACCCACAGACTTCAATACGCACGATGCGTCTTCTCTTGACAAAGAAGATGGCTGGGAGTTTGCGTACCTATAGCACGTGACTTGTGCTCAGTGTGGGACCTCAAGCGTGGGCACCACACGTAAGTGACAGACCTGTTGGTAAAAACTCGGTTGATTATAATAGTGCATTAGAACAAAGTTTCCTATGGATTCAAGGGTAGGAAATCCAAGTTAACTCATTTACGTGTTAAACTTGTCTAAATCTTGGTCAAACCTAGGATTTGACCAAGATTCAAATGGGCAGAAAAATAAAAACAGAAAATGAAAAACCAAATCACATAGTCTTCTTATGTCATATAGTAAGCATTAAAGTTGATAAACAAGGTCTAGACATATTAAACCAGACAAATCATGTATCTATACCCTAACCCCTAAACTCTGTCTTATGAAGTCAAGCATGTGAAGAGAAGTGGTTTTGGGTTTCAAACATGGAAATTTCAAAAACCTCCCAAAAATTACATTTTAGAGTGACTAAGAAGGATACATGCTCCCCTTTTCATATTCATGTTTTAAGCTTGTTTAAATTATCTTGGTCAAACCTAGGATTTGACAAGATTCAAATGGGCATCAAAATTGAAAAAAAGTCAGAAAAAAGAAAACCAAAGCAAATAGTTTTCTTATGTCATATAGTAAGCATTAAAGTTGATGATAAACAAGGTCTAGACATATTCAAACTAGACAAATCATGTATCTATACCCCCTAACCCCTGAACTCTATCTTATGAAGTCAAGCATATGAAGAGAAGTGGTTTTGGGTTTCAAACATGGAAATTTGAAAAACCTCCCAAAAACTTAATTTTAGAGTGACAAAGAAGGATACATGCTTCCCTTTTCATATTCATGTTTTAAGCTTGTTTAAATTATCTCGGTCAAACCTAGGATTTGACAAGATTCAAATGGGCATCAAAATTGAAAAAAATCAGGAAAAAGAAAAACCAAAGCAAATAGTTTTCTTATGTCATATAGTAAGCCAATTAAGTTGATAAACAAGGTCTAGACATATTCAAACTAGACAAATCATGTATCTATACCCCCTAACCCCTAAACTCCGTCTTATGAAGTCAAGCATATGAAGAGAAGTGGTTTTGCTCCCAAAAGCTTCATTTTAGAGTGACTAAGAAGGATCCATGCTTACCTTTGCATTTTCATATTTTAATCTTGTTTAAATCATTATCAAGCCTAGGATTTGACCAAGATACAAATGGGTGGGCACAAAATTCAAAAAAATCAGAATAATGAAAAACAAAAGCACGTAGTCTTCTTATGTCATATCGTATGCATTCAAGTTAAACGAGGTCTAGGTATATCCAAACCAGACAAATCATGTATCTACCCCCTGTTGATCTTATGAAGTCTAGCATGAAGAGAAGTCGTTTTGGGTTTCAAACATGGAAATTTCAAGAACATCCCAAAAGCTTCATTTTAGAGTGACTAAGAAGGATACATGCTTCCCTTTTCATTTTCATGTTTTAAACTTGTTTAAATCTTGGTCAAACCTAAGATTTGACCAAGATTCAAATATATGAGCATAAAATTCAAAAAAACAAAAAAAATGAAAACCAAGGCACATAGTCTTCTTATGTCATATAGTAAGCAATCAATTAAGTTGATAAACAAGGTCTAGACATATTCAAACCAGAAAATCATGTATCTACCCCCTAACCCTAGCTAAACTCTGTCTTATGAAGTCAAGCATGCATGAAGAGAAGTGGTTTTTGGTTTCAAACGTTTAAGCCAAAAGGTAAGCATGGATCCTCCTTAGTCACTGTAAAATGAAGCTTTTGGGAGGTTTGTGAAATTTCCATGTTTGAAACCCAAAACCACTTAAGACAGAGTTTATGGTTAGGTGTAGATACATGATTTTTCTTGTTTGAATATGTCTAGACCTTGTTTATCAACTTGAATTTTTTACTATATGATATAAGAAGGCTATATATGTGCTTTGGTTTTTCATTTTTTGATTTCTTTCGAATTTTTTATGCCTATTTAAATCTTGGTCAAATCCTAGGTTTAAACAAGTTTAAAACATGAAAATGAAACGGTAAGCATGAATCCTTCCTTACTCACTCTAAAATGAAGGTACTTGAAAATTTTATGTTTGAAACCCAAAACCCCAATTCTCTTCATATGTTTGACTTCATAAGACAGAGTTTAGGGTTAGGGGTAGATATGATACATGATATTTCTGCTTTGAATATGTCTAGACCTTGTTTATCAACTTGAATGCTTACTATATGACATAAGAAGGCTATATATGTGCTTTGGTTTTTCATTTTTTTTGAATTTTTCTGAATTTTTACTCCCATTTGAATCTTGGTCAAATCCTAGGTTTGACCAAGGTTAAAACAAGTTTAAAACATGGCAATGAAAAGGTAAGCATGGATCATTCTTAGTCTCTCTAAAATTAAGCTTTTGGGAGGTTTTTGAAGTTTCCATGTTTGAAACCCAAAATCACTTCTCTTCATATGCTTGGCTTCATAAGACAAAGATTAGGGTTTAGGGGTAGATATATACATGTTTTGGGAGGTTTTTGAAATTTCCATGTTTGAAACCCAAATCCACTTCTCTTCATCCTTGACGTCTTCATAAGACAAAAGTATAGGGTTATATATATATATGCATGGGTAGATACATGCTTTTTTCTGGTTTGAATATGTATAGACCTTGTTTAAAATTATCAACTTAATTGAATGCTTACTATATATATGACATAAGAAGGCTATATATGTGCTTTGTTTTTTCATTTTTTCATTTTTTCCTGATTTTTTATGCCCATTTGAATCTTGGTCAAATCCTAGGTTTGATCAAGATTTAAACAAGCAGTTTAAAAATGAAAATGAAAAGGTAAGCCTGGATCCTTCTTAGTCACTGTAAAATGAAGCTTTTGGGAGGTTTGTGAAATTTCCATGTTTGAAACCCACATCTCTTCATGCTTGACTTCATAAGACAGAGTTTAGGGTTAGGGGGTGTAGATACATGATTTGTCTGGTTTGAATATGTACAAATCTTATTTATCAACTTTTGAATGCATGCTACTCTCTCAAAGAAAAACTTTTGAATGCTTACTATATGACATAAGAAGACTATATGCTTTTAAAATTCAAACATATGGTAAGCATTCTTATGTCATATAGCAAGCATTCAAGTTGATAAACAAGCAAGGTTTGGACATATTCAAACCAGACAAATCATGTATCTACCCCCTAACCCCTAATTAAATTGTCTTATGAAGTCTAGCATGAAGAGAAGTGGTTTTGGGTTTCAAACATGGAAATTTCAAAAACCTCCCAAAAACTTCATTTTAGAGTGACTAAGAAGGATATACAAGCTTCCCTTTTCATTTTCATGTTTTAAACTTGTTTCAATCTTGGTCAAACCTCTAGGATTTGACCAAAAGATTCAAATGGGCATGGAAATTCATAAAAAATCAAAAGAATGAAAAAACAAAGGACATAACATTCTTATGTCATATATATATAGTAAGCATTCAAGTTGATAAACAAGGCCTAGACATATTCAAACCAGAAAATAATGTATATATCTACCCCTAACCCTAAACTCTGTCTTATGAAGTCAAGCATGCATGAAAAGAAGTGGTTTTGGTTTCAAACATGGAAATTTCGAAAAAACCTCCCAAGAGCTACATTTTGGAGTGACTAAGAAGGATAGATAGATGCTTAATTTTTCATATTCATGATTTAAACTTGTTTAAACCATGTTCAAACCTAGGATTTGACCAAGATTCAAATGGGCATAAAATTTTAAAAAAATCAAAAAATAAAAAACAAGGCACATAGTATTCTTATGTCATATAGTAAGCATTCAATTAAGTTGATAAACAAGGTCTAGACATATTCAAACCAGGAAAATCATGCATCTACCCCCTAACCCTAGCTAAACTCTGTCTTATGAAGTCAAGCATGCATGAAGAGAAGTGGTTTTTGGTTTCAAACGTTTAAGCCAAAAGCCCCTTTTCAAATATTTCAAACTTGTTCAAATTTGGTTCAAATATGAAAGACATACAAGTTATAGCACACATAGTGCATACATTTTCACACATACTGCACTAGATGCTAACCCTATAGTTTGAGGCCATTTGGGTGACCTAGGTCGAAAAAAATCTTGGATTAGAATCGTGTTGTTCGAACCCCGTAGTTGGATTTTTTTGAACCCTTGATCTGTAGAACTGGGCAAAACCCTAGTTTAACCTATTTAATTACAGATTCGTATATCGATTTTTCAACGAGTACTACCTTTTTATTATTACTATTACTATGCAGCACATGGGTGTTTGCCCGTCGAGTGAAACTCGGAGGAAGAGGGATCACTCGGAAGGAGAGAAGAAGGGAGAGCATTATGGTGTCTCCCCTTTTTCGGTGATGATGTTGACTTTTGTGCAGGGTTTGTCAGTGAGCAGGAGGTGCGAGCGAGCGAGCGAGCGAGCGAGTAGTCGAGCGAGGCCGAGAATGAGAGAGATTTGTTTTTTTTTGTGAGAGGGACAACTAAGGATCCAGAAGGACCCACAGACTTCCAATACGCATCCCGATGCGTCTTCTCTTGACAAAGAAGATGGCTGGGAGTTTGCGTACCTATAGCACGTGACTTGTGCTCACTGAAGTGTGGGACCTCAAGCGTGGGCACCACACGTAAGTGACAGACCTGTTGGTGTAAAAACTCGGTTGATTATAATAGTGCATTAGAACAAAGTTTCCTATGGATTCAAGGGTAGGAAATCCAAGTTAACTCATTTACGTGTTAAACTTGTCTAAATCTTGGTCAAACCTAGGATTTGACCAAGATTCAAATGGGCAGAAAAAAAAAAACAGAAAAATGAAAAACCAAATCACATAGTCTTCTTATGTCATATAGTAAGCATTAAAGTTGATAAACAAGGTCTAGACATATTAAACCAGACAAATCATGTATCTATACCCCTAACCCCTAAACTCTGTCTTATGAAGTCAAGCATGTGAAGAGAAGTGGTTTTGGGTTTCAAACATGGAAATTTCAAAAACCTCCCAAAAATTACATTTTAGAGTGACTAAGAAGGATACATGCTCCCCTTTTCATATTCATGTTTTAAGCTTGTTTAAATTATCTTGGTCAAACCTAGGATTTGACAAGATTCAAATGGGCATCAAAATTGAAAAAAGTCAGAAAAAAGAAAACCAAAGCAAATAGTTTTCTTATGTCATATAGTAAGCATTAAAGTTGATATATAAACAAGGTCTAGACATATTCAAACTAGACAAATCATGTATCTATACCCCTAACCCCGAACTCTATCTTATGAAGTCAAGCATATGAAGAGAAGTGGTTTTGGGTTTCAAACATGGAAATTTGAAAAACCTCCCAAAAACTTAATTTTAGAGTGACAAAGAAGGATACATGCTTCCCTTTTCATATTCATGTTTTAAGCTTGTTTAAATTATCTCGGTCAAACCTAGGATTTGACAAGATTCAAATGGGCATCAAAATTGAAAAAAATCAGGAAAAAGAAAAACCAAAGCAAATAGTTTTCTTATGTCATATAGTAAGCCAATTAAGTTGATAAACAAGGTCTAGACATATTCAAACTAGACAAATCATGTATCTATACCCCCTAACCCCTAAACTCCGTCTTATGAAGTCAAGCGCATATGAAGAGAAGTGGTTTTGCTCCCAAAAGCTTCATTTTAGAGTGACTAAGAAGGATCCATGCTTACCTTTGCATTTTCATATTTTAATCTTGTTTAAATCATTATCAAGCCTAGGATTTGACCAAGATACAAATGGGTGGGCACAAAATTCAAAAAAATCAGAATAATGAAAAACAAAAGCACGTAGTCTTCTTATGTCATATCGTATGCATTCAAGTTAAACGAGGTCTAGGTATATCCAAACCAGACAAATCATGTATCTACCCCCTGTTGATCTTATGAAGTCTAGCATGAAGAGAAGTCGTTTTGGGTTTCAAACATGGAAATTTCAAGAACATCCCAAAAGCTTCATTTTAGAGTGACTAAGAAGGATACATGCTTCCCTTTTCATTTTCATGTTTTAAACTTGTTTAAATCTTGGTCAAACCTAAGATTTGACCAAGATTCAAATATATGAGCATAAAATTCAAAAAAAAAAAAAATGAAAACCAAGGCACATAGTCTTCTTATGTCATATAGTAAGCAATCAATTAAGTTGATAAACAAGGTCTAGACATATTCAAACCAGGAAAATCATGTATCTACCCCTAACCCTAGCTAAACTCTGTCTTATGAAGTCAAGCATGCATGAAGAGAAGTGGTTTTTGGTTTCAAACGTTTAAGCCAAAAGGTAAGCATGGATCCTCCTTAGTCACTGTAAAATGAAGCTTTTGGGAGGTTTGTGAAATTTCCATGTTTGAAACCCAAAACCACTTAAGACAGAGTTTATGGTTAGGTGTAGATACATGATTTTTCTTGTTTGAATATGTCTAGACCTTGTTTATCAACTTGAATTTTTTACTATATGATATAAGAAGGCTATATATGTGCTTTGGTTTTTCATTTTTTGATTTCTTTCGAATTTTTTATGCCTATTTAAATCTTGGTCAAATCCTAGGTTTAAACAAGTTTAAAACATGAAAATGAAACGGTAAGCATGAATCCTTCCTTACTCACTCTAAAATGAAGGTACTTGAAAATTTTATGTTTGAAACCCAAAACCCCAGTTCTCTTCATATGTTTGACTTCATAAGACAGAGTTTAGGGTTAGGGGTAGATATGATACATGATATTTCTGCTTTGAATATGTCTAGACCTTGTTTATCAACTTGAATGCTTACTATATGACATAAGAAGGCTATATATGTGCTTTGGTTTTTCTTTTTTTTTGAATTTTTCTGAATTTTTACTCCCATTTGAATCTTGGTCAAATCCTAGGTTTGACCAAGGTTAAAACAAGTTTAAAACATGGCAATGAAAAGGTAAGCATGGATCATTCTTAGTCTCTCTAAAATTAAGCTTTTGGGAGGTTTTTGAAGTTTCCATGTTTGAAACCCAAAATCACTTCTCTTCATATGCTTGGCTTCATAAGACAAAGATTAGGGTTTAGGGGTAGATATATACATGTTTTGGGAGGTTTTTGAAATTTCCATGTTTGAAACCCAAATCCACTTCTCTTCATCCTTGACGTCTTCATAAGACAAAAGTATAGGGTTATATATATATATGCATGGGTAGATACATGCTTTTTTCTGGTTTGAATATGTATAGACCTTGTTTAAAATTATCAACTTAATTGAATGCTTACTATATATATGACATAAGAAGGCTATATATGTGCTTTGTTTTTTCATTTTTTCATTTTTTCCTGATTTTTTATGCCCATTTGAATCTTGGTCAAATCCTAGGTTTGATCAAGATTTAAACAAGCAGTTTAAAAATGAAAATGAAAAGGTAAGCCTGATCCTTCTTAGTCACTGTAAAATGAGCTTTTGGAGGTTTTGTTTCATGTTTGAAACCCAAAAGCACTTCTCTTCATGCTTGACTTCATAAGACAGAGTTTAGGGTTAGGGGGTGTAGATACATGATTTGTCTGGTTTGAATATGTACAAATCTTATTTATCAACTTTTGAATGCATGCTACTCTCTCAAAGAAAAACTTTTGAATGCTTACTATATGACATAAGAAGACTATATGCTTTTAAAATTCAAACATATGGTAAGCATTCTTATGTCATATAGCAAGCATTCAAGTTGATAAACAAGCAAGGTTTGGACATATTCAAACCAGACAAATCATGTATCTACCCCCTAACCCCTAATTAAATTGTCTTATGAAGTCTAGCATGAAGAGAAGTGGTTTTGGGTTTCAAACATGGAAATTTCAAAAACCTCCCAAAAACTTCATTTTAGAGTGACTAAGAAGGATATACAAGCTTCCCTTTTCATTTTCATGTTTTAAACTTGTTTCAATCTTGGTCAAACCTCTAGGATTTGACCAAAAGATTCAAATGGGCATGGAAATTCATAAAAAATCAAAAGAATGAAAAAACAAAGGACATAACATTCTTATGTCATATATATATAGTAAGCATTCAAGTTGATAAACAAGGCCTAGACATATTCAAACCAGAAAATCATGTATATATCTACCCCTAACCCTAAACTCTGTCTTATGAAGTCAAGCATGCATGAAGAGAAGTGGTTTTGGTTTCAAACATGGAAATTTCGAAAAAACCTCCCAAGAGCTACATTTTGGAGTGACTAAGAAGGATAGATAGATGCTTAATTTTTCATATTCATGATTTAAACTTGTTTAAACCATGTTCAAACCTAGGATTTGACCAAGATTCAAATGGGCATAAAATTTTAAAAAAATCAAAAAATAAAAAACAAGGCACATAGTATTCTTATGTCATATAGTAAGCATTCAATTAAGTTGATAAACAAGGTCTAGACATATTCAAACCAGGAAAATCATGCATCTACCCCCTAACCCTAGCTAAACTCTGTCTTATGAAGTCAAGCATGCATGAAGAGAAGTGGTTTTTGGTTTCAAACGTTTAAGCCAAAAGCCCCTTTTCAAATATTTCAAACTTGTTCAAATTTGGTTCAAATATGAAAGACATACAAGTTATAGCACACATAGTGCATACATTTTCACACATACTGCACTAGATGCTAACCCTATAGTTTGAGGCCATTTGGGTGACCTAGGTCGAAAAAAATCTTGGATTAGAATCGTGTTGTTCGAACCCCGTAGTTGGATTTTTTGAACCCTTGATCTGTAGAACTGGGCAAAACCCTAGTTTAACCTATTTAATTACAGATTCGTATATCGATTTTTCAACGAGTACTACCTTTTTATTATTACTATTACTATGCAGCACATGGGTGTTTGCCCGTCGAGTGAAACTCGGAGGAAGAGGGATCACTCGGAAGGAGAGAAGAAGGGAGAGCATTATGGTGTCTCCCCTTTTCGGGTGATGATGTTGACTTTTGTGCAGGGTTTGTCAGTGAGCAGGAGGTGCGAGCGAGCGAGCGAGCGAGCGAGCCGAGCGAGGCCGAGAATGAGAGAGATTTGTTTTTTTTTGAGAGGGACGACCGAAGGATCCAGAAGGACCCACAGACTTCCAATACGCATCCTGATGCGTCTTCTCTGACAAAGAAGATGGCTGGGAGTTTGCGTACCTATAGCACGTGACTTGTGCTCACTGAAGTGTGGGACCTCAAGCGTGGGCACCACACGTAAGTGACAGACCTGGTGTAAAAACTCGGTTGATTATAATAGTGCATTAGAACAAAGTTTCCTATGGATTCAAGGGTAGGAAATCCAAGTTAACTCATTTACGTGTTAAACTTGTCTAAATCTTGGTCAAACCTAGGATTTGACCAAGATTCAAATGGGCAGAAAAATAAAAAACAAATGAAAAACCAAATCACATAGTCTTCTTATGTCATATAGTAAGCATTAAAGTTGATAAACAAGGTCTAGACATATTAAACCAGACAAATCATGTATCTATACCCCTAACCCCTAAACTCTGTCTTATGAAGTCAAGCATGTGAAGAGAAGTGGTTTTGGGTTTCAAACATGGAAATTTCAAAAACCTCCCAAAAATTACATTTTAGAGTGACTAAGAAGGATACATGCTCCCCTTTTCATATTCATGTTTTAAGCTTGTTTAAATTATCTTGGTCAAACCTAGGATTTGACAAGATTCAAATGGGCATCAAAATTGAAAAAAAGTCAAAAAAGAAAACCAAAGCAAATAGTTTTCTTATGTCATATAGTAAGCATTAAAGTTGATATATAAGGGTCTAGACATATTCAAACTAGACAAATCATGTATCTATACCCCCTAACCCCTGAACTCTATCTTATGAAGTCAAGCATATGAAGAGAAGTGGTTTTGGGTTTCAAACATGGAAATTTGAAAAACCTCCCAAAAACTTAATTTTAGAGTGACAAAGAAGGATACATGCTTCCCTTTTCATATTCATGTTTTAAGCTTGTTTAAATTATCTCGGTCAAACCTAGGATTTGACAAGATTCAAATGGGCATCAAAATTGAAAAAAATCAGGAAAAAGAAAAACCAAAGCAAATAGTTTTCTTATGTCATATAGTAAGCCAATTAAGTTGATAAACAAGGTCTAGACATATTCAAACTAGACAAATCATGTATCTATACCCCCTAACCCCTAAACTCCGTCTTATGAAGTCAAGCATATGAAGAGAAGTGGTTTTGCTCCCAAAAGCTTCATTTTAGAGTGACTAAGAAGGATCCATGCTTACCTTTGCATTTTCATATTTTAATCTTGTTTAAATCATTATCAAGCCTAGGATTTGACCAAGATACAAATGGGTGGGCACAAAATTCAAAAAAATCAGAATAATGAAAAACAAAAGCACGTAGTCTTCTTATGTCATATCGTATGCATTCAAGTTAAACGAGGTCTAGGTATATCCAAACCAGACAAATCATGTATCTACCCCCTGTTGATCTTATGAAGTCTAGCATGAAGAGAAGTCGTTTTGGGTTTCAAACATGGAAATTTCAAGAACATCCCAAAAGCTTCATTTTAGAGTGACTAAGAAGGATACATGCTTCCCTTTTCATTTTCATGTTTTAAACTTGTTTAAATCTTGGTCAAACCTAAGATTTGACCAAGATTCAAATATATGAGCATAAAATTCAAAAAACAAAAAAAAATGAAAACCAAGGCACATAGTCCTTATGTCATATAGTAAGCAATTAAGTTGATAAACAAGGTCTAGACATATTCAAACCAGGAAAATCATGTATCTACCCCCTAACCCTAGCTAAACTCTGTCTTATGAAGTCAAGCATGCATGAAGAGAAGTGGTTTTTGGTTTCAAACGTTTAAGCCAAAAGGTAAGCATGGATCCTCCTTAGTCACTGTAAAATGAAGCTTTTGGGAGGTTTGTGAAATTTCCATGTTTGAAACCCAAAACCACTTAAGACAGAGTTTATGGTTAGGTGTAGATACATGATTTTTCTTGTTTGAATATGTCTAGACCTTGTTTATCAACTTGAATTTTTTACTATATGATATAAGAAGGCTATATATGTGCTTTGGTTTTTCATTTTTTGATTTCTTTCGAATTTTTTATGCCTATTTAAATCTTGGTCAAATCCTAGGTTTAAACAAGTTTAAAACATGAAAATGAAACGGTAAGCATGAATCCTTCCTTACTCACTCTAAAATGAAGGTACTTGAAAATTTTATGTTTGAAACCCAAAACCCCAATTCTCTTCATATGTTTGACTTCATAAGACAGAGTTTAGGGTTAGGGGTAGATATGATACATGATATTTCTGCTTTGAATATGTCTAGACCTTGTTTATCAACTTGAATGCTTACTATATGACATAAGAAGGCTATATATGTGCTTTGGTTTTTCATTTTTTTTGAATTTTTCTGAATTTTTACTCCCATTTGAATCTTGGTCAAATCCTAGGTTTGACCAAGGTTAAAACAAGTTTAAAACATGGCAATGAAAAGGTAAGCATGGATCATTCTTAGTCTCTCTAAAATTAAGCTTTTGGGAGGTTTTTGAAGTTTCCATGTTTGAAACCCAAAATCACTTCTCTTCATATGCTTGGCTTCATAAGACAAAGATTAGGGTTTAGGGGTAGATATATACATGTTTTGGGAGGTTTTTGAAATTTCCATGTTTGAAACCCAAATCCACTTCTCTTCATCCTTGACGTCTTCATAAGACAAAAGTATAGGGTTATATATATATATGCATGGGTAGATACATGCTTTTTTCTGGTTTGAATATGTATAGACCTTGTTTAAAATTATCAACTTAATTGAATGCTTACTATATATATGACATAAGAAGGCTATATATGTGCTTTGTTTTTTCATTTTTTCATTTTTTCCTGATTTTTTATGCCCATTTGAATCTTGGTCAAATCCTAGGTTTGATCAAGATTTAAACAAGCAGTTTAAAAATGAAAATGAAAAGGTAAGCCTGGATCCTTCTTAGTCACTGTAAAATGAAGCTTTTGGGAGGTTTGTGAAATTTCCATGTTTGAAACCCAAAAGCACTTCTCTTCATGCTTGACTTCATAAGACAGAGTTTAGGGTTAGGGGTAGATACATGATTTGTCTGGTTTGAATATGTACAAATCTTATTTATCAACTTTTGAATGCATGCTACTCTCTCAAAGAAAAACTTTTGAATGCTTACTATATGACATAAGAAGACTATATGCTTTTAAAATTCAAACATATGGTAAGCATTCTTATGTCATATAGTAAGCATTCAAGTTGATAAACAAGCAAGGTTTGGACATATTCAAACCAGACAAATCATGTATCTACCCCTAACCCCTAATTAAATTGTCTTATGAAGTCTAGCATGAAGAGAAGTGGTTTTGGGTTTCAAACATGGAAATTTCAAAAACCTCCCAAAAACTTCATTTTAGAGTGACTAAGAAGGATATACAAGCTTCCCTTTTCATTTTCATGTTTTAAACTTGTTTCAATCTTGGTCAAACCTCTAGGATTTGACCAAAAGATTCAAATGGGCATGGAAATTCATAAAAAATCAAAAGAATGAAAAAACAAAGGACATAACATTCTTATGTCATATATATATAGTAAGCATTCAAGTTGATAAACAAGGCCTAGACATATTCAAACCAGAAAATCAATGTATATATCTACCCCTAACCCTAAACTCTGTCTTATGAAGTCAAGCATGCATGAAGAGAAGTGGTTTTGGTTTCAAACATGGAAATTTCGAAAAAACCTCCCAAGAGCTACATTTTGGAGTGACTAAGAAGGATAGATAGATGCTTAATTTTTCATATTCATGATTTAAACTTGTTTAAACCATGTTCAAACCTAGGATTTGACCAAGATTCAAATGGGCATAAAATTTAAAAAAAATCAAAAAATAAAAAACAAGGCACATAGTATTCTTATGTCATATAGTAAGCATTCAATTAAGTTGATAAACAAGGTCTAGACATATTCAAACCAGGAAAATCATGCATCTACCCCCTAACCCTAGCTAAACTCTGTCTTATGAAGTCAAGCATGCATGAAGAGAAGTGGTTTTTGGTTTCAAACGTTTAAGCCAAAAGCCCCTTTTCAAATATTTCAAACTTGTTCAAATTTGGTTCAAATATGAAAGACATACAAGTTATAGCACACATAGTGCATACATTTTCACACATACTGCACTAGATGCTAACCCTATAGTTTGAGGCCATTTGGGTGACCTAGGTCGAAAAAATTCTTGGATTAGAATCGTGTTGTTCGAACCCCGTAGTTGGATTTTTTTGAACCCTTGATCTGTAGAACTGGGCAAAACCCTAGTTTAACCTATTTAATTACAGATTCGTATATCGATTTTTCAACGAGTACTACCTTTTTATTATTACTATTACTATGCAGCACATGGGTGTTTGCCCGTCGAGTGAAACTCGGAGGAAGAGGGATCACTCGGAAGGAGAGAAGAAGGGAGAGCATTATGGTGTCTCCCTTTTTCGTGATGATGTTGACTTTTGTGCAGGGTTTGTCAGGAGCAGGAGGTGCGAGCGAGCGAGCGAGCGAGCGAGCGAGCGAGCGGGGCCGAGAATGAGAGAGATTTGTTTTTTTTTGTGAGAGGGACAACCGAAGGATCCAGAAGGACCCACAGACTTCCAATACGCATCCCGATGCGTCTTCTTGACAAAGAAGATGGCTGGGAGTTTGCGTACCTATAGCACGTGACTTGTGCTCACCGAAGTGTGGGACCTCAAGCGTGGGCACCACACGTAAGTGACAGACCTGTTGGTGTAAAAACTCGGTTGATTATAATAGTGCATTAGAACAAAGTTTCCTATGGATTCAAGGGTAGGAAATCCAAGTTAACTCATTTACGTGTTAAACTTGTCTAAATCTTGGTCAAACCTAGGATTTGACCAAGATTCAAATGGGCAGAAAATAAAAAATAGAAAAATGAAAAACCAAATCACATAGTCTTCTTATGTCATATAGTAAGCATTAAAGTTGATAAACAAGGTCTAGACATATTAAACCAGATAAATCATGTATCTATACCCCTAACCCCTAAACTCTGTCTTATGAAGTCAAGCATGTGAAGAGAAGTGGTTTTGGGTTTCAAACATGGAAATTTCAAAAACCTCCCAAAAATTACATTTTAGAGTGACTAAGAAGGATACATGCTCCCTTTTCATATTCATGTTTTAAGCTTGTTTAAATTATCTTGGTCAAACCTAGGATTTGACAAGATTCAAATGGGCATCAAAATTGAAAAAAAGTCAGAAAAAAGAAAACCAAAGCAAATAGTTTTCTTATGTCATATAGTAAGCATTAAAGTTGATATATAAACAAGGTCTAGACATATTCAAACTAGACAAATCATGTATCTATACCCCCTAACCCCTGAACTCTATCTTATGAAGTCAAGCATATGAAGAGAAGTGGTTTTGGGTTTCAAACATGGAAATTTGAAAAACCTCCCAAAAACTTAATTTTAGAGTGACAAAGAAGGATACATGCTTCCCTTTTCATATTCATGTTTTAAGCTTGTTTAAATTATCTCGGTCAAACCTAGGATTTGACAAGATTCAAATGGGCATCAAAATTGAAAAAAATCAGGAAAAAGAAAAACCAAAGCAAATAGTTTTCTTATGTCATATAGTAAGCCAATTAAGTTGATAAACAAGGTCTAGACATATTCAAACTAGACAAATCATGTATCTATACCCCCTAACCCCTAAACTCCGTCTTATGAAGTCAAGCATATGAAGAGAAGTGGTTTTGCTCCCAAAAGCTTCATTTTAGAGTGACTAACAAGGATCCATGCTTACCTTTGCATTTTCATATTTTAATCTTGTTTAAATCATTATCAAGCCTAGGATTTGACCAAGATACAAATGGGTGGGCACAAAATTCAAAAAAATCAGAATAATGAAAAACAAAAGCACGTAGTCTTCTTATGTCATATCGTATGCATTCAAGTTAAACGAGGTCTAGGTATATCCAAACCAGACAAATCATGTATCTACCCCCTGTTGATCTTATGAAGTCTAGCATGAAGAGAAGTCGTTTTGGTTTCAAACATGGAAATTTCAAGAACATCCCAAAAGCTTCATTTTAGAGTGACTAAAGGAACATGCTTCCCTTTTCATTTTCATGTTTTAAACTTGTTTAAATCTTGGTCAAACCTAAGATTTGACCAAGATTCAAATATATGAGCATAAAATTCAAAAAAAAAAAAAATGAAAACCAAGGCACATAGTCTTCTTATGTCATATAGTAAGCAATCAAGTTGATAAACAAGGTCTAGACATATTCAAACCAGGAAAATCATGTATCTACCCCCAACCCTAGCTAAACTCTGTCTTATGAAGTCAAGCATGCATGAAGAGAAGTGGTTTTTGGTTTCAAACGTTTAAGCCAAAAGGTAAGCATGGATCCTCCTTAGTCACTGTAAAATGAAGCTTTTGGGAGGTTTGTGAAATTTCCATGTTTGAAACCCAAAACCACTTAAGACAGAGTTTATGGTTAGGTGTAGATACATGATTTTTCTTGTTTGAATATGTCTAGACCTTGTTTATCAACTTGAATTTTTTACTATATGATATAAGAAGGCTATATATGTGCTTTGGTTTTTCATTTTTTGATTTCTTTCGAATTTTTTATGCCTATTTAAATCTTGGTCAAATCCTAGGTTTAAACAAGTTTAAAACATGAAAATGAAACGGTAAGCATGAATCCTTCCTTACTCACTCTAAAATGAAGGTACTTGAAAATTTTATGTTTGAAACCCAAAACCCCAATTCTCTTCATATGTTTGACTTCATAAGACAGAGTTTAGGGTTAGGTAGATATGATACATGATATTTCTGCTTTGAATATGTCTAGACCTTGTTTATCAACTTGAATGCTTACTATATGACATAAGAAGGCTATATATGTGCTTTGGTTTTTCTTTTTTTGAATTTTTCTGAATTTTTACTCCCATTTGATTCTGGTCAAATCCTAGGTTTGACCAAGGTTAAAACAAGTTTAAAACATGGCAATGAAAAGGTAAGCATGGATCATTCTTAGTCTCTCTAAAATTAAGCTTTTGGGAGGTTTTTGAAGTTTCCATGTTTGAAACCCAAAATCACTTCTCTTCATATGCTTGGCTTCATAAGACAAAGATTAGGGTTTAGGGGTAGATATATACATGTTTTGGGAGGTTTTTGAAATTTCCATGTTTGAAACCCAAATCCACTTCTCTTCATCCTTGACGTCTTCATAAGACAAAAGTATAGGGTTATATATATATATGCATGGGTAGATACATGCTTTTTTCTGGTTTGAATATGTATAGACCTTGTTTAAAATTATCAACTTAATTGAATGCTTACTATATATATGACATAAGAAGGCTATATATGTGCTTTGTTTTTTCATTTTTTCATTTTTTCCTGATTTTTTATGCCCATTTGAATCTTGGTCAAATCCTAGGTTTGATCAAGATTTAAACAAGCAGTTTAAAAAATGAAAATGAAAAGGTAAGCCTGGATCCTTCTTAGTCACTGTAAAATGAAGCTTTTGGGAGGTTTGTGAAATTTCCATGTTTGAAACCCAAAAGCACTTCTCTTCATGCTTGACTTCATAAGACAGAGTTTAGGGTTAGGGGGTGTAGATACATGATTTGTCTGGTTTGAATATGTACAAATCTTATTTATCAACTTTTGAATGCATGCTACTCTCTCAAAGAAAAACTTTTGAATGCTTACTATATGACATAAGAAGACTATATGCTTTTAAAATTCAAACATATGGTAAGCATTCTTATGTCATATAGTAAGCATTCAAGTTGATAAACAAGCAAGGTTTGGACATATTCAAACCAGACAAATCATGTATCTACCCCCTAACCCCTAATTAAATTGTCTTATGAAGTCTAGCATGAAGAGAAGTGGTTTTGGGTTTCAAACATGGAAATTTCAAAAACCTCCCAAAAACTTCATTTTAGAGTGACTAAGAAGGATATACAAGCTTCCCTTTTCATTTTCATGTTTTAAACTTGTTTCAATCTTGGTCAAACCTCTAGGATTTGACCAAAAGATTCAAATGGGCATGGAAATTCATAAAAAATCAAAAGAATGAAAAAACAAAGGACATAACATTCTTATGTCATATATATATAGTAAGCATTCAAGTTGATAAACAAGGCCTAGACATATTCAAACCAGAAAATCATGTATATATCTACCCCTAACCCTAAACTCTGTCTTATGAAGTCAAGCATGCATGAAAAGAAGTGGTTTTGGTTTCAAACATGGAAATTTCGAAAAAACCTCCCAAGAGCTACATTTTGGAGTGACTAAGAAGGATAGATAGATGCTTAATTTTTCATATTCATGATTTAAACTTGTTTAAACCATGTTCAAACCTAGGATTTGACCAAGATTCAAATGGGCATAAAATTTAAAAAAAAAAAAAATAAAAAACAAGGCACATAGTATTCTTATGTCATATAGTAAGCATTCAATTAAGTTGATAAACAAGGTCTAGACATATTCAAACCAGGAAAATCATGCATCTACCCCTAACCCTAGCTAAACTCTGTCTTATGAAGTCAAGCATGCATGAAGAGAAGTGGTTTTTGGTTTCAAACGTTTAAGCCAAAAGCCCCTTTTCAAATATTTCAAACTTGTTCAAATTTGGTTCAAATATGAAAGACATACAAGTTATAGCACACATAGTGCATACATTTTCACACATACTGCACTAGATGCTAACCCTATAGTTTGAGGCCATTTGGGTGACCTAGGTCGAAAAAATTCTTGGATTAGAATCGTGTTGTTCGAACCCCGTAGTTGGATTTTTTTGAACCCTTGATCTGTAGAACTGGGCAAAACCCTAGTTTAACCTATTTAATTACAGATTCGTATATCGATTTTTCAACGAGTACTACCTTTTTATTATTACTATTACTATGCAGCACATGGGTGTTTGCCCGTCGAGTGAAACTCGGAGGAAGAGGGATCACTCGGAAGGAGAGAAGAAGGGAGAGCATTATGGTGTCTCCTTTTTCGGGTGATGATGTTGACTTTTGTGCAGGGTTTGTCAGTGAGCAGGAGGTGCGAGCGAGCGAGCGAGCGAGCGAGTCGAGCGAGGCCGAGAATGAGAGAGATTTGTTTTTTTTGTGAGAGGGACAACGGAAGGATCCAGAAGGACCCACAGACTTCCAATACGCATCCTGATGCGTCTTCTCTTGACAAAGAAGATGGCTAGGAGTTTGCGTACCTATAGCACGTGACTTGTGCTCACTGAAGTGTGGGACCTCAAGCGTGGGCACCACACGTAAGTGACAGACCTGTTGGTGTAAAAACTCGGTTGATTATAATAGTGCATTAGAACAAAGTTTCCTATGGATTCAAGGGTAGGAAATCCAAGTTAACTCATTTACGTGTTAAACTTGTCTAAATCTTGGTCAAACCTAGGATTTGACCAAGATTCAAATGGGCAGAAAAATAAAAAAGAAAAATGAAAAACTAAATCACATAGTCTTCTTATGTCATATAGTAAGCATTAAAGTTGATAAACAAGGTCTAGACATATTAAACCAGACAAATCATGTATCTATACCCCTAACCCCTAAACTCTGTCTTATGAAGTCAAGCATGTGAAGAGAAGTGGTTTTGGGTTTCAAACATGGAAATTTCAAAACCTCCCAAAAATTACATTTTAGAGTGACTAAGAAGGATACATGCTCCCCTTTTCATATTCATGTTTTAAGCTTGTTTAAATTATCTTGGTCAAACCTAGGATTTGACAAGATTCAAATGGGCATCAAAATTGAAAAAAAGTCAGAAAAAAGAAAACCAAAGCAAATAGTTTTCTTATGTCATATAGTAAGCATTAAAGTTGATATATAAACAAGGTCTAGACATATTCAAACTAGACAAATCATGTATCTATACCCCCCCCCTGAACTCTATCTTATGAAGTCAAGCATATGAAGAGAAGTGGTTTTGGGTTTCAAACATGGAAATTTGAAAAACCTCCCAAAAACTTAATTTTAGAGTGACAAAGAAGGATACATGCTTCCCTTTTCATATTCATGTTTTAAGCTTGTTTAAATTATCTCGGTCAAACCTAGGATTTGACAAGATTCAAATGGGCATCAAAATTGAAAAAAATCAGGAAAAAGAAAAACCAAAGCAAATAGTTTTCTTATGTCATATAGTAAGCCAATTAAGTTGATAAACAAGGTCTAGACATATTCAAACTAGACAAATCATGTATCTATACCCCTAACCCCTAAACTCCATCTTATGAAGTCAAGCATATGAAGAGAAGTGGTTTTGCTCCCAAAAGCTTCATTTTAGAGTGACTAACAAGGATCCATGCTTACCTTTGCATTTTCATATTTTAATCTTGTTTAAATCATTATCAAGCCTAGGATTTGACCAAGGGCACAAAATTCAAAAAAATCAAAATAATGAAAAACAAAAGCACGTAGTCTTCTTATGTCATATCGTATGCATTCAAGTTAAACGAGGTCTAGGTATATCCAAACCAGACAAATCATGTATCTACCCCCTGTTGATCTTATGAAGTCTAGCATGAAGAGAAGTCGCTTTGGGTTTCAAACATGGAAATTTCAAGAACATCCCAAAAGCTTCATTTTAGAGTGACTAAGAAGGATACATGCTTCCTTTTCATTTTCATGTTTTAAACTTGTTTAAATCTTGTCAAACCTAAGATTTGACCAAGATTCAAATATATGAGCATAAAATTCAAAAAAAAAAAAAAATGAAAACCAAGGCACATAGTCTTCTTATGTCATATAGTAAGCAATCAATTAAGTTGATAAACAGGTCTAGACATATTCAAACCAGAAAATCATGTATCTACCCCCTAACCCTAGCTAAACTCGTCTTATGAAGTCAAGCATGCATGAAGAGAAGTGGTTTTTGGTTTCAAACGTTTAAGCCAAAAGGTAAGCATGGATCCTCCTTAGTCACTGTAAAAAGCTTTTGGGAGGTTTGTGAAATTTCCATGTTTGAAACCCAAAACCACTTAAGACAGAGTTTATGGTTAGGTGTAGATACATGATTTTTCTTGTTTGAATATGTCTAGACCTTGTTTATCAACTTGAATTTTTTACTATATGATATAAGAAGGCTATATATGTGCTTTGGTTTTTCATTTTTTGATTTCTTTCGAATTTTTTATGCCTATTTAAATCTTGGTCAAATCCTAGGTTTAAACAAGTTTAAAACATGAAAATGAAACGGTAAGCATGAATCCTTCCTTACTCACTCTAAAATGAAGGTACTTGAAAATTTTATGTTTGAAACCCAAAACCCCAATTCTCTTCATATGTTTGACTTCATAAGACAGAGTTTAGGGTTAGGGGTAGATATGATACATGATATTTCTGCTTTGAATATGTCTAGACCTTGTTTATCAACTTGAATGCTTACTATATGACATAAGAAGGCTATATATGTGCTTTGGTTTTTCATTTTTTTGAATTTTTCTGAATTTTTACTCCCATTTGAATCTTGGTCAAATCCTAGGTTTGACCAAGGTTAAAACAAGTTTAAAACATGGCAATGAAAAGGTAAGCATGGATCCTTCTTAGTCACTCTAAAATGAAGCTTTTGGGAGGTTTTTGAAATTTCCATGTTTGAAACCCAAAATCACTTCTCTTCATGCTTGACTTCATAAGGCAGAGTTTAGGGTTAGGGGGTAGATACATGATTTGTTTGGTTTGAATATGTCTAGACCTTGTTTATCAACTTGAATGCTTACTATATGACATCAGAAGACTATGTTCTTTGGTTTTTTTCCGTTTTTTTTGAATTGTTATACCCATTTGAATCTTGGTCAAATCCTAGGTTTGACCAAGATTTAAACAAGTTAAGAAATTGAAAATGAAAAAGGTAAGCCTGGATCCTTCTTAGTCACTGTAGAATGAAGCTTTTGGGAGGTTTGTGAAATTTCCATGTTTGAAACCCAAAACCAGTTCTCTTCATATGTTTGACTTCATAAGACAGAGTTTTTATCAACTCGAGTGCTTACTATATGACATAAGAAGGCTATATATGTGCTTTGGTTTTTCATTTTTTGATTTTTTCTGAATTTTTATGCCCATTTAAATCTTGGTCAAATCCTAGGTTTGACCAAGGTTTAAACAAGTTTAAAACATGAAAAGAAAAGGTAAGAATGGATCCTTCTTAGTCATTCTAAAATGAATGAAGCTTTTGGGATGTTCTCACAAATCGATCTAGTCTACATGACTTTGATAAATTTTAATTAAGAAGCAGCAACTTAACAATAATTACCCAAAATCTAACAGCTGGTTCGACAACAACCTGGACGTTACGCTAAAATGAACTGCGAAAACAACGAACATCACTTTTGTAGTACTGTACTCGGTACTCCGTACTTGCTCCAGATAATCCCCATTGCTTCACTACTACAGTAGTACTACCCTGGCTCGCATTCATTGTTTCCCCTGACTATTCAGAGCTTTGGACGTCCATCAGAGTTGTAGTCAGTAGTACAGTACTGCTAGCTCGATTAATGGCGTGCTATAAAATTCTATACTAGCCGACAGATGTCCATTCCTCGGGTTGCGCGCCAGAGCCTTCGAAGAGAAGGTAGCCGCTCTGTCCCGTTGATTTACGGTGGACGGACAGGATACTCCGGACCGCTCTCGATTCATTTGCTTCTGCTCCCGCGTCCTGACCCTTCGCGGACTGAGATCCAGTGACTTTAAAAAGGCCATTTGCCACTATTAATTACGATATTTAGACAAAAGATTAAACTTTAACTTCATTCCGTTCTACTCCCCAAATTCCCCAACCGTACAAAAATAACTTTAATTAAGATTTTAAGATTAAAAAGGCCATTAGGCGTTGTTAATTACGATTTTAAGATTTAAAAGGCTATTTGCCATTGTTAATTACGATTTTTAGACAAAAGTTTAGTTTAACCACATTCCGTTCTGCTCTCCAATTCCTCCAACCGAACAAAAAACAGTACCATTCTGTACCTCCTTTTTGTCCAAACCGAACGCGGGGATGGAACCATTCCATTCCTCTTGAACGGAACCATTCCATTCCATCCCACGCCGTTCCAGAACCGAACACACCCTAAGAGAAGTCACCATGCGACTTTACACACGTGAGCCATTCGATCAAGATCCAACGCTCGCGGTTGATCCAAATTTCGAACTTAAACTAAACTAATATTTTAAATGGACTGGAACTTTCCGAGAATACGTCTTAATGTAAAGTTTTTCTGTTTTTTTCTGAGCTACATAAATTTTAATTTCAAATTTTAGATCGACCATGTTCGTTGGATCTTAACCTGATGGCTCGTATAGGTAAAGTTCATGGTAACTTCTGTTGGGTAAAGTCACTGGATCTCAGTTCGCAAGGGAGCCCCCTCTCGGCCGTTGATTTAGGATGGGCGGACCAGGTTGCTCGAAGCGAGGGCAGGAGACGGTTGTCTGGTTTTAATAGGGGGAGTACTTCTTCCATCCCCTTCTTGCTTCACTTCCAGTCTCCTTCCACTTCCAGCGATGCCTCCGAAGTCAAGGCCACCATCTCGCTTGAAGAAGCACCATCTAGTGTTGACCAAGGACGCGGAGAGTTCCCGCCGGCGGTCTATCCAGATGCTGGCCGCGAGAAAGGGCCCGCCAGAAAACGAAGGCCCTGCTTCGCGCTCGTCTCGGAACGGCGTCAGTCGTGCGGTCGAAGATTCCTGGTTGGTTTCCATCGCCATGTTTCTTGATTCTTCCTGGCCCGGAGGTCCCAACTCTTTATTCCGTATTAATCCTTTTTATACATATCTCAGTGCCCCACGACGCACCCTGACATCTTCTCGTGACGACTTCAACCCCTGTCTCCTGCGCTTAGAGGTTACCACTGATTGGACATTTTCGTCTTCCTCTCGTCACTTTGTTTCGGTACTGATGATATTGCCATGCAGGAAGCATCGGCGTGTTTCAGAGATGAGCTTAAAACTCTCGTGGAACTCGCCTCCAACTTTCGCGATGATGTCGATACTTTGAAGGACGTGGTCACCGGCCGGGGCAAGCTGCATGATGTGAGCGTTCCATCAAGTGAGGAAACGAACTCTGTCATCAAGAAGCTCAAGGGCGAGAATTTGATGCTTAAGATCGAGTGCGGCTTTCTTCGCGAAGAAAACGTCGAGCTATCAAACAGGTGCGTTCAAGCTCTCAACGGGAGCCTCAACACCCAACATGATGCGGTGAAGAAGATGATGGATGACAGCATCTTGAAGAAAAACAATATGGTGGAGGACACGCGCGGGATGGTCGATCCAATCCAGGCACCGCAGAAGGAAGTCGATGCGCTCCGAGTCCAGCCACCTTTGCGTAGGTCGCCGAGGCGCCCTCGCGCAGGTCACTGAGGAGCGCACGTCGCCGAGTAGGCTGGGGGATAAGGAATTCCAACGAGAGAAGCGGAATCACCACCTGTCCTGATGGAGGGCCACTCCGCCAAGTAGGCTGGGGGAGAGAAACACTGCCTCTCATTGTTCTTTAGCTAGTCCTCCGATCCATATTACTTGATGTTAAAATGGATGTATCTACAACTGAAATATGTCTAGATACATATATTTTAGTATCACAAAGTAAGTATCAACGTTTATATTGCCCAAGTCTTATTATCCATCCCTAAGGTGGGTCGCTTTTGTAACTACTGATTGCAGATTCGACTCTTCTGCAGACCGAAAGATTTTTAGAGTGACTAAGAATGATTCATGCTTAGCTTTCCATTTTCATGTTTTAAACTTGTTTAAATCTTGCTCAAACCTAGGATTTGACCAAGATTCAAATGGGTTTAACAATTAAAAAAATCAGAAAAATGAAAAAACCAAAGCACATAGTATTCTTATGTCATATAGTAAGCATTCAAGTTGATAAACAAGGTCTAGACATATTCAAACCACACAAAACATGTATCTACCCCTAACCCTAAACTGTCTTATGAAGTTAAGTATGAGGAGAAGTGATTTTGGGTTTCAAACATGGAAATTTCACAAACCTCCCAAAAGCTTCATTTTAGAGTGACTAAGAAGGATCCATGCTTACCTTTTCATTGCCATGTTTTAAACTTGTTTTAACCTTGGTCAAACCTAGGATTTGACCAAGATTCAAACGGGCGTAAAAATTCAAAAAATAAAAAATGAAAAACCAAAGCACATATATAGCCTTCTTATGTCATATAGTAAGCATTCAAGTTGATAAACAAGGTCTAGACATATTCAAACCAGAAATATCATGTACTACGTATCATATCTACCCCTAACCCTAAACTCTGTCTTATGAAGTCAAACATATGAAGAGAACTGGGGTTTTGTGTTTCAAACATAAAAATTTCAAGTACCTTCATTTTAGAGTGACTAAGAAAGGATTCATGCTTACCTTTTCATTGTCATGTTTTAAACTTGATTAAACCTTGGTCAAACCTAGGATTTGACCAATATTTAAATGGCCATAAAAAAATCGAAAAATGAAAAATGGAAAACCAAAGCACATATATAGCCTTCTTATGTCATAAGCATTCAAGTTGATAAACAAGGTCTAGACATATTCAAACAAGAAAAATCATGTATCTACCTAACCAAAAACTCTGAAGTGGTTTTTTTCAAACATGGAAATTTCAAGAACATCCCAAAAGCTTCATTTTAGATCGACTAAGAAGGATACACACTTCCCATTTCATTTTCATGTTTTAAACTTGTTTAAATCTTGGTCAAACCTAGGATTTGACCAAGATTCAAATAAGTAAAAACATGAAAATGAAAAGGTAAGCATCGATCCTTATTAGTCGCTCTAAAATGAAGCTTTTGGGAGGTTTTTGAAATTTTCATGTTTGAAACCCAAACCACTTCTCTTCATGCATGCTTGACTTCATAAGACATAGTTTAGGGTTAGGGGTAGATACATGATTTTTCTGGTTTGAACATGTCTAGACCTTGTTTATCAATTTGAATGCTTACTATATGACATAAGAAGGCTATGTGCTTTGGTTTTTCATTCTTACGATTTTTTTCTTAATTTTTATGCCCATTCGAATCTTGGTCAAATCCTAGGTTTGACCAAGATTTAAACAAGTTTAAAACATGACAATGAAAAGGTAATCAATCCTGGATCCTTCATAATTAATAAGTTAGTCTAATTAAAATGAAGCTTTTGGGAGGTTTTTGAAATTTTCGTGTTTGAAACCAAAAACCACTTCTCTTCATGCTTGACTTCATAAGATAGAGTTTAGGGTTAGGGGTAGATACATGATTTGTATTATTTGAATTGTCTAGACCTTATTTATCATCTTTTAAATGCTTACTATATATATGACATAAGAAGACTATGTGCTTTAGTTTTTCATTTTTCTGATTTTTTTAATTTTATGCCCATTTGAATCTTGGTCAAATCCTAGGTTTGACAATGATTTAAACAAGTTTAAAATATGAAAATGAAAAGGTAAGCATGGATCCTTCTTAGTCACTCTAAAATAAAGCTTTTGGGTGGTTTTTGAAATTTCCATGTTTGAAACCCAAAAGCACTTCTCTTCATGCTTGACTACATAAGACAGAGTTTAGGGTTAGGGGTAGATACATGATTTTTCTTGTTTGAATATGTCTAGACCTTGTTTATCAACTTTAATGCTTACTATATGACATAAGAAAACTATGTGCTTTGTTTTTTCATTTTTCTGATTTTTTTGGAATTTTGATGCACATTTGAATCTTGGTAAAATCCTAGGTTTGACCAAGATTTAAACAAGTATATAACATGAAAATGAAAAGGGAAGCATGTATCCTTCTTAGTCACTCTAAAATGAATTTTTGGGAGTTTTTTGAAATTTCCATGTTTGAAACCCAAAACCATGCACTTCTCTTCATGCTTGACTTCATAAGATAGAGTTTAGGGGTTTGCGGATAGATACATGATTTGTCTAGTTTGAATAAGTCTAGACCTTGTTTATCAACTTTAATGCTTACTATATGACATAAGAAGACTATGTGCTTTGGTTTTTCATTTTTCTATTTTTTTATTTTATGCCCATTTGAATCTTGGTCAAATCCTAGATTTAACCAGGATTTAAACAAGTTTAAAACATGAAAATGAAAAGGTAAGCCTTGATCCTTCTTAGTCACACTAAAATGAAGCTTTTGGGATGTTCTTGAAATTTCCATGTTTGAACCCAAAACGACTTCTCTTCATGCTAGACTTCATAAGACAGAGTTTAGGGGTTAGCGGGTAGATACATGATTTGTCTAGTTTGATTAAGACTAGACCTTGTTTATCAACTTTAATGCTTACTATATGACATAAGAAGACTATGTGCTTTGGTTTTTCATTTTTCTATATTTTTATTTTATGCCCATTTGAATCTTGGTCAAACCTATATTTGACCAGGATTTAAACAAGTTTAAAACATGAAAATGAAAAGGTAAGCCTTGATCCTTCTTAGTCACACTAAAATGAAGCTTTTGGGATGTTCTTGAAATTTCCATGTTTGAAACCCAAAACGACTTCTCTTCATGCTAGACTTCATAAGACAGAGTTTAAGGTTTAGGGTATAGATACATGATTTGTCTGGTTTAAATATGTATAGACCTTGTTTATCAACTTGAATGCTTACTATATGGCATAAGAAAACTATGTGCTTTGGTTTTTCATTTTTCTGATTTTTTTAAATTTTGATGCCCATTTGAATCTTGGTCAAATCCTAGGTTTGACCAAGATTTAAACAAGTTTAAAACATGAAAATGAAAAGGAAGCATGTATCCTTCTTAGTCACTCTAAATGAAGTTTTTGGGAGGTTTTTGAAATTTCCATGTTTGAAACCCAAAACCAGTTCTCTTCATGCTTGACTTCACAAGACAGAGTTTAGGGTTAGGGGGTAGATACATGATTTGTATGGTTTGAATATGTCTAGACCTTGTTTATCAACTTTAATGCTTACTATATGACATAAGAACACTATGTGCTTTGGTTTTTCATTTTTCTGATTTTTAAATTTTAATGCCCATTTGAATCTTGGTCAAATCCTAGGTTTGACCAAGATTTAAACAAGTTTAAAACATGAAAATGAAAAGGGAAGCATGTATCCTTCTTAGTCACTCTAAAATGAAGTTTTTGGGAGGTTTTTGAAATTTCCATGTTTGAAACCCAAAACCACTTCTCTTCATGCTTGACTTCATAAGACAGAGTTTAGGGGTTAGGGGTAGATACATGATTTGTATGGTTTGAATATGTCTAGACCTTGTTTATCACCTTTAATGCTTACTATATGACATAAGAAGACTATGTGCTTTGGTTTTTCATTTTTCTGTTTTTTTTTTTAATTTTCTGCCCATTTGAATCTTGGTCAAATCCTAGGTTTGACCAATATTTAGACAAGTTTAACACGTGAAAACGAACTGATAATCCCATTTGTTGACTCATTTAACTAGTTAATCCCATTTGTTGACTCTCTGTTGACCAGGCACTTGAGGTAAAACTGAGTATATTGCACTAGCCAGTATTAGTACTCAAGGGGAAAACTGAGCACACAAAAAATGCTACAGTATAAGACTCGAGAGTATATCTAAATTTCCAGGGTTAGACTCGAGTACGCGTGTTGCGGTGCAGAAGTGGAAGACGTGCAATTGTTGACGGGTACTGACGCGAGTCGCGGTGCAGAAGTCGAAGACGTGCAATCGTGGACGCGTGTCGCGTTGCAGAAGCCCAAGACGTGCAGACGTTAAATGGTGGACGCGTAGGACGCGGGTCGCATTAACCAGCCCTCGCCTTTATAGACGCCTCCTCGCACTCTCTCTGTCACTCACACTCGCTCATGCAACGCCGCCTCTCACGTCCCATCATCTTCTCCAAAGCAAAAACCCTCTCCCTCTCTGCAGGCGAGATGGACATGGAGAATGCGAATCCCATCGTCCATGACGCCGTCGGCTCCAAGCGCGACGCCTCCCTCTTCGACGTCGTCCCCTCAAAGGCCGTCGCCGCCGCCGGTGGCGGTCGTATCCCGCCGGGATGGGACCCCTATGAGCCGGTGCCGTACATCTCGCCTCCGAACCCCTACGACACCTGCATGGACGACCCATGGAACGAGGTAACTATGGTTTGCTCCCTTTTTTGTTCCCCATTCCTTTTTGAACCCTATTTTTGCTGGTTCCCTAGTAACTATTAGTGCCGATCTGTAGATGGTTGAGTATTGGGTTAATATTTGCGCCGATTTTATTCCATTTTGCTTTGATCCCTTCTTGATTTCGTTTAAGATTTGGAGTTCGGCCGTTCGGTTAATTTATGCAAGTAATAATGGGATCTCAATCAGTTAATTTATGGGATCTCAGTCAGTTATTTTATGCACGAATCAAAAGATATCAACCGTTTAATTTTGCAAATATTCTGGAATCTGTTCAAAATCAGATCTGGAATCTGTTTCTTTGCCTATGATGAATCGTTGGGCACAAATTTTTACAGAGTGGGTTCAGCGAACCATTGCTGTGTACAAATCTGTTGTGCATGAGCTATGGTTCGCTAACACCATCCCTGTAGACATATAATCGTGTCCACTCTAACTGAGGCTGGCTCTGTTTTTCCTTACTTTGTTATCATCCACGTTAGTCATCGTTGCATCTCATTCACTAATAGTTCCCGTTTGATATGGATCAGCTGTCTGGCAGCGACGTTGGCAGCGACGAAGAGGACCAGCACGTCAAGACTCGCCAGGTGCTGCGGAGGCTGCAGGTCGGCCAGTACGTCTCCTACTTCGCCAAGGGTGTCTACAGGTGCCCCTTCTGCACTCGGAGACTCTACGGCACTGACTTCAACTGCGTCCTCACGCATGCCGAGAACATCGGCAACACCTTCCCCAAGGTCGGCTCGACGGTGAACCCCTACTCCTTCCGCTCCAAGCACAGGGCGCTCGGCATGCACCTCCGCAGCATCCAGCGGGTGGAGATCTCCGCCGGGCGCATGCCTCCGCTCAAGCCCAAGGCTCCCAAGGGGAGCAACAAGTGGAGGCAGAGGAAGATGGGGTAGGCGGAGTCCTGGACGTGTGCTGCTGCTGCAAAGCAGCTTCTATTTTGTTGTTAGCTAGGGATCCCTTGGTGTTATGTTGTTAGTATGATGGTGTTGCGAAGAACCTCGAACCTGTTACTATGTTGGCTGCTGTGTATGCAGCTTATTATCTAGGGAGGGATCCCTATTAATCTATCCCTATTCTACTATATTTTGTTGGCCCTACTTTTGTTTCTCGATTTACTATGACTGTGAATTTGTCGTACATTACCCTGGAGATTTGCTTCTAGATTATGGACCAGAGGGAGTACTAGATTTGCTGCCATATTGGGCAAACAACGAGGGCCAAAAGGAACAAATAATTGAAGAAAGACAGAAATGCAAGCTTCTCTAGATTTGATACTAATTTGGTTAATAAAGACAAAGAGACAGAGGGGGAAAAGGTGCTCTTAAAAATGCCAATTCGCGCCGAGAGAGACAGAACCCAGCTCCTGCTCACGTACAACCAAACGCGGTCTCGTCCTGTCCCACGCGGTCCCTTTCTACTAGCCCCACACGTCAGCACGGAACGGTCAACTAAACTGGAATCCTCCCGTCTGAGCTCCTTCTGCGGGTTACAAATAAGGGCTTGGCGAAAACTGAGGAAAAACATAAGGCAATCTTATTGACTAATATAGCTGCTTAATTAATAAAAGGATTAGCTACAACGTGCTCAGTTTGCCCATTTATTAAAGTATAAGACTGGCAGGAGAGAAAGTAATCGCTAGTTTCCTCATTTTGCCCCTGCATGCTCGCACGATTAAAGCTCCTTCCGCACGCGCTGGACTCCTTGTTTCCTTAAACCTCCTCGTTTCTCGGGATAGACCAACAGTTTTTCAGGATCTTGGGTTTTTTTTTTTGACAATCAATACCACATATATTCATAGCAACAAATAGTACATGGTAGAGATACATGAACTGACTCCAACGATTACAAAATAAAGTCTAAAAGATAGTACTTTTTTTCTTCGAGGTCTTCAATTTTTTTCTTCTTCCAGAACACAATCTTGTACTTTTCTGAAGGCAGCCAAAAATAGATAACTAACCATAGACCTGTAGATACCGATGAAAGTTCTCCCATAATTTTTTGAGCTGCAATGCCAAAGCTGCGTGCACGCACGCAACCATTAAAGCAGATTCAAATGGGCATCAAAATTGAAAAAAAGTTAGAAAAAAGAAAACCAAAGCAAATAGTTTTCTTATGTCATATAGTAAGCATTAAAGTTGATAAACAAGGTCTAGACATATTCAAACTAGACAAATCATGTATCTATACCCCTAACCCCTGAACTTTGTCTTATGAAGTCAAGCATATGAAGAGAAGTGGTTTTGGGTTTCAAACATGGAAATTTGAAAAACCTCCCAAAAACTTCATTTTAGAGTGACAAAGAAGGATACAAAAAAAAAAAAACATATTCATGTTTTAAGCTTGTTTAAATTATCTCGGTCAAACCTAGGATTTGACAAGATTCAAATGGGCATCAAAATTGAAAAATCAGAAAAAGAAAAACCAAAGCAAATAGTTTTCTTATATCATATAGTAAGCCAATTAAGTTGATAAACAAGGTCTAGACATATTCAAACTAGACAAATCATGTATCTATACCCCTAACCCCTAAACTCCGTCTTATGAAGTCAAGCATATGAAGAGAAGTGGTTTTGCTCCCAAAAGCTTCATTTTAGAGTGACTAAGAAGGATCCATGCTTACCTTTGCATTTTCATATTTTAATCTTGTTTAAATCATTATCAAGCCTAGGATTTGACCAAGATACAAATGGGTGGGCACAAAATTCAAAAAAATCAGAATAATGAAAAACAAAAGCACGTAGTCTTCTTATGTCATATCGTATGCATTCAAGTTAAACGAGGTCTAGGTATATCCAAACCAGACAAATCATGTATCTACCCCCTGTTGATCTTATGAAGTCTAGCATGAAGAGAAGTCGTTTTGGGTTTCAAACATGGAAATTTCAAGAACATCCCAAAAGCTTCATTTTAGAGTGACTAAGAAGGATACATATGCTTCCCTTTCATTTTCATGTTTTAAACTTGTTTAAATCTTGGTCAAACCTAAGATTTGACCAAGATTCAAATATATGAGCATAAAATTCAAAAAAAACAAAAAATGAAAACCAAGGCACATAGTCTTCTTATGTCATATAGTAAGCAATCAATTAAGTTGATAAACAAGGTCTAGACATATTCAAACCAGAAAATCATGTATCTACCCCTAACCCTAAACTCTGTCTTATGAAGTCAAGCATGCATGAAGAGAAGTGGTTTTTGGTTTCAAACGTTTAAGCCAAAAGGTAAGCATGGATCCTCCTTAGTCACTGTAAAATGAAGCTTTTGGGAGGTTTGTGAAATTTCCATGTTTGAAACCCAAAACCACTTAAGACAGAGTTTATGGTTAGGTGTAGATACATGATTTTTCTTGTTTGAATATGTCTAGACCTTGTTTATCAACTTAAATTTTTTACTATATGATATAAGAAGGCTATATATGTGCTTTGGTTTTTCATTTTTTGATTTCTTTCGAATTTTTTATGCCTATTTAAATCTTGGTCAAATCCTAGGTTTAAACAAGTTTAAAACATGAAAATGAAACGGTAAGCATGAATCCTTCCTTACTCACTCTAAAATGAAGGTACTTGAAAATTTTATGTTTGAAACCCAAAACCCCAATTCTCTTCATATGTTTGACTTCATAAGACAGAGTTTAGGGTTAGGGGTAGATATGATACATGATATTTCTGCTTTGAATATGTCTAGACCTTGTTTATCAACTTGAATGCTTACTATATGACATAAGAAGGCTATATATGTGCTTTGGTTTTTCATTTTTTTGAATTTTTCTGAATTTTTACTCCCATTTGAATCTTGGTCAAATCCTAGGTTTGACCAAGGTTAAAACAAGTTTAAAACATGGCAATGAAAAGGTAAGCATGGATCATTCTTAGTCTCTCTAAAATTAAGCTTTTGGGAGGTTTTTGAAGTTTCCATGTTTGAAACCCAAAATCACTTCTCTTCATATGCTTGGCTTCATAAGACAAAGATTAGGGTTTAGGGGTAGATATATACATGTTTTGGGAGGTTTTTGAAATTTCCATGTTTGAAACCCAAATCCACTTCTCTTCATCCTTGACGTCTTCATAAGACAAAAGTATAGGTGTAGATACATGATTTTTCTTGTTTGAATATGTCTAGACCTTGTTTATCAACTTGAATGCTTATGACATAAGAAGGCTATATATGTGCTTTGGTTTTCCATTTTTTTTCATTTTTTCGATTTTTTTATGGCCATTTAAATATTGGTCAAATCCTAGGTTTGACCAAGGTTTAATCAAGTTTAAAACATGACAATGAAAAGGTAAGAATGAATCCTTTCTTAGTCACTCTAAAATGAAGGTACTTGAAATTTTTATGTTTGAAACACAAAACCCCAGTTCTCTTCATATGTTTGACTTCATAAGACAGAGTTTAGGGTTAGGGGTAGATATGATACGTAGTACATGATATTTCTGGTTTGAATATGTCTAGACCTTGTTTATCAACTTGAATGCTTACTATATGACATAAGAAGGCTATATATGTGCTTTGGTTTTTCATTTTTTTATTTTTTTTGAATTTTTACGCCCGTTTGAATCTTGGTCAAATCCTAGGTTTGACCAAGGTTAAAACAAGTTTAAAACATGGCAATGAAAAGGTAAGCATGGATCCTTCTTAGTCACTCTAAAATGAAGCTTTTGGGAGGTTTGTGAAATTTCCATGTTTGAAACCCAAAATCACTTCTCCTCATACTTAACTTCATAAGACAGAGTTTAGGGTTAGGGGGTAGATACATGTTTTGTGTGGTTTGAATATGTCTAGACCTTGTTTATCAACTTGAATGCTTACTATATGACATAAGAATACTATGTGCTTTGGTTTTTCATTTTTCTGATTTTTTTAATTGTTAAACCCATTTGAATCTTGGTCAAATCCTAGGTTTGAGCAAGATTTAAACAAGTTTAAAACATGAAAATGGAAAGCTAAGCATGAATCATTCTTAGTCACTCTAAAAATCTTTCGGTCTGCAGAAGAATCTAGAATACAAAACGACTCCAACGATTACAAAAGTCTAAAAGATAGTACTTTTTTTCTTCGAGGTCTTCAATTTTTTTCTTCTTCCAGAACACAATCTTGTACTTTTCTGAAGGCAGCCAAAAATAGATAACTAACCATAGACCTGTAGATACCGATGAAAGTTCTCCCATAATTTTTTGAGCCGCAATGCCAAAGCTGCGTGCACGCACGCAACCATTAAAGCAGTCATACAACATCGGCAAGAGTACCAACACCAGTATATCAGGGAATAATAACCGACTAGCTTTGTCATCGTCGATGGAGAGCCGAGAGTACGAATCACCATTGTCGAGGACGTAGCAGCCGGGACAAAAACTGCGAGGATAATCCTCCCCACGGCAACAAAGACAAAAGATCCAAAATCGATCTGGCGAAGCAAGATCCAAAGGCCCATACCTAGAAAATTGTGATCGTTCAAGACCACCATTGACGTCGGGAAGAAGATCTCGTCGCCGAACGAAAGGCCGAAGATCACTTATTGCAGACGATGCCATCTCCATTGAGGGGAAACCAACAAGAAGGCGGCTACCAATATCCTAACATAATCTAATATAATCTAATGAAAACAATACTTTTATTCGAAACTCCACGCATAGATCGGGTTCCCCACTCCTCCTGACGCCGGCGAAGCCAACCGGAGGAGGGGGAACCAATCTATGGAGGAGGAAGAACTGGAGGCGGCTAGGGTTGAGGCGGCGGCTTCAGGATCTTGGGTTAATGTGGCCAGGTTTCGACTTTCGACTAGTGGAAACGGGAAAGCAGGTGCAAATTAGGGAGATAACTGAACCACAACCACCCGCGCCTTAAGCATCGAGTAATATCGGGAAAAAATGCGCCTTTTGGCTATGATTACGATTTGACAAGGGCTCCCATCAGTATGGGGTGAACAAGCCCTCCCATCAGTATATCAGAGGAATTTGACAAGGGCTACAGGACGACTAGATACATCACCAAAAAAGGTGATGCATGTCTCCTTCACCAAAACAGCTGAAACAAGTACATGAACGCAAGTACACCACCATAATAATACTACTACATCAACACAAGTACGAGTAATATAATAAAGTAAGAGTACTACTCCCTCTAATCTAATTTAAACCAAAATAAAACTTAAACTTCATCCTAAATTTGAACTAGTGCCTCGTCCTCGTTCTTCGCTCATTTTCTGATCCAAGACGGCGCAGAGTGCCAGAGTGCATGGCACGGAACTCTTCATCGGTGGCATGCCATGGGCATGTCACCGGATGCATGATTTTTTTCGCAATGTTTAAATTTGAATTTAGGCCGCATTCGTGTGACATGCAAAAGGTGCATGTCACCTGGTGGTGGTAGGCAACTACCCTCATTTACGGCGGCGTAGGCGACTGGACGCCGCGTGGCCAGCCGCTGCCTCGTGGCCGCCTCGGTTTCCACGCGGGAGACCATTAAACGCCGATGACCAACCTTCCCGCGTCACGGTTAGCGACTATGACTATAAGGGCAAAACGCTAAACTCTCTCGTTCCATTCACTTTCTTCCTCTCTCCACCTAACAAACATTTGTTCGTCGCTCTCTCCTCCAGCAATGTCTTCAAAATTCAGGTCGTCGGCGGTCAAGTACGCGGAGAAAAAACGCCGGCTCGAAATTTCGAGAGACGCTTCCAGAAACCAAGTGGGCTCGCCGTCGCCGCCGCCGCCGCCGAAACGCGTCCGTGCTGTGCTCACCGGGTTAGTTTCCTTCGCCATGTACTTTCGTTTCTTCTTCCCGGGCTCAAGCTCTTTAAGAGTCTCTATGGTTATACATCTTAAAGGGTTGGAAGTTCCAACGACGCCCGTACTGCACCAACTTCCACGACCAAGGAATCATCGTCGTCCGATGATTTCAACCCGGCCCTACCCCGGCGAAATGAGGTAGCACCAAGCACTGTGTAGTTATCTTCTTCTTCTTCTTCCTTTGCGCTTACTTGCTACCGATGATTTCGCCCTGAAGGAAGCGGCGCCGACTATCGACACCACTGTCGCCATCTTGATGGAAAAAAACGAGGAGCTCAGCTTAGAGTGTGATCGCCTCCGAGACGATTTGGCTGCCAAGAAGAAGAATTCGAAAACTCTTGTGGAGCTCATTTGCAGCCTTCGCAATGAGCGCGACATGTTGAAGAACGAGCTGATTAAGCAGAAAGAGAGGAACATTGCATCAGAGGAGGAAGCCAGCAGCATACTCAAGACTGTGTGCCTCGGAAGAGACAAGTCTGATATAGAGTACAAAATCCTTCTTCAGGATAAAGTAGAGCTCCAAAAGATGAACCTTGAATATGCTGACATCGCCATCCTTGCCCTTCTCGATAAGCAGAAGGCACAAGATAAGTTGATGCACCTGATGTTGGAGAGCTGCAGTGAAAGAGAAGAGACATTGAAAGAAATGAGCAGTTTGGTGAGATACATGAGTGACGTCAGGCGAACTTCGCAGAATCCGCCCCGGCTGAGCTCAAATTCCAGCGGAACCAGCTTTCAGCAATGCATGTTATGCGCACCTACAACTTCTACTCATTGATTAGAGGTCGCACGACATGGCATTTTCCCTCGAAATAGTAGTACTGTACTAATAGTTGTACTACTTAGTATGTACCTTTTTGTAAAATAATTTCTTACATGTATTAGAAACTACCCCTCTCCTTTCTGGATGCACCCGGGACATTGTCATCCGGCCCTCTTCTGGACAAACCCCCTCGGGAAGGACAGTATATTTTGTACATTTCGCTACTAGTACTTCTAATTCCACCGCTTATTTTTCTAATCCGTTAAATCGTTAATTAGATGACCAACTGATGGAAGCTGCGATAGATTAGACCAACAAGTGGTGAATTGTGCAAAAGATATGTCCGTGTTTTATGCAAAAGAGTGATATGGGGATCTGGTGGAATCTTGAATTTCCTCTTCAGTGGTAGGCATGCTTCACTTATAGCTGGAGTACATTGCGGACCTGGTGCATTTCGTCAGTACCGATCAGCTATTTTTACTTATCCGGGAAGAAAAGGTAGTACTAGCCTTTTCTGTGAGATGTCTTTTCAGTGCTACGGAGTTGTCTGTTCACTGCTTGCTTTGTCTGTCGGTGACTTTGCCAAGCTGACTTTGCCATGACTTTGGGTGACTGATATGTGGACCACAGTTGTAAGTGACTCAAAGTCACTGACTTTGGGGACTCCTGAATGCTTCGTATATTTCTGACGGTTTCTGAATTATGTACTCCGTACAACTTTTGTAATATTGGTCAAACTAGTTTTGACCAGGGTTTGTGTAGGGTGTTTTTTTTGGTTGGTCCAAATGGTGTTGTGTGGTCCAAATGTGATGTATCATCACACCACCATGTGCCCCCCTCCCCCCACCCCACCCCTAGGTTTTGGTAATGCCATTCTGATACATGCTTCTTAGAAGGAGTACATTTTTTCCGTTAGGGCATGACAATTTTGAAAAATTCAAAAAAAATGGGAAGACAGAATGGTAACATCATTTTCCATGTGATGATGCACCCCTGTGCCAAATTTTGGTTCATTTTAAGAATGTAAGGTGACAAATTACTCGAGGAAGCTAGTTGGAGTAGACGGGCATGATCGGATTGGCATAGGGGATTTACTTTTTGAAGGATGTTATTTTTCATAGACAATATCTGACACAAAAAATAAAATGTTAAGGTCTCATATTATTCTGAATGATTTTGAATTACTTATGACGTTTGGAAGTATTGGTATACATGAGTCCCACATGAAGTTAAATGGTCCAAAAAAAAGTTTCGTACACGTCTCCCAGAAAGTGGAAAGTCGAGTACATGCATGACTTCACGCGTCCACTACTGGATACAGAGAGTCAGAGGCTATAACATAATCGGCCTCATCATCTCTCGCGAGCTCGTCCTCTCCACTCCCCCAACTTGCCTCCCCCACACTGTGAAAACCCCCCATCCACTCACCGCACCTCTGAGGCATCGACTTTCCCGTTTCCAACCACAACAGCATGAAGATAGGTATTGCATACGAGGCGGAGCAATAGGCGACCGCCCACGCAGAGGATGCCTCTACGGTAGTGGCCGTCGCGGTGGGTGAGGCTTCACCGGGCACCCAGGCCGCTCGTCTCCTCTGCTTGTCGGATTCTTCGACCTCGGTCGAAATGGGCGTCCTGGCCGTCACGACGGGTGAGGCTTCACCGGGCACCCATGCCGCTCGTCTCCTCTGCTTGTCTGGTTCTTCGACCTCGGTCGAAACGGGCGTCCTGGCCGTCGAGCAGAAGGTGGATACCAACGTTGTTTATCCCGCCGAAGATGTGCACAGCGTTGCAGGCCACCACGGCGAGGTCTTCCTAGGCCCGATGCTGGACGCGAACCTCGACCCCTTCGACGATTTCGGCCCAAACGTTCAGTTCCAGGAGGATGTTGAGGGTGATGACGAGGAGGTACTTCTCTTTTACCGAAACTGTCCCAACCCTCTTTGTGTCATATTGTTGTTCACATGGTTTGCACGAGCCTGGTTCTTGATTGATTTGATATCCTACCTTGTTCTTGTAGATGTAATTGATTCTACGATTCGTAAGATCAGATTCTAGTTTAATTTCGACTAATCTGCCATGTAGTCACATAATCAATTTATGTGTTCATACTTAGTGGACTTGCAATTGTTGTGGCTTATGTTCATGGTTGTTCATAGGGTTTCTCATGATTTATTACGATTTCTTCTGCCATTTACTTGTTCTACACATTTAATTTTAGGGTTTCTAAGGTTTGATTATGTTAGTGGAGTATTTATTCGATCTGTCATAAAAAACCTGATTATGTAGTACTTAATAATTCATAGGAGTATTCTGATGACATGGACAACAACAAGGTGCGCAGGGACCGGAAAAGCCGCTATGTTCTCAAGCGGCTGAAGGGTGGTGAAATTCGTTTCTGCATGCGCGGGGAGCTATTTTGCCCATTATGTGGCAAATTTCTCTAGAAGGACATCCACAGCCTGATCCAACATGCGATGGGTGTAGGCCTAAGTACATAGGGGGAAACACCGCCCTGCAACCAAGGCCAAGCACGCATCATATGGCCTCTTCCTCCAGAATTACGTCTTGCCTAGCTTGCTCCACGTCAACGCCCCTGCTGCTGGCCCTCATGCTCCTGGTCATGTTTAAAGTTCATATGTGTAATCTTAATCCCTTTGGAAGTTCAGCATTAAACTCTACTAGTACAACCGTGGTGGTCTTGTGATGTAGTACTCTTTTGATGCATTTGTGATGTAGTAGTTTTTTTTGAAATGTATAGTACTATCTAAGAAAAGTACTCCCTCCGATTCACATTCATTTCACATCAAGAAATATGGATCAGAGCGAGGGAGTAAATTAAACATGGCATCTCGTGCATGAAGCTTGACATATCGATCAGGTTGGCTAGAATAGCAATACAATGCTGCTCATTAGGCAAATGCATGCCATGTACTATAGTATACATCTAGTAAAGAAGTCTATACTGACATAAAAAAACTACTTTGGGGATGAGAGTCAATTGGGGCATCTACAATATAGAAAATCTTGCTCGTAGATGATTTTGGCTAAGAGGGTTTTACTCACATTACACGTGCCACTTTCCTTGTCTGCAAAACAAGTTCCAATAAAGGGAGAGGAAAGAAGAGGGTATTGTGGGCGAGATTGAACACCTTTTTTATGTGTTAAGCTGAGGCCTCGTTTAGATGAGGATTTCGACTTATGCCTAACAGCTCAACACACCCACAAATAATTCTGCTTGCGCGCACCACCGTTCATTAAAAATAACAATATTAGCTCGCAAGATTAAGAACGAAGTGAATTTAAGTAACTTGGTAAGCTTTTCAAGCAATATATTCAGAGAAAGAGCACACATGTTCGGCTCAAAATAATCATAAGAGAAGAAAAATAAATCTAAGGCACCACATGGATTCATACCTTGAGTCGACGCTGGCTCGTAGAAGGGCGGCCGCGCCTCGAGGATGCCGGGGACGTCTCCACCTCGGTCTCACATGTGACTGCTTATCGGCGGGTGGTGCGCCGCGCCATGTAGAAGATCTATCAAGAGAGGAGAGCCCGATGACGCTACCGACGCCTCAACCTTGATAGCACCGACCTGTTGCTCCGCACCGAGATGCGCCACGTGCAAGATTTAGCGGATGCACCAATTTTAGAGATATGTCATGATCATTGTAACAAATTTCAACGTGATGATGATTTGATCTTGTACTCGGCCTTGAACATAAGAACTAGTACAATCTCACATTTTTTTATCATTATCCTTTGCGAGATTTAGCGGATGCGCCAAATTCAGAGAAATATCATGATCATGGTAACACAATTTTCAATGTAATGATGATTTGATGTTGCACTCGACCTTGAACATAAGTACTAGTACGGTCTCACAAATTTGTATCATTATACTTTGCAAGTTTTAGTGGATGCGCCCATTTTCAGAGGTATATCATGATCATGGTAAGTTGGTAACAAATTTTCAACGTGATGATGATTTGATTTTGCACTCGGCCTTGAACAGAGGTACTAGTACGGTCTCACAATTTTTTATCATTATACTTGGACGGTGGCCAAATTCAAAATCTCATAGCGGCAAAACTTCCCGCCCACAAAATACAAAAATTTCACACGCTTCCAAATTCCCATTCTACCCCTGTGGAGATGGCAGCAAAGTCGGTTGGTGGGGGGGTCTGCCCGTCATTTTTTGGATCACCACCTCCCTAGCCCCGGATACCCTCCCAAAAAAATTCATTTCCCTCAGTCTCTCAGACCACCCACCGGAACTTCCCAAGTCCCTCTCTCTACCACCTCCACGACCACCGCACCGGAACATCCCCGCCGGACTTCCCTGGCCTACCCGAGCCCTCGCGATCCTCGTCATCCGGCTGCCTGCCGGAGCCGCTTCATCGACGCCGTCATCAACCGGACCGGATCATCCCCGCCGAACCTCGAAACCATATGCTCATCCAGCAGTCTACCGCAGTCGCTTCAGCTGCGGTATCGTCCACCCCACCGGAGCCGCTTCGCCGGATCCGTCGTCCACCGCATCGGATCTAGCTCACCGACACCGCTGTGCATGAACCGGATCTGCTTCACCCGCGCCGTGCATGATCTAAACTCTTCTACTGTCGCTTTTCTATTGCTTGCCTGCAAGTTCTTGTTTAATCTTGGGGGAACCTGTTTGTGCTAACGACGCGCCGTTACGTTTTTGCAGATGAGATGAGTAATCATGAAGTGTAATGGCCGTCTCTCCAACCCCAAGTAGCACATGTAGCGTACTTCATCACCGGATCTATCAACCCCAGGAAGATCTGCTGTGACTCCCACAGAGTGCTTCTCCTAATGTAAGTCCCTTGTTTTAGCGCCATGTTCTGGGTTCAGATGCTTGTTTGTCTGAAGCTCTTTTAGTTCATTCCTAGCTATGACCGTAACACGTTGCTATTTTCTACTTCATTGCTAACTTTAAGCGATTGAACATTTTGGTTTGCATTCCCTGCTCTGTAGATGTAGCCATCATAACTTCTATCTTGCTCAGTCGTTGTTACAAAAATTATAGGAATTATAGTAACATCCTGCTATTATTTAGTTCACGGCCAATTTTAAGTAATTGCACATGTTGGTTCGCATTCCCTGCTCTATAGCTTTTGGCATCGTAACTTCTATATTTGGTTTACATTCCCTGCTCTGTAGATCTAGCCATCATAACTTTATCTTACTCAGTCGTTGTTACAAAAATTATGGCCTGCTACTATGTTGTTTGTGCCAATTTTTTACTCCATGAACATGTTGGCTTGCATTCCCTGTACTACAGGTGATGCCATTGTTTTGTATCTAGTTCATTGTAAGCTAACAAAGTAAGGACTTAGTTTGGCATGCTATCACTCTGCTATCTAGCCTGTAGTACAAATAAACTTGTCATACTACTAGATAATAATTTTGCGTGCCATCTTGTTCTTCAAAAGCTGCATTATTGACTTGTTTCTCTGACTTGGCATGACGCTCACATATGGAAAGCTGAACATATTGGTTTGCATTCCCTCTTATACAAGTTCACAGGTGATCCCACTATATTCTGTATCTGGTCCATCCTAAGCTCCAACATTAACTATCCTCTATGTGTTGCTCATTACAAGTTTATATCCCGAAACATCTTGATTTGCATCCCCTTCACTATAAGTTCAGGAGTATTATTTAGTTCACGGCCAAAATGAAGTAATTGCACTTGGCACATGTTGGTTCACATTCCCTCCTCTTTAGCTTTTGCCATCGTAACTTCTATTTTTGGTTTACATTCCCTGCTCTGTAGATGTAGCCATCATAACTTCATCTTGCTCAGTCGTTGTTACAAAATTTATAGCCTGCTACTATGTTGTTCATGCCAATTTTGTACTCCCTGAACATGTTGGTTTGCATGGGACTCGACAGTAGTAAGTCTGCTGTTTCATTCTAACATGCTCTGTTATATTGGCTGTTGGTATGCGGCATGCACTCTTTGTTTGCTTATTGTGCGCATTACAATGATCTTGTTATAACGACGAAATGATGAGTTCCAAATTCTTTGGCAAACAATATTGCAGTGTCTTTGCGTTTCCATTGTTGCTGTCTTAACTTGTAATGTCTTTGTTTCAGATATAGGTGCTGCATGGACAACTTAAAAGATTGCCGGATCGCTTCATTGTATTGCTAGGTTTAATTACCATTCAATTTCTCTGGGTTCTGTAATATTTTTTCAAAGCCTTGCAGCTGATGTAATATTTAGTTAGTTTTTATAGTTCTTTCGCGCATTTTTTCTTTGGTGCTTGTGGTAAGTGAGGCTATCCGACAGAAATCAATGCTGCGTAAATATTCTCAGTATCTAAATCACGAATTCCCATCCCTTAAACGGCCCAATTAAGCGAAATCACATATGTGCCTGCTCGCAAAATCCTAAAGCGCCTATTATGCCGGCATATAAACAGCAACTAAACGGGCTGGCCCACTTACTTATTGGGCCAGCCCATTTGATTTACTGTGGACCCCACACTCTAATTGGGCCGGCCCACTTGCTTTAAGGTGGACCCCACCCACTACTGGGCCGGCCCACTAACTAGTTGGGCCAGCCCAATTGCTTTTGTGGTGGACCCCACATACTAAATGGGCCGGCCTTTAAGACGAAAGTGGGCCCACCTCTGTTTTTGGCCCGCCCACCTCCCGTTGGCCGGCCCACTTGCGCTATGGTGGACCCCACGTACTAAATGGGCCGGCCTCTTTTGGAAAGTGGGACCCACTATTGCGGGCCCACCACTAGCGTGTTGGGCCTTACTTGCTATATGGTGGACCCCACATACTAAATGGGCCGGCCCTTTAAGACGAAAGTGGGACCTACCTGTGTTTTTGGCCCGGCCACCATCTTGTTGGGCCGGCCACTTATGGTGGACCCCACATACTAAATGGCCGCCCTTTAGCGGAAAGTGGGACCCACTGTTTTTGGCCCGCCACCATCTTGTTGGGCCGCCCACTTGCTATGTGGTGGACCCCACATACTAAATGGGCCCCTTTAACCGGAAAGTGGGACCCACTGTGTTTTTGGCCCGCCACTATCTTGTTGGGCGGCCCATTTGCTATATGGTGGACCCCACGTACTAAACGCGCCCTTTAACCGGAAAGTGGGACCCACCTGTGCTTTTGGCCCGCCACGGCTTGTTGGGCTTTCATTTGATCTAATGTGGACCCCATGTACTAAATGGGCCGCCCGAGAGCGGGAAAGTGGGACCCAAATGCTAATTGGGCCGCCCACTAACTTCTTGGGCCGGCCCAGTTGCTTTAATATGGACCCCACTTTGTAAATGGGCCGGCCATACCAAGAAAGTGGGTCCCACATGTCTTGTGGGCCGGCCCTTTTGCCTGTTGACCGGTCAAACGAGTGCATTCGCCCGGCCCACATGCTTAGTGGGCCGGCCCATTAAAGTTTTGACCAGTCAACCTTAGAGGTTAGGCCCGGCCCACGTAACTAATGGACCAGCCCAGCTATATAGTTGACCGGTCAAACTAAGTCAGCTGGCCCGGCCCGCTTAATGGGCCGGCCCGCTTAAGACGTGGCAGGCCTCGTGTGGGCCTACCATCTACCACGGGGTTTCAGCCGGTTAACGCCGTTAACTGCGTTAACGGCGTGGCCACGTGTCAGTTTGCATGACGTCGCAGTCAACGGGCTCCCGGAAACACTTGGGCAACGGTCCGATTTTCCGTGGCGGAAGGGCGCCCAAGCGCGACGGACCGAAAAAATCGTCGTAGGACTTTGCCTGACGCAGTTTCCACAACAGAACCCATATCGTCGGGTTAGGCCCATGGGCGACGAAAAATACCCCTTAGCGGACGATTTTGAGACGTTGTCTATCAGAACTTTTCTTGTAGTGGAAGTTATTGTTGCTGCAATCTTGTTGTGTTTAATGCTTGTCACTAGTGCACGAGTGGCATGATCTTAGATTTAAGCTCTATAATTATTGCTTAGATTGTATCTACAAGTTGTTTGCACATGTCTATGTCCGGAACCCGAGGCCCCAGAGTGACAGCAACTGGGATAACTGGAGGGGATGGCTTAGATATGAGGATCACATGTTTTCACCAAGTGTTAATGCTTTGCTCCGGTGCTCTATTAAAAGGAGTACCTTAATTACTAGTAGATTCCCTAGAGGCCCGGCTGCCACCGGCTGGTAGGACAAAAGATGTTATGCAAGTTTCTCATTGCGAGCACGTATGACTATATATGGAAAACATGCCTACATGATTAATAAACTTGATGTTCTGTCTTAATGCTATAATAATTATGTCAATTGCCCAACTGTAATTTGTTCACCCAACACTTGTTATTGGAGAGTTACCACTAGTGTAGATAGCTGGGAACCCCGGTCCATCTTTCATCATCAAATACTCACTCGGTCCTATATGCCATTAGAAGTAGTATCAACTATTTTCTGGTGCCATTGCCTCTGTGTTACTGCTACTGCTGTTGTGTTACTGTTACTATTGCTCTCATATTACTGCTGCTTTCACATCACCCCTGTTACTAGTGCTTTTCCAGGTGCAGCTGAATTGACAACTCAGTAGTTAAGGCTTATAAGTATACTTTGTCTCCCCTTGTGTCGAATCAATAAATTTGGGTTTTACTTCCCTCGAAGACTGTTGCGATCCCCTATACTTGTGGGTTATCAGTAGCATTACAATAAGATGATCTTGATCATGATAGGCAGCTCACAAGATCTAAACATGATGGTACAAGAGGAGAAGACAACCATCTAGCTACTGCTATGGACCCATAGTCCAAGGATGAACTACTCACACATCAATCCGGAGGCGGGCATGGTGATGTAGAGCCCTCCGGTGATGATTCCCTTCTCCGGCAGGGTGCCGGAGGAGATCTTCAACCCCTGAGTTAGTTGACGGTGGCGCGTCTCTCGGAACTGTTCGTATTTTGGCTCTCGATACTAGGGTTTTCCGAGACGAAGGAATAAATAGGCGAAGGGGCAGAGTCGGGGGAGCCGGGGGCCTCCCCATATGCGGCGCGGCCAGGGGTGCCGCGCCCCCCTATGGTGTGGGCCCCCGTGGCCTTCCTCGACTCCTCTTCGGTCTTCTGGAACACTCCGTCGAAAATAAGGCCGTGGGCTTTTTTTTCGTCCAATTCCGAGAATATTTGTAAACTAACTTTTCTGAAATCAAAATCAGCAGAAAACAGGAACTGGCACTATGGCATCTTGTTAATAGGTTAGTCCCGGAAAATGCATAAAAACATTATAAAGTGTGAACAAAACATGTAGGTATTGTCATAAAACTAGCATGGAACATAAGAAATTATAGATACGTTGGAGACGTATCAAGCATCCCCAATCTTAGTTCCTACTCGTCCTCGAGTAGGTAAACGATAAAAAGAATAATTTCTGAAGTGACATGCTACCAACATAATCTTGATCAATACTATTGTAAAGCATATGAGATGAATGAAGTGACTCAAAGCAATGGTCTATAGTTTGCTAACAAAAAGATAATGACTAAACAACTGAATCATATAGCAAAAACTTTCATGAATAGTACTTTCAAGACAAGCATAAAAAAGCATAAGAGTTAACTCATAAAGAAATAGATTCTTAATAAAAGGTTTTGAAGCAACACAAAGGAAGATTTAAGTTTCAGCAATTGCTTTCAACTTCAACATGCATATCTCATGGATAATTGTCAACACAAAGTAATATAATAAGTGCAATAAGCAAGCATGTAAGAATCAATGCACACAGTTGACACAAGTGTTTGCTTCTAAGATAGAAAGAAGTAGGTAAACCGACTCAACATAAAGTAAAAGAAAGGCCCTTCGCAGAGGGAAGCAGGGATTAAATCATGTGCTAGAGCTTTTCAAGTTTTGAAATCATATAGAGAGCATAAAAATAAAGTTTTGAGAGGTGTTTGTTGTTGTCAACGAATGGTAGTGGGCACTCTAACCCCCTTGTCAAACAGACTTTCAAGAGCGGCTCCCATGAAGGACGTTATCTCTACCAGCAAGGTAGATCATCCCTCTTCTCTTTTGTTTACACATGTACTTTATTTTTATTTATAGATGACACTCCTCCCAACCTTTTGCTTTCTCAATCCATGGCTAACCGAATCCTCGGGTGCCTTCCAACATTCACATACCATGGAGGAGTGTCTATTGCAAAATTAAGTTGCTTACTGATAAATCAGGGCAAAACATGTGAAGAGAATTATTAATGAAAGTTAATTAATTGGGGCTGGGAACCCCGTTGCCAGCTCTTTTTGCAAAATTATTGGATAAGCGGATGTATATGCCACTAGTCCATTGGTGAAAGTCTGCCCAACAAGATCGAAAGATAAAAAACCACATACTCCCTCATGAGCTATAAAACATTGACACAAATAAGGAGTAATAAAGTTTTGAATTGTTTAAAGGTAGCACATGAAGTATTTACTTGGAATGGCAGAAAAATACCACATAGTAGGTAGTTATGGTGGACACAAATGGCATAGGTTTTGGCTCAAGGTTTTGGATGCACGAGAAGCATTCCCTCTCAGTACAAGGCTTTGTTGCTCAAACACTTTTACCAGAAAATATATAGACCTTAGAGAGACCAATCATGCAAACCAAATTTCAGCAAGCTCTACGGTAGTTCTCCACTAATAGGTTTAAACTACATGATGCAAGAGCTTAAACATGATCTACTTGAGAGCTCAAAACAATTGCCAAGCATCAAATTATTCAAGACAATATACCAACTACCACATGAAGCATTTTTTGTTTCCAACCAAATAGCAATAAGTGCAGCGGCTTTCAGCTTTTGCCATGAACATTAAAAATAAAACAAAGAACACAAGTGTTCAAATGAAAAAGCGGAGCGTGTCTCTCTCCCACACAAGCATGTTAGGATCCGATTTATTAAGAAAACTAAAATAACAAACGAGAATAAAAGCACACGGACGCTCCAAGTAAAGCACATAAGATGTGACGGAATAAAAATATAGTTTCACTAGAGGTGACCTGATAAGTTGTTGATGAAGAAGGGGATGCCTTGGGCATCCCCAAGCTTAGACGCTTGAGTCTTCTTGAAATATGCAGGGATGAACCACGGGGGCATCCCCAAGCTTAGACTTTTCACTCTTCTTGATCATATTATATCATCCTCCTCTCTTGATCCTTGAAAACTTCCTTCACACCAAACTCAAAGCAATCTCATTAGAGGGTTAGTGCATAATCAAAAATTCACATGTTCAGCAAGGACACAATCATTCCCAACACTTCTGGACATTACCCAAGGCTACTGAAATTTAATGGAGCAAAGAAATCCACTCAAACACAGTAAAAGAGGCAATGCGAAATAAAAGGCAGAATCTGTCAAAACAGAACAGTCCGTAAAGACGAATTTTTCGAGGCACTTAACATGCTCAGATGGAAAATCTCTGAATGAAAGTTTTGTACATATCTGAGGATTACTCATGAGTTTTTCAGAATTTTTAGATTCTTCTACAGAGAGAAAAACTCAAATTCGTGACAGCTAAAAAATCTGTTTCTGCGCAGAAATCCAAATCTAGTATCAACTTTATATTAGAGACTTTACTTGGCACAACAATGCAAGAAAATAAAGATACAAAGGTATTGCTACAGTAGTAACAAGCACCTTGACTCAAATATAAAACAAAAATTGCAGAAATAAAATAATGGGTTGTCTCCCTTAACGCCTTTCAGCTAGGCGCAGAAAGTGAAAATCAAGTAACATCAAGAGAAGAAGCATCAACATCATAATTTGTTCTAATAATATAATCAAAAGGCAACTTCATTCTCTTTCTAGGGAAGTGTTCCATACCTTTCTTAAGAGGGAATTGATATTTAATATTTCCTTCTTTCATATCAATAATAGCACCAACGGTTCGAAGAAAGGGTCTTCCCAAAACAATAGGACAAGATGCATTGCATTCAATATCCAAAACAACAAAATCAACGGGACAAGGTTATTGTTAACCGTAATGTGAACATTGTCAATTCTCCCCAAAGGTTTCTTTATAGAATTATCAGCAAGATTAACATCCAAATAACAACATTCCAAAGGTGGCAAGTCAAGCATATCATAAAGTTTCTTAGGCATAACAGAAATACTTGCACCAAGATCACATAAAGCATTACAATCAAAATCATTGACCTTCATTTTAATGATGGGCTCCCAACCATCTTCCAACTTCCTAGGGATAGAAGCTTCAAGTTTTAATTCCTCTTCCCTAGCTTTAATGAGAGCATTTGTAATATGTTTTGTAAAGGCCAAGTTTATAGCACTAGCATTAGGAATTCTAGCAAGTTTTTGCAAGAACTTAATAACTTCAGAAATATGACAATTATCAAAATCAAAACCATTATGATCTAAAACAATGGGACCATTGTCCCCAACACTTTGAAAAATTTCAGCACTTCTATCATAAACAGTTTCAGCAGTTTTGCACGCTTTGTAGTAGAAGTAGAAACATTGCCAACACCAATTATTTTACCATTGATAGTAGGAGGTTTAGCAACATGTGAAGCATCAACATTACTAGTGGTGGTAATAGTCCAAACTTTAGCTATATTATTCTCTTTAGCAAGTTTTTCTCTTTCCCACCTAGCATGCAATTCATCCAACATTCTAATATTGTCATTAATTCGAACTTGGATAGCATTTGTTTTAGCAAACTTAGTATCTTTAACTTCATCAGGCATAACTTTCAGTTTTAAAAGATCAACATCAAGAGCAAGACTATCAACCTTAGAAGCAAGAACATCAATTTTACCAAACTTTTCCTCAACAGATTTGTTAAAAGCAGTTTGTGTACTAATAAATTCTTTAAGCATGACTTCAAGATCAGAGGGTACACTCCTACTATTGTTGTAAGAATTACCATAAGAATTACCATAACCATTACCACTATTAGAAGGATATGGCCTATAGTTGTTGTTACCAAAATTATTCCTATAAGCATTGTTGTTGAAATTATTATTTTTAATGAAGTTCACATCAACATGCTCTTCTTGAGAAACCAATGAAGCTAAAGGAACATTATTAGGATCAACATGAGATTTACCATTAACAAGCATAGACATAATAACATCAATCTTATCACTCAAGGAAGAGGTTTCTTCAACAGAATTTACCTTCTTACCTTGAGGAGTTCTTTCAGTGTGCCATTCAGAGTAGTTGATCATCATATCATCAAGAAGCTTTGTTGCAGCACCCAAAGTGATGGACATAAAAGTACCTCCAGCAGCTGAATCCAATAGGTTCCTTGAAGAAAAATTTAATCCTGCATAAAAGGTTTGGATGATCATCCAAGTAGTTAGTCCATGGGTAGGGAAATTCTTTACCAAAGATTTCATTCTCTCCCATGCTTGGGCAACATGTTCATTATCCAATTGCTTAAAGTTCATAATGCTACTTCTCAAAGATATAATTTTAGCAGGAGGATAATATTTTCCAATGAAAGCATCTTTACATTTAGTCCATGAATCAATACTATTTTTAGGCAAAGATAGCAACCAATCTTTAGCTCTTCCTCTCAAGGAGAAAGGAAACAATTTCAGTTTTATAATATCCCCATCTATATCCTTATACTTTTGCATTTCACAAAGTTCAACAAAATTATTAAGATGGGCAGCAACATCATCAGAACTAACACCGAAAATTGCTCTCTCATAACAAGATTTAGTAAAGCGGTTTAATTTCATAAAATTCTGCTGTAGAAGCAGGTGGAGCAATAGGAGTGCATATGAAATCATTATTATTTGTGCTAGTGAAGTCACACAACTTAGTGTTCTCGGGAGTACTCATTTTAGCAATAATAAAAATAAATAAAGCAAACCGAATTAAATAAAGTAAAACAAGTAACTAATTTTTTTGTGTTTGATATAAAGAAAGCAAACAAGACAGAAAATAAAAAGATAATAAACAAAGTAAAGAGATTGATGTGAGACTCCTTGCAGCGTGTCTTGATCTCCCTGCAACGGCGAAAAGTAGCTGACTTGGGAAGCACACGTCAGTTGGGACTTGGGAACCCCAAGAGAAGGTATGATGAGTACATCAGCGAGTTTTCCCTCAGTAAGAAACCAAGGTTATCGAACCAGTAGGAGATGAAGATCACGTGAAGGTTGTTGGTGAAGGAGTGTAGTGCGGCGCAACAGCACGGATTCCGGTGCCAACGTGGAACCTGCACAACACAATCAAACTACTTTGCCCCAACTTAATAGTGAGGTTGTCAATCTCAACGGCTTGCTGAAACAAATGATTAAACGGGTGCACAGAAATGATGTTTGCTTGCAGAAAAAAGAGAACAATGATTGCGTAGGTTGTATTTCAGCCACCACAAATAATGCACACATACATATCATGATGACTATTATGAGATTTACTTAGGGCATTACGACAAAGAACATAGACCGCCATCCAACATGCATATGCCTAAAAGTCCACCTTCGGGTTAGCATCCACACCCCTTCCAAGTTGCAAACAACAGATAAATGCATTAAGTACTATGCGTAATGTAAACAATACAAATATCCTTAGAAAATGCATTGGTATTTTATCCCTAGTGGTAACAGCACATCCACAACCTTAGGGGTTGCTGTCACTCCCCCAGATTCAATGGAGACATGAACCCACTATCTAGCATAAATACTCCCTCTTGGAGTCACAAGTATCAACTTGGCCATCTACTAGAAACGAAGAGCATGCAAGATCATAAATGACACATATATGATAGATCAATAATCAACTTGACATAGTATTCCATATTCATCGGATCCCAACAAACACAACATGTAGCATTACAATAAGATGATCTTGATCATGATAGGCAGCTCACAAGATCTAAACATGATGGCACAAGAGGAGAAGACAACCATCTAGCTACGCTATGGACCCATAGTCCAAGGATGAACTACTCACGCATCAATCCGGAGGCGGGCATGGTGATGTAGAGCCCTCCGGTGATGATTCCCCTCCGGAGGCGCTCGGAGGAGATCTTGAACCCCGAGTTAGGTTTGATGGCGGCGGCGGCTCGGAACTGTTCTGTATTTGGCTCCCGTACTAGGGTTTTCCGAGACGAAGGAATAAATAGAGAAGGCAGAGCCTGGGAGCCAGGGCCTCTCCCCATATGTCGGGCGCGGGTCCCACTGTCGCGCCGCCCCATGGTGTGGCCTCGGCTGGTCTTCCTCGACTCCTCTTCGGTCTTCTCGAACACTCCGTCGAAAATAAGGCCGTGGGATTTTGTTTTGTCCAATTCCGAGAATGTTTGTAAACTAACTTTTCTGAAATCAAAATCAGCAGAAAACAGGAACTGGCACTGTGGCATCTTGTTAATAGGTTAGTCCCAGAAAATGCATAAAAACATTATAAAGTGTGAACAAAACATGTAGGTATTGTCATAAAACTAGCATGGAACATAAGAAATTATAGATACGTTGGAGACGTATCAGGCTGCAGGCTCAACTATTGTCTTCTTGGAAGCACCTAACACATGTTCATATTATCCTCTTATCAAAAGTAAAAATAAGACTTCTGATAAAAGTAGCCCCCGAGAATTTGGACAAATACTTGTATTTGATCAAAGGCTCCCGACATTATCTTATTTGGATCCTCGACATTTCCCCTGTCGCTATTTTGAAAGAAAACCCAGTCGCATTTTTTGTGGCAACGTCAATGCCGACGAGGGCCACGAACTTCACACCTGAAAGGCGAGTCCTGTCACTTCGACATGTGGGTCCAAACTCGCATTCTTGACACGTTATAAGTGGGACACACGTTCCTCTGAATTCCCACTCGCGCTGTAGCACTGTCCCAAGAACTTCAGTAAAATACAATTATACCCGATAATACGTGTGAGGCGCCGTATCTATTTTTATCCAACGGTGCGACCAATCAATTACTTGGTATAAATCTCTCCTTCGTCCTCAATCTTCCCCTTCGCTGCGCCGCTCAACTTTCTTCTCTCTCCAAAATCTCCATTGCTGCCCCCCAAGCTCCTCACGCTTCCGCTCATCTCTACTCTCCCTCAATGCATGCCTGAATGCCACCACGCACCAAGCTCCTCAAGCACACCGCTCCAGGAACCAACATGTCATCAGAGGAGATTGAGATCTCTGGATGGGAGAGATCAAGATCTCGAACCAAGATGTGAGCACCCTCAAGAAGCTCGGGCTGCTGAAGAAGAAGGAAGCGTTGATCTTTCCTGGCGATGAAAGCCTCGACGCCGCATCGGATACTGGGTAAATTTATTAACCACCTCATCCGCGGCCTTTCCACCCCCATCCATGAGTTCCTTCATGGACTGCTTTTTATCTATGGGATTCAGCTACATCAGCTGACCCCTAACTCCATCCTCCACATCTCAATTTTATCACCTTGTGTGAGTGCTTCCTCGGGACCCATCCTCATTGGGGCCTGTGGAAGGCATCTATCTTCACCAAACAGCTCCTCAATATCGCCCCAATGTGGGCGGTGTTGTCATCCGCATCCTGTCCCGACGTCGACTGCTTCGACGTCAAATTCCCCGACTCCGTCCAAGGGTGGCGCAGGAGATGGCTGTACATCCAGGAAGAGCACAACAATTCTCAAGAATACAACATTGCTCCCTTTGATGGTACCGCAAAAATCCTCGTGCGCCGATCCCGGGATCGAAGCACCGTCGAAGAAGAATCGCTACCGATGCTCGATGAAGCGCATCCACGAGCTGCAAAACACCGGCGGGGGAAGAACCCATCGGTGTCCAAATTACCGCCTACTTCCTTAGGATCAGGGTGCAGCCTCTGCATGCTCGCAAATACCCACTTTGGATGTATGCTGGCGAGAAATATGTTGACCGCCTATCCAAGGATCTTTCTATGAAGGACTTGGAGAAGCTCGTCCAAAGTTTTTCCTCGCTAAGCAAGAAAAACGATGTTCCAACCTTCTGCCGCGTGGAGCCGTATAGCGGCAATTACGCCCTTCCCGAAGTAAGTGACTTTTGTCTTTTGAGTTGTAATTTTATTTATCGACTACTTCCTCATCTAATGTTTTATCTTGAGCTTGACCCTGCTTTTTCTTCTTGCAGAACCACCAAATTTTATCTTGCCTTCCCTCTTCCTGAAGGTGGAGAAGTGGATGAGCGAGTTATTATTAATGACGACTCGCAAGATCCCTCTCGTCTCGAGAGTGAAGTCGCAGGATCTCACAAATCCGACTTCCTCGAAAATCGGAATCGGAGCTCATCGAATTAGGCCACTCCCCTTCCGCTCTGTCTCCAAGGAGCAAGAGGAAAAGGGATGAAGTCGAGGATTCTGGCACCTCGAAGCCTACAAAACCTGCTGTCGAAGAAACGTCACCCGAGGAAGAGGGTGCCTTCAACCCTTATGACGATGCAGGCTCCATTAGCTCGTAAGTTTCTTCACCATCATTACTTGTTCCCATCCTCTTTTTTGTATTTATGCCCTCACTTTTCTATGTTGATTGCGGCGAAAACAAAGAAAAGAAGAAACCAGGTCCAAGTGCCTCAGTACCTCCCAAACCTTGGTTCTTCAAGATCACGTGTTGCCAGAATCCTCGATCCCCCTCAGGCCATGGAAACTTCGCATCCTATAGCCAGCCCAGCCCCTTCCACAATAGAGAAGATCGAGGCCGGATGGCCATGCGATTGTTGGGGAGGTCCCTCGACTTCGATTTTGAGATGTTTTCCCGTTAGTCTCGATTTACTATTTTGCTTTGATGCTCTCTTTTGATCATCTCGTCGAGTTTTTCATCTTCTAACCTTTTACCTGACACTATGTACAGCATTTGATGAAGCGCCTCATCACAATTGGTACCCAATTTATTGGGTTTCGCAACGCCACCGAAGATCTGAGGGGTAATATCTTCTTTACTTTGTGTGCTCCACCTTTTCCTCGGTAGAGCTATTATGCATCTGAACTGATTTCTTCCTTTGGATCCTTTTTAGAGGACCTCGAGCAATCAAAAAACATGCTGAATAACTAGCCGCTAAGCTTGAGCGGCTAAAGTCAAAAGAACGAGAAGTCACATCGTTCAAGACCGGAAAAGGCTTCACAAAGCTGAAGAAGCTCTAAGTGATAAGGTCTCTCAACAGGTAGCGCGCGAAAACGCCATCACAGCTCATTTGGAGACTCTGAACCAACGATTTGTTAGTAAGTTTTCACCCTTATTTTCCAAACTTCTGAAATTGGTTCTCCGTATATTTTGACGAGTTTTGCTCCAGCAGGAAGAATGGGTGAATATTTCACCTTGCATGCGGCTGAGGAGGATCGACTTCTCGACACCCTCTCAATCCTTGAGCTGCAAGGCGATCTGGCGCGCACCAATATTTCCGATGCGCGGCTGCGTTCAGCGCCTCTTCCCCCATTTCTTCCCACACATAAACACAAACTTTCTCCTTCCAGCTTGCTGTGCGCTTCCTTCCTGAAGAAGACCTTGCGTTGGCTTATCGACAAGAGAACCTGAAGGTCGGAGTTGAAGGAACCATTGCTCTGGTTGCCGATAGCCGCCAAAATGTCGACTGGGCAAAGGTTGGCGACCCCAGGGAATGAACACGGTAAAGTGGAAGACTTTGGTGAAGGTGCGGCCTCACGAAGAAGATCCTCAGCTTCCTAGGGCACAAACCTTCTACATCCACCAGCATTGCCAAGTTGGAGGTCAAGTAGACCATCCTACCTCTTTGTATTTCTTTTCCCTTTTGTAATTGTCACTATCCTTATGATTTGCGACTACCTTAGGAACTAGCTTTGTGAGGGGCCAAATTAAAATATCTCATCCATCAATGAAAAACGATGACTTTTTTAATGATTGATATCGACGTTCCTTCTTCCGTTTGTATTTGATAACTATTCGTGGCGGTGGACCATCCTCTGCTTGTCCTGTCCCGTCTCGCTCTGAACAAACTCATGGCGATATTTTGCCAGACGATTCTTTGGGTGCTAACTCAGCTCGACAAGAGATGACTGAACTTCGACAACAACTTCAGGCCATGAAGAAACAAGTCATCACTATCATGGACCAATCCCGTAAATCCTCCGAACGCGAAAAATTTGCTCTTCGACAAGCTCAAGAAGCATTGGAATTGAAAGAAACTGCAGAAGCTGAAGCTTTATAGCTGAGCTGGTGATCAACGCAAGTGAAGATATGGCTGGTACGTTACGCTTTTCCTTATTTTTTCCTCGACATTACTTGTATATCTTGTCATATGTCAACTCTTCTTTTTTGGTCCTAGGTTCCTTTGTTGATGCTTCTGCTGAAGATCAACGCGTTAACTGAGGGGTTGAAATCCTTCTCCAACTTGCCAAAGAAAACGGTGTTAATTTATGGGCTAGCAAGGATCGCTCCCGACAAATTGTCCGATTCCAGGATCATGCTGCTCAGGTTCGAGAATTTCTTGAGTTCTGCACGAAGACACTGGGTCAGGTCTATAACGCCATGTTTTCTCGGAATACTCAGCCTAAAACTCTTCCTGAATTGATGGAAAAATTCAGGAGTATTCATCGAGTCCATGGATTTGTGAAGGCCCAGTTAACGGCTGGTGCTAGATTTTCTTTGATCATGTTGCAAATCTGCTACCCGAAGTTAGATATGTCCAACATTGTTGATCAATGCCACGCAGTATAAGAAAAAGAAAAAGGAACATCGACAAGATCAACGATGCGGTGGCACCCGTAGCTGAAGAAATGATTGAAGATCTTCTCCGGATGGATGCTGATTTCTTCAAGGAGTATCATTATGCTGATACTATGGGTGCTTCTGAGGAAGATGAAAGAATAAACATAGATAATCTTATTTGATCCCTTTCTTTCTCCTGCTACCGAACTTTATCTAAAGAAAGAAAAATTCTGTATATTGCGAGAAGCATGTACAATAGAAATAAGTTTGTTTGTTTTTTTATTTTCCTCAAGCCCCCGAGTGTTTTCGGTGTATGTATGTTTATTAATCGCGAGGTATTTGAACCAAAGAGAATAATTTTTGGAGTTATATATTGTAAGGATCAAGTATATATTGCTTAAATTTTCGGGTTGTAAGCCCCCGAGCCTTGACAAAGAAGATGTATATCACCAATAATTTTACTATATTGCAGCATCGCGAGCCTGCCTCATTAAAAAACTTTCAGCCCCACTCGGTGCCCCAAAGGAAAAGAGTGCGTCCCGAAACTCGCGAGCGTTTCAAGACATTGTATATTTACATGTATAGCTCTATTTTGACTTCTACGCGTAAAAATCCTAAGTTGCGCCACGTTCCAGGGGTTTGGCTCCTCCACCCCTGTCTTCTTGTCCTTAGCCGGTATGCTCCTCCTGGTATCACTTCGGTGATGATGTATGGTCCTACCCATGGTGACCTCGAATTTTTCATGGCTATCCCGTAAGTCAAGAACTAGGTTGCCAACTTGGAAGGACCCTGGCCGTAAAACGTTGACTATGGTAATTTTTCGTGTCCTCGCTCGATATTTGGTGACTCTGAAAGCACCATCCCAGCTTCACGAGTGCATAAACATCGTCCTCCAATTCCTTTTTCGAAGTTTCCTCATTATATTCCGCCACTCTCGGATAATTGTGTTCTATTTCTATCAGGAGCACCGCCTCGGCTCCATGAACCAAAAAGAACGGAGTTTCCTGTGTTGCTGTATTGGGTGTTGTCCGTATGCTCCATAGCACGCTAGGCAACTCATACGCCAAGTATGTCGAAGCTTCCAATGGTGTTAACAACCGTTTTTGATACCGCTGCGTATGATGCCGTTTCATTTGGACTAGCTGTTTATGCGGGTGCGCCACCGATGCTAAGTGTAATTTGATGCCTACCTCCGCACAATATGTCTTTGAATTCCTTAGGAGGTAAAATTGTCGCCGTTTGTCCGTAACAATGTTGAGACACCAAATCGAAAAACTGGTGCCCTGATGAAGCTTACCACCGAGGCCGCATCTCGCCAAGTTATTTACACCCGCCTCAATCCATTTAGTGAATTTGGTCTGGACAAAATGACAGCATATATATACGTATCCTCCCGGCGTTCTTGCAATTTCCCCACTATAAGCCCAGACCCCATTGTGCGAAAGGCCACGACATAATGGTATTGCATCGCCCGCTGTCGGGAGAATGAGGTTTTGTCAAACCTTTGGCACGCACTACAAAAGTGTACTATATCTTTGCCTTCTATTGTAGTTAGCCAATAAAACCTGCCATGAAAATCTGCTATTGTCATTGATTGCATGGTGGCCACATATTCCTTCGTGTACATCCTTTAATATGACTCTTCCTTCCTCGGGTGTAACGCACCTTTGCAATACTCCGAGTAATTCGCTTTGTACAGCTCCCCCTTGACCATCAGAAGGCTTAGATCGTCATCAACTCAAGCCTGCTTCTACCGATCTTCTGTATTTCCTTCCTTAGGATATATGCTACGTAAACTTGCATCCAAGGAACTTGCACCATCATAACCTCGTGTGGTTCTTCTTCATCTTCCGATATATTTGCTTTTGGGACAGCTGGAGCCCCCCGAGTCCTTCTCAGGCTTCTCTTTCTTCTTCAGCTACGTTGGTGTTTTCCTCGCCTTAGTTGATCTCTCACTTATTTCCTCCCAAAATACGCCAGGTGGTATTGCTAAGCACTGTGACCCGATATTTGCCAAACATCAGTGCTGAGTTCATGATATGGTTCACTTCGCATCCATCAAACATTTTCTCAGTTCATTGTATACCTCCTTGCATGCTATCATGTCTGTATTGTGCACGCATTGATTCATCATGTTGAGCAACCAATTGGAGCCAAAGATTTTCACGAGTTGCTCCACACGCTTTGCCATCTTCATCCCATGTATGAGTGCTTCATATTCTGCCTCATTATTGGATGCATTAAACGTCATCCGCAACACATATTTCATCTTGTCTCCTTGGGGTGACACTAATATCACGTGTGCTCCAGCTCCTACTCTTTTGGACCCGTCGGTTCATGGCCAAGTACTCGACAAATCTGGGGGTCCCGTGTTTTGCGGCTCCATCCGTTCTCGATGAAGTCAGCAATTGATTTATTGCTTTTCTTTTTCACGTGATGTCCGAGGAAAGCTCATTCCCCAAAGGGAGACACGGCGTGTAGCTTCTGGATTGTTTAAGATGTTTGATAGAGGTGCCTCATTGACCACTATTATCGGATGTGCCGAGAAATAATTTCGCAGCTTTCTTGCCATATGCCAACTTCTGATAGTGAGGGTAACGTTGTTTTGAAGGCGATAAAAATTCAACGATGAAATACCGACCTCTCGACTCCATGGATTTTCCTTCTTCTTCTCTCACCACAAGAACCGTGCCACTCATGTGGCGATATACGCGGAGATGTTCTTTTCCTTTGGAGCCACGATTGGGGGTGTTGAGATTGTGCGCTTGAGGTTGCTGAAAGCCCTGTACTCTTCGCTCCTCGAACTCTTCTCCTGCTTGATGAGCGCGTAAAAGGGTAGCTTTTCTCCTAACTCGACAATGCTTAAAGCTCGGCGCTCTGTCACTCGTATCTCCTTAAGTTTGGTCGGCTTTCCCATTGTCACAATGGCTTGTATCTCGGGGTTTGCCTCACCCTTCGGCTGACACCAAGTATCCAAGGAGCCTCCCCGGAACACCAAAGGAACACTTCGTCAGGTTGAGCTTGAGGCGAAACTTGTCAAGGTTGTCAAAGGTTTCCTTGAGATCATCGATCAAAGATAACCCCTGCTTTGTTGTAATGATGACGTCGTTAATGTATACTTGAACGTTCTTTCCAATATGCGTGGTGAAGCACTTTTGCATCATCCTTTGATAGGTAGCTCCCGCGTTTTTCAACCCGAAGGGCATCATTCTCTAGGAAAACACACCGTAAGGGGTTATAAAAGCTGTTTTGACCTCATCTTCTTCTTTAAGGCGGATATGGTTGTAACCAGAATACACATCCAGGAAGGAAATACCTTCGCATCCCGCTGTGGAGTCGATAATTTGATCGATCCTCGGGAGGGGAAATTGATCCTTTGGACAATGTTTACTGAGACACGTGAAGTCGATGCACATGCGAAGGGCTATTGTTCTTCGGGACCAGGCGGGTTAGCGACCCATGTGGCCTCCATGTGCAACTCCTGATGAAGTTGGCTTCTCGAAGTCGATTAATTTCTGAAAGCATAGCTTTGCGGTTTCTCAAAACGCCGCAGTTGTCGAATTGCCCAGCCATTGGATCCAAATTAAGGGGGTGCTCGGCAAGTTCCCGGGGTACTCCTGGCATGTTAGCTGGACACCATGCAAAGATTTCCTAGCGCTCACGGAGGAACTCGACGAGCACGCTTTCCTATGCGCTATCCATGTTTGTTGCGATAGATGTCGTCTTCTTAGGATCTGTCGGGTGAATCTGTACTTCCTTTGAATTCTTGGTGGTGTCAAAAGTTTGCTTCTTAAGCGGCCTCCCTCCGTCAGGCAACACATCATAATCAGTTGTTAACCTTGATGCTATATATTGCTGCATCCCAAAAGTTTCGACAGGATGAAATCATTGTCGCACTTATGCGCCCAGCAAAACTACCCTTTACGTGATTGGTCCCTTGGGTCTAGGGAGCCTCCACAACAAGTATGTGTAATGTGGTACGCCATAAACCTGGCGTATGCTGGTCGTCCTAATAGAGCATGATACTGCGACGGAAAATCCACAACTTCGAACTCCAGCTTCTCTCTTCTGTAATTTTCTCGGGTTCCGAACTGAACGTTGAGGTTGATCTTTCCCAATGGATAACTTGGCTTCTCGGGGGTGATACTGTGGAATCGCGTGTCCGTTGGTGTTAAATTCGCCAAGGATATGTTCATCTTCCTCAATGTATCTGCATACATAAGGTTAAACTGCTCCCTCCATCTATGAACACACGTGAAACATCGAATCCTGCAACTGGCAGGATCAGAGCTAACTGCCCTGGTCGTGGAACTTCCTGCGGGTGGTCCGCTATAGTGAAACCAATGTCCTGCCCCGACCTTCAAGTACTCAATCGTTGTGGAGGCATCTTCTCCGCATGTAAAACTTGTCGCAAATCACCTTTTGAGTTCTATTCGAATGTACGCCCTGAATCATTGAAACCGCTCCGTTGGTGTCGATATAAGGACCATTGGTTGGAGCTGCCGCCTTGCAAAATCGATTTCGACTAATTGCGGGAGTGCGGTGGAAGGTGAATCTCACTCCTTTGCCCTGGGGTTCTGTTTCTCGCGTGCATTAGTATGTCCTGCATATATATGCAATGCTTGGAAAGTTCAGCAGTCCTTCTGCAGGACCACCGCCTCTTCCCGTTATCGAGAAAGAAGTGCATTTGGCATGGTCCGTTCAAAAGATCCTCGGGTACGTATGGCCTTGGAACCTCGGCCCACTATTTTGCCCCCGCTGGAACGGGGAGCGTCCTGTGAACCACTGCGCTGCTCATTACTCCTCTAATAATCATCTCGATTATTACTTCCACTATTCCCTCGGAAACCAGCCGCTACTTGGCCAGGGCCATCGTAGTCCGAGAATTGTCGAGAAAAGCGTCGCCTATTTTGATTGTTTCTGTTGCGGTCATTGTCAGGTGACCTATGCCGTTTGTTTTGAACAGCATCTTCTCCATATGCCCAGCGATTCGATATTTCCATGAGCACTGCTATTGTTTTCGGGTTGGTCCTTCCCAAATCCTCGATTAGGTCCTTTCTTCGGATCCCAGCAACAAACGCATCTATTGCTCTTTCGTCAGATATGTTTTCTGCTGAATTTTTTATGATGTTCCACCTCTGGATGTATGTCCTCATTGGTTCATCGAACTTCTGTCTGCGGGCCCTCAGCTGCTCTATTGATGCTGGTTTCTTGCATGTTGTAAGAGCAAAGTTTAAACCCTAAGTTTTGTGTGTTTGATGACAACACTTGAGTAATCTCACCGTGTACCTTGAGTATTCTTGTTAGATTTGCAAGTGCACGGTGACCTCGCTGGACACGTCAAGATGAGAAGACTGAAGAGTAGTTCTTAGGTTTTCCGGTTTTGTGTGTGTTTAGCGAGGTAACATGGTTGGAGAGAAAAAGGGGAGAAAACCAGTTTTAGCCAGGCCGGTACTACCGGTACCTGTAGCGGTAGTACCGCTACCCCTATAGGTACCGCCCCACGGTACCGCTCTGAGTTCTGCGCTGAAATTGACCCACAGCCCATGGTACCGGGTACCGTCTAGTACGGTACCTTCGGTACCATGTGGTACCGCTTTGTGTCCAGTAAGGTTTGGACCCCATTGCGGTACCTCAAGCGGTACCGCGAGCGGTAGTACCGCTCTGCGTCCACGTGGACTAGATCTGTGGAATTCGAACTCAGAGCGGTAGTACCGCTTAGGCAAAAACTGGACATAACGGTTGGATTTGGAGGAGCCTATTTAAGGGCTCCTTCTTCCCCAACCCGATTTTATCTCCTCTCTCTCTCCTCCATTGTTGCTGAGCTTAATCTTTGAGGATCTCCCCAACCATCCAACCAATCTTGCCCAAACTTTGAGGAGTGGTGGAGGAGACCCCGATCTATAGTTCTACCAAGAGAGATTTCACCAATACAAGCTATTCCTTAGTGGATCTTGGTGGTAGGGTTCCTATGGTGGAGCATTGGAGATGTGCAGCTATGGAGGCTAGCTTGGTGATGTACTAGCTCCATAGGGTGTTGGGAGCATCCTTGTGTGTGGAGCTCGCCCCAACCTTGTGAAGGAATCACCGCCTCGACCGGTGCCTTAGTGGAAGAGGGGGAGCACCTTCGTGGAGCTCTCTCGAGGAAGAAGGTGAGGCCTTCCTTCGTGGTGTGGCCGTCTAGTCTCTTGTGTGAGACTAGCACCTCCTCAACGCAGACGTACTTCCTATTGTGGAAGGAACTGCGGGAAACAAACCTCGCCTCGTCTCCGCGCCCTCCGGTTGTCTCGCTCCTTACTCTTACTATCTTGTTGATTCCTTTGCTTGTTGCACTTGTCCTAGGATCATTGTAGGATCACCGCTATCGCTAAAGTTATCACCTTTACCTTCCGTTGCACTAAAAATTGAAAAAGACTAAAACTTGCCGTAGCGCCATTCACCCCCCTCTTGTTCGCTACGATCCATTCAAGTGGTATCAGAGCAAGGTTTTCTTGCTCGGGCTTTACCGCCTAAGAAATGGCCGAACAAGAGACGGTTGTGAATGGGTCACCTTCCCTTGTGCCACCCGCTCCATCATCTCCCGTTGATACCACAACGGCTACGTTGGATGACCTCAAGAAATTGGAGTCATCCATCGTTAACCAAATGAAGGCGATGATGATGGAGTTGGTTGCTCAAAAACCAAACCCTATCGTTGATCCTAAAGCAAGTGCCGAGGATCCCCCACCAAAAGCTAACCCCTTTCCTCTTGTTGATTTTGTCGCGCAATCGACAAAAGATCCACAAAAGGAAGGGCTTGGGGAGACCGGCACTTCAACAAAGGGGAAGGATGAGACACCGGTTGCGGAACGTCTAGGGGGTAATCATGCGGTGCCACCACCAAGTGATTACACCATAAACGTTCCAATACCTATGCCACATATCTTGTCGCATGGTTCACCACCGTTACTTGAGTCAAATAACTTTGAAAATTGGCAATTCTTAATGCGTTCACATGTGCGCAGCGCATCTACCGAGCTTTGCGTATCATCGAGGAGGGCTACTCACCACGAGACCCAAAGAGCTTGACAAGGAGAGATGTGGTGGATGATCAACTCAACGCCACCGCCATCAACATGATTCACATGGCGATCACGCCCAAGGACCGCGCTCATATCCGCTCGCTCAAGACCGCCAAGGAAGCATGGGATAAACTTGAGAAGCTCTTCCTCGGAAATGCAAGCATCCAAAGCTCTCGTTTTGATGAAGTGAACAACATGGCCGACAACTTTGTCATGATTGAAGGAGAGTCCCCCGAAGAAATGTATCGGCGCCTCATCGCTCTTGCCGTACAAATGCAAGATCTTGGAGCAACGTTTGTGGATGACCATTGGATCAAGCGCAAGTTCTACAACGCTCTCCTCCCTTATGAGGAAGTGAAGTTGACGGCCATCCGCCAAAACGCCTCCTTCCGTGCTATGACATCCGATGAAGTTCTTAGCGAAGTCATCGCTTTGGACATCTCCAAGAAGAATGCGGAGGATCTTGTTGCTCGTGCCCACAACTCCCGCAAGCCCAACCTTGCATTGAAGATGAAGGTACATGAAGATAGTGAAAGCGATGAGGATCCCGTTGAGTGGGGACCGGATGATCTCAAGATCAATTATCATGAGCACATGGCTCTCGCCGCCAAGAAATTTTGGGATGGAAACAAGTCCCGAAGCACAAGACCAAGAAGATCACGTGATTCTCCAAGAAGTTTCTCCAAGAGCCCAAGGGAGGGGCAAAGGGGTAGGACATGTTACAATTGCGGCGACAAGAATCATTTTGTCGCGGATTGTATGTTTGAGAGAAGAGAAGATCATGGTGGAAGGCTTATCCGCAAGGACAAGTTCAAGTCACTCTCCAAAGGATTCTCCAAGTTCTCCCCAAAGTCCGATGACGACAAGGTCTCCTTCACCAAGAAGCCTAGAGCCTTCATCATTCGAGAAGAGTACTCCTCCGATGAGGATGAAGAACATGAGGACAAGCGCTCCAACAAGGAAGGAGAGGGAGTGGCCGCCATCGCCATTTCCACTCCCTCTATCTCCCTCTTTGACTCTCCTAATGAGAACCTCGTCACCAACAATGCTCATTGTCTTATGGCAAAGGTATCCACGGAGGTAAAATCCCCTTCCAAACCATCATCTTTGACTAACTCCTTATATATTGATGATGCCACTAGTCTCACCGTTAAACGTGAGATTATGGGTTTGGATTCTTTTCTCACTAACATGAAAGGGGATACCAAGACTCATGTTGGGGCTCTCTTAGCCCAACTTGGTGCGGCACAAGATCTTATAGAGGAAAGGGAGAGGTTGGAAAGGGAAGCGGCAAATGAGATTGCCTCTCTCAAAGAAGAGCTTGAAGAGGCACAAGATCTTATAGAGGAGAAGGAGAGGTTGGAAAGGGAAGCTGCTAATGAGATTTCCTCTCTCAAAGAAGAGTTTGATGAGGAACGAAATCTGCGCATGTGTCTTGAAGCTAGTGTCATTGTCCTTGAAGATACCAACAAAGCTAAGGTCTTTCAACTCACCAAGGATCGAGAAGATACTCTTGGTTTGGTGGGTGAGCTCAAAAAGAAGATACTCTCTCTCGAGGAAGCTAACAAGAAGAAAGATGATGAAGACCCCAACTCTTGCCATGACGAGCTTGTTGATCAAGTTGCTTCCTTGAGGAAGCACAATGCTCTTCTCTTGGAGGTCAATGCTCTTCAAGAAGAAGCCTTGGATGAATACTACCGTTTGTGCAAGGAGAAGACCTCATGTTGCAACCATGAAGAAGAAATTGCCACTCTTGAGACCACCAAGGCCAAGCTATTGAGTTTGAGTAGCATGCAAGAAGAGTCTTTGGTGGAATGTCTCCGCATGAGCAAGGAGAAGACTACTTGTTGTGATCATGAGGAAGAAATAGCCGCCTTGAAGAGAAGGGAAGCCAAGCTCATGGAGGTCAATTCCATGCAAGAGGAAACATTGAAGGAGCATTTTCCTTTGAGCAAGGACCGTGCATGTTGCACTCATGAAAGTGATATTGCCAAGATGGAGAATGACAAGTGCATACTCATGAAGATGAATGCTCTCCAAGAAGAAGCTTTGATGGAACACTTCCGGGTGAACAAGGCAAAGGAAGTCCAAGTGTTTGATATTTGCCATCCTCACCCGGAGCATGAAGATGAAGTCAATCGCTTGAAGGCCAAAGTTGATAGACTCCAAGTTCAAGCCAAGTACTTGGAAGGAGTCATTGAAGCTAAAGATGGAGCCAAAGAGGGCTCTTGCAATGAAGGAGGAGTGGCTACCAAGCCGAAGAGGAAGAGGAATAGGAGGACCAAGAATAAGAATACCAAGAAGAACATGGAGTTCAATCATGAGGAAGGCGATGCTACTTCAAAAGGGGATGGAGTACTCAACTTCGCCTCGAATGGTTTCGCCGGCTCTAACAACCCTTCTCATGTTATTTTTGTTGATTACTATGGACATATTCGTGCTCGCTTTATTGGTCCTCAAAAGGACAATGTTGATTGGACTATTTGGGTTCCCAAACCCCTTGTTACTAACATGCTAGGACCCATTGAAAAATGGGTACCTAAATCCAAGACTTGATTCCTTGTAGGACTATGCTTCCGGTGGCGCTAAATGGGTGGTTGATAGTGGAGCCACAAGTCATATGACCGGAAGCAAGAATATTGTTGTCGACCTCTAGCCTTCTCACTCTACCGTATCATATGGCGACAACATGTGCTCTAACGTATTGGGTCTTGGCAAGGTGGTGGTAACACCCGACATCTCACTTGTGAATGTCCTCCTTGTTGAGACCCTTGGTTACAATTTACTCTCTGTTCATCAAATTGCTCGCATGGGTCTATGTACTTTCTTTGATGAACATATGGTGGTCCTCTTGTGGAGCAAGACACTCAATGTAGCCTTTGTTGGATATGTAGAGAACGGATTGTATGTTGTTGATTTCTCCGGAAAGACAACATCTTCCGCTCTTTGCCTATTCGCCAAAGGTGACAAGGGTTGGTTATGGCATCGCCGACTAGCCCATGTCAACATGAGGACTTTGCAAAGTCTCCACAAGGGTGGCCACATCCTCGGACTAAAAGAAGATGTCTCTTTTTGTAAGGATCGTGTTTGTAGGGCTTGCGTACAAGGAAAAATGCATGGAGCTCCTCACAAGGCCAAGACTATCATCTCTACCACAAGATGCTTGGAGCTCCTACATGTTGATCTCTTCGGTCCACCGTCTCATGAAAGTCTTGGAGGAAAGAAGTATTGCCTCGTCATTGTTGATGACTATTCACGCTATTGTTGGGTATTCTTCTTCAAGTACAAGAGTGAGACTCAACGGACCATGATGGAGTTTGCTAACCAAGTTCAACGCAAGTACGACAACAAGATCCTCGCAATAAGGAGCGACAATGGAACGGAGTTCAAGAACTACACCTTGGATGACTTCCTCGGCGAAGAAGGAATCCAACACCAATACTCCACGCCATATACTCCCCAACAAAATGGGGTTGCCGAAAGGAAGAATCGAACCTTGATCGAAGCCGCTCGAACCATGATGATGGAATACAAGTCTAACTACAATTTTTGGGCGGAAGCTATCTCTACCGCATGCCACGCTACTAATCGTCTCTACTTTCGCAAAGGTCTTGAGAAGACACCATATGAGATCCTCACCGGCAACAAACCAAATGTGTCATACTTCAAGGTCTTCGGATGCAAATGCTACATACTTGTCAAAGACACACGCCTATCCAAGTTTGATTCAAGAGCTCAAGAAGGAATTTTCGTTGGCTATGCTACGGATTCTCACGCCTATAGAGTCTTCAACAAGTCAAGTGGGCGAGTTGTAGAATCTTGTGATGTGACATTCGATGAAGACGATATATCTTTGGAGGAGCGAAGTGCTTCTTGTGAGAAAGGAGATGCAATTCCCCCGGTTACCGTAGGAAGGATGGGTGTTGGCATTCGCCAACCTCAAGAGCTACCTTCTATGAGTACCGGGGAAGGACCAAGTTCCACCCAAGTGGAGCCATCTACACCACAAGGCCAAGCTTCTTCCGTTGATCTTACAAATGCAAGTCAACCTCTACAACAACCTCAAGTTCAACCTCGACAACTACAACAACAATCAAGTCCAAGTTCACCTCAACAAGCTCAAGAACAACGTTCACCGCAAGCTCATCTACCACAACAACCAACATCAAGTGACCAAGGCCAAGCTTCAAGTTCTTCTCCGAGTGGTTCGGGGATAATCTTTATGGAAAATACTATTCCTAATACCCCCGAGCCATCCGGCTCTCATGATGATGATGCCCCTTTCAACAACAATGGAGGTCAAGGCGAGGACCTAAACCGTGATGAAGGCCAAGAGGACTCACAAGAATCTTCTCCTTTAGCCGACACTCGCCGTGAAGACCCTACTACAAGACACTTGCGCCTCAAGTCTCTTTCCTTGAATAACATCATTGGTGATATAAAGAGCAAAGTAACCACCCGGAGGCAACTAGCAAACTATTGTGAGCACCACGCCTTTGTCTCTATGGAGGAACCACTCAAAGTCAATGATGCTCTCAAAGATCCCGATTGGTTGAATTCAATGCAAGAGGAACTCAACAACTTCAAGAGGAATGATGTGTGGACTCTCATGAGGCGACCCGACCATTGCCGCAATGTTATCGGCACTAAATGGGTCTTCAAGAACAAGCAAGATGAACATGGCATGGTCATCCGCAACAAAGCAAGATTGGTGGCACAAGGCTATTCTCAAATTGAAGGTGTGGACTTTGGTGAAACTTTTGCACCCGTTGCAAGGATTGAGTCCATCCGTATCCTTTTGGCCTTTGCCTCTCATCATGGCTTCAAGTTGCAACAAATGGATGTTAAGAGTGCTTTTCTTAATGGTCCTCTACATGAGGAAGTATATGTGAAGCAACCCCCGGGGTTCGAGGACCCCCATTTCCCGGACCATGTCTTCAAGCTCAAAAAGGCCCTATATGGACTCAAACAAGCTCCTAGAGCTTGGTATGAGCATCTAAAGGAGTTGCTTGAAGACCGTGGTTTCGAAGTGGGGAAAATTGATCCCACTCTTTTTACTAAGAAAGTCAATGGGGAGCTTTTCGTATGCCAACTCTATGTAGATGACATCATATTTGGCTCAACTAACACAAAATTCAATGATGAGTTTGCTATGTTGATGAAAAATAGGTTTGAGATGTCAATGATGGGTGAACTCAAGTACTTTCTTGGGTTCGAGATCAAGCAAATGGGACAAGGCACCTTCATCAATCAAGCAAAGTATCTCCAAGACATGCTCAAGCGCTTTGATATGAAGGACGCCAAAGGCATTGGAACTCCGATGCATCTCAAGTGTCAACTCTCTCTTGACGAGACCGGCAAGGCGGTGGATCCCAAGCTCTACCGTTCGATGATAGGTTCGCTTCTTTACCTTTGTGCCTCTCGCCCGGATATAATGTTGAGCGTTGGTATGTGTGCACGGTTTCAAGCAAGTCCGAAGGAAAGCCACATTGTGGCGGTCAAAAGGATCTTTCGATATTTAGTTGATACCCCACACTTCGGACTATGGTACCCAAGGGACACGGACTTTGCTTTGGTTGGTTTCACCGACTCCGATTGGGCGGGCGACAAGGTTGATAGGAAGTCTACATCCGGAGCTTGTCACTTTCTTGGAAGATCTTTGGTGTGTTGGTCCTCGAAGAAGCAAAATTGTGTCTCCGTCTCCACCGCGGAAGCCGAGTATATTGCCGCGGCAAGTAGTTGTGCTCAAATCTTGTGGATGAGGCAAACCTTGCGGGATTATGGACTCGAGTATAGCAAGGTGCCTCTTTTGTGTGATAATGAGAGTGCAATCAAGATCGCCTACAATCCGGTTCTTCATGGGAAGACGAAGCACATTGAGATAAGGAAGCACTTCATCCGTGATCACATTGCTCGCGGAGATATTGTACTATCCTACATTGGCACCAAGGAGCAATTGGCGGACATCTTCACGAAGCCCTTGGATGAGAAGCATTTCATTGAGTTGAGGCATGAGCTAAATATCATTGATCCATCGAACTTTGCTTGACCGTCGTGCGCACATACCACTCTCTAACTATATGTCTAGATGAAAAGCACGCATGAACATAGGGGGAGTGCGGTTTAAACTTATTGAGCTATCCCTCCCCCCATAATGCATAAAGAAATCCAAAGCATATGCTATTTTTCAATCAAGTGACTAATGAGCTTCATGTTGAGTTGTAGTCGTGAGTCCTAGATACATCTATGCGACCTTACACTACTATACTCTTACACGGTGGCTTCGGCCACCAACCTCCTCCTCGAGGAGTTTTTCGATTCCTTGTGTTTCTTTGTGACCTTTCTTTTTGTCCTTCTTCTTTACTTTCTTTTTCTTGTTTGAAGGACCTCATTCAAGCTTGTTTTTCTCGCGATTTTTGCAAGCTTGGTTGTATGTTCTTTTTCTCCATCCTTCTAGTTTCTTTACCCTCCTTTTTGGTGTTCCGATGCCAAAGGGGGAGAAGTTCCTATGTGGATGGGGACCTTTGTTGTTTGTAGCCTTTTGGTTCTAGTTGCTTATCTTTTCTTGTGGCTACATCAACAATCTTATGGAGGCATCTTATGGTGAGTTTGGGTATTCTCAAGACTATGGTATGATAACTTCACCCAAATCTCCTTGTATGATCTTATGTTGCCTCCATATTGTGCATATGCTATTTACGCATGTCAATTATCCGTGTTGCATATGTGCTCTGTTTGTAAAAGCTAGGGGGAATGATGCCTCTAGGACATGTGTATTTGTATTCAAATACATATTCATGATATGCACATGTGTAGGGGGAGCTCCGTCGAGTTTTTGCAAATCTAAGAATCTCATCATAATATCATATGTTATTGTAAAGTCTTGTGTTGTCATCAAACACCAAAAAGGGGGAGATTGTAAGAGCAAAGTTTAAACCCCAAGTTTTGTGTGTTTGATGACAACACTTGAGTAATCTCACCGTGTACCTTGAGTATTCTTGTTAGATTTGCAAGTGCACGGTGACCTCGCTGGACACGTCAAGATGAGAAGACTGAAGAGTAGTTCTTAGGTTTTCCGGTTTTGTGTGTGTTTAGTGAGGTAACATTGTTGGAGAGAAAAAGGGGAGAAACCAGTTTTAGCCAGGCCGGTACTACCGGTACCAGTAGCGGTAGTACCACACCTCTACGGGTACCGCCACACGGTACCGCTCTGAGTTCTCTACTGGAATTGACCCACGCACGATTGTAGATCTCTCCTCGGTACTGGAGCAAGAGTGCCGCTTGCGAGCGGTAGTACCTCGCTCACGGTGGTCGGCCACACCGTGAACTCGCATGAGTACCGTTGTGGTACCGCCGTGGTACCGCTTGTGTCCAGGAAGGTTTGGACCCCATTGCGGCACTGCGGTACCGCGACGGTAGTACCGCTCGCGCCCACGTGACCAGATCTGTGGAATTCGAACTCGCAGCGGGTACCGCTTGCCCCAAGCGGTAGTACCGCCAGGCAAACCGGACATAGCTGCTTGGATTGAGGAGCCTATTTAAGGGGCTCCTTCTTCCCAACCCGATTTTATCTCTTCCCTCTATCTCTCCTCCATTGTTGCTCGAGCTATCTTGAGGATCTCCCCAACCATCCAACCAATCTTGCCCAAACTTTGAGGAGTGGTGGAGGAGACCCCGATCTATAGTTCTACCAAGAGAGATTTCACCAATACAAGCTATTCCTTAGTGGATCTTGGTGGTAGGGTTCCTATGGTGGAGCATTGAAGATGTGCAGCTATGGAGGCTAGCTTGGTGATGTACTAGCTCCATAGGGTGTTGGGAGCATCCTTGTGTGTGGAGCTTGCCCCAACCTTGTGAAGGAATCACCGCCTCGACCGGTGCCTTAGTGGAAGAGGGGGATCACCTTCGTGGAGCTCTCTCGAGGAAGAAGGTGAGGCCTTCCTTGGTGTGGCCGTCTAGTCTCTTGTGTGAGACTAGCACCTCCTCAACGCAGACGTACTTCCTATTGTGGAAGGAACCGCGGGAAACAAACCTCGCCTCGTCTCCGCGCCCCCGGTTGTCTCGCTCCTTACTCTTACTATCTTGTTGATTCCCTTGCTTGTTTGCACTTGTCCTAGCATCATTGTAGGATCACCGCTATCACTAAAGTGTTCACCTTTACCTTCCGTTGCACTAAAAATTGAAAAAGACTAAAACTTGCCGTAGTGCCATTCACCCCCCCTCTTGTTCGCTACGATCCATTCACATGTGGATAGATTTTTTTTCACAAACATGTCCTCGAAAGTTTCCCAGTTGTCGATGGATCTTGCTGGTAGCTTTTTTTATCCATGATCTTGCGGCTCCGCTTAGGTGAACTTGGATACTCTGCATGGCAGTTGCTTTAGTTCCACCTGTCAACTTCACTATTTCCAGATAGTTGACTAACCAATCCTCAGGATCTTGCAAACCATCGAACTTCTTGTAGTTGTCGGGTAATTTGAACCCGGACGGGACCCGAGTTTTACGAACTCGTCGAGTAAAGCAAGGAGCCCACACATATCCTCCTCATCTACTTCTGGTGAATGTCGGTGTTCTCTCCTTTCTTGCCATGCTCTATCGACTCGCGCTTGCATCGTTGTATCTCTTGCGTCACCTGTCCTTGGAGGATCTTGGGTTACTACGGCGGGTCGAGGACTATTTCGCCTTGGGGCACCTTCGGGTTGTGCGCTTGTACTTGCGAACGTTGTTCCCATGGCTCCAACTCCTGCCATAGCCATGTTGTACAACGCCTCTCTCGGATCTCCAGGAGGTGGCCTAGATGCCAATATATAAGCCTGAGTTGCCATGTATCCAGCTTCCGGTGTTTTGGGGATAATGTTTCCTCTTGTATCTATCGACATAAAAGACATATCGAGGTTTTGGATCAGATGCTCCCTCTCGCCCTCACGTATATGCTGCAGCTGAGATCTTCCTCTATCACGAGATGCTCTATATCTCCCAAAGTTCCTGATTGTCGACTCTGCTCAGCTCTTCGCCTACTTCACACGGAAGCTGCAGCTTTTCTCTGCTCAAGTATCACCCTTTGTTTTTCCAACTCTCGTCCAGCACGCGCGAGTCTATATTGGCATGCTTGCAACTCCTCCACCGTAGCCGTGGTGGTCATCGGATCTGTTCCGTCCAAGGCTCATGATGCTCTGTCCCAAGCTGCTTGTGAAAGGTGCAATCTCTGGCGAGGTGTAGGCCCAATACTTGCTGCCCAAACCTCACGTGATATCGGGATCGATTTATGGATTTCCCAAATCATCGAAAGCTCGATGTTTCATCCTCTTGACGACTTGCCCACCAATCACACCGAAGGATCGTATGCCGCACCTAGAGGGGGGTGAATAGGTGCTAACCACTTTTAGTTCTTTTTCAATTTAGGTTGACACGAAGGTAAATTCTCTAGATATGCAACTAAGTGAATTTACCTATATGACAAAACTAACAACTAAGCACGATATAGCTACGCGATATAAAGTAGATAGAATAGGATAGAGGTAACCGAGAGTGGAGCACGCGGAGACACGGAGATGATTCCCGTAGTTCCCTTCCTTTTCAAGAAGGTACGTCTACGTTTGGAGGAGTGTGGTTGCTACGAAAGCCAAACCAACAGCCACGAAGGCTTCACTCAGATCTCCGGTGAGCAACGCCACGAAGGCCTAGCCTACTTCCACTAAGGGATTTCCTCGAGGCGGAAACCGGGCCTTTACAAGGTTCTTGGGGCACACATCCACAACCAAATTGGAGGCTCCCAAATCTGTAACAACACAACAATCAACAACAACACAACAATCAACAACAATCAACTAGGGATCCAAAGAGGAACACTAGCAAGAGGGCCCTCAAGCATATGAGGTGGAAATGTAAATCGCTTCGGTGAGGATGTAGATCGGTGTCTTCTCCTTCGAATCTCCAAAGAACAAGAGCTTTGGTTGGGAGAGGGAGGAGATCTTGCAAATCTTGAGTTCTTGAGGTGGCTCTAATGGTGGTGAGGCTTGGCAGATTGTGCAATGATTGAGCAACTTGTCCCATTGAGAAGAGAGGCTATTTATATGAGTGGAGCTCTTAGATCTGACCGTTGTGGACGATTTTCAGTAACACCGGAAGTTCCGGCCAGGAGGGCCGGAAGTTCCGTCCGGCACCGGAAGTTCCGGCAATGAGGACCGGAAGTTCTGGCAGGATGCTTTCGCGTCAGACGAGCTGGCAGACTGAGTTTGCGGAACTAGGAACTTCCAGCGACCGAAAGTTCCGCCAAGTTCCAAGTTCCGGAATTGTGAAAAACCTTACTGACATACTGAGCCACAATTTGACGTTTTCCGGAACTGCCCGGAAGTTGGGCGGAAGTTCCGCTGGCCGGAACTTCCGGCCTTCTTCGCCGGAACTTCCGGCCAGCTTTCAAAAGCTTCAATGTGAACGGCGTTGAGAAGCCTCTGCATGGAGCATCTGGGCGGAAGTTCCGCCAGCTGGGGCCGGAACTTCCGCCTGAAATGAAAAACCTGCAGAATCTCCAGGACTGACAAACCATACCACCAGCCATGTATATATAATGAAATCTTGTACCTGTCTACATCAACACACATAAAAATATACCTAGTGTTGACATCAAACACACAAAACCCAAAAGGGCGGGAAATGTTCTTTCAATCTCCCCCTTTTTGGTGTTTGATGACAACACAAGTATTTGTAAGGAGCTCCCCCTATATGAGCAACATAAGAAGCTCCCCCTATATCTAGCATCCATTTTCCATGGGTTAGCAAAACAACATAGTGATAAGCATATAGATAGATAGATCATGCACACATAGATAACCATAGAAGACTCACATACGGAGTTTACCATACACATAGATAAGGTTCCATACACATAGATAAGGTTCACAAACCACATAAACTAAGAACATAGTTCGACACCACAAAGATAAATGAAGTCACAAGCGATAAAAATCAAAGACAACACGAGCTTGTGACTCCCCCATGCAAATACCCAACGGAGAGCAACCTAATAAGGTCTCACTCTCCCCCTTTGGCACCAAGGCACCAAAAAGGGACAGGAGGAACTACACGTCCCAAGGGTCGGCGTTAGCCCAGCCGGGAGGAAGATCCGATGGAGCGCCGGGGTAGGGTGGAGTGTGAGGAGGAGACTCGATCTCGAGACCATCTGGAGGGAGAGGAACGCCATGCTGAGAAACCCATTCGGCCTCCAGAGTGATGGTTTCCTCGGATCCGGGAGGAGATACTTCAATGTCAAGAGCCCTCATGATGCGCTTCTGGCGACCCCTAGACTTCTTGGCTTCAACATGCTGCTGATACTGACGGTGATTGACTGCTGAGGTGAGACAAAAGATATGTCGCATGCGGCGAGCAAGCTTAGAAGCCCAACTAGGTGGCTTCTCATCCATGGGGGGAACATCTTCTATGGGCGAGTTGTGGCGCTTGACCCTAAGAACCTTCACTTCATGAGCAGTGATGTTGAGAGGGATAGAGTGAAGCAGAGGAGCCGGACAAGTAGCAACCCAAGTGTCTTCAATGAGCTTCATGATGAAAGGAGCAAATGAAGGAAGCTTTTTCTCCATCACACATGACCACATCTCATTGTAGATGTAGTCCATCACATCAAGCTTCTCACCGGTGCCCTTCTTAGCAAAGGAGTTTGCCATAAGATCCACTTCATATAAATGCAATTCATCAAGGTTGCCACCCTTGGGTCCAATTGTTTCCCGGTAGACACGAAGCATGATGTCCCAAGTAGGGAGAAGATCCGCACTCTTGCCCGGAATACCCCAACCTTTGATATAGAGGTGTTCCAAGACTTCCTTGGTTTGAGCAAATGAACTATCATGACACCTCCAACCATTTGCATCCACGCCCGGAGAGCGAGGGTATCCAAGAGCATTTCCAAAGCTTGCCAAGTTAGCCTCAAGGAGGGTTTCATTAGTCATCCACCGGAAAGTTCTAGCTTCATCTTGTTCAAAGTGAACGGTGGCATAGAATTGTTGAATCAACCCGATGTCGAAGTCCTTGTTGAGCTCCATAATGGGATAGAGCCCAAACTCACCACACATAGCATAGGCTTCTTCAAAGTATCTTGTGGCGGCCATCTTGGTGGTGTCAATGGCGTGTTGAGGGGCTACCCCTTCTTGAAAGGCACATAGACCTCATAAAAGATCTCCTCTTGAGTCTTGTTGTGGAAGCGCTTATCCGTAACCCGATTGTTCCGAGGGTGAGGTAAGGGTTCACATTCCGGAGCTCCTTGTACTCAAGATACTGCATGTTCTTCACCGACACATGCATATTCTTGCCACGAACTGCGGGTGACTTATGCCTTTGAGCTGATTGTTGACGAGCCGTGAGCTTGGATTCGAGTGCGCTCAAGTTCTTCTTCAATCTCGTCCACATGACCTTTGCCTCTCTTCTTGGAGCCACCTGGGATACAACATGAGGATAGGAATGATAAATGAGGGCACACAAACAAGGAGGTCAAAACCAGAGCCTGCACAGGATATTGAGGTCATAGCAGAACAAGCCAGGCCGGAAGTTCCGGTGGGAACCGACGGAAGTTCCGCCCCGGCGGAAGTTCCGGCGCGAGCTGCCGGAACATCCGGCTGTTCGAGGACAACGAGATTTCCCACCAGATTCGCGACAATGGCTTTGTAAACTGTAGTACTTCAACATCCTAAGCAAGATCTAGCAGAGAATCGGCATCTAGAGAGAGTCTACCACAACTTAACCTAGAGTATGCCTTATATTTCATCTAGTGAGGTCTACCCACACATAGAGAGGGAAAAGGCACAAACCGGGAGGAGCCATGGTGGAGGAGAAGGAGAGGATTTCAATCCACGGAGCCGATCCGGCGGAGGTCGCCGGAGGAAGGAGATCTGGGCGGGGGAACCGCCAGCGCCACGAGAGGGAGAAGAGCACGAAAAGATCTGATGTGGGGGAAAAGTGGGGAGCAGGAACTCCCCCCCCGTCCCCGACCGGTTATGTAGGAAAATTGTAAGAGCGGAATTTCCGCTCGTTGGAGCCGGAACTTCCGGTCCCACAAAAATCCCACCGACGGAACAACATCGCAGGAGCCAGGCGCAGGCCAGAGGAATCCAGCCGGAAGTACCGGTCGGAAAGGCCGGAACTTCCGGTGAAGCAGAAAATAGGGCCAGAACTTGATTTTGACAGGAAATAGGTGCACTCGGAGTAGGAAGAGGATATGGCTTGGATGCGATAGGCTTAGGACAGATGAGCCAAACTGTAGGATGGTACATGATCACTCGTCTTTGCAAATAATGCAAATGAAGACCAAAAATGAGCGATTTCCCATAAACACGGAGATGTCAAATAAAATCCAATTTAAGATCCAAACAACTCCAACTCTTCACAAAGAAGTGTGTGGTGGCCTAGGCCACCATATATGAGTGATTTGGCATGGCACCGCGAAGATATATCTTGGGCCCAAACCGTTACTCATCATTGAAGCTCACATATCAACATATGATATAAAGAGAATGATATCTTAATGTTGGCATTATGGGGGAGGGATAGCTCAATAATTTAAACCGCACTCCCCCTATTTCCATGCCCACATCTATACCAAATAAAGTTTTGAGACAAAAGTGTGTTTGCAAGATGGTCAAGCTATACTCCTTGAATCAATGATATTTAGCTCATTCCTCAAATAGCAAAACCTTGCTTCATCAAGAGGCTTCGTGAATATATCGGCAAGTTGATCTTTGGTAGGAACATAGATAAGCTCAATATCACCACGGGCAACATGATCCCTAATGAAATGATTCCAGATCTCAATATGCTTCGTTCTTGAATGTTGCACCGGATTATAGGCAATATTGATGGCACTTTCATTGTCACATAATAGAGGCACTTTGTCACAAATGACACCGTATTCCTTTAAAGTTTGCCTCATCCATAACAATTGAGTGCATCTACTTGCGGCGGCAACATATTCGACTTCGGCGGTGGAGAGAAATATACAATTTTGCTTCTTAGAAGACCAACACACCAAGGACCTACCAAGGAATTGGCAAGCCCCGGAAGTTGATTTCCTATCATCCTTGTCTCCCGCCCAATCCGCATCGGTGTATCCATTGAGAATAAAACTTGAGCCTTTGGGGTACCAAATACCATATCTTGGGGTATCAACTAAATATTGAAAGATTCTTTTGAGAGCCATCATGTGACTCTCCTTAGGAGAAGCTTGATACCTTGCACACACACCAACACTCAACACTATGTCCGGTCTAGATGCACAAAGGTAAAGCAAGGATCCAATCATGGAGCGATATACCTTTTGATCCACCTCTTTACCATTGGGATCAAGTGCAAGATGACATTTGGTAACCATAGGAGTGGCCACACCCTTCATCTCGGTCATCTTGAACCTCTTGAGCATGTCTTGGAGATATTTTGCTTGATTGATGAAGGTCCCTTCTCTCAATTGCTTGATCTCAAAACCAAGAAAGAACTTCATCTCTCCCATCATAGACATCTCAAACCTATCGGTCATAAGCTTTGAAAATTCATCATTGAAAGCTTTGTTAGTAGAGCCAAATCATCAACATATAATTGGCAAACGAAAAGCTCCCCATTGACCCTCTTAGTAAAAAGAGTGGGATCGATTAGCCCAAGATCAAACCCACGGTCTATCAATAATTCTTTAAGGTGCTCATACCACGCTCTAGGAGCTTGTTTGAGACCATAAAGTGCTTTATCAAGCTTATAGACATGGTTAGGAAAGTTGAGATCCTCAAACCCCGGGGGTTGCTTAACATAAACCTCTTCATGCAAAGGACCATTAAGAAATGCACTTTTCACATCCATTTGTTGTAACTTAAAGTTATGATGCGATGCATAAGCAAGAAGGATACGGATGGACTCAAGGCGAGCCACGGGAGCATAAGTTTCCCCAAAGTCAATTCCTTCAACTTGAGAGAAACCTTGAGCCACCAATCTTGCCTTATTCCTCACAACATTTCCAAACTCATCTTGCTTGTTCTTGAAATTCCATTTAGTGCCTATAACATTGTGGCACCCCTTTGGCTTCTCTACTAAGGTCCATACTTTTTTGCGCTTGAAGTTGTTGAGTTCCTCATGCATGGCTTCCAACCAATCCGAATCTTCAAGGGCTTCAAATACTTTCTTGGGTTCCACTAAGGAGATATAAGCATGATGATTGCTAAAGTTAGCCAATTGCCTTCTTGTGGTAACACTTGCCCTTAAATCACCAAGGACCTTGTCATGAGTGTGTTCACGAATTTCAAGGTTCCTTTCTCTTCTTGCTAGACGACGGGCCTCGATCTCCTCCTTGGTTCTTCTTGGCCTTGGAGGTGTCACTTGATCAACTTGATCATTTGTCCCCGTCTTGACCTTCAACATTGTTCCTCAATTTGAGAGTGTTCAACATCATGTGCTTGATCTTGGACATTATGAGACTGCACAAATTGAATGGATCCTCATTTAGTCATCATGAATGCTTGGTTGATCTTGTCCTTGATCTTGCACACGAGAGGAGGGTCTTGTTCTTGTTCTTGGTTGGTGCATCATTAGCTTCACTGTGATGGTTTGTTGATGTTGAGAAGATGAGGTCCACCGTGGTAGAGCATAGTCCTTCCTCGAGATGCCACATGTGTCTCACCGGGGCGGAAAAATCCCACACCCATTCTTACTATGGCATCTTGAGGTATTTCATCACCTGCACAAACATCAACTTGCCCCACTTGGTCATCATTTTTCTTAAACTACACCTTACAATAACCCGAGAGGATACATCAAAGACTCTATAAGTGTGAGACTGGCACCGTAACCAACAAATATACCCTCCAAAGCTTTAGGAGCAAATTTAGATAAACAAACTCCTTTTGATTTTATAGAACACTTACACCCGAACACCTTGAAGTATGAGATATTAGGTTTGTTCCGAGTATTTCATATGGAGTCTTGTTCAAACCCTTGCGGACAGAGCCGGTTAGAAGAGTGGCAAGTGTGGAGATGGCTTCGGCCCAAAAGTTATAGCGGATTTATACTCCGCCATCATAGATCTTGCCATAGCCATAAGAGTCCGGTTCTTCCTCTCTGCAACACCATTTTGTTGAGGGGTGTAAGCAGCGGGATATTGATCCCCTCATCACTAAGAAAGTCATTGAGTGTATAGTTCTTGAACTCGGAGCCGTTGTCACTTCTTATTGCCATTATAAGGAGGTTGTGTTGGCGTTGCACCTCGGTGGCAAAGTCAATGAAGATTTGTTGAGTCTCATCTTTCTTCTTGAGAAAGTAGACCCAAGTGTATCTTGAGTAGTCATCAACAATCACCAAGCAATGTTTCTTCGCACCAAGACTTGCATGAGTGGTAGGACCAAAGAGATCCACATGAAGGAGCTCCAAGATCCTCTTGGAAGAGATAATAGTCTTGCTTGGATGCGGAGAGTCATGCATTTTGCCTTCAACACAAGCCCTACAAACACGATCTTTGGCAAAAGACACATTTTCCATTAGTCCCACAATATGGTTCCCCTTGTGAAGACTTTGCAAAGTTCTCATGTTGACATGGGCCAAGCGACGATGCCACAACCAACCCACATCCGCCTTTCCGAATAGGCACAACGCACTTGTCGTGGTGGTCCCCGAAAAGTCCACCACATACAAGTTGTGTTCGCGATACCCAACGAAAGCGACTTTTAGTGTCTTGCTCCACAAGAGGACCACAATATCTTTATCAATAAAGACGGCGAAACCCATCTTGCTGATACGTCCAAAACGTATCCACTTTCCCGAACACTTTTGCTATTGTTTTGCCTCTAATTTGTGTATTTTGGATACAACTAACACCGATTAACGCTGTTTCCAAGAATTGCCCTGGTGTCTTATTTTGTGCGTAAAATCAACTTTCAGAAAATCCCCGGAAATAATTGCAATGGGCCTATTTTCACAGAAGACCTACGGAGCGAAGACGAGACATGGGGGCCACGAGGGGCGCACACCACATGGCGGCGCGGTGGGTCCCTGGGCCACACCGCCCTATGGTGACGCCGCCTCGGCCAGCCCCCGACGCTCCCCTCTAGACTACTCAAAGCCCTTGACCTAAAAACGCAGGGGGGTTCGACCAATTTGCGAGAAGACATCCAGAACTCCGCCGCCGTTGCGAAACCCAATCTCGGGATCAGAAACTCCGTCTCCACCTCCGGACGGGAATTGGAGGAAATCATCGCCATCATCACCACCGACGCTCCATCAACCATCCATGCTTCCCCCATCCATGTGTGAGTAAATCCCCGCTGTAGGCTGTAGGGGATGGTAGGGATTGGATGAGATTGTTCATGTAATAGCCATAAGATTGTTAGGGCATGGTGCCTAGTATCCGTTGTTGGTACTCTTATGATATTGTTGCAACTTGTTATGCTTAATGCTTGTCACTAGGGCTCGAGTGCCATGATTTCAGATCTGAACATGTTATTGATTCATGATGATATTCATTGTTTTATGATCTTACCTGCAAGTTGTATACACATATTGTTGTCGGAACCCGAGGCCCCAAAGTGACAGAAATTGGGACAACCGGAGGGGAAGGCCGTGATATGAGGATCACATGTGTTCACGGAGTGTTAATGCTTTGCTCCGGTACTCTATTAAAAGGAGTACCTTAATTACCAAGAGTTTCCCAGAGGCCCGGCTGCCACCGGCTGGTAGGACAAAAGATGTTGTGCAAGTTTCTCATTGCGAGCACGTACGACTATACGGAACACATGCCTATGGTTATTTAGTACTTGGATATTGTTTTATTATTATCTGCAAATGCCTTGTCTTGATTATTACATGAGTTATCTTATCCATGCAGCACCCGTTCATCCATCCCTATGCCTACGTATTTTAATCCTGCCGTTTACTATAATCACTAATGCTGTCTTTATTACACTGCTTGCTTATATTTCACTACTGCCATGCTATAAAACTGTTGCTACTGATAAATCTATTGCAAGCAAGTCTGTTTCCAGTGCAATGAATTGACAACCCGTTGTTAAGGCTTACAAATATTCTTTGGCTCCCCTTGTGTCGAATCAATAAATTGGGTTTTACTTCCCTCGAAGATCTGCGATCCCCTATACTTCATGCCAAGGCGGAAACGGAAAGTAAATTGTAACCAAGGGTTTTGACAAGCATGACATCCACAAGAGTAATGTTGTGTGCAACCACAACCTTGCCAAAACCCAATACCTCGGATGTAGAATTATCTCCAAAGGAGACGGTGATATTATTTATATTGGGCCTCAACGCCTTGACGAGGTTCTTGCCGCTGGTCATATGACTTGTACATCCACTATCAAGTACCCATTTTGAACCTCCGGTGGCATAGTCCTACATGAGATCAATTCTTGGATTTAGGTACCCATTTCTCAATGGGTCCTCTTTTGTTAGCAACAAGGGTCTTTGGGACCCAAATAGACCAAGCAATATAACCATCATATGGGCCAACATATTTAGCGTAAACATCACCATAATAATCTTTAAATAGAACATAGTGAGGATTAGCAATTCCCGCATCATCATCATTAATGATGTTGGCCTTAGGGGCTACATCATTGGTGATAACCTTCTTTTGTGCGGGCTTGGTTTTCTTCTTGTTAGCCTTCTTTGCCTTGGCACCATAACCAAGGCCCTCCTTCCCATTGTTTGACCTTTGCTTACTCAAAAGATCATCCAAGAAAAGTTTACTTTGGGGAGAGGAGGCCTTAGCAAGTTCATCCTTCAACCTAGCATTTTCCTCAATAATATTTGCATGATCACATGAAGGAGTAGAGGTACTAGGTATGTCATATGAAGCAAGCCTAATTTGAAGTTGCTCATTAGACTTGGAGAGGAGAGAGTATTCACTCTTCAAGGCTTTGTGAGCCTTGTCTAGTTCATCTAGATCCTTCACAAGTTTCTCATCATCAACACCAAATTTGGCCTTTTCCTTTATAAGAACTTTAGTCTTAGCTCTAGTAAGATCTCTAGCTTTAGTGAGCTTGTTAATTTTATCTTGAGGATCTTCAAGATTTTCTAGCTTCTCTTCAAGAGAAGCTATAGTTTCTTGTCCTTCCTCGAGGGCATTTTTAAGAGCATAAATTTCAAGAGAGTCTTCTCTCTCTATTTGACATTTTTTCTCAAGGGTATCATCTAGTTGAGCTAGACGAACCATGAGATTTGAAACATGCTTTTTTAGTGTCACCTTTCAAGTTAAGAATGAACTCATCAAAGTCAAGCATTTCTTGTTTCACTTTTAGACTAGCATGATCAACCCCTAGGTCATTTGATATGATAGGCATAGAGGGGTTGGGGGATGATACCTCGGAAGATTTAGCCATGAGGCAACTTTCTTCCTTCAAGTGAATGTCTTCATTGGGGAATTCATTTGGTGATGAAGGGTTGGTGGAGAGAGAAGCAAGAGCAACCAATCCATTTGAAGTTTCATCTTCTTCTTCATCATCATCACCGGAGGTATATTCTTCTTGAGTTGATAGCACAGTAGATGTGTCCAAGGAGGACCTAGCCATGAAGCAATGTGCATTCTTGATGTGAGGGTTCTCATTAGGGGATTCAAAGAGAGATGAAGAGGGAATATTGGTGGTGGCAATGACGGCCACTTCCTTTGAGGTTTCTTCTTCATCACTACTACTCTCAACTTCATCGGAAGAATACTCTTCCTTGGTCATGAGTACAATCCTTGAAGGCCTCTTGTCCTTCTTACCCTTGTTGTAGAACTTCTTGATGGGGGCCTTAGAATCTTTGCCCTTTGAATATTTTCTCTTGTCCTTGGGAATGAGCCTTCCACCATTAGTTTCCCTATGCTCATAGGGGCATTGAGCGATGAAATGGCGCTTGTCACCACAATTGTAGCAAGATCTTGGTTTTGGGCCCGAGCCCTTGAACCCACTTGAGTTGTTTCTCTTGATGTTGTCTTCCTTGGCCTTGGATGGATCAACCCAAAAGGTTTTTGCATGGAATGCCATGTGGTCATTGTAGTGGTATTCCAAATCATCCGGATAGGACATACTCCAAGATGTTCTATATGGTTGTTGAGGGTTCTCTTCTTCCACGGAATTGCCCACCAAGGCAAGGTTGGATCCTCTTGACATTCCAATGGCACGATTGCGAGAATCATGAGAGTTTTGTTCGAGCACTTTGAGGGCTTGCATCTCGTGCACGGCTTGTTGAGAAGTGAGAGAGGAAAAGCATTCTCTCCCAACAAGAGTCTTGACATCAATGGGTTCAAATGGCATCATGCAATCGATGTACTTATCTTTGATCCAAGAGTCATTGATGCGGGTGGCACCCACATTCCGGAAAGCATTGGCAACGGTGAGAAGTCTTCCATACATGACTTCATGATCTTCATCCGGTAGCCTCATGAATCCTTTGGCTTGATTCCGAAGAGAATTGTACTTGTTCCTTCTCATGCTATCACTTCCAATGCAACTAGCGGCCAAACCATCCCAAGCTTCCTTGGTGGTGGTGAAGTTCCGAACACGAGACAATTTCTTTGTCCCCACACTAGTTTGAATCATGTGCAAAGCAGTGTCATTGAGTTGACTATCAACCGCTTCTCTTCTAGTCAACTTGTCGGGGTTGTAGGGCTTGAAGCCTTCCACGATGATTCTCCAAAGTTCATTGGAGGCACTGCGAACATGAGAACGAAACTCAAATTGCCAAGTATCGAAGTCTTTAACATTAAACTTAGGTGGGTCGCCCCGAATGTTTATATGAGGATGGGGAACCGGTATATCGGGAGATAGGAAGGGCGGAGCCACGTTATTGTAGCTAACACCTCCACCAGTTCCCCTAGGAGATGCAATGGGGGATTTAATAGTGGTTAAGTTATCACCATTCAAGGGTTTGGTGGAGGAGGGTAATGCCGAAGCATCTCCCTCTTCTAACTCACCCTTGTCCTTAACCTCTAAGGTGGGGATGATGCGGGGAGCCGCGGGAAAGCGGTCGTTAAACATTTTCATCAATGTTTCCATTTGGGTTTGCATGGCGGATCTCAAGGATGTTTCCACCGACTTGAGATCATCCATGGAGACCGGCTTTGCGGCCCCCTCCGAGTGTTCATCATCCAGCATACTCTTAGGGTTAAGCCCAAAATAAGAGCCGAGGCTCGATACCAATTGAAAGGATCGTATGCCGCACCTAGAGGGGGGGGTGAATAGGTGCTAACCAATTTTTATTTCTTTTTCAATTTAGGCTTGACACAAAGGTAAATTCTCTAGATATGCAACTAAGTGAATTTACCTATATGACAAAACTAACAACTAAGCACGATATAGCTACGCGATATAAAGGAGATAGAATAGGATAGAGGTAACCGAGAGTGGAGAACGCGGAGACACGAAGATGATTCTCGTAGTTCCCTTCCTTTGCAAGAAGGTATGTCTATGTTTGGAGGAGTGTGGTTGCTACGAAAGATAAACCAACAGCCACGAAGGCTTCACTCAGATCTCCTGTGAGCAACGCCACGAAGGCCTAGCCCACTTCCACTAAGGGATTTCCTCGAGGCGGAAACCGGGCCTTTACAAGGTTCTTGGGGCACACATCCACAACCAAATTGGAGGCTCCCAAATCTGTAACAACACAACAATCAAAAACAATACATCAACAACAATCAACTAGGGATCCAAAGAGGGACACTAGCAAGAGGGCCCTCAAGCATATGAGGGGGAAATGTAAATCGCTTCGGTGAGGATGTAGATCGGTGTCTTCTCCTTCGATTCTCCAAAGATCAAGAGCTTTAGTTGGGGAGGGAGGAGATCTTGCAAATCTTGAGTTCTTGAGGTGGCTCTAATGGTGGTGAAGCTTGGTAGATTTTTGATCCAATGATTGAGCAACTTCTCCCATTGGAGAAGAGAGCTATTTATATGAGTGGAGCTCTCGATCCACCGTTGTGGACGATTTTCGAACACAAGTTCAATTTTTCCGAGGACAAGTTCAACGCAAGCTGGCAGACTCCGAAGTTCCGCAAGGAATTGCCGCACAACTGCACACTATGAGGAAGTCGGAAGTTCCGCACCAGAACTTCATTTCGCTTCGACTGAGAAGCAATCGAAGTTCCTGCCGAACCCGGAATGTGCAGATCCACTGTTCCACTCGTAACATCAACACACATAGACATCAAACAGAAATGTTCTTTCACACACTTGCTCCGGAGGCTCTAATCTAGGTGCAGACCAATGATTGAAACTTCTCCCCCGGAGGCCTTCAGAAGCTGAATGGAACCTGCAAGCCGCTGCCCTCCTCCGAAGTTCCGATGGCGGCAAGTGGCAGCCTTCCGCACCGACATCGAGCCGCGATGCCCACGTGACGGAAGTTGAAAACTTCCGCCAGCTCAAAAGTCCGAGCCACGAAGCCTCACATCCATGCCGCCATATATAATGAAATATTTGACAAACCATACCACCACATCTACATCAACACACATAAAAATATACCTAGTGTTGACATCAAACACACAAAACCCAAAAGAGCGGGAAATGTTCTTTCACACACAAACTTGATGGTATGCTGGCATGGTGTACTGATCTTCGGGGTTGGTGCCACCGTCGTAACAATCGGCGAAGACCTCCCGAATAGAGGTGGATCTATCGATGAAGTTGAAGCTGTCGACGCTTTCCGAGTCGCTATCCAGATCGGAATCCATGAAAGACCCGAAAGACATCCCGCCGAACAGATTGGGGAGATCTCCACTGGCGGCGGGCTTGATGAAGCTTGTCAACGAGATTTCCTCATCGCTTGACTTGGTTGAGGATGATGATCCCGAGAAATCGGAAACAACCGCTAACGGTCCCGAACAAATCGGTGCCGCTAAACGATGTGATCCTTCTTTTCTAGCGCAGAAGTGGAAGCTTCCGAACTTCATCTCCATTGGCTCTTCCAGATAGGCATATGCATCCAAACGGGCGGGAGGGTGAGGAACAAAATCAACAAGACCAGTTTTGATTTGTTTACCTCCGTCCATCGCATTGCTTGCCACCGAAGATGTCGACGATATTGAACGTGCCATCGAGATCAGCTCCTTGTCACCTTTAATTCCCACAGACGGCGCCAATTGACAAGGTATTAACTTGTCAATGCCTACAGGCTGTAGACTAGGGTTTCGTCAAAAGTAGAGGGCAAGTAGATCTCGAAGGTTTCAGCCGAAAAGCTCGACTGCTAAAAACTAGGGTTGTGTTGACAATGAATCGATACTTTCTTTCTCCCTCCTCCCCCCTTATATAGGAGGCGGAGCCGAGGGTTTCGTGATGTACAAGTTACAAACAGCGGGAGACTCTTTGAGTTCGTCCTATATAGTTACAAGTCTTTATTCCTAATACAACTCTATCTTCCATATTGACACCTTATTGGGCTTCCGGGCTTTGTATTCTTCGAGTCATGGTCCTTCAGTAAACCCCGGGTACCATCTTCGGCAGGCCCATTGGGGATGCCTATGTCAATGATACTATGAGATTTTGCTATACTTTGTGTATGATGTATTGATAGATGCATATTATGTATCCCGTTCTTAAGTATTGGTTCTGATCTAACTTGTATGAAAGAACTTGTGTTGGGTGATGTGTGTGTTAGATGGAATAACATGGTTTTAGTGATTGAATAGTGACAATTCATGATCTATTATGGCTTTGCCTTTTATTTTGCTATCTCACTATGGATAAAGTGAATACATGTGATATATTCATTACGTGACAAAAGTAATGATCTTGTTTGTTCAAGGTAGAAAATTTGATATTCAAACATCATGTCAAAGAACTTACGGCTATACTCTGTTAATTATTCATACAAGATTGGTTGAATTTATTCTTATCTTGTGGAGTATAAGAGAGATATGTTGCATTATCTCTATGTTAGGACATGATTGAAAGAACATCTCTCGGTTTAAGTTTTGTATGTTTGATGTCAATATATGTGATACACTTATGTTTGATGAGATGGGCAGATAATATATATGTGTGTGTGTGTGTGTGTGGTTGTTTTTGTGTGGAAAAACAAGACAAAAGGAAGCAGCAAAATCTTCACCAGGCCAGATAATTCGGGCCGGCAATTTGCAAAATATCCGGACGCTGAAAATCGTCTAAGGACTTTTCGACGAGCGGCTCAGTACTCCCCTAGATCCTGGCCGGACTTTTGCCCGGATTTTTCCAGCAGCCGGATTTTCCGGGGGATAATCCGGCCCCTACTTACACCGGATTATCCGCCCCCAGTTTTCCCCCAACGGCTGGATTTTGGAGGGGGGTATTTATACCCCCCCTTCTTCCTCCTCCCCAAGCTGCTCAAAATCCTGTCAAGTTCATCACCGTTAGAGCCACCTCAAGAAACACAAGAATCACAAGATCTCCTCCTCCAACCAACCAAAGCTCTTGGTCTTTGGAGATTCGAAGGAGAAGACCCCGATCTACATCTTCACCGAAGCGATTTGCATTTCCCCCTGATATGCTTTAGGGCCCTTTGCTAGTGTTCCTCTTTTGGAATCCCTAGTTATTTGTGGTTGATTTGTTGTTGTTGTTGTTGTTGTTGTTGTTGTTGTTGTTGTTGTTGTTGTTGTTGTTGTTGTATTGTTACAGATATTGGGAGCCTCCAATTTGGTTGTGGATGTGTGCCCCAAGAACCTTGTAAAGGCCGGTTTCCGCCTTGAGGAAATCCCTTAGTGGAAGTGGGCTAGGCCTTCGTGGCGGTACTCACAGGAGACCTGAGTGAGCCTTCGTGGTGTTGGTCTGGCTTTCGTAGCGACCACACTCCTCCAAACGTAGACGTACCTTCTTGCAAAGGAAGGGAACTACGGGAATCATCTTTGTGTCTCCGCGTGCTCCACTCTCGGTTACCTCTATCTTCATTATCTCCCATATATTTTGTCTACCTATATTTTGCTTAGTTGTTGACCTTGTCATATAGGTAAATTCACATAGTTGCATATCTAGAGAATTTACCTTTGTGTCAAGCCTAAATCGAAAAAAAACTAAAAATTGGTTAGCACCTATTCACCCCCCCCCCCTCTAGGTGCGGCATACGATCCTTTCAGTGATGCCCATATGGTTGCTTATCTTATACATGTTAAAGTTATTGTCTTCATATATCATTGATAATTTTTTATTGTCCAGTACAACTTAAAAGAGAGAATAGTCAAGTGAACCCACGAACCCTGGTCCAATTTTAATCATAAGAAACACCTTTCCATCACTTTTATTTGCAACACTACTTTAATCCAAAAATGCAAAAATACTTTTCTTTCTCATTTGCACTTAAAACCCCAAAACAAACAAACCTTTAATACTTTTATTTAGTTTATTTCAGTTGTTTAGTTCAATTTACTTTTAGTTACTACTTTATTTACTTTTACTTACACAAAACCTTGTGCTTGACAACCACATGGTTGAGTTGGGGACACAAGGCTTTATTTTATATTGCAGGATTGCTAGAACAAGAGAGGGGGAGACAACTCTTTACGCTATTCCCGAGAGTTCGATATAAACCCTCGAGTCACTCTTGTGGGGAAAATACTCTGCTGACACGACACTCTGCATTTGGAGCCCCAACGTTATCAGCGTAGAAGAAGTCCGTGTCCACCTCCGTGCAAGGTTTTCCCAAATCGATCCAAATTTAAGTTGGGTCCGTCCATTCAAGCCATGCCCATCGCAATCTAAGAGATTCAACAAACTTCTCAACACGCCGAGCCCACCAAGATCTTTGGGAGGGCAAACCGTCTCCCAATTCACTTTACATTGGCCTCCCGTGACTTTGTCGGTTGCCATCCAAAGATAGTCTCTCTCTCAATCTTCTTCATGTTGTCAATGACGGGCAGCGGGATGACAAGAGGAGTAAGGTGGTAGACCGCTTGTGAGGCAATGATGGACTTCACAAGGGCGGTGTGGTTGGCCATGTTTATGAATTTGACATCCCAAGTTGGGATCTTCCCGGCCATCTTGTCGACGAGGTGTTGGAAATCCACACTCTTCAATTAGCAAACCGAGAGAGGAAGCCCAAGGTATTTCACAGGGAACATTTCTCTACGAACCGAAAGACCCTCAAGAATGTCGTCTAAGGAAACATCACAGCAACGGATAGGGACGAAAGAGCTCTTTTGGAAGTTGGTGCAAATTCGGTGACCTCGCCAAACGCTTCAAGGATGCTAGCAAGGTTGTGAATATCTTCTCTTATGGGAGCAAGGAAAATAGCTGCGTCATCAGCGTAGAGAGTGCGCAAAAGGGGTCCCCGTCCCCTAGCTTTATGGAGGAGGCCATGGGAGGTGGCAAGGTCAAGAACTTGTTGGAGAGGGTCGATGCCAAAGTTGAAGAGCAACGGTGAAAGGGGACCACCTTGACGGAGGCCGCAACCATGGGATATGGGTGGGCCGATCACACCATTTAGGAGCACTGCTAACGTGGGAGTTGGATTGCAACGGCCCCAGAAAGTAGCTTCCTTGTGACGGTAAAGCACTCGTCCGTTGGGAACCCCAAGAGGAAGGTATGATGTTGTACAGCAGCAAGTTTTCCCTCAGAAGAAACCAAGGTTTATCGAACCAAGAGGAGCCAAGAAGCACGTTGAAGGTTGATGGCGGCGAGTGTAGTGCGGCGCAACACCAGGGATTTCGGCGCCAATGTGGAACCTGCACAACACAACCAAGTACTTTGCCCCAACGAAAGTGAGGTTGTCAATCTCACCGGCTTGTTGTAACAAAGGATTAGATGTATAGTGTGGATGATGATTGTTTGCAGAGAACAAGTAGAACAAGTATTGCAGTAGATTGTATTCGATTAAAAGAATGGACCGGGGTCCACAGCTCACTAGAGGTGTCTCTCCCATAAGATAAATAGCATGTTGGGTGAACAAATTACAGTTGGGCAATTGACAAATAGAGAGGGCATGACAATGCACATACATGACATGATGAGTATTGTGAGATTTAATTGGGCATTACGACAAAGTACATAGACCGCTATCCAGCATGCATCTATGCCTAAAAAGTCCACTTCAGGTTATCATCCGAACCCCTTCCAGTATAAGTTGCAACAAGACAATTGCATTAAGTATGGTGCGTAATGTAATCAATAACTACATCCTCGGACATAGCATCAATGTTTTATCCCTAGTGGCAACAAGACATCCACAACCTTAGAACTTTCTCTCACTGTTCCAGATTTAATGGAGGCATGAACCCACTATCGAGCATAAATACTCCCTCTTGAGTTAAGAGTAAAAACTTGGCCAGCCTCTACTAATAACGGAGAGCATGCAAGATCATAAACAACACATAGGTAATAGATTGATAATCAACATAACATAGTATTCTCTATCCATCGGATCCCAACAAACGCAACATATAGCATTACGTATAGATGATCTTGATCATGTTAGGCAGCTCACAAGATCCGACAATGAAGCACAATGAGGAGAAGACAACCATCGAGCTACTGCTATGGACCCATAGTCCAGGGGTGAACTACTCACTCATCAACTGAGGCGACCATGGCGGTGTAGAGTCCTCCGGGAGATGATTCCCCTCTCCAGTGCAGGCGATCTCCTGAATCCCCGAGATGGGATTGGCGGCGCCTGAAAGGTTTTCGTATCGTGGCTCTCGTCGGGGCTATCGACGGAGGCTTAAGTAGGCGGAAGGGTAGGTCAGCGGCGCGAGGGCCGCCGTGGCCGCGCGGCCGTGGGTCAGGCCGCGCCGCCTCGTTGTCCGGCCACCTCGTGGCCCCACTTTGTTTCTCTTCGGTCTTGGAAGCTTCGTGGAAAATAGGTCCCTGGGCGTTGATTTCGTCAATTCCGAGAATATTTCCGTACTAGGATTTCTGAAACCAAAACAGCAGAAAACAAGAATCGGCTCTTCGGCATCTCGTTAATAGGTTAGTGCCGGAAAATGCATAAATATGACATAAAGTATGCATAAAACATGTAGATATCATCAATAATGTGGCATGGAACATAAGAAATTATCGATACGTCGGAGACGTATCAGCATCCCCAAAAGTTCTGCTCGTCCCGAGCAGGTAAACGATAACAAAGATAATTTCTGGAGTGACATGCCATCATAACCTTGATCATACTATTGTAAGCATATGTAATGAATGCAGCGATGAAAACAATGTAAATGACATGAGTAAACAATTGAATCATAAAGCAAAGACTTTTCATGAATAGTACTTCAAGACAAGCATCAATAAGTCTTGCATAAGAGTTAACTCATAAAGCAATAATTCAAAGTAAAGGTATTGAAGCAACACAAAGGAAGATTAAGTTTCAGCGGTTTCTTTCAACTTGTAACATGTATCTCATGAATATTGTCAACATAAAGTAGGGATTTCTATTTTCGTGCCCTCGGCTCCTTAGTTGTACTCAGTTTTCCCCAGATCCTTAGTTTTTCCTCAGTTTTCCCCCCTCTAACCCGCAGAAAGAGCTCGGACGGAAGGAATCCCGTTTAGTTGACGTTGGTCGGTGCTGGCAAGTGGGGCCGCTGTTGGCCCCCGCAGGACACGTCTCCACTTATCCGCATCATCGTGGGACCCACAACTTGTCCACGTTAGCGCGCGACCCACAGCTTACCCAGGTGACCGTTGCAAAATGGGAGCCCGAGCTAGCCCCTGCCCGTGCCCGTGCCATTGCTTCCCCTTTCTTTCTCCGCGCCCCATTGTTCTTCTTCTCCGCCAACGCAGCCTTCTCCGGCACGCGGGTGATGTCTAGTTTCTCTTCGACCTCCCGTTCTTCATGGCCGCAGCATGGACCCGTGCCTTTGACAAGATGCCCGATGCCCACGCCAGAGCCTCTCGAAGCTCCCAGAGACGGACGAGAACGGCAACCGTGGACGTGGAGTTCGTTGCATGCGAGAGCTTGCATATAGAGAGGGGGATAAGGTTAGATCTCGCTCCAATTTCTCTGTTTTCTCTCGATTTTCTTGTTATTCCCTCGAATTTGGGATTTAGGGTTCACGTTGTTGTTTTCAGATCTTGAAGAAATGCATTTCGAGTGGATCGATGTACGTTCAGAGGCTTCAGTTGCAGGAATCAATTGGCGCTATTGGGGCAATTTGGGAGGGGACTTGCTGTAGAGAATGCGGCGGAGAGAGGCCGTTCCCGATTAGGGACCTTCCGATTATGCCTAATGCTCCCAATGCAGAACTGGTGGAAGTGAAGGAGAATGAAGAAAATGAACAAGCAGTTAAGGCCTGATCGAGTTGAAGAAGCAAGCTAATATGATGGCTGGTTGTTTTTTTGTTGTATAATTACGATCGGATTCTTATCATTGCTCACCAGCGCTAGAAGTTGTTACAAGGGATACCTTGTTACAAATCCATTATTCAGTTACATGTACTTGTAGTTGTTTTCAAAGTTAGTGTGTGCATTCACCGAAATTACCAACTATATTCCCTAAAAGAAAAGGAAAGCTAAAGATAGTTGATAATTGTTAGAGGGGTGACAAATAATGCAATCCCAAATCCGCAAATATGTATGCCTCATGTTTATACCAAAATTATACCACTTTTAGGCCTTTCCAAAATACCAATACCATATCCCAAACTATATTCCCTAAAAGAAAAGGACAATTAAAGATAGTTGATAATTGTTAGAGGGGTGACAAATGATGCAATCGCCGAAATCCGCAAAAATGTATGCCTCATGTTTATAACAAAATTATACCACTTTTAGGCCGTTTCAAAATACCAATACTATATCCCAAACTATATTCCCTAAAAGAAAAGGAAAGCTAAAGATAGTTGATAATTGTTAGAGGGGTGACAAATAATGCAATCCCCGAAATCCGCAAATATGTATGCCTCATGTTTATACCAAAATTATACCACTTTTAGGCCTTTCCAAAATACCAATACCATATCCCAAACTATATTCCCTAAAAGAAAAGGAAAGCTAAAGATAGTTGATAATTGTTAGAGGGGTGACAAATAATGCAATCCAAATCCGCAAATATGTATGCCTCATGTTTATACCAAAATTATACCACTTTTAGGCCTTTCCAAAATACCAATACCATATCCCAAACTATATTCCCTAAAAGAAAAGGACAGCTAAAGATAGTTGATAATTGTTAGAGGGGTGACAAATAATGCAATCGCCGAAATCAGCAAAAATGTATGCCTCATGTTTATAACAAAATTATACCACTTTTAGGCCGTTTCAAAATACCAATACTATATCCCAAACTATATTCCTCATGTTTATTCTCCACCGAGAGAGAGAGAGAGAGAGAGGTGGAGAAGAGAGAGAGAGAGAGAGAGAGAGAGAGAGAGAGAGAGAGAGAGAGAGAGAGAGAGAGAGAGAGGTTGCCAAAGAGACGGATAGGGTATACTGCCCGTTAGATCGTGGATCAACGGTTCGTGGAGTCGATCCGTGTGACAACGGCTCAACCAATCAGGATAAGTTTGGGCTTCTCAGAGCATTTGTGACAGTACTTGAGGGCAAAACTGAGTAGTACTAAGAATCCAAGGGCACATAAATAGTAAATAGACTAAGGGATTCAAACAAAAGAATTACAAAATGAAAATGTGTGTTTTGTACAATATAATTCATATTGGGCTACATCAAATTATTTGCAATTCAAATATACATCAGTGTGACAATTATGGCATCATTTAGACAAACTATGTTTTGGGAAAGATGTTTTGCAAAGGGGTTTGGGTGGAAAACCATGCATCTTCATAGCTACACTAGTGATTCTGAGAAGTGGCAATTTGTGGTAAAACTTGATTTATATATGTTTGTTAAGGTTTTCTAGGTGGCAGGTTGCGTAGGAAGACTCCATGAGTAGTTGCCACTATGTTTTTATTTTTTGGATTTTTTACATGAAATGACTCGATTAGCTATGTTAATCTCATTTGTTGACTCTCTGTTGACCAGCTACTTGAGGGTAAAACTGAGTATATTGCACTTGCCGGTCTAAGTCCTCGAGGGGAAAACGAGTACGATAAAATTTCAGTATAAGGCCCGAGGTTATAACCGAGTACACCAAACGTCCCAGGGTTAGACTCGTGTAGCGGTGCACGCTGCAGCCATAGCGGACGCGTGTTGCGGTACACGCCACCTTCGTCTTTATAGAGCCCTCTTTCTCTCCTCGACGCACGTTCACCGCTCACTGCAACCGCCTCTCGTCCCATCATCTTCTCCACAACCGAAGAAAACCCCGAAGAAAACCGCCGGCGATGGAGAAGAATGAGATGCCCATTGTCGGCGCATCGCCGCCGCCCCGTCCAGGCCCCTGTCGCTGCTTCCAACGTAGCAGCCGGCGCATCGGCCGCCCGTCCAGGCCCCCGTCGCCGCTTCCAACGTAGCAGCGGCGCATCGGCCGCCGCCGTCCAGTGCCCCCTGTCGTTGCTTCCAACGTAGCAGCCGGCGCATCGGCCGCCGCCCCGTCCCCCTTCGATTGGGACCCGTACGAACCAGTGCAGTACGACGCGCCGGAGAACTCCTACGACACCACCATCGACTACGCGCCGGAGGTAACCTTGTTCTTATCTCATTTCAATCAGTTTGTGTTAGATCTAGCGTTATTACGGTTCGTCTGTTCCTAGTTCAATCCTTTTGTGTTAGATCTTGCGTTATTACTGTTGTCTTTTCCTAGTTCAATCCTTTTGTGTTAGATCTTGCGTTATTACTGTTCGTCTGTTCCTAGTTCAATCCTTTTGTGTTAGATCTTGCGTTATTACTGTTCGTCTGTTCCTAGTTCGATCCTTTTGTGTTAGATCTTGCGTTATTAGTGTTTGTGCCGATGATGATGAATATTTGGGCATCCCTAAATTGATTCAGGGTTTGGTCAGTAAACAATTGGTGTGTACAAATTTGTTGTGCATGATCTTTGGTTTACTTACTCAAATCCTGGATATAAGTGTGTCCAATGTAACCGAGGCTACCTCTTTTTTCGAGCCCATATTATCATGCATGATTTTTTGTTCACTCTCTGTTCAATCATCGTTGCAATTGACTCCGTTTTTTGCACGATCTTTGGTGCTACGTGACAGGTGGAGAGCAGCGACGTCGACAGCGACGACGAGTCCTTCCACACCAAGACTCGTCACGTCCTCAGGAGGCTGCAGTCCGGCCAATACGATGGCCCCTTTGCTCGAGGCATTTACAAGTGCCCCTTCGCAACAGGAGGCTCCGCGACACCGACTTCAACACCCCGCTGAACCATGCTGAATCCATTGGCAGATATGGCGCTAGAGTTGGAAGGACCGTGAACGTGCATGCGTACAAACACAAAGCACTTGGGATTCACCCGCAACCTCCAAGCGAGTCACACGCGCCACCGAGGCGTTGAACGTGCCATCGCACTTTCGTATGTGACTGCTCTATACGAGAGCAGCTTAAATTCATGTAAAATGTAGCTTATGTTGGATCTATCTGTCCCGAATATATCTATGCTATGTTGCGTTGCAGCTTATCCTATATTTTCTCTCTGGAGATTTCCCTAGATTCCTACCGATTTAAAGGCAAAAGAAATGAATGCGTTAAAAAACAGAGGAGAGCTTCTCTAGATTTGCTATCAATTTGGGCTATCAAATATGAATGAGATCGAGCGATAGAGAGGAAAAAGGTACATTGAAAACTGCTGGGCGAGAGACAAACCACTCGTGCCCCCGTCCCGCCCACACGGCTCCACACGCTACGGCCCTACACGCTACGGCCCCACAAACACGGCCTCGTCCTGTCCCACGCGGTCCCTTCCTACCAGCCCCACACGACGCCCACACGACGCGACCCCACAAAGACACGACCCCAAGTCACGGACGGTCAACTTAACGGATTCCTTCCGTCCGAGCTCCTTCTTCGGACAAGTTTGGGTAAACGAGGAAAACTAAGGACCTGGGGAAAACTGAGTACAACTAACGAAGCAGGGCACGAAAATAGAAATCCCCATAAAGTAATATAACAAGTGCAATATGCAAGCATGTAAGAATCAATGCACAGTTCACACAAGTGTTTGCTTCTTGAGGTGGAGAGAGATAGGTGAACTGACTCAACATAAAAGTAAAAGAAAGGTCCTTCAAAGAGGAAAGCATCGATTGCTATATTTGTGCTAGAGCTTTGGTTTTGAAAACAAGAAACAATTTTGTCAATGGTAGTAATAAAGCATATGTGTTATGTAAATTATATCCTACAAGTTGCAAGCCTCATGCATAATATACCAATAGTGCCCGCACCTTGTCCTAATTAGCTTGGATTTACATGGATTATCATAGCATAGCACATGTTTCAACCAAGTGTCGCAAAGGGGTACCTCTATGCCGCCTGTACAAAGGTCTAAGGAGAAAGCTCGCATTGGATTTCTCGCTTTTGATTATTCTCAACTTAGACATCCATACCGGACAACATAGACAACAGATAATGGACTCCTATTTAATGCATAAGCATTCAACAACAGATAATATTCTCATAATAGATTGAGGTTTGTTGTCCAAACTGAAACTTCCACCATGGATCATGGCTTTAGCGGCCCAATGCTCTTCTCTAACAATATGCATACTCAAACCATTTGATCATGATAAATCACTCTTACTTCAGACAAGACAAACATGCATAGCAACTCACATGATATTCAACAAAGAAATAGTTGATGGCGTCCCCAACATAGTTATCGCTCAACAAGCAACTTATAAGAGATAAGATGCATAAGTACATATTCAATACCACGATAGTTTTTAAGCTATTTGTCCCATGAGCTATATATTGTAAAGGTGAAGAATGGAAATTTTAAAGGTAGCACTCAAGCAATTTACTTTGGAATGGCGGAGAAATACCATGTAGTAGGTAGGTATGGTGGACACAAATGGCATAGTGGTTGGCTCAAGATTTTGGATGCATGAGAAGTATTCCCTCTCGATACAAGGTTTAGGCTAGCAAGGTTATTTGAAACAAACACAAGGATGAACGATGCAGCAAAACTCACATAAAAGACATATTGTAAACATTATAAGACTCTACACCGTCTTCCTTGTTGTTCAAACTCAATACTAGAAATTATCTAGACCTTAGAGAGATCAATTATGCAAACAAAATTTTAGCATGCTCTATGTATTTCTTCATTAATAGGTGCAAAGTATATGATGCAAGAGCTTAAACATGAGCACAAAAATTGCCAAGTATCACACTATCCAAGACATTTTAGCAATTACTACATGTAGCATTTCCCGTTTCCAGCCATATAACAATTAACGAAGGCCAACCTTCGCCATGAAAATTAAAAGCTAAGAACACATGTGTTCATACGAACCAGCGGAGCGTCTCTCTCCCACACAAGCATTTATTCAAACAAAAACAAAAACAAACAGACGCTCCAAGTAAAATACATAAGATGTGACCGAATAAAAATATAGTTTCAAGAGAAGAAACCTGATAAGTTGTCGATGAAGAAGGGATGCCTTGGGCATCCCCAAGCTTAGATGCTTGAGTCTTCTTGAAATATGCAGGGATGAACCACCGGGGCATCCCCAAGCTTAGAGCTTTCACTCTCCTTGATCGTAGTATATCATCCTCCTCTCTTGACCCTTGAAAATTTCCTCCACACCAAACTCGAAACAAACTCATTAGAGGGTTAGTGCATAATCAAAAACTCACATGTTCAGAGGTGACACAATCATTCTTAACACTTCTGGACATTGCTCAAAGCTATTGGAAGTTAATGGAACAAAGAAATCCATCCAACACAGCAAAAGAGGCAATGCGAAATAAAAGGCAGAATCTGTCAAAACAGAACAGTCCGTAAAGACGAATTTTAAAGAGGCACCAGACTTGTTCAAATGAAAATGCTCAAATTTAATGAAAGTTGCGTACATATCTGAGGATCACTCACGTAAATTGGCATAATTTTCTGAGTTACCTACAGAGAATTAGGCCCAGATTCGTGACAGCAAGAAATCTGTTTCTGCGCAGTAATCCAAATCTAGTATGAACCTTACTATCAAAGACTTTACTTGGCACAACAATGCAATAAAATAAGATAAGGAGAGGTTGCTACAGTAGTAACAACTTCCAAGACACAAATATAAAACAAAAGTACTGTAGCAAAATAAACACATGGGTTATCTCCCAAGAAGTGCTTTCTTTATAGCCATTAAGATGGGCTCAGCAGTTTTAATGATGCACTCGCAAGAAATAAGAGTTGAAGCAAAAGAGAGCATCAAGAGGCAAATTCAAACCACATTTAAGCCTGACCCACTTCATATGAAAAGGAATCTTGTAAATAAACAAATTCATGAAGCATAATGCAACAAGCATAGAAAGATAAAACAAGTGCAGCTTCAAGAATTGCAGCATATAGAGAGGTGTTTTAGTAACATGAAAATTCCTACAACCGTATTTTCCTCTCTCATAATAACTTTCAGTAGTGTCATGAGCAAACTCAACAATATAACTATCACATATAACATTCTTATCATGAGTCTCATGCATAAAATTATTACTCTCCACATGAGCATAGTCAATCTTATTAATTGTAGTGGGAGAAAATTCAACAAAGTAGCTATCATTATTATTTTCATCATCAAATATAGGAGGCATATTGTAATCATAATTAAATTTATCCTCCATAACAGGTGGAACCAAAAGACTACTATCATCATAAATAGGAGGCAAAGTATCATCAAAGAAAATTTTATCCTCAATGCTTGGGGGACTAAAAAGATCATGCTCGTCAAAACCAGCTTCCCCAAGCTTAGAATTTTCCATAGCATTAGCAACAATGGTGTTCAAAGCATTCATAGTAATAACATTCCCATTAGCATGCATATAAAGTTCCATGGGTTTCTTAATTCTCTTCAAACACATCATGTCCTAATTCAAGATAAAGTTCATAAAGATCTCTCATATTTTTGTTGTTTTCCATTATGCCTAACTAGTGTAAACAAGAAACAAAAAGATGCAATTGCAGATCTAAAGGAAATAGCTTCGAGCACACACACAATGGCGCCCAAAAGTACTGTTACCTGGAACCGGAGTATGAGAGCCTTTTACCTTTCCTCCGCAACGGCGCCAGAGAGAGGACGTGGGAGTTGGATTGCAACGGCCCTAAAGTAGCTTCCTTGACGGTAAAGCACTCGTCCGTTGGGAACCCCAAGAGGAAGGTATGATGTTGTACAGCAGCAAGTTTTCCCTCGGTAAGAAACCAAGGTTTATCGAACCAAGGAGCCAAGAAGCACGTTGAAGGTTGATGGCGGCGGAGTGTAGTGCGGCGCAACACCAGGGATCCCGCACCAACGTGGAACCCGCACAACACAACCAAAGTACTTTGCCCCAACGAAAAGTGGAGGTTGTCAATCTCACCGGCTTGCTGTAACAAAGGATTAGATGTATAGTGTGGATGATGATTGTTTTAGAGAGAACAAGTATTGCAGATTGTATTCGATTAAAAGAATGGACCGGGGTCCACAGTTCACTAGAGGTGTCTCTCCCATAAGATAAATAGCATGTTGGGTGAACAAATTACGGTTGGGCAATTGACAAAGAGAGGGCATGACAATGCACATACATGACATGATGAGTATTGTGAGATTTAATTGGGCATTACGATAAAGTACATAGACTGCTATCCAGCATGCATCTATGCCTAAAAAGTCCACTTTCAGGTTATCATCCGAACCCCTTCCAGTATTAAGTTGCAAACAACAGACAATTGCATTAAGTATGGTGCGTAATGTAATCAATAACTACATCCCTGACATAGCATCAATGTTTTATCCCTAGTGGCAACACATCCACAACCTTAGAACTTTCTCACACTCCCATTTAATGGAGGCATGAACCCACTATCGAGCATAAATACTCCTCTTGGAGTTAAGAGTAAAAACTTGGCCAGAGCATCTACTAATAACGGAGAGCATGCAAGATCATAAACAACACATAGGTAATAGATTGATAATCAACATAACATAGTATTCTCTATCCATCGGATCCCAACAAACGCAACATATAGCATTACAGATAGATGATCTTGATCATGTTAGGCAGCTCACAAGATCCGACAATGAAGCACAATGAGGAGAAGACAACCATCTAGCTACTGCTATGGACCCATAGTCCAGGGGTGAACTACTCACTCATCAATCCAGGCGCGACCATGGCGGTGTAGAGTCCTCAGGAGATGATTCCCCTCTCCGCAGGGTGCCGAGGCGATCTCCTGAATCCCCGAGATGGGATTGGCGGCGGCGGCGTCTGGAAGGTTTTCCGTATCGTGGCTCTCGACTGGGGCTATTATCGACGGAGGCTTAAGTAGGCGGAAGGGTAGGTCGGGGCGGCATGAGGGGCCCAGACGCGGGCCGCGCGGCCAGGGTCCAGGCCGCGCCGCCTGTTGTCCGGCCACCTCGTGGCCCCACTTCGCTTCTCCCTCGGTCTTGGAAGCTTCGTGGAAAAATAGGCCCCGGGCGTTGATTTCGTCCAATTCCGAGAATATTTTCTTACTAGGATTTCTGAAACCAAAAACAGCAGAAAACAGAACTGCTCTTCGGCATCTCGTTAATAGGTTAGTGCCGGAAAATGCATAAATATGACATAAAGTATGCATAAAACATGTAGATATCATCAATAATGTGGCATGGAACATAAGAAATTATTGATACGTCGGAGACGTATCAAGCACCCAAGAAGTTGATATCACAAAAAGAGCGGTAATCCAATTACGGAACACACTCGGGAAACCCCACCGTTGAAGTAGGTCAATCAAATAGTCCCATCTTATGGAGTCAAACGCTTTACGGATTTCAAGCTTGAAGAGGAGGCTCCCTTGTCTTATGCAACCTTGTTGCCATATTTTTGACATAGAATAAATTGTTGTGAATATTTTTCCTCTTGATGAATGCACTTCGGGCATTGGAAATGAGATCATTCATGGAAGGTCCTAGACGAAGGGCAAGCACTTTGGTGATGATTTTTTAATGGTGTGGATGAGACTAATAGGCCTAAAGTCGGAGATCTCCTCGGAACCCTCCTTTTTAGGAAAAAGTGACACATTTGCGGAGTTTAGCCAATGAAAATTGTACACATGGAGGTTTCCAAATTGGTGTATCACCCTCATGAGGTCCTCTTTAATTACCACCCAACACTTCTTTAAGAAGAGGCCCGTGAACCCATCAGGCCCCGGGGCTTTGTCTCCGGGCATTTACTTGATAGCATGAAAAACATCTCCTAGGTGAACGGCTCCCCCAAATGTTGCAAATACGGATTTTCAAAGAGCATGCCCTCCCAATTGAAATCACGGTTTCTAGACTCCCCTCTTCCCATGACCGAGGTGAACGGCTCCCCCAAATGTTGCAAATCCGGATTTTTGAAGAGCATTCCCGGCATTTCCACAAACATTTGGTCAATAAGCAAATGTTCTCTTTACTTAAATTTTTATTATTCAGGCCTCCTTTATTTTTGTATCTACAAATCCTTGTCAACTTAACCATATAATATTTCCTCTTATTTTCTTACATTGCCAGAAAAAAACTCCTCATATGTTTAGCTAATTTCTCAACAAAATTCTTATTAAGGAGAAGCATAGACATATAGTAAGAGAGAATTCCTACCAGGGAAGATTGTAAAAGAATCAATATTCCTCCGAATGAAGCATCATCACAAATTAAGGTTGCCAACTTCTTAATCAATTTAATCCCAGTCAATATATTTTAAGGTAGCAAACCGGAACACCTAGATATTTCAGAGGAAGTCTAACTATACGTGTTAAACATGTCATCATTTTTTTCGAAATGGGGAAAATATCGCCCCAGCTTCTGCATCCAAAGGATGCACACGGCTTGTTTTATTAGATTATTCACAACACATTACAAGAGCAATACAAAAGTTCAAACTCAAAGCCACCTCGCTAAACCTACAGAGAGATGAAGGGGATGACAATTCACCAACTCATAACATCCAAAAACCAAATGCCTTCCCAGGCCGTCCAATAGCAGATGAGAAGCACATCCAGTCAAGCAGACTCTCAGCATACGCCAACGCTCACGCCATAGAAGTTGCCACCGCTGTCTTCCTCGACTCCATCTTCAAGAGAGATCATAGCATTGACCATGCCAGGCCTGCCACCGCCACGGCGCCAGACGACTCCACCATCCTGCGCATGTCCATCATACTGCATCCGTCCCGAGACACAACTGCACCATGCCGCGGCGACTCGACGACGCCGACACAGCAAAAGCACACCGCTCCACCTCAGCACCACCACCATCTGTTGTCTGCTCCGAAAACGATACCCCCAACAGGGAGAACGGCGTTGCGCGCCGCTATCGTCCGATCCGGGAGACCCGGGTCTAGGGTTTCCCGGAGCAGCCCCGAAGCGCAGACTGCCGAGACAATGCCTTCAACAAGGTAACGACGAAAGGCGCCGCCATCATCCGCCATGACCGAAGTCCGGCCGGCTTTCACCGGCAGCTACGTCTCACCATCGGGAGCTAGGCGACGGATCGCAAGATCCGCCACGGCTAGCCACACAACTAGCCGATCTTCTCCGGCGAGAGAGAAGGCCACCACCGTGGTGCCACGGACAGCGGCACATGACGCCCGCCACCTGCCACCAAGCCGGTGCCGTCACCACCATCGCCATCCAGGGCCGCCGCCCTTGGTGCCGTGATCCCAGCTCTTGAGGAGGAGCAGCACGCGATCCACCCACATCCCCACTCGCTCGGCCAAGCCAAGGCGAGGAAGGAGGAGAGGACCGCGCCAGGGTCCGGGGCCGCGCCGCCGCCCCCATCACCGCCCTCCCGGCGAGGCCACGTCGAGGAACGGCGGAGAGGGCTGCGCCGCCATGGCCAGGGCCGAGCCGCCGCCCCCAACACCGCCCGCGCTGCCATCAATCAGAACCGGGACCATCCCCCGGCGCGGAGGCGTGCCTCCTACCGCCGCACCAGGGGACCACGCGGGGATCCCCGCCGCCCCCATCACCGGCCGCGCCAGGCTTCGCCGGCGGCAGCCTCCGGGGACGACGAGGAGGGTAGGGGAGGGGGAGGGGAAGGCTGCGGCAGCGGCTAGGGTTCGCCCGAGTCGCCCTTGGAGGAGGACGACCCGTGCGTTTCCCATGCGTCGATACTTTCCTCTTAATGGAGAAAATCTCAGTCTTTAGGAAGTTTATTTTTAGCCCGGACATGAGTTCAAAGCTATAGAGTAACAATTTCAAATTAATTGCCTTATCATAGTCATGAGTGACAAATGACGCATCATCCGCATATTCGCATATTGTAAAATTGCAATCCCAGAAAGAATTAGATCGGGTGCAAGGTCAACAAGCAACCCATTTCGCTGAGCTTTCAAAACCATCTTGGTCAAAACCTCCCCAGCCATGTTAAAGAGGCCCGGTGACAAGGGATGACCTTGACGGATACCATTTGCACTTTGGAAATAGGGTCAATCTTAACAGAAACTGACCCATTATGCAGAATCTGATGGATCCAATTGCGCCAAACAGCGGAAAAGCCTCTTACTCTATGAAGCTCCAACAAAAAATTCCAATTAACTTTGTCCTAGGCCTTCACGAAATCAACAACTGGTACTGAAGCTGCTCCATGTGCACTACAGCTTACACATCTTTACAATTCTGCAGCACAAGGAGAGAATAATGCGCTATTTAAATACGACTACCCGTGCCATGATCAAATGCTACTAAGACCAGATGATCAATACTACTATACGACCTATACTGGGTGGGTGTATTGTACGTACGACATAAGTTAATTATCTGGAAGCCAAGACATGCAAGCTATGCCGTGACCGTCTCTAGCAAGACGTGCTAGTGCTGACGCTGGTAGTACTCGACGCTGCACTGACGCCGCCGATGGAGTCTCCTCCTACTCCAGCCAGCGCCGCCGCCTTCTCTTTGGACGCCCTCCGGGTGTCGATCTCCCGTCTGTCGGCAAAGGACAGGAACGCTTGGAGCCTGCTGCGTCTGGAGCTGCCGTCAGTGGACGACAACGCCGCCTGCTGCGAGGAGGCGGTGTGCTCCCAGTACTTGTGGACGAGGACGCCGGCGTGTATGGCGAGGGTGATCACGCACGCCACGCCGCAGATGAGGAACAGCCCGGAGAAGCTGTACACCTGCAGACTGTCCGAGTCCAGATCGTTGGTCTGCGACTGCGACTCGGTCACCCGATCGTTCAGCCACTTCTCATGGATCCGCTGGAGGTCGCCGTTCTCCGACAGCTCCAGGATAGCCGTCGACAGGTCCACCGCCAGCGGTGAGTCCCTCGGAAACGCCTGAGAAATTTCCAAGTTTAGTTGTGGATGATAGTTCCATTCATCAAAAAAATATGTGGCACTTAATTGAGTTGAGAGATCCTGCAAGGTGGAAGGAAACTCACGAAGCCCCAGCCGCTTTTGGTGAACTCCGAGCCCACGACTGCAAATTTGGGATGCTCGAGCAAGAAGAGCTCAATGTATGGGCGCTCGTCGACGATGGCCATGACGCCTCCATTGCCAGGGCCAAGGTCCAGTGCTCGCTTATACTCGTCTGGATTACCGAGCGCCCTAAGCCTTGACTTTGAGACACCGAGCTCGTGCAGGAGGTAATTTTCCGCGAAGGAGCCTACTTGGAAACCGATGGGCTCGTCACTGGCGACCAAGCTATCGATCCCCGTGATTGGAGATGTGAGCTGCTGCACCGTGAGTATGGAAGTCAGGCTGGCAGTATAGCTGGACTGGATTATCAGAACCACGAAGAGCCATATGATGATCACGAAGCGGCCAAGGGTGCTTCTGGTGTCCTCTCCTGTATAAACATAAAAGCACAATCACTTATCCATGAGTTCGGCTAGGAATATTCCAACAGGATAAACATGTAGAAGATGCATTTTACTCACTGTGGGCGAAGAACAGAGTTGAGAAACTGAACCTGCAAACATGAAATGAATATAACATGTAAATAACCTCAAGCAAACAAGACCCTTGCATCCTTCAAGAAACTAGATTGTGATAATTTGAGCATAACACCCACGAGACTGCTTCGCTTATACAGTAACAGATATGAGTTAAAAATGACAATGATTCTAGCACGCAAGTTAGTAGCTACAGGCGTGTGTGTTGGCAGAATCTAGAATGGCACTGGGATGTGCAGGAAGATCAGAAAAAATTGACTCCAACTAGTATACATGTGAGACCTTACCAGAATACAGTAATAATCTGTTTCACTGGAGGTCCACGGAAATCATCATTGATTCTGTGCTCAAGCAACCAAACCACCGTTCCTATGATAAGAAAGAACAGTCCTGTGACGCCCCACATTCTGATTGTGAATGGCTGCAGAAAGGACCATCCACTCGAGCTATGCTTCTTAACAGAGGTAAGTACCACAAGCCCTGACTCGATATATGGCTGAGTGAAGTCTACAACCCTTGTCCGATTTGTGACAATAGCAATATCACCTACCACAGCATCAAATTCCTAGTCATAAAAGATTGTTAGTATTCCACCTATGTAAATACATCAACTACGAATGATGTAAATTTAAGAAAGTGAACTTACATTTGTTTGAATTTTATTGATAAGCTGTGCATAGCTTGGATTCTCACTACCATCTCCAAACATGATAAACTTATATGGAACAGGATATTGTAACAAGGCTGTTGCAGCAACAAACACATCGATACAGAAACCACGCACCGTATCTGTTATATTGTCAGCTGACACAAATTGACGGAAACTCACCCTATCGGGAACTCCAATCCTTAGCTCATTTCCATTGTTCGGAAACACCCATCCACGTGGCCTTGTTACAGTCTCACCTGGCCAGATCACGAGGCCAAGTTTCTGATTTTCCCTAAGACGGTTTGCTGGTTTCATGTAGAGAGTCTCAGGAGATGCTGTTGAAAGGCCGGAATAGTTGGACCAGTAACCGATTGTCCGCGAACCAGACCCTAGTATGTTAACAATGTCATACGCAGGCCGGAGAAGATTACCATCTGAATCAAATTTTACAAGGCCAGTTGCACCACTGAAATTTATTTGGCGGATTCTTTCCAATAACAGCCTTCCCTCATCAAAGACAGTCATTGCTCCCAATTGCAAACCGCCTCCTGCAATATCACGTAGTTTGGGGTAGGTGGAGAATGAAATGTTACCGCCTCTACTGAAAAACGCATCCAGCGCATGAGCAATCATCCAGACAGTATCGTACGCATACAAGCCATATGAATTAATCAAGAACCTGCTGCTAACATTATCCCTCTTCAACAGTGCACTCCATTTTGAAGCTAGCATACTCTTCTTTCTGGTATTTTCTGTGTGCTGGCGTAATGTGAGAACACCCTGCACTGCACTCACTGTATCCATATCGAGATGTGGTGATGAATCGAGAAATGATCCAAGCCAATCTGTTGCAATCCACACATATCCGCTGGATGTCATGCCGAGATTGCGTGCTAATAAGAGAAGTTGAATCCCAGAGTCAGGATTTGCATGCAGAATGAGTACTCGAGATTCCATCATCGCAACCCTGACCAGCACAGTAGCCATTTCACTCCTTCTTGCTCCTGGCCTAACTGCAGCTTTATACAAGATCTTGGACCGCCTCTTGGCAAGTTCATCACCTAAGGACGATATGCCGTTTCTTCCATAATCATCATCAATATATATAGCTGTGACTTGCTTCCACCCGTAATAGTTGACTATGTCAGCAACAGAAGCCATTTGAAAATGATCACTATGGGTTGTCCTCACAAAGAAAGGAAATTGAAGTGGCGTGAGAGTTGGATCAGTTGCAGCAAAGGACAGCATAGGCACTTGGAGTTCATTTGCAACATGAGAAACAACATGCGCTAGAACAGAAGACTGAGGGCCGATGATTGCAATCGTATCCTTCTCCATGAATTGCAATGCTGAGCAATGCGAAGAAGAAATTCATCATTATACCATGTGGACGATATTGTTATCAAAACATAAATCTGCATGGTTTGGTGGATGAAAGAAAACAAGGATGAAGTACCTTGCACAATGCCAACGAAGCCACTGCAATTGGAATCTCTCATCTGGACAACCAGGTTTGTTCCTGGAAGGACGCTTGAATCATTGTTGATGTCACTGACAGCAGCAGCCATGGCAATCTTGGCAACCCTCCCTATTGTGGAATTGAATGTGAAAAGAGCTCCAATGCTCACTGTGTCGGGTCTCGCATCGATATTCTTGCTGATTGCATAGAAGCATAGACAGCAGAAAATGCCCCAAAAATGGAGCGCGGAGTTCATGGTGGGTCTAGAAGATTAACAAGGTGTCCCTAGGTGTCCATCCTTCAGCTAACAATGGGCAAGCTGGAAGAAGAAAACAAAAAATCCTGATGATGCTGCCTGTTAAGCAGATATGTTAACTAGCTATAACTCAAAATATTATTGGAGTCATGAATTGAAAACTGAAAGAACGGATAGTTACATAAAGAACTATAGCCTAAAATCAAAAGGTGGGAGCCTAGGGAAAGAAAGGAGTATGTCAATAAGAACTGGAGCTCAATTGAATAGAAATGGACACCTCTGGACAAGAGAAGCTGGGAAGGCATCTCCAAAACATAAATCAGCGAATGCTACCTTTCAAGATTCAGAAATTAAGCAAAACAAAAGCGAGCTGCTGAGATGAACTCAGCCACTGATTCTCCCTGTGACCGCGAGGGGCAAGAAGATCTTCCACGAAGTTGACATGGAATTACATCTTCTTTGGAAGAAAACAATCGGATAAATCTAAAAGCGTAGGCACATGCGAAATAAACAACTAATTGACCTCCTCAACCTCTTTCTTTCTTTCCTTTTTTTCTTTATAAGAATCCTCATACCGTTGGGCCTGAAGAGCTTTAGTCGGCAGTTGCGTCTACTCAGATGGACATGAGATAGGCGTGAAGCGTCGGCAGCGGTGTGAGCAAGATCTATTTGGGTGACCTTGTGAAGCCTCACCAAATGTGACGCTACCACAGATTGCTGTTTCTGAAGTACATTCACCGATTCACGTCCGTTCACCTCAATTCGACTAGCTATATCCAGAGTCCAGACAACGATCTGGGGGGCAAATGCTAACGACTGTCTAGCTTGTTAAGACAGCCTACAGCTTCCTAGGTGTCACAGTCTCAGCATGTCCCGACCTCAAAAACTAGAACAGTGAAATGTGAAAATCTTTCCGGAAAAAATTCATGCCCTCATGTCAAACATGCGGCTGGAAGTTGAAACAGGAGCGAAATCAGATGCATCTACAATCAACGTCGCTTGCACACGTACGAGTGCGTGAGTTGTGACACCATACCAACAGAGAATCTCGTCAGGTCGGCACACTCAGCAAGGACCTACCCCACGCCAGAGAATAAATAGCTCACCCCAAAAGACGATCAAGAGAAGTAAACGCAATTACGATTCTATAAGCAAAGATAGGTAAGATGTGTGCAGCGGTAAGTGCTAGTACCTGAGGATATGTTGCTTGAGCACATGGATGGACAAGATAGTTCCACAATCCCGATCCACATGGTCTACATGGAAAGGTCAGCAGCAGCAACACCATCCGCTCAGAGACACAGCTATACACACCACAAACTGCTACAGTCCCTGGAGATGATGTTGGGCCCAGATGTCACATCAAATGAAGAAGATATTTAGTCATTTTACATACCAGCTTCGTTAAATCTCGTGTACCTTTCAGTTACTTATGTGTGATCCAGGTAGCTGCGAGAAACACATTCTTTCTCACATGGGTTCTTCCATTAATTCTCAGTAGCTCGAAGTGCATTTATAACACAATGACATATCAATGTCTGATATTAGATGTTGAACATCAAATATTGAATAATAATAGTACTCTCTCCGTCCCAAAACAAAAGCTATTAAACTTTGTTTACGGAAGTACATAAACACAATGAAGGGAGCATTTGCACACACGCCGTTTACTCTACATAAACAATAGGAAACATTCAAGATTACATCAGCAGTAGTCAGAACAAAAAAGTTCCCGTATAGTTTAATCCTTCACTACTTTCATCTCATAGATTATGTTACAACACTGGATACTGCTAAAATGTCTGGCAGTATTCCAACATGTCAAAACAGAAACGAAAATAAAAAGGTGGACCCAGATGACAGCCAAATGATCCCGCTTCTTCAACAATCTAGCACTTGTAGCAAAATGCTCCACCCTGTCTGGCCCTACTCAGGTCTACACCCGTGACCTTTTAGCAGGTGAGGGGCCACTAGTCTCTACAGTGTGGTTCTGGTTTACTTCTACGCTAGCCTGCTCAAAGGTCCATCCAGGAAAATCTGACTCTTGAAATAAAGATGTTGGTGTAGTTCGGTAGAACGCAAGTGGAACTTGTTTTATCCGCCGCCTCACCTACAATTCAAATTCAAGATTTGTAAATTTTAGGAAAATCCTAGTGATGACAAATAATAATGACCCAAACTGCAGCAGACAGGCTGTGTGAGAGGACTCGGCTTTGACGTGAACAATCTAGCGATGACTGCTAATAATGACTCAAACGGCAGAGGATAGGACGTGTGAGAGGGACTCAACATTTGGTTGAACGGTCTAAAAAACAGCTAAGCATGCAGAGGATGGCAAGCTGGTTCCACTATATACAAAATCGGACTAAGAAAATACCAGGTACACTTGGCCACAGGCATACATAAACCAGATGATAAAATCTAGTGAAAGGCACAGAAGACACACTTCGTCTCGGAAATGTCCATTTGTACATATATATATATGCAGAAAGCTGGGGTGAATATAGTGAGACATACCTCATCTCGGAAAACTGTTGCATAGGAGCCAGAACTAAAGTCTGTTATTTTCATCTCAGTTGTTTTGGCACGTACAGTGAGATCATTTTCAAGTGAGGCAACAAATCTGGCAGCAACATAACATCAAATGAGCTAAAACTTGAACAAGAAATAGGAGATGCCATTGAATTGAAGGCAAAAAGCTGCGTTCCTGTTACCTAGAAACTGCAGGTGTGTAGTGATGACGCAGCGTGTCTATTTCCCACAAAGAACTACCTGTAGTGCATAATAAAAAAGAAAATGCATGAGATGCAAAAGAATAGTTCACAAGCACTATACACAAAGAATAGCATGTGTTTTGTGTCCATGAAGATGCAATCATGCTTGCATCTTGACTTGCAATGGCCTCCAGCAACTCATTACATAAGTTGTTTGATGCTGTAATAAGAACAGGCAAGTGAAACCAAACTCATTTGCTCACCACTATTTTCATGATGTAGACTTCCACTAGTCAAGTCCACTGCAGTTGCAGTAGCAACCAAACAACAGTAGTTAGTGGTATGTTCCTTTAAGCTCCACTGTGTTCGTCCAAGGTTCTTACTTGTATTATGTTTAGGTTAACAGTTCATCCCTTAGCATTGGATAACATACAATAATCTTTCTACAGGTTAGAGATAAGGTGTAAAGTAGAGGTATTGGTTACATAATTATATTCACACTATGAAGATCAATCAGAACTACATCTTTCTCTTTTTGAACACAAGTTGTACCATGGTAGAACTTTATGTTCCATTTTAAACACGTTTCTTTTTTAAGGCCATATGTTACTTGGTTAGGACTTCTTGAGATAAATTTTAGCCAGGGACTACACCAACCCACGCGATGTGCATCTATCAAGTCAGGAAAGAACCAGAAGCTGTGCCAAATGAGCCCTCCGCCCCATTTCCCTTTGACACATGCGCACAACGGCACCCACACAATCCAGCCATCCACCTCTATGAGGCCCTAGCACTACTACACTTTCTATATCCAATTTGCAAGACCATAACAACTGTTTGCCCCTTTTGTCTTCAGATTGAGGATTGCAAGGAGAATTGACAAGACAAAATATGTTTGATGATTAGAAACTTACGCATTGCACCAGACTTTGTAGGGTCTGTCTCTTCATTGTTAAAAGGATCAGCGCCAACCTTCTTAGGCTGACTACCTTCTCCACTGGTATTGGTATCATCCTGAGGAACTTCCTGGAAGAGATTCCAAAGCACTGTTATCAGCTACGGAGTATGGAACAACACAAAAAAAAAAGTTCTCGCACACCACAACATAAAAAGGTGCACATGAGCATGCATTAAGCAAACATGCTAACAAAATGTAGTTCATTGGCTGCAGTGTTGCACACAGATGTATACACAGTGGATTACTAACGAGCTCCTATATGTGAATTAAGAGGTTACAGCAAGCAACATACCCAATGAACCAAAAAATTAATTGAGGGGTGTCTCCGCAGAAGATTATGAATCAAAGCAATGATGATAAGAGCTCCAGCTGGTGGTGCTGAAAGGGCAAGTCTACTCAATCTTTTTGCAAATGAAGCAGCAAGATGTGCAGAAACATATGAGGATTTCAGGCATGCGTCGAGAAGCTGTGAGAAAACAAGTCAAACATCGTTAAAAGTTAACAAATAAAATTATACTCCATGTAGCCCAAATTAATTGACGCAGCCTGTACAAACAAATATGCTATGTCCAGTTTACCATCCGCGACAATTAATTTGGGCCCAAGGGAGTAATAAATTGCAGGAAAAAACACTCTCAGCATATACTTAAGAAGAAGCAACAACAGACACAGGTTTATTCAATCTGTTAAATGACCAATTAGATTAATCTCCCCCCACAGGATTTGAAGTTTCTAACCCTCAAAGCCAACCACGCCTATCATCTGTGCAATCTTCTTTAAACAGATAATAACAGCTAGACTTTACGAAAACGGATGCTTCTAAGAAACAGTACTCCCTCCGATTCATATTAATTGACTCCAATATGGATGTATCTAGAACTAAAATGTGTCTAGATACATTCATATTAGAGTCAATTAATATGAAGATTACATAGCACATGTTATGTGCTCAATCAACTAATATGTGATTATCATAGCTAGTTACTCAATGAGCACTACAAGTTAACATCTGGATTCATGTATGGAAGATTGATTGTTAAGAGCTGAAACATGGTGGATGGCGATATGCTGATATGATCTATTTGGCTGCATCAGCAGTCTCATCTGTTACACAATATTAAGGGTGTCAAACTGCAATGTATAATTTTCTCCCATCTGCTTTGGTTCATGTGGATACAATAACCTCAAGGCAAATAAGGGAGAGAACATGGTTAACTAATCAACAAGTTTAAAGTAACATATTGGTTTATATATCCATTAGTTACACAATCATATTAACACTGTGCATTCCACGGATTCCACCTGAGAAATAGTTTGCTGCCAAAGCAGATGGCCTATTACTAGATATTCCCTCCGTTCCGTAAAATAAGGCGTATAATTTTTTTCAAAAGTCAATCAATGTAAACTTTGACCAAGTTTTTAGAAAAAAAAACTATCAATATATATCATGCCAAATTAATGTCATTAGATACATCATGACATACATTTTTCTACTATATCTATATAGTATCATAGTCCTCAACAGATTTTTCTATAAATGGTCAAACTCTACATCGTTTGACTTCAGAAAAAATTATACGCCTTATTTTATGGAATGGAGGTAGTAATGGATACAATAATTTGGGTGTATTAGATTTGGATGAGATGTTCTGGTCTCTGGAACTCCATTCAAGCATGTAAAGGTGTATGTGGCTCCACAGACACACTTGTAAGACCATAATTACAAAAATCAGGCGTGAAATGGAACCATAGCTTGGACAATTTACAGCCCTTATGAAACCCCTTTCAGTTCGCAGAACTCGTTATGTTGTAAAAGCTGGTAATCGTACATTCATAGGGTAACAATAATATCAAATAGTAATTATCAGGAGCTACTTACTTGCAAGAACACTGACCGATGTTTTGCCATGAACACAGCAGGAGTCAGTAATGCATAGAGCTTGTCATAGAATTTTGGATATTCCAGATTATGTTGTGTCATGAGGATGAAAAGACCACTTAAGGCCATCACACTGATAACACCACCGATGTCGTATGACGTAGTAAAGAAATCACTTCAACAGAAACACAGAGTCGTAAGATTTCTATCAGTTGTGTCAAACAAAGTACAAACATGAAAAAGATGGACATAATCATACCACAATATGGCTGGGTTTGACATTGAGGGAATTACATTCTGATGAATTGTAGCAAGGACCTGCAAATTCAAACAATCACTCAAGGTAGGAAACTAACATTATCAACTGAAGCATTCTCGAAATGAGGTTTGACTACAAAACATAACCAAGTATTCCTAACTTAGAATACCAACAATGAACTACAAGCAGTTCTATCATCCCAAGTGGCTATACAGTTCCTGAATTATAAGTTTATAATAACCCCCCTTGCATGTCAGACTGCAGGAAAACTAGGTCCAGTGTTTTAGAAGAAAAAGGAGTCAGGGAATCACCACCAGCAATTTGTGCTTGGAACAGTGTTCCAAATTCAGATGCAACACGTATAACATTCAATAAACAGTTCAAGAAGAAGCAATTGACAAATTCTTACCCATGGGATGCTTAAAAACAAACAATGAAAAAACAGCAAGATTGCGTAATACCATCATAGGCTTATAGCTTCCAGAAGAGGAACATATTTACCTCCTTGTACACATCAAGCGGAAGTGGTAGCTTCAGAAAGGCTAACCATGCTTTAGTGAACTTCACTTTTAGCCTTTTATTTATATGTGTCGCTGAGGAGCCCTGCAAATTTTCAAAGCTTAGTCGCTAGAAACATGCCAAAATATATTACTCCATGAAATGTATATGCAAGCACAGTAAAAAAAATGTATATGCAAGTACCTCAGAGGAGTTCTTCTCTCCTTTTAAAGAAATGCCTTCAGAACGCGCAAAAAAGAAAGTCAGAATGCACTATTTCAGTATTACCTCTATGATGCATGCACGAACAGTAGCACACACCAACAAAAGAAGTGCAATGCATAAGAGGCAAGTTGAAAAGAATACAGATGCTATAGAAGACCAGAGGAATATTGGCCTACAGGATCAGTTGGAAGAACTCACCAACAGTACTCCACATATCGAACTTTGTTTCCTTCTGAGAATCCAATGCAGGAATATGCACCAAAATGTTGTATATATTGTGTATACAACTAACACTCCTGCTAAAGAAAAATATGTGCATAAGCGATAACAATATGTACAGCATAAAGCAACAAACTATTACGACCTAAATAATACGCAACACCGGATCATCAGCTACAATTCTGCAGATGATTTTGCAGGGTTAAAAGCTAGAAAACCTTGTGCAAACAACAATAGAAGCTAAACCACACAAATGCAAGCATGAGCAACTAATAAACGCGTCTTGTGTTTCTAAAAAACTGCCAGTTGTTTATAATCAAGGTGGTGGTAAAAGAATCTGTACATAGAAACTACAAGTACAAACATGACTTTCCTTGTTTCCCTTGTTTTAAAGGCAAGCATGCTCATACTGGGTGAGCACTGAGCACAAACATATCAGTAGATTAGTCCAAAGTAGCATACTGCTTAGAACTTGCAGTGAAAAAATAATCCCTAAGTAAAGATCATTCCATCATAATTGGTTCACGAAATTGCATTCACAAGCATAATGCACTGTTTAGGATTTAAGATAACTTGGCATAAAAACCAAAGTACCTGTCTTCAGAGCTTTCGTCCCCATTTTGCAAGCCATCTATCCCAGAGCCTGATTAGAACAAAAGTAAAGTAACCATTTAGCGGGAAATCAGATGAGGCCAATCAAACGAGGTGTGCGTGTGTGTGTGGAGAGAGAGAGAGAGAGAGAGATTACCGGTGGTTTGATTCCCCAAACTGCTGGTGATCTTGTCTATGCTAGTATAAGTAAAATAACTGCAGGAGTAATTGGAGAACAATGAGCGCATTGCAAGAGCATTCCATCAACCAAGTTAGTAAATCGCCAACTGTACGCAATTGAAGTTCTCCGGAAAACAAGTTTTTCAAGGATTTGGTAATAAAATGTAGCAGAAATAACTGAAAGAGTGGCCACCACATACCAAACATCAGCATATTTGGAGTACTTGGACCCAAGCAACTCTAACAAAGGATCAATCGAATCGGTAGCATGGACCTGCAAATAAATGGAACACATAGAAAAGAGACATTAACACTAATTCTGGCTGCGGTAAACGTGCTACTAGGTCACATACAAACGGGATACGGAAACCAAGTTTGTTCTCACATCCCCGAAGTAGTAGCAAACCTTAATTATATTTCCTAACCTCACAGAGATGTAAATCAATAACAAGAGGAAGGAGCACCCACCACAGCATGGAGAAACTTGTGGTAAATCGCCGAGTGGAACCTCCCGTCCTTCCCCAGCTTCACGAAGTCCATAAACGCATCGAACGCAACTTCCTGCCGCGAAGGAAAAAAGCATACAAGTACTAAATTCACCAAATCACAGCCGCCGAGCACGCAAATGAACTGCAGCAACTGCCGCGAAACTCACCCTGATCGCGTCGTCGCTGCGGGGCGACACGCTGAGCTCGATGAGCGCGGCGACGAACTCGTCGAAGCGCTTCCGCAGCCACGCCCCGAACACGAGCTCGGGGTCGCTGCTCGCAGCATCTGCGGCGGCGGCGGCGGAGGCGGAGGGGATGGATGGGAGCAGGGGCTCGAAGAAGGACTGCAGCGAGATGAGCGCCTCGAGGGCGATTTTGGGCGGCGCGGAGGGGGAGAGCAGCGCGAGGAGGGTCGGGGCGTGGTTGAGGTGGGCGCGCGAGGAGAGGAGCTCGTGGCCCAGCGTCTTCACCTCGTCGTGGGTTAGGGCCCCGGACTTGGACTTCCGCTTCTTAGAGCCAGACGCCGACGCCGTCGCCGTCGCCGTCGCCGTCGCCGACGAGGGTTTCGCCATGGCAGGAGGGTGCGCGCGGGAGGCGGCGGCGAGGCGGGGGGAGAAAAGGTTGGGGACGATGGTGGGTTGGACCCTGGGTTTCTGTTCTGGGGTTTATTGATGAGCGAGACTGGCAGTTTGGCCCATACATGAAGGCTGAGGGTTTGCGTGGGCCTACACTTTCTGCCCGATGGACCGTGCCAGGAAGCCCAATACTGCAGAGTTGTCCAGCAATTTCAATCTACAGAATGATTTATTTATTTTTAATAAATAAATATAGAAGCTGTCCAATCCAAGGCTAGGCAGAATGATTTATATATTTAATTTTGAATTCAGGATATGAAGAATGTAAATTCGCCAGAATATGCAGTCCATTGCTTTTTTTTCGAATTAGAGAGCTTTATAGATTAATCATCAGGATTACAACCACTTCCAAGAGTATCAACGAGAAAACCTTGGTTATAATTCATCCACAAGCATCTCCTCCTATCACCACTAGCTTGTTTTGCACACAAATGGTCAGCATTATTAGCATTTCGACCAACAAACGAAATGCAAAAGCTAGAAAAGGCTCTCCTAAAATCACTAATCTCCTGGCATAAGTTCCGATCAATTGCTTGGTAAGGCTATTTCAGGCGAATAGTCAGCAAATAACGCAACAAAAATAGTACTGTTATACAGGATACAGCTGCCATCTACTGCTAAAAACAGGTGAGCCAATACTTTATTTTTTTGAGATCGGTGAGCAACTACTAATGTCCACTATCCAAGCATCAGCTGAGTTCAGAACAGGAAAGTAACTGCATTTGAGGCTCGCCTGGAAGTATCTGAACTTGATCATAACAATGAGAAGAGCTAGAGTAGGAAATATTTATCAGTTCATACATACATCTTTCTGGTCTAATAAAACTGGTGACGACACACAAAAACAGCAGGCATGCTCATTATATTTTTGAAACATAAATAAATGTTCTCATTCAAGGAAGTCCCATTGCATCTGTACAGAGGTCAGCACATATCCGATTTAATGCGACATCTAATTCTACTTAGCATGCTAAACCTGAAGAAGGCATTTACACTAAACTGAACTTGGTTAAAGAGGGAGGGAAACACTAACGAAGTTAGTAGCTTGACCCTTTTTTTTTGCAGAAAATGTGGAGAACACCTTAAGCATGCTCCACTCTTCTATTTTCCTTTTGTAGTCCATAAGCATGTCTTATTGGTTTTGTGAAGATAGGCTGTGAAACAAACAATTAAAATGATTAGATACAACACTACCAAGAAAATGCTGACTAGAAAGCTGTAGACATAGGTCCCAACTAAACTTCATCAAATCAAATCTCTTACTAAAACAGCGTTGAACTCAATGTCACTGTTGGACAATGGACATAATACCTGCAATTTTGAGGCACCCTCCAGGAGGATGGTGTCAGTCTTTTCAAGCTTGGAGGCAATGACAAATAGCTCCTCCAATCTTCCATCATGATACTTAGATCATGAATCTTGCTCCGCAAACCGATGCAACAGTTAGCATGCATAGTGCAAACCTTGTTTAAATCTCTGCTCGGTTCACAAAATCCACCAAAGTATGCAGTACTTAGAAACTTAATTTCCAGCCCAATGTCTGCAACATAAGGATCATGCTTTATAGCATTGAATACATCCTGATCATGGTAGCCAGGGTATCTCAATCGCGACGAGTACCAGAAACTGTAAAATTCTATGGTACGTTCATTTGATTTCACATAATTGAAGCCTCCATTAGCAATGTTTCTCAGGTCTGTTGCGTTCCCAACATAGTGATCGCAAGCAATCTGAAGGTCACCATTAGGATAGAAGTGAGGAAATGGATTGCGAAACCACATTATGTCTGCATCCTGAAATATATCAAATAATATGAACGTTAGAGGAGAAAAACTGACAGATCACCTTCATTTAGCTTTCTAATGTACATATGAAAGCAAGTTACACAAAAATAACAGTACAATACTAATTTCCATCATGATTAGACTGAATCTTCTCCGTAACAAATGTCAAGGTGACTGATGTGTACCAGAAATTACCGAGAATATGAAGCTGTAACCTTTTTCAAGAACCAGCCGCAAGAAATCTAGCCTTTTCCACATCATCTCCAGATACCCAGAAGTCAAGAACCTCTTCTCTCCAGAAAAATCCACACCCTCAGTTCCAAGAAAGAAGCAATAGTGGTGGATCTTGACACATTGTCTGTATGCATCCGAATCAAATGCTATAATGACTAGATGGTTCAAGAGTGAACTTGTTCCGACACCACAGCGAAAACTATCAATGAATAGGTCTATCACTGAGCCAGGAGAAGCCCACGCAGCATTAAGTGTAGTCAATATAACTGTATTGTCTCCCATTGAAGCCTTCTGCAAAACTCGATCAAGTTTGAGGTCCTCACTGTCCTAGAAAGGATGACATATTAATTGAAGACCAATGAGAAAATTGAAGAATCTAACTGATTAAGCATAATTTCAAATGCAAAACCCAGAAGATTAAGGTGCCCATGATTGCTACATCTAATGATAAAAACTAGACATGCAGTTACTTCACCCAAGTTTTCCTACAGTCGTACTGTATGAATAGCCTCGTGTTATTCACTCATGTATAGGCATTTCAGGTGAAAAATCAACATCCCTTTGTAAAGTGTAATCAGCTGGCAGCCATGGCAAGCAAAACTAAGCGATAATGTGCAAGATAGATACACTACTACTACTACTACTAATGTTGATTCCTAACTTCCGGGAATGTCCAAACTAGAGTGGAATCCCAATAATCAAAAGGAAAGAACAGATAAACACCGATCCGTCTTTCACTGAAAGTGGCTCAGTTATTCACATTAAGAAAATAGACTGCAGAGCCACGTCTCCGTTTGCCGCAAGTCAGCAACCAAGGGGGTGCTACACACATGTACATTCAGTGATACATTAAAAAACAGTCTTCAGTAAAACAAAATAAATAAAACTACACCCATGGTCCTCCCAATTGGACATAATTGCTTCATGCCAAGGAAAATATCCAGAAACACGCATGATACAACCACGCAAAATCCACCTAATTAGACTACATCGCTAGTAGTACATAGAATAGCAAAATCCACCCAACCAATACCTCACATCAATTTAATAATCCCAGAGTAAAATGGCAAAGTATAAGTACCGAAACTATGCGTCATTCGTTCATGATTTAACAGTGTGACTACAGTGGGAACCAAATGAGCAACAGTAATCGAAGAAGGAGGCGGACTGACCAGATCTTCGCCTTGGGCGCCCTCCTCCTCTTGTGCAGCGACCGAGGGCAGCGCGTCCCAGCCCCAGGGGTGCTCCAGCGAGTGCCGCGAGAGGGCGGCACGGTGCAGCACGGCCAAGGGCAGCGCGACAAGGGTGGCGAGGAAGAACGCCGCACCGGCTCGCAGGAGCGCGTGTTTCGGTAGCCGGCAAGAGTGCGCGGCGGAGGATCTGCTCAGGGTGTGGCGTGGAGGCCGCGCCATAACGGCGGTCGGCGGAGATGGTTGCGGTAGCGGTTGCCGCAGTGAAGAATGGTGGAGCAGTTGGGCGGCGGACAAGCCGGAATAAGGAAGGCGTTTTTTGTTTTCTTTGAAGGAAAATCCAATTCAGCTAAAATATATTTCAAAATGTATTTTTTTTGAGATAATGTACATCTACACATCTATGTTCAGACAGAAGTTTTTGGCAAATAATAACATTTTTATATTTATCTGTATAAAAGACAAATTTTAATGCTCCAATATGATAACTCACCGAATATTGTTTTGTCTTTCTATACATGCCACATAAAATATTCTTATTCTGGAAATGTGTGTGAACATAGAATGGCTGGTTGTACATGCAAAATTTTATTTTAGAGTTTTTTGATATTTTTACATTTTACTTTTTATGTGTACTTCATAATAGGTTCATGAGCACCTATGAGCCAAAACACCACCTTCCGTAAGAAGACGCAAAATTGGTTGTACACGGACGGTCTTTGAAAACAGACGATAGTGATTTCATTTTGCGATATTTAGCACATGTTAAGAAAATAGCAGCATACAGTATGATGAATTTGAGTGGAAATCGGCTCCTCTAGCATCAAGAAGAGAAGTGAGAGGAGAAGTAGAGGAAAGGTTTTTAGCCCATAGTCCACACGGGGCCGTTTTTCTCAAAAGAAGTGGGTGGCGTGCGAGACTTGCTAGTTCCATTTTTTGGAAGAGGATGAGGTCATTCGCTGAAGAAAATATCAAAGACCGGCTTCTCCTTTTAATGACAGAGCAGCATGTGTCCATTTGGGTGATGGAAAAAAAGAGTTTGTGTTTATCCTGCTTTTTTTGCTTTGCGGTACTAGTTTTCAGGGCCTTATGCTTGGTTTGTGTTGCTATTTTCTCTTGTTTTCATTTTTGTGAAATGATATAGTATGATGTTTATTATTAAAGGGGAGAACACCTAAAACAAAAAAAGAGGGAGAGACTGGTATAAATACTAATACTATACATATACCCAACTAGATGAATTACCAAGACGAAGGAATAAAACTCCATTAGCCGGTCAATGGAAAATAAAATCATACGAATTGAACCCTTTATTAATCCACTTAAACTTCGAGTACCATAAAATGATCAATCCAATCAAGAATTTTTGGTATTGATATAGTGAATATCAATAAAATTTCTGCTAAACAACCAAAAGATATGGGGGCACCACCCCGACAAAAGAGTGCATTTGATATGGTAGTGACACTTCAGAAACAAAATAGTTTGAATTTACCTTTTGATGGTGGAGCGTGCACATCTACATGTCAGGGGTACAAGAGTGAGGAGTTTTGACTCCTGGGGTCCATGTTAAGGATCGTAGATAGAAAACAAAAAAATCGACCTACGCACCAAGATTATATTAGATCTATGATGATGCAAGTAAATAGATTGGATGTACGAAGTACTGTTACGGGCCTACTTCATAATTCACAGAACAACACCAGACTACAAGTATTTGTATAGCCAATTTAGGGATACAAAGTAGCAGCAACGGGTGGGGATCAGCGAGGAAGAGCCGAAGATAGGAGAAAAGAGAAACACAGGGGAGAGAAGAGAGCCGTCTTTTTTCTTTTCGTGATTCAACTTGATGACTTCAACATTGTATCTTCATGTGTATTTGTAGCGTGACACTTCTAGAGGTTTTGGGACGGGCCAGGCCCGGTGTTGCTAGACCATGAGACCAACCCAAGTAGAGGTACACGGACGAGAGTCATAACAAGTTCTCGCCGGGTGAATGCGGAAGAGCTCGGTGACAACTCCAAACGTGTCGATCTCTACACCTAGGTGTATCCCTCCCAGGGCGAGGACTTAATCTCCTCCTTACTTTGAGGATCGAAAGGTCGATGCTTCCACCAGTATCTATGTGTATGGAAGTTTAATCCACAAGCAGTTCACCGTCCAGGGCGTTGCCCTCACAACGAGACTAATATAGCCTTTAAGCATATGTGGAGAACGCCGACACATGGAGAGAGAGAGAGAGAGCCTTCAACCTGGAGGAGAATAATGTACACTCCAAGGGATGGAGGGGCTAGGGTTTATAGAGGGGGTCATCTTGGGAGAGGGGCAGCCCTAGGGCGCCCCAGGCCGTCAGGTGCCTCCCCCTCCCCAATTTTTTCCCGTATAAAATTCAGATCTGACTTTTTTCCGGCAAGATTTCGATGACCCTAACTTTTTCGGTGTCAATCTCTCAATCAACAAATAACTCTCACAATAAATCAAACTACTTTAGGCGTGTGGTCCAGCGGGTTCGGTAATACGCAGTCATGACAATGAAGACATTTCATATCAATAAATAACAACAGAGCCTGTGCGTCCATGATGGCTCCTATGCATGCACGAAGTATATTCGAGCGAACCTTGTATTATTGAAAGGACGAGATGTCGCCTAGAGGGGGGTGAATAGGCGTTCAAAAACTCTTGTGGATTTGTCTTGTAAGAATGCGGAATTAAACTGACGTTTAGTTTACAAGCACAAACCCTAAATATGCTAGGCTCAACTAAGTGTAACAATAACAACTAGAGCTAAGCAAGATAGGCACAAGATATATGTAGCACAAGTGATAGCAAGATATATGTACTTCAAGCACGATGACTATCACAAGGAAAGAGAGCTCGGGTATAGAAATAACCGAGGCACGAGACGAGGATGTATTCCCGTGTTCCCTTCCTGCAAGAAGGTACGCCACGTTTGGAGGAGTGGAGGTCCACGAAGGATTCCCGCCCACGAAGGCTCACCCTATTCTCCGAGCCACACCCACGAAGGATAATGGCCCTTTCCTTATGGTTAGCTTTTCCTCCGCTCCGGAGATGTCAAGCTCCACAACCACTTCACAAGCTCCACGAAGGAGAAGCCCAGGCCTCTTCACAATCTTCCTTGAAGAGATCACCGGAGCACCAACCGCGAAGCCAACTAGGAGGTCTCCCTCCAAGAGTAACAAGCTCACGGTCTCTCACTCGAACTAATCGGTGGAGAGCTCAACACTATGCAATGATGCAAAGCAAGAACACTAGAGGTGTTCAAGTCCTTCACACTCAAATCCCACCCAAGCAACAAATACTAGGATGAGATTGGAGAGGAAGAACAATGGGGAAAGTCAACAAAAGACTCCAAGATCTAGATCCAAAGGGTTCCCCTCACTTAGAGGAGAAATTGATTGGTGGGGATTGTAGATCTAGATCTGCTCTCTTAGATCCCTCAAGAATGAGCAAGAATCATGGGGGAATCAAGAGAGAGGGCAAGTTCTTCAAAGGCAACAATGGAGGAGAGAGAATGGAAGAACTAACTCAGCCCATGGTGGAAGAAGGGCTATTTATAGCCTAAGAGCAAATATAACCGTTGGGGAAACGTTGGGCAGAGTCAACCGTCGAGGAGCCCGGTCAACCGGACTATAGACCGGCCCGCCCGGTGCAGGACCTGGTCAGACCGGGCCACAGACCGGACCAGCTAGTTTGTGACCGGGGCAAGACTTTGTCACGCAGAACCTGCACCGGGGAGGCCGGTCCACCGCCCGGTCAGACCGGACGAGGGGTCGGACCCGGCCGGTCCAAACCGGGCCTATGATCGGGCCATGACCGGGACACTTCTGTGTCTTACAGTGCATGGCCCGGTTGGCACCAGTCCACGGGCCGGTTTGAACCGGGCCATCCGGTGGGACGGCCGGTCAAATCGGCGAAACAGGAAAAACATGTTATACAAAAACTGTGATAACTTTTGTGTCCGGACCCCGATTGACATGAAACCAATTTTGTTGGAAAGATAACGACGAATAGAACCCAAATTTTGTTGGAGACTCCTCACAGGATATTTTTTAGATGTTTTTAGAGAGGGGGTCTCCCACCGTCACCGTCAAGAAACGGTGAAGACGTCCAAACTCGAAAACGCAATAGAAGATGCATGCGGATTCCGTTATGAACTTAGGCTTGTTGTAAAGCTAGCAACAAGCTCAAGAACCTCTCATAGAGAAACACCAAGAAGCAATAGGGATATGCAAAGTATGCAAAGGATTGAGCTCCCTAAGACGATGCGATCAAGTTACCCAACTGAAAGCCCTCTTGATAGTGCGGCTATCTATCCTATAATCCGGTCTCCCAACAACCACCTTGAGACCGGTAAAAGGAAAACCTATCAAGGTCATACCTTTGCCTTGCGCATCCCGCTTGATCTTGATGATAACTCTTCAAGCTCCACTCAAGCCGGAATGCCTCACTTGATCATCGTTGCTTCATGAAGACTCACAAATGCTCCCCCATACACCATGATGGGAAAGCTCCATTGATGCACAACTTCACATGTCCAATATCACCAAATGGACGGCAAGCTTCAAGCATGTGATCCACTTGAGATGCTCATCTTGAACTTGCCCAACTCAACCTTGTATCTTCTCATACTCTATCATAATATCTTGAGGTGTATAAAGAGTTCTTCATTTGGTTGCATGCTCTAAATCTTAGTCAACCATAGCTCAACTTATGAGACTATCATGACACCGACTTAGAGCCATAACTTGAATTCTTCACTTGGAATCAAGCACTCAAGATCTTGATCATTCATTGCTTATCACATAAGCTAGAGCATGGCTAATATTGAGTTCCACATAAGAACTCCATCTTCATTTCTTCTTCTTGATCATATCACATATATGTCTTCAAATCGATGATCTTGATGCCAATACTCAAGGTATATATTTATCTTCATGGCATCCATACTTGAATCCAACACATGGACTACAAGTAGTACCTATGGAATATTCCTTCATATAAACTCAATGAAAACATTAGTCCATAGGGGTTGTCATTAATTACCAAAACCACACATAGGGGCAATATACCCTTACAATTATAAAAAATAATAATCATATTACCTCACGATACTAATGATAACCCGAGGCAAGACTTTGGTATCAATGTGACTGAACACTTGGTCACTATATCTGCTACCCTCTTTCTAATTTCATTCTCCTTTCTCATTAAGTATTTTGATGTCTCTGTCATCAATATCACAATGTGTCTAGCCAAAGGAGTAACTTCCCAATCTGAACTATCCAAGTTCCGGGACCTAATTTCTGATCCACGGTCCTAGTACCCGGTTACGAGCAAGTTCGGATGACAACCAAGGTATACCTTCCAGTACGAGGTCACTTGATATTCTCATGGTCTAAGGATTTTTATATAAGATAACAACATGATGATGATATTAATAATGAATGATGAAACTATCACATAGCACATTATATATAAATGTATCGGTTCACTGCCCTCGTTCTTCTAGCGATGTATTCTCATTGTTGTGGACATCCTTGTTTACCTTAAATATGTCTATGACCAAAAAAATTGATCATCAATCAACACATGAGCTAGTCCTAGAGACGGGACTAGGAACAACTTGGTGTTTATTATTTCCACGTGCTTTTGATGTTTCCTTTCAATAGCATGTTATCAATCTTTATGCTACTAACCCCACAGAAAAGAGTGCGAGAAGTTCTTCAGTGAAGTTTATCCATGTTTCACCATCAGTGGTTTAAAGGTGACTTGAAAGTACCCTTAGAAGTGGATATCCTTCGTATGTTTAGTCCTTTTGTAGCTTCAATTACGTCTTTACATGTGAGAAGTTTCTTTCTTCCCTAGACATGATACTAAATTGAGTAAGGTGTGGTAGATATTTACCGAAAGAGTACTCTAGATTATAAATTAGTTTAAGGTGTTAGATATTTATGCAGATATGCAATATTCTATTTTTCTTGATTGTGTTGGCTAACACTTAGTTATGTCTTGTTTCTTTTGGGGAGTGTTTAGGAAAGACTACACAAACATCTACATTTTGTGTAAATGATGTTCATAGAGCAAAACTCTACATCCAATGCATATATTTTTATTAGCGAGAATTTTTTGCTTGCCTCACAAATCATGGGCCTTGATATAGTAGTGGGAGATGCCATAACATCTATTTCAGGATCTTAGATGAAGACATTAACCTCAAATAAAACTCCAACATATAGGATTATGTAAGAGTATTTCATATTATATATCCAAACTGCTCAACCATGGTCTGCAATGCTACTTTTTGTTAAATGACTTGCTTTGGTACCATGCTAGGATGGAATTTCATGTGTTTTGTTGTTAATTGGTTGCAAGTTGAATTTATCGTACTTGACAAAGTGTGTCCATTCTCAAAGAAAAGGAAAATTGTTTCAGAGTTTTGTTGGTCATTTTGTTGATCATGTTATTAATGATTTGGGAATTGAATTAGAGATGGCGAGTTTTTTTAAAATATGTTCTAGCACAGAGAATGGGTTTTCGGAATTTAATTACAAAGATGGAGATTTTTTTCAAATCTGTTCTAGCATAGAGAATGGGAGTTCAGTCACGCTGGGCATTCGGGTTTACCCGAATTTTCGGGTCGGGTTTTTCGGGTATTTCATAATTCGGGTAGTCAGATCTGCCACCCGAAATTCCCCCGAAATTATTAAAACCCGATAAATCGGGTGCCCAAAAATTCGGGTCCAGGTCCGGGTTTTCCCGATTTACCCGTATTACAGCAGCTCCTCTAGACCCCAGATGCAGAAGCATAGATAGAGGAGGCAGAGAGGTGGATGGTGGCCGGCGGGAAAGAGGAAGGTGACCGGCGCAGCACAAGAAAGAGGATGGTGCCAGTGTAGCTCGCTCCTGAGGGAGGCGGCCGCGCATCAGATTATCGGGGAGAGGGGGAGGCGGGCGGCCGCGCAGCGGATTATCTGGGAGAGGGGAAGGCGGGCGGCCGGCGGCGCGCGTTGTCGAGTGTCGAGGAAGAAGGCCGGAGCCGCGACCTGTCGACGAAGGCGGCCGACTGTGTCGCAGATGCAGGCAACAGCGGCGGCCAGTTCTATCGCATCGGGGAGACGAGGACTGGCTCGGCCAGTTCTATCGCTGCGGGAGTTAGGGTTGAGCATGAGTTGGGCTTTTGGGCTGCTGGACTGGGGCTCAACGTCAAGACGTTGCGGGAGTTCGAGGCTAAATGGCTGAGATTTTGTACCAGCTTGGGTTAAACGGGCCGTTCGGGGCCCCGAGACATACACCCGAAATTTCCTAATTTAATTCGGGTTTCTAGAGTTGCCACCCGATTTGACACCCGTTTTTCGGGTTTCGGGTATTTCGGGTCCGGGACCGGGTAATTCGGGTTCGGGGCTCGGGTTTCGGGTTTTATGCCCACCGTGAGAGTTCAGTATTGTGTTTTGGGTGATAATATTTGGTAAATAGCTAACTATATGTGCATTTTTTATACTCTTATGGTGTTTTGCGATAGATATATGCTAAGAATACAAAAGATAAAAAAATCAGTCACTTCAAAGTTTTCTTAGTGGGTTTGTTCATCAAAGTTGTTGATGATTTTCATCTTTCCTTAGTGAAAAGTTTAATGTACTGTACAAGAAGATTGTAGAATGTACCCATTTTGTCTCCAAGATGCGATGCACGGTGATAGACTTTTTTGTATCTGTTCAAGAAACTACCTACGGGCTATAGCTTGTACTCTTTTATTTTGTGAATCTAATTGTGATTATTTTGAAAAATATGACGAAAATTATTCTTCTGATTAATTGCTAGTTCATATAGCGAGCGAATATAATGCACCCCATTCACTTGTTGAATTGCCATTTTTGTAGCTTTGTGTTTTCTTGGTAGTAGGTCCAATCGAAAGATGGAGTCCGCTAAAATTGTGAGGACTAAAACAGTAGTTGTGGGCTTGTGGCAGCTGTTGTTGATCTGTGTTGTAGTTGGCTCGGACTCTGTTGTAAGTTAACTTGGAGAGAGTGTGTGTCTGTCTACTGTTGTCGCCTTAACTCTGAACATAATCATAACTATGTTGTTATATGTGGTTCACTGCTTGATTCAAGGGCTCTAATAACAATTGTAGGCAGAGGCATTTTGCCTTCTCCATGTGGTCAGTTTCTTAGAATTCTATAAATTAAGCCGTACCAAATTCCTTAGATTACAGTGGGAACCTGAGAGCCTAAGCTACCAATTTTGCGACCAATTTGTAGCTGATCACCAGTACGTAACATTTATTGTTTTCTTAGGGTTGTTTGTAGCACATAGCGACATGCTTCAGCATTAATACAAACTAAAACTTATGTTTTCAATTCTGGCCCGACTCCACCACTTTCAGCAGTGGAGCAACATGGAATCTAGTATATAACCACTCTCTGCTTTTGGCGACACTGCTCAACCAAAGTTCAGGCACATACAAATCCAGCAGCCCCATCTTGGAAGGTGAGGCAGCGTGCTTCAAGAGTGACGGTGGTGGTGACCTTGAAATGATGTCGTGGTGGTAGATTCCCGTGTGATGGCGATGCTATGGGGATGGACGACGAGGTACGGTGAGGAGGGGCAATGGTGGCGACGGTGTTCAAGGTAGAAGCAAGACAACAACGCATCAATGGGGATCTCGAGGTGACATCCATAGGCAGGCATGCACGGGGCGTGTTAATCGTGACCTAGCTCTACGCAGAGGCCATAGGCCGGGTGAGCCAGGACCCTAGCCACTAGCATCCCCGTACAAGAGAGGAAGAGGGAAATTGAGAGGTCATGGAAACGGAAAAAACAGACCACATACACGAACTTGCATTTAATGTTGAATAAGGTTACCTACATCCTTTCTTGCGTTAAATGTCTAGTATGTTGTTCCCCAATGGGATATTAATATTCTACTATATACAAAATACTCTATATCCATATATGTTGCTAAAGATCAATTATGAAAAAAAGGTTAAATGAGTATGCTCGGATCTGCTTTGGTCATACTCACATGTCGCTAACTGGAGATAACATATGGTCCTACCGCAAATACCGGCACTGAAGCACACATATTAGAGACATGCAATGGTCCATATTTAAACTTGGTAACCGTAAAATAGATATCAACTTACAAGTATGACTTCCGAAGTTCCCAAATTCAAAGTCGAAGACCTCACAGGATTATAACTATATAAATTACATGCGGAATTTGAAGCGGCATGTCACATTATCTCTACCGACAAATCTTGGCAAAGCTCTCTTGGCCGAAAACGAATCCTCCTCTTATTGGATGCAGAACATTGGAATCAAGGTAGCACATTTTACATACACTCTCCACCTTGCTATCTCCACATGTACACGTCCTCTTCAGACCAATATGTGGAACATGAAATTGACGGTAGCATGTCTTGCAAACGCAATCGGCTAAACAAAATAAAAACAAGGCAGGCAACAAAAGGAAAATGTTAGAGAGAAATTGTACACAGAGAAAGAGAGAGAGGGAGGGAGGGAGAGAGAGACACCTCCGCCAAGACGACGAGTACCCCGCCCAAGAGGAAAACCAAGGAAAGTGTAGGCTTCAGTAACTGGTTCATCTGAAAACACAAGAAATAAATAGACTGTATTCAGTCGAGAACATGCTATAATAGCAACGACTTAAATAGCTTCCTTGTCTAATTCGAAAAAAAGAGGTTCCTTATCTATCTTTAAAAACAAGCAGCGTAGAAAAATCAGGTTCATCTATATGCAGAAACGACTTTTGCTGAATATAGCTTAGGTGATTATACTAGGAGCTTAGGTTGTGTAGTAAGTCTAATAGGAGTACTCGTAAAAAGGATAGCAGCATATCTTGCCCAACTCAACAAAAGAAAAGGAAAATACAGGCAACGCGACTGTTACCTGCAATTTGTTTGCACGTGAATCCAAGTGCACATAAGGTCAAACAAAGATGCATAAACAACACACGGTAACAGATTTTAATCATTCCCTAAACTGCTGAACCAACGAAATAAGCAGTGCATTAAAAGGATGAGACATCAGACTCGAGGGAATGGCACTGCTACAGAAGCTAGAGGGATCAGTTAGAAAGTAAGCAATTCAGACCGGAAGGTGAGGTATAAGAGAGAACCAATATGTATGAACCCTATGTTGGCTAAGGCAAGTAATGAGCCTTGAAACTTACAGTAGGTAGTGTAGAGAATACAAAAATCATTTGGATCAAGGAAGAGAGTAATGTATAGTGCATTTATTATGAAACATTGGTTGCTTTCAGATATTCAAGTAATTAATAATTAGGTCTAAAAGATAATCTAAGAAAGATGGACCAGAGAACAGAAGAGAAATGTGGAGAACAAAAAAGAGGAGATGAACTCATTTTGCCATAATCTGTACCCATCTTATTTTTTTCGATAAAGATCTCTACTGTCTTATTGCCCAAATAAACAAGGTAGATGCACATAATCTACCATGCAGCTGGATCATGAATCTCTCAAAATAACAGGGTCAAAAACCACCTAAAGAAGTTTGAAACAATTGGTCTCTCCAGAGCAGAGCACTTCCTTTGTAGAGTAGTAGTATACTATCTATGTTAAGGTGAAATGTCGGGGATCTAGCCGTAGATTTGTCTACATGATGGCATGCCTTTTGTTGAAAAACTAATGTTTGTTTGAAGTACATATGCTTGGCAATGACAAAAGAGAATAAGATCTTTTAGCGGAAACAAACGTGTATGCAGGTCATGACAACAGATGTAAGGGTGCATGAAGCTGCTGGCAAGTGGATACAAACCTATGGGGGTGCATGTGATAACTTCAACGGCACCCTTGGCGTCTCTATCAAGGAGCTCAAAAAAGAAGAGAGTTCGTGGAGCAGGCAGGAAGGAGAAGCAGCCAGAGCGCTTCCGACGAGCCACAAAGTTGCCATGAGACCATAGAAGGGAGCCGTTATATTCCCTGCATCTGGTCAGCACGCCAGGGGCACGTTCGTACTCATCATCCTGATCAACCAAAGAATCGTGGGCAGAAACATTGGTAAAGTTAGCAGTGTAAACAAAACAAAGAAGCATCAATGACTGAATTCACTTAAATACTACTGTCTCCTATACACACATTTGTTATTTTTTTGAGCTGAGAGAAATCTGCTTAAAATGTAACTATATGAAAGTACTTTTTTCATGACAAACCCACTAATATAACTTCCAAGCGTCAGATTTTTTATGCATTAGTGATCAAATTATTTTAGGGTTTGACTACATCTAATTGCCAGAAAAAATTGATCGAGTAAGGAAGAACACATCACCGGATGCTTAGAGTTGTACCACTCAAGGCATTGCAGCACAATCTTGTGATGCAAAGCTCTGAGTTGCGAGCGCGGCACCTTCCGCCTAACATAGAAACGTGTACACGGATCAATGAAACAGTAGACCGAAAATACTGAACCGAACAGGGGAGGAAGCAATGAATCCGTCGAATTGGACGGAGGGGCCGAGTAATTACCTGATGGACGCATCATACTGAGCTTTCAGCGCCTTCAAGGAACGGATGGGCTCGGGATCCCGTCGGGGGAAGGGCAGCAGCCGCAGCCAGTTGCACGTGCGGCGAGGCGCCGCCTCATCAGGCAGAACAAACGGAACAGGGAACCCAATCACCGGTCCGCATTCAAGGAGGTGACGAGAATCCGCCTCACTCGATGCGGTGCCGACGGCGCTGAAGTAGGTCTTCATCGCCTCCTTAAACAGCGTTTGCCTTCTTAGCACGCGTATCTGGCTTATAGAACCCCGGCGTCGCTGACCAACTCCGACGAGGCGTCGAGTCTATTCCGACAAGGCGTCGAGTCTACTCCTTCTCGTCCAAGACGATCCGATACCTACTTGGTTAGGGTTGGCTGGGGTTGCTTCTGCATTTATCGGTCACCATCCAAAGCAGTATTATCGGTCACCATCCAAAGCAGTATTCACCATACGGTAAGTAGCGACAGCTATTCAAAATATATTAGGGCTTGTTTAGGACTGAGTTTTTCAGGGCATTGGTGGGAATAATCCCGCAGGGATTGGGTAAAAGTGTAAAACCCCTACCCCTTCACCTCAAATCACCCCAAAATCTCAAATCCAACCCACTAGACAGGTGTAGTGTATTGGGTATTAGAAAAAATACACAAAGATTTAGGAAAAAGCTAAACTAGACAAATATTGTGGAACTAAGTTTTAGGAACAAGTCTGGGTTTTGGGTTCGTGGCCACTAACCCACTGTTCCAACCAAAACCTTACTATCAAACAAGCTCTTAATAAAAAAATATTGAGATCGGTACATAATCACATACAGAACCTCGGATGAGCCCCGAGAGCAAGCAGGCGCTATCGCGCATGTTTAGGAGAACGATACAACATCATACAGAACCTGAGATCACCGTGTGTCTCAGCAACTAGCCCACTCCATCAGGTTGCACACTTCCTTGGAAACTAGCTACACCTAATACCTATTTCAACACTAGAAATATGAAAACACAGACTTACAAGCTGGCTACAACTCCGATTCAGCTTCACACGCAGCCCATACATGTTCCCGGCGATGCCCAAGAAAGGAGCCCCATTGCTGCTTTCAATGCCAGTCTGATTTCTTAGGTTTCTCATCGTTGGGATCATCAAGTCTTCTCTTGAAGATATCTGAATTGCGAAGCTTTTCTCTAGATTCATGTGCTGAGGGTATTCTTGTGTTCCGCTGGCTCTGAACAGATGCAGATCACGTAAGTCTAATAACTGAACAGAGATATCATGAATTTAGGATATACACTTCTTTGAACCATACCGTTCCAAGAGATTCTCTCTTCTTTCCACGGTGAGCATCATTTTCCTTTATAGTGGTGGGAAAGAAAAGCTTCTGCGCTTTTTTAACGAACTTGAATCCCTCAATATCACCGCTCCTGATGGCTGCTTCTAGCTGCAAGGGAAGATAGCATGTCATTGTCATGTCACCCAATGAAACCAGCTTGCTTGAGATGAAGGAGCTCGATGACTGACCTGAACATGTAAAATACAGATGAAGATGCTAGCAATTGGTAACCAGCTCTCGTCAGGGGACAGCGACAAGTTCGTTCTGAAAAATAGCAATGATATTGTGAGCGACCCGAGAGGCAGCTTGAGTCTGATCTTCAATGGAACAATGAGAAATGTGCTAAGTGCTGAACAGACCATATATAGTAAGAACACGAGGAATTGATACATGTCGTATATAAATTACAACACCCAGCTAATGACACTACTAGATTTAATCATATCAATACCGGAGAGGTGCACAAGAAAAACTATGGTGACAAGGCCTCGGAGTCCTAGCACCATCTTGAATTACAACAGTATAAATATTCCCAAATAGCACCATAAAATGAACCAAATAAGAAAACGAAAAAACAAATAGCTTCAATTTTTTTTTTAATAAGCGCATTCAGGTTAATAGCAATATTTGCAGCAATACAACCAGAAGAGCAGCTAGAGTCGTAGTATTAGTAAGTTCCTAATAACCATGGAAGAAATTCAGAAGGCAAACAGTCCTAAGATTTTCAACTAGAAAATGGGGATAATCGGCTCATCACTCCTACTTGTTTACCCAATAGCAACTGTTAAGCGGTTGAAGATGATCAAATCATTTGATAATTGTCAATGGAAGCTCAGGGCAGTAGTATTAGTCGAAGTGTTGAACCCTTTGCTTCCCTGAATGCTCTACAACCCAAATGGCACAAGATGCATTCGGTCAACCAAAGTTAATAGCAACTAGCCAGCAATCATAATCATATACGTACTCACTAACTGACACGGAGCTCAAGTATTCTATGCAAAACTAGTGCCAACTTGAAATACGAGTCTCAAACAAACAAAACAGAGCGCATAATCAATAGTTGCAGCATATAGAATAATGGAAACAGCAGCTCGTAGCTCAGGATCCAGAATTGCAAACCTGAGGTAAGGAGCCAAGTAGACGGCCGCGTAGACAAGGTACAGCTTGCTCCCGCCGTCCAGATACGCGAAGACCCAGCTCTAATCCAAAGAGTAAAACGCCGGAAACAAATCCATCAATCTATGGGGGAAATGAACGAGAACAGCACCAGGACCTTAGCTTCGGCTCACCAGCCAGTTGAAGTAAGGCAGGAAGGAGATGATGCCCATCACGCCCATCCTCGTGTCCGTCGCGCCGAACTCCCCGTCGTCCTCCTCATCCGCCGCCTCTCCGCGGACTCTGGGCGGCGGGAGCGCGAGGGAGGCGAGCACGCAGGCGCCCATCGCGGCGACGAACGGCGCGTCCTGCTGCAGCTCCGCGCGGCAGGCTAAAGTCGGCCGGCGGGGACGCGCGTGGAGAGAGTGGGTCCCGCTCGCGCATCCATGGGAAGCGCCGAAGGTGGTTGGGCGCGGGGAGCGGCGGAGGGGCGCGGGGAGGGAGGCGGTGGTGGCGGCGAGCATCTGGGCTGGCGTTGCGGTGCGGAGAAGACCGGCGAAGAGCAAGCGGCCGAGCAGGGGTTTGCCGGAGTTGGTAGTACGGGCAGTCCTTTCCGCTTTCAAGGGATATATACGGAGGGTCTTCCGTTTTCAATGTCCGCTCACGTATTAAGATGACTGTTTGTCACGGGGCGCTACCAAACAGTTTCACGAACACCAGAAAGCTTTTTTTTTTTACTGGAACACCTCGATTCCGTTACTTAGATGGCTCAGCAGGATCACTGGCCAACAACACCAAGCGGCAAGGATCATCATCTCTAGCTCCCATAGCCACAAAGGCATGGACTACTTTATTACAAGAACAAAGATACTAGTTTAAACTAACTGAATGAAAATTAGGACTACTCCCTCCGTCCCGGTTCACAGGGCTCACATGAATTTGCACCGTGACCAAGGTAGCATTTGATTGGACGCTAAAAATCTTCTCAGCACTTGACTCTCTCCAATCAGCTGTCCTCACTAATTAATAGGAATGCTAATAGACTTGCATGCACCGCAGTCACTCTGGGCGTTCGGGAAATCCCGAAATTTTGGGACGGGAAATTCGGGAAAAAATTATTTCGGGTTTTAAAAAATGATACCCGAAAATTCATCATAATATTTGATTCCCGACAATTCGGGTACCCGACAATTCGGGATCGGGATCGGGAAATCCTGAATAGCCCGAAATACATACTGAACACAAAAACAAATACACGCAAGAGAGCAGAACTGCCTAGCTAGCCTTGCTACTTGCACTTGTAATACGGAGGCTAGGCAGCAGCAGATACAGAAGTATGAAGATTTTCTTCAGAAAACTGTCGGCGTCGCTCCCTTGTGGATGCCCAGGCTGCAGCGGAAGTTGTAATTTAGGAAACAAGCAGATGCACCACTCGGTAGTTGTTCCCGTCCTTCAATCTACGTGCTGGAGGTGCGGCTTGCCGGTTCTCCACTACGAGGATGATGGAGCGCTGATGCATCCCGTCGATGCAGGGCGGAGCCGCGGAGGCATCCTGTCGAGCGTCACGAGCGACCGGGAGGTGTCGATGAGAAGCGACCTTGCGGGCTTGTGGCGACGGCGAGTCCGATCTACGGCTACGGACAATCGCTCTGGCCTCTGGGTTGTGGCGGCTGGGGAAGGGGGAGTGAGGAGACTAGGCGAGATGCTCGTGCAGTCATGCGTAGTGTAGGGTTTACCTCACCCACTCTCCACTTGGGCTGTTGGGCTGGACGTCTGCGCTTTTTACTGGGATGGGCTCTAATGTTTCGGGATATTTGGGATATTCGGGTGTCGAGAATACATTCCCGAATTTCCTGAAATAAATTCGGGATTTCGAAACACCTTCCCGAATTTGTGTTCGGGTTTTTCGGGTACGGGATATACGGGTTCGGGTTCGGGAATTTCGGGTTCGGGATTCGGGTATCGGGTTTTATGCCCGGAGTGACACCGCAGCCCCACATGAAAAATCATTGAGGTTTCCACCCTGCGTGCATGCATTGGTTGTTTCCACCAGCTTAAAAAAGAGAAAGAGAAATGAGAGAGTAATTAGAGGGAGTTACTACTTCTAATTAAAAGCATGTAGGCCTTAGTGGGATGATGTTATGGGCAAATGTTTTTTCAGATTAGGTCCTGTGAACCGGGACGGAGGGAAAAGAACGGATGTCTCTATAAATGACTCCTTCAGGGAAAATATCAAACTCCTTAGACCGGATGGCTCGTATAAGGTTTTGGGCATCGCTTTCAACTGAAGTATTCGTCATTCCCTAGGTGGCTGCACCGCTGCAGCATGTAGCGCTTGCGCACAAGCCTGTGCTTCAGCAGTGCCTACACTCGCAATAAACGGACACTAGAAAGCGCGATCAAGTAGTACGGAGTAGTGTTTATTTTGGTTTGTTGGTATCAAGCCGACGCTCGATTGATCAAGTACTCCCTCCGATCTATTTGTTTAAATTTGCTCTTGGCTTTAGCTTAATTTAAGAAAACTTCATCATAAGCCACGGTAAATATTATGAATCTGAGGAATTACTATTTTTATATATAACTTCGGCGGGTCGTGGCTACTCTAAGAGCATCTCTAGCCGCGTCCCCCAAAGGGATTTTGGGCGCGCACAAAAAGCCCGTTCCAGCCGCGTTCCCCAAAGCCCATTTTTGTCCGGCGCGCCCCGATACGCTGTCCGGCGTCCCGAGCCCGTCCCCGTCCCACAGGGGACGCACCGGGGACGCCGGACACAACGAAAAGCGAGGCGGAGGGCGGGGCCGACTCAGGCAACAATAAATTTTTACCCAACCGTCGCTACCTCGCGACGGAAGTTGGCGGTGCAGCTCCCGCAGCGACGCAGCGACGGTGCAGTTCTCGCAGCGACGCGTCCCGTCGCGCCTAGCTCTGCGTGCCGGCGTTAGGATGTGTTTGGTTGGGGATTCAGACTGCATGGGTTATGGCCAACCATATTTTGCCGGGCCACCCCATTCGTCTGAGTGTTTGGTTGTCTGAGTGGAGCGAAACGAGTTTCGTGATTGGTTTCCTGAGTGGGAGTGAATGGAACAAACCACTGGTTGTTTGAGTCTGAGTAGTGAATGGAGGCTGCCGGTGTCCCTTGCCGCTGCTACTGCTTCACAGGTCGCCGTCGCCGCTCCTTCCCGCGCCGCCTCGACCATCCGCGCCACCAGCGACCTCCGCCGCCTTCCCCGCCTCCGTCGAACGCCGCCGCTACCTCCCCAACACCCGAAAACCACTACAGCCGCTTGGAGGAAAACCGCCGCCGCCGCTTGGGGTCTCGCGCGCTGCCGCCTGCACGGACCTCCGCGCTGCCATCTCGAGGGGCTCGCGTGCCGGGAGGGGGCGCCGCCATATCAAGGCCCGCGCCGGAGCCAGGACCGCGCCGCGCCGCTCCTTCCGGCCGCGTCGCTTCTTCCCAAGCCGCGCGCGCCGCTCTTCCCGCGCCGCCGCGCGCCCGCCGGCCGACCCGCGCCGCTCCTTCCGCCGCCGCCCTTCCGGCGCGACCCGCGCCGCTCCTTCCCGCGCCCGCCGTCGCCGACCCGCCGCCCTTCCCGCGCGCCGCTCGGCCGCCGCCCCGGGCTCCTTCCCGCCGCCGCCTGCTTCCCGCGCCGGCCTCCGCCGCGCCGCACCGCTCCTTCCGCGGCACGTTTCCGGCCGCGACCGGCTGCTTTCCACGCGCGCCGGCTGCATGCGCCTGGTCGAGGACTCGAGGGGTGAGCGGACGGGGCGATTGAGCGAGTCCACTCGCGGGCCGCGTGATTCCACTGATTTTGCCGATTCGCCCCGTACAGCATATTTGGGTATATTCCCTCCCTGGCCGCTCCGCCCCCTACCGTCGCGAACCAAACAGCGGGCGAACCGGTGCGACCCGACGCGAGTCGACCCAGCTCCCCCAACCAAACACATCCTTAATGCGCGCCACCGCTCCCCCGCCTCCCTCCGGCCTATAAAAGGGCCGCCTCTCATCGTCCCTCTCACACACAAACCCTAGCGCCTCTCTCCCAACCCTAGCCGCCACCATCTCAACAAGACTCGACGCTATGTCCGGAGGCGGAGGCCGACCGCGCCGTGGTCGTGGTCGTGGTCGTGGCCGCGGCAGAGCTGAACGCTCGCCGTCGCCTTCCACGCCGCCGGCTTCATCATCGTCGGAGATGGACGTGGAGCCGGACGTGCGGGTCGAGTTCGTCCTCGTCCTCAAGGGCGACTGATGACCCACAAGTATAGGGGGTGTATCGTAGTACTTTCGATAAATAAGAGTGTCGAACCCAACGAGGAGCAGAAGGTGTTGAGCGATGAAGGATTCACTGTAAATGCTCACAGACAAGTATTCGGGGGTTTTGATGTAACGGATGAATAAAGTACAAGTAAGTAAAGTGCGAGAGAAATAATTGCAGCGAGTGGCCCAATCTTTTTTAGCACAAAGGACAAGCCGGTTTGTTTACTTATAATGACCCAAACGTTCTCGAGGACACACGATTTTAGTCTAGTGCTTTCGCTACATACTGATTAATCTTCATTGTTTTGATAAGTGTTGTGTGGGTGAACCTGTGCTAATGTACCACCCTTCCTAGGACTAATACATACTTGTGATTATACCCCTTGCAAGCATCCGCAACTACAAGAAAGTAATTAAGATAAATCTAACCACAGCCTTAAACTCGAGATCCTGCGATCCCTCCTGCATCGATATACCAACGGGGGTTTAGGTTTTGTCACTCCGCAACCCCGCAATTGGCAAACGAGTACAAGATGCATTCCCCAGGCCCATAAATGGTGAAGTGTCGTGTAGTCGACGTTCACACGACACCACTAGAAGAATGACACCACAACTTAAATATCATAACATTGAATATTACTCAACCATAGTTCACTACTAACATTTAGACTTCACCCATGTCCTCAAGAACTAAACGAACTACTCACGAGACATCATATGGAACATGATCAGAGAGATATGATGATGAATAACAATCTGAACATAAACCTTGGTTCAATGGTTTCACTCAATAGCATCAATATCAAGTAGAAATCAGTACCGGGAGAGTTTCCCCTATTAAACAATCAAGATCAAACCCAAATTGCTACAGCGGTGACGATGTCCAGCGGTGGAGATGGCGGTGATGATGGTGGAGATGATGATGATGGTGATGGAGATGATGTCCAGCTCGATGACGGTGACGATGGCGTCGATTTCCTCCGGAGGGAATTTCTCCGGCGGATTTCGCCGGAGAGCTCTTTTCTCTGGTGTTCTCCGCCCCGAGGCGGTGTAACCCTTCGTGAGGATTCCTCTCTGGCTTCGGTCTTCGGACGAAGGGTTTCGCGAAGAAAAGGAGGCGAGGGTTGTGGGGCCCCACACCACATGGTGGCGCGGCCGGGCCATGGGCCGCGCCGCGTGGTGTGGCCCACCTGGGTCCAACTGCTCCCCTTCTGGCTCCTTAGGAAAAATAGGATTTTTGGTAAAACTTCCTTCCACGTTGATCTTCCGAAATATTGCATCCGACGGTGCTTTTTCCAGCAGAATCCCGCTCCGGTGCTCGATCTCCAAATAATCATGAAACATGCAAAATAGATGAAATAACATAAGTATTGTGTCCCAATATGAAATATATCAATGAATAACAGCAAATTATGATATAAAATAGTGATGCAAATCGGACGTATCAACTCCCCCCAGCTTAGACTTCGCTTGTCCCCAAGCGAAAACTCGGTAAACATGACCACATGTTTATGGAGTGAAGAGTCGATAAATAAAATACGGACAAGAAGCATCATATACATTCACACAAGACATTATAGTAAACAACTTCCTCATATAACTCAATCTTGAAACAAGTGTAAGGTAATCACAAATAAAGGTGCATAAGAAATCATAATTGGTGATGGCAAACTTTGTTCTTGGTCAGAGAACAGTTAACAGATTATACTTATCTATTGAGCAGCTCTCATATTAAAGCTTATGGTAAACTTGCATACTCAATCATATTAATCATTGATGACTTTCAAAGCTATATTCATTCAGGTAAAACTTGTACTAAACAAGAAAGAGTAAAGACACGATGAAGCAAATCACAATATAATAGTTTGATCACAACAACTCTAATGCTTGCTTGAGATGGAGGGAAATAGGTTTACTGACTCAACATAAAGTAAAAGACAGGCCCTTCGCAGAGGGAAACAGGGATTAAATTATGTGCTAGAGCTTTTTCAGTTTTGAAATCATATAAAGAGAATAAAAGTAAAGTTTTGAGAGGTGTTTGTTGTTGTCAACGACTGGTAGCGGGTACTCTAACCCCCTTCCAAAGAGCGGCTCCCATGAAGGACGTTATCTCTACCAGCAAGGTAGATCATCCCTCTTCTTTTTTGTTTACACATATACTTTAGTTTATTTAAGGATGACACTCACCCCAACCTTTGCTTACACAAGCCATGGCTAACCGAATCCTCGGGTGCCTTCCAACAATCTCATACCATGGAGGAGTGTCTAAAATTAAGTTTGCTTGATGAATCAGGGCAAAACATGTGAAGAGAATTATTAATGAAAGTTGATTAATTGGGGTGGGAACCCCGTTGCACTCTTATTGCAAAATTATAGGATAAGTGGATGAAGCCACTAGTCCATTAGTGGAGGCTGCCTAACAAGACTGAAAGATAAAACACCACATACTTCCTCATGAGCATAAAACATTGACACAAATAAGAAGTAATAAGTTTTGAATTGTTTAAAGGTAGCACATGAAGTATTTACTTGGAATGGCAGAAAATACCATGTAGAGTAGATATGGTGGACACAAATGACATAGGTTTGGGCTAAGGTTTGGATGCACGAGAAGTATTCCCTCTCACAAGGTTTTTGGCTAGCAAGGTTAATTAGCAAGCATAGGGTTGAGGGAAACAAACAAATATACATGTGATAGAAACAATCATGCATCTTACTTCTAAGCACAAACAGTTTTAACTTCAGAATACTAAGCAAATAACTGATAAGAAAGATAATAACATCTTCTACATGTATTTCCTCTATTCTTCTTGAACTCAAAGTGTTGTTACTATTGACCATTGCTAAGTTTGCCAAAACCAAATAGATTTACTCAATGCTCCCAAAGTGGTAGCAATACTAAAATCAAGATCAATCATATAGTAGAGATTGCAAACTAAAATAAGGTGTGCAATATGTAAATGATAAGACTTCTCATTAATATTCCATAATGATAACTCACACCAAGGGATACATAGAAAAACTAAAGGAGAGATACTTCCACACTGCAACCCATCTTATACGATAACTTCCCTACTCATGATATGACACTACTTGATAATAAAAAGTAAAAGGTGGTGATGATGTGATACCGCGGCACTCCCCCAAGCTTGGAACAAACCAAGGGGATGCCAATACCGATGATGGATTACTCCTTTGGCGATGGTGGTGATGAATTTCCGTCTTCAGACTTCCAAGATAGAGGCTCTCCAACAAATGACATCTTGGTCTCGGGAATCCTGAAACTAGCAGCACGGCTTATATGTTTAAACCTGTTTTCATACTCACAATTCTGATTATGAATGTCATAGAGTTGAGCCTGGTTTGTTGGTGGTGTCGTGAAGTGAGAGGATGTCGCCCCATAGCTTTGCAGTTTCCTTCTCGTGTTCAGAATGAGTTCGACACAATCTTGTGGAAGATATCCACTTCACGCTCGGCCATCTTCTTGTAATTGAAGACCTCTTGTTCTAGCTTCTCCATCCCGTCTTCCAAGCTTCCTTCTCCTTTGGGAACCTGAACATCTTTGATCTGCAGTTTTCGAGCATCAACTCCTTTGGGTGCATCCTCGCTCCTCCATGTACAAGTTGCCAACATCCTTGCAGGAGCTGTCCTTCGGAGTTCCCGACGAAGACATGATGGCTCTAGATCCGAAGCAATCTGGCAACAGCTCGAAACAAAACACGTCGAGAAACGATATACGGACCTCCAGGGGTCGGGGGATTATATAGTAAAAAAATTTCAGAACAAACGGAAAGTACTAGGTCGAACCAGTCGGAAGACGGGGTGCCACCATAGGCGGGCGCGGGCCTGGCCGGCCGCCGGCTGGTGGCACGCCCGTGCGTCTTTTCCACTCCGTTTCGATCTCGTAATTTTTCATATTTTCCAAAACAGCAAAAATATTGTTCGGAAAGTAAATTGCGAACTTTTCATTACCAATACCTATATCAAAGTCGAGTTCGCGGACTGTCAATTTGACCTTTTATGAAAGCCTCCGGTTTCCACTTGAATAATATCAACATCAACATTATAGGAATCACCAGAGATATAATGTTTGAGTCTTTGTCCATTCACCACTTGCGTAGCATTGCCTTGGTGAGAGCTAATTTTAATTGCTCCTGAACGATACACCTCCTCAACAACATATGGTCCTTCCCATTTCGAGAGTAATTTCAAAAGAATCTGAGACGAGACCGATACAATAGGACTTTATCCCCAATATTAAACTCTCTTTTGATGATCCTTCTATCTTAACTTTCTCTTTAAAGAGTTTAGCATTTTCATAAGCTTCACTTCTCCATTCATCTAGAGAACTTAATTGTAGCAACCTCTTATTGACGCTTTGGATATTAAGGCAAAATCCGCTCCTCTATCTCCAAATGAGAAGAATGATCTGAAAATAGCCAACGAAAAATTAAACAAGCTTAGGCGTGATGAAGAAACTAAATGGGCACAAAGGGCTAAGGTGAAATATATCCAGGAAGGAGGAGACAATACTAAGTATTTCCATCTAATAGCAAATGGGAAACATCGGAAAAAGAAAAAATTTCAGTTAGAACAAGAAGAGGGTACTATTGTTGGTGATGATAATCTAAAGATTTACATAACTGAATACTACAAAAAATTGTTTAGCAACCCAGATCCAAGTTTTGTCACTTTGGATGAAAACAGAACTGATGATATTCCACAACTGTCGACAAATGAAAATAGTTTATTAATTATGAATTACTCAATGGAGGAAATTCATAAAGCTATCTTTCAGATGGAGCATAATAAATCGCCTGGACCCGATGGATTTCCGGCTGAATTTTATCAGCACTTTTGGGAAGTCATTAAATTAGACTTGATGGCACTTTTTGAGTGCTTTCAGAATTGGATTTGTATAAACTCAACTTTGGAGTTATCACTTTGCTCCCAAAAAAAGAAAACGCCACCCAAATTCAACAATATAGACCCATCTGCCTACTGAATGTTAGTTTCAAAAATTTTACTAAAGTTGCGACGAATCGAATTTCAGAAGTAGCTCAGAAAGTTATCAAACCGACACAGACTGCGTTTATACCAGGAAGACATATCTTAGAAGGAGTGGTGGTCTTACACGAGACGATACATGAATTACATAGGAAAAAGCTTGATGGGGTTCTTTTCAAAATTGATTTCGAGAAGGCTTATGATAAGGTAAAATGGCCTTTTTTGCAACAAGTCCTTCGTATGAAAGGCTTTGACCCTATTTGGTGTGAGAGGATTAGACAATATGTGCAAGGGGGGAGTGTAGGTATTCGAGTTAATGATGATATTGGACATTTTTTTCAAACTAGGAAAGGTTTGCGCCAAGGGGATCCGTCGTCTCCGATACTATTTAACATTATTGCCGATATGTTGGCTATCCTTATTTCTCGGGCTAAGGAAGAAGGGAAAGTTGGAAGCTTGTTACCACATCTGATTGACGGGGGGATTTCTATATTGCAATATGCGGATGATACGATATTATTTATGGAACATGATATAGCTAAAGCGATTAATATGAAGCTTATTCTCTCTATCTTTGAACAACTATCAGGCCTTAAAATAAATTTTCATAAAAGTGAAATTTTTTGCTTTGGTGAGGCTCAGGATATGGAGCATCAATATAGAAATATTTTTGGGTGCGAAACTGGATCCTTACCTTTCAGATATTTGGGTATTCCTATACACTATAGGGCACTCCGAAATGCTGAGTGGAACCCTGTTGAGACTCGTTTTGCATCTAAGCTCAGATGTTGGCGTGGGAAAATGCTTTCTTACGGTGATAGACTAGTTTTAATCAATTCGGTTCTAACAAGTCTCCCAATGTTCATGTTATCCTTCCTCGAAATCCCAGTTGAGGTGAGGAAAATATTAGATTACTATAGATCAAGATTTTTCTGGCAATCAGATGAGACTAAAAAGAAATACCGACTTTCTAGGTGGAATATTTTGTGTAGACCTAAAGATCAGGGGGGATTAGGGATCGAAGTACTTGAGTTAAAAAACAAATGCTTACTCAGTAAATGGCTGTTTAAATTGCTTTCGGAAGAGGGTATGTGGCAGCAACTGTTGTATAATAAATATCTCAAGAATAAAACTCTTTCACAAGCTGAAGCAAAACCTACTGATTCACAATTTTGGAAAGGACTTATGCGGGTAAAGGAGGATTTTTTAATCGGGTTTTTTTAAGGTGGGTAATGGTATGACAGTTAGGTTCTGGGAGGATGTTTGGCTAGCGGATGCCCCACTGTGTCAACAATACCCAGCTTTATACAACATTGTTCAACATAAAAATGTCCTTGTTTCAACGGTTATGGCGCATACACCTTTGAATATCACCTTTAGGAGAGGTTTAAGTGATAACAATTGGTTACAATGGCTGAATTTATGCCAACAGCTAATGGCAATTTCTTTAAATAGTGAACCCGATGTGTTTTGTTGGAAACTTACAGATTCCGGGCTGTTCTCAGTTAAGTCTATGTATCTTGATATGATGAACGGACATGCTATTTATCTTCGGAAATATTTGTGGAAATTAAAGATTCCCCTCAAAATTAAAATTTTTATGTGGTTCCTTAGTAACAAAGTGCTCCTTACGAAGGATAATCTTGCTAAAAGAAAGTGGAATGGGTGTCAAAAATGTTGTTTTTGTGATTCCACTGAAACTGTTAACCATTTGTTTATTACTTGCCCGTTTGAAAAATTATTTGGCGTATGGTTTATTTAACTTACAATATTCCTCCACCAGCTAATGTTACTAATATGTTTGGTAAATGGCTCAATGGGGTACGTAAGGAGGATAAACACAAAATTCGTGTTGGAATATCTGCTATATGCTGGTCTGTATGGAGGACGAGGAATGATATCATTTTTAACAAACAAAATGGAACTAATTTTTTGCAGGTTATCCGACGCGCTGCTCATTGGATTCACCAATGGGTTTTACTTCTCCCTATGGAACAACGGGAGGATATGGTTACTGGATGCAACCGGATGCTGGTGGTTGCTCAGGACTTCTTTTTCCGGGCTACTGGATGGCGACACATTAATAGATTAGCAAATGGATAGACTGTCTTTGTGTTGCTTTTTTCTGTGGTTGATTCATGTATCGACCTTAGCTTTTCCATGAGTGTAATACTGAACCTTGTGTACTTGTTTTCCGTACTTTTAGTTCAATAAAGTTAGCCGTGTGCATCTATTGATGCAGAGGCTGGGGCGATGCTCCCATATCGAAAAAAAAACAACCTCTTATTACCGGCAAGTTTAGGATCTTTATTTAATTCTCTAACACCCCAATAAGCTTTGTGTTCTAATTCTAAAGGTAAATGACAAGCTTTTCCGTAAACCATTTTATAAGGTGACATTCCCATGGGGTTTTATAAGGTCTATAAGCCCATAGTGCATCCTTCAATTACTAGCCCAATTCTTTATAGATTTATTGACGGTCTTTCCCAAAATAGATTTAATTTCTCTATTTGATAATTCTACTTGACCACTAGTTTGAGGGTGATAAGCAGAAGCAATTCTATGATTAATACCATATCTAGCAAGAGTCTTTCTAAAACCTCCATGAATAAAATGAGAACCTCCATCAGTCATAATATATCTAGGTACTCCAAATCTAGGAAAAATAATATCTAAAAGCATTTTTAAAGAGGTCCACTGTCAGCACTTTTTGTAGGTATGGCTTCTACCCATTTAGTAACATAATCAACAGCAACAAGTATATGCGTGTTACCTTCTGAAGAGGGGGTCCCATGAAGTCAAATCCCCAACAATCAAATGGTTCAATAACAAGAGTATAATTCATAGGCATTTCATTGCGTCTGGAGATATTACCAACCCTTTGACATTCATCACAAGATAGAATAAACTTCCTTGCATCTTTGAAGAGAGTTGGCCAATAAAAACCTGATTGTAGAACCTTTTATGTTCTTTCTCCCGTGATGTCCTCCATAAGCACTACCATGACATTTACTCAATATCTCTTGTTGTTCATATTCAGAACACACCTTCGATATACATCCACTCCTTCTTTATATAAGTGTGGGTCATCCCGGAATAATGCCTCAAGTCATAAAAGAATTTCCTCCTCCTGAGCTAAAAGGTTGGAGGCAAGTACTTGGAAACAATAAAGTTAGCATAATCGCATACCAAGGAAGCTCACCTTTATTACAGCCAATTGTTCATTTGGAAACTATCATTAACGGAACAGGATCATAAGCAATATTTTCCAATCTAGACAAATTATCAACAACAGGATTATCAACACCTTTCCTATCTACAATATGTAAATCAAATTCTTGCAAAAGAAGTACCCATCTAATAAGCCTCGGCTTAGCATCTTTCTTTGTCATAAGGTATCTAATTGCAGCATGATCAGTATGAATCGTAACTTTTGAATCAACAATATAAGATCTAAATTTATCACAAGCAAAGACTACAGCTAACAATTCTTTTTCAAGTAGCATAATTTCTTTGAGCAGCATCAAGAGTTTTACTAGCATAATGAATAACATTTAATTTTTTATCTACTCGCTGTCCAAGAACAGCGCCTACAAAATCACTAGCATCACACATAATTTCAAATGGTAAATTCCAATCGGGAGGTTCAACTACGAGCAGTTGTTAAGGCTTTCTTTAGAGTTTCAAAAGCTTCCTTACAATCATCATCAAAAACAAAAGGTACATCTTTTTGAAGAAGATTAGTAAGAGGCTTTGAAATCTTGGAGAAATCTTTAATAAATCTCCTATAAAACCCAGCATGACCAAGAACACTACGAATACCTTTAACATCCCTTGGATAGGGCATCTTTTCAATGGCTTCAACTTTAGCTCTATCAACTTCAATACCTCTCTGGAAATTTTGTGTCCCAATACAATTCCTTCATTAACCATAAAGTGACATTTCTCCCAATTAAGAACAAGGTTAGTTACTTCACATCTCTGCAAAACTTTATCGAGGTTTCGCAAGCAATTATCAAAAGAATTCCCATAGACAGAAAAGTCATCCATGAATACCTCCACAATACTCTCACAAAAGCCATGAAAAATAGCACATGCATCTTTGAAAAGTAGCAGAGCATTACATAAACCAAAAGGCATATGCCTATAAGCATAAGTTCCATAGGGACAAGTGAAAGTGGTTTTCTCTTGATCTTTAGCTTTAACAGAAATTGTGAAAACCCGAATAACCAAACAAAAATGAGTATTTTTAGATAACCTTTCTAACATTTGATCAATAAAAGGCAAAGGGTAATGATCTTTCTTAGTAACCTTATTAACTTTTGAAAATCAATGCACATTCTATAACCTACAACTACTCTTTGAGGTATGAGCTCATCATTATCATTAGGCACAACAGCAGTCATTCCTCCTTTCTTAGGAACACAATGAACAGGACTAACCCATCTACTATCAAAAATAGGATATATAATACCAGCTTCAAGAAGTCGTAATACCTCAATTCTTACCACATCCTTCATCTTAGGAATTAGACGACGCTGAGGTTCAACAACAGGCTTCGCATCATCTTCCATATTAATGGCGTGTTGGCAAATAGAGGAGAAATCCCCTTCAAGTCATCAAGAGTATAGCCAATAGCACCTCGGTGTTTCTTAAATATTTGCAATAATCTTTCTTCTTTGAACTCTGTAAGCTTAGAACTAATAATAACAGGATATATTTTCTTATCATCAATATGAGCATATTTAAGATTATCAAAGCTTTAAATCAAAAAAGGATCTTCCTTTGGTGGCGGCGTTGTACCCAAATCTTCCACCGGTAAATCATGCTTGAGAATAGGTTGGCGAAGAAAAATCTCCTCAAGTTCATCTCTTTCTTTCCTAAAAACTTCACTCTCGCTCTCCAAATGTTGCTGCAAAGGATTATTAGGAACAAGAACCATAGATGCACACTGCTCCATTTTAAAATCATCACTAGGCAAATCAGCTTTATAAGGAGTTTTGGTAAAAGAGAAGTTAAACTCATAAGATTCACCAGCAAATTTAGTCAAAATTTTCTGCAATCTATAATAGCTCCACAAGTATTTAGAAAAGGTCTACCAAAAATGATAGGACAATAATCACTAGCAGCAGAACCAAGTACCAAAAAGTCAGGGATATTTAATCTTACCACATAGAACTTCCACATCTCGAACAATACCAATTGGAGAAATAGTTTCTCTATTAGCTACTGAATAACCACATCAATATCTTCAAGTTCACAAGAATCAATTTCGTGCATAATCTCGTGTAAAGCTTATAAGGAATAGCACTAACACTTGCACCAATATCACATAAACCATAATAGCAATGATCACCAATTCTAACAGATAGCATAGGAACACTAGCTTGTTTGGGTTTATTAGGATGTGAAACAATATTAGAAGCATCTTCAAAAATAATATGACCATCCTCCACATTTTCAGTCACAAGATCTTTAACTATTGCAACAGCAGGTTCAACCTTTATTTGTTCTTCAGGTTCTATAGGTTTCTTTTCACTTTTATGAACCGCACTATTTATAACAGAGTACTCCTTCATTTTAGCAGGGAAAGGAGTTTTTTCAATATAAGCTTCGGAATAACATGATCAGCAGTTTCAACTACAACACATTTATTAATAGATGAATCGATTTTATCTTTATACGGTTCATGATACTTGTCAAAATTCTTCTTAGGCAATTCATAATGAGAGGCAAAAGCTTTATAAAGATTTGCAGCAACTTGAGAATCAAGACCATATGTAGCACTCATATTACGAAATTCATCAGTATCCATAAAAGCTTCAATGCATTTATAATCATAAATTATACGATTCTCTATCCTTGTCGTTCTCCCAACCTTCAGTATTTTGGATCCGATCAAGAAGGTCCCTTTTAAACTCTTCTTTGTTGCGTGTAAATGATCCAGAACAAGAAGTATCCAGCAAGGTCTTGTCTTGAAAAGAAAGTCTTGCATAGAAATTATCAATAATAACATTACCAGAAAGCTCATGAATGGGGCATTTGAGCATTAAAGACTTCAATCTCCCCAAGCTTGGGCAATACTCTCTCCATCATGAGGCCGAAATGATATATGCGGTTCCGATCTTTGTGAATTTCACTTGGAGGATAAAATTTGGAATAAAATAAAGGCACAATGTCCTCCCAATCAAGAGAATCACCATTCTTCAGCAATTTATACCAATGCGCCGCTTTACAGAAATGATAGAGAATAGTTTCTTTCTAACTTCATTCATGGCAATACGCACATTTGAATAACCGCATAATTCATGCAAAAACAGTAAATGATCACCAGGATGGACGGTTCCATCCCCTTCATAGCGGTTATCCATAACATGTTCAATAATTTTCGTAGGTATTTTATATGGTATTACTTCCTCACTGGCGCCTCATCCACTACCGTTGCGGTAGTAGTAGATTTCCCAAATAGAAATTGAAGAGAAGATCTCTCCATAATGACTTATAGCAGCAGCAGAAATAAAATCAGCACAAACAGTAAAGTTTTCCTTACCAATTCCACTTACCAATAGCGCTTCACTCCCCGGCAACGGCGCCAGAAAATAGACTTGATGACCCACAAGTATAGGGGGTGTATTAGTACTTTGATAAATAAGAGTGTCGAACCCAACGAGAGCGAGAAAGGTTTCAATGAAGGATTCACGTAAATGCTCACAGACAAGTATTGTAACTGATGTAACAGATGAATAAAGTACAAGTAAGTAAAGTGCGAGAGAAATAATTGCAGCGAGTGGCCCAATCTTTTTAGCACAAAGGACAAGCCGGTTTGTTTACTTATAATGACCAAACGTTCTCGAGGACACACGGGATTTTAGTCTAGTGCTTTCGCTACATACGGCTGATTAATCTTCATTGTTTTGATAAGTGTTGTGTGGGTGAACCTATGCTAATGTACCGCCCTTCCTAGGACTAATACATACTTGTGATTATACCCCTTGCAAGCATCCGCAACTACAAGAAAGTAATTAAGATAAATCTAACCACAGCCTTAAACTCTGAGATCCTGCGATCCCTCCGCATCGATATACCAACGGGGTTTAGGTTTCTGTCACTCCGGCAACCCCAATTGGCAAACGAGTACAAGATGCATTCCCCTAGGCCCATAAATGGTGAAGTGTCGTGTGTCGACGTTCACACGACACCACTAGAAGAATGACACCACAACTTAAATATCATAACATTGAATATTACTCAACCATAGTTCACTACTAACATTTAGACTTCACCCATGTCCTCAAGAACTAAACGAACTACTCACGAGACATCATATGGAACATGATCAGAGGTGATATGATGATGAATAACAATCTGAACATAAACCTTGGTTCAATGGTTTCACTCAATAGCATCAATAACAAGTAGAAATCGACAGGGAGAGTTTCCCCTATCAAACAATCAAGATCAAACCCAAATTGCTACAACGGTGACGATGTCCAGCGGTGGAGATGGCGGTGATGATGGTGGAGATGATGATGATGGTGATGGAGATGATGTCCAGCTCGATGACGGTGACGATGGCGTTGATTTCCCCCTCGGAGGAATCCCGGCGGATTCCTGCCCGCGGAGAGCTCTTTCTCTCTGGTGTTCTCCGCCCCGCGAGAGCGGTAACCCTTCGTGAGGATTCCTCCGTGGCTTCGGTCTTCGGGACGGGAAGGGTTTGCGAGAAAAGGAGGCGAAAGGGGTCATGGGGGCCCCACACCACATGGTGGCGCGAGGCCATGGGCCGCGCCGCCTGTGGTGTGGGCCCTGTCAGCGGCTCCACCGCTTCCTTCGTCATCCGGAAAAATAGGATTTTGGTAAAACTTCCTTCCACAGTTGATCTTCGAAATATTGCATCTGACGGTGCTTTTTCCAGAATCCTGGCTCCGGTGCTCGATCTCCAAATAATCATGAAACATGCAAAATAGATGAAATAACATAAGTATTGTGTCCAATATGAAATATATCGATGAATAACGGCAAATTATGATATAAAATAGTGATGCAAATTGGACGTATCACGACCGCACATCCGAGGCTGCCGGACTCCTTCGCCGACTACGTCGCCGGCGATCGCCCGCGCACGATGCATCTGCGGGAGGCTGCGTGCGGCTACTACCGGTGGATCGTCGACGTGATCTACGAGCGCGCGGCAAGATGTACCTCAACATCGGTGGGAGAAGTTCGCGCGGCGCACAGCCTCCAAGCCGGCTTCATCCTCCTGTTCTCCTACTTCGACGGGGACATGAGCGTCAAGGTCTTCGACGAGACGCGGTGCCGCCGGGACTACCGAGCGATAGCAGACGAGGAGGACGGCGAGTGTTCTTCTTAGCGAACACGTGCACGGAGGTTTCGGATGTTCGCCTCCTCGGTAGAACCAACAAGGGCACCATCCTCCCGCTGGATTTTCCAGTTTAGGTGACTGGTGTGCCCTCGTGTTCTTCTTTCTTAGCACAACATAGGAAACCTTCGATGCATGGCCTAGTTAGGTTTAGTTTCTTTGCAAAATTTTATATTTGTGTCCACGACGGTTCAAACTATGTATTAGTTTGTGGAAAATCATGTGCCTAACTGTGTTTTCGTGTAAACCACGTTCCAAATTATGTATTAGTTTGTGAAAATTGAAATAAAAAAATCAAAAAAAATATTTTAAATGTTTGGGGACGGCGTTTGGGGGACGCGGCTGGGGAGCGACGTCCCCCAAAGGCGGCACGAACAAAACGCGGTTTGGGGGACGGTTTGGGGGACGCGACTGGAGATGCTCTAAACTTGTTATACCAACACGAATCGAACATCTTTGGCACACCGTGGGCAACAACATAAAGAGGCTCATCGACATTGTGGAAGATGACGACCCTTTTTTGCCGCTTCTAGATATTCCAAGCAACAACGGCAAGATGGTAGTCTCTATGAAGCTCCTGAAATGAGGAATCAAGAGTCTTCAAAACTTGTAATCGGGGAGTAGCCGCTAAAAGAAGGGAAGGAGCTCCAGATTTCAAGATCTTGAGGGCAGTGAAGAGCAAAATGGCTAGAGTCTTTATCTTTTGGCTAGGAGGGATAGCTCGGAGAGGGTCATAGTTGATGTCGGAACTTCCTATCATTAGGCGGAATGTGATGGCGAAAAACATGCTAGGCAAAGATCCGACAATTTTAGAAAGAGAAAAACCCATTCTCCCTCCTCGTCGCTGCATGGGCTACGGATGGAAACCCTAGCCGCCTCCGACCTCAGCCCTCCCCCTCGACCCTTACCTCTCCCCGCCTCCATCGGACGAAGCATATGCATTGGCGTCGGCAGGCCCATCCCTTTCACCCCGCGTGTGGAGGCTTAGGCACGGCTTCGACGACGTGGTGACCTTGCAAGTAGGGTGTGTGGATGGTTGTGGCTTCCTCGACGGCAACTACGGTGAGTCACGAGCGCTGCGACAACTGGGAGGTACTAGCATACGGCGACAACCCAACATCGAGGCGGCACGTCCCACCGGAGCGACTGCCGGTGGAGCTGGTCGGTAATGGTGTGGTAATCGGCTAGGCCCTAATTTGGGTTGGCAAGGCCCTGCTGCTCGCTAGGTTTCAAGGTTCCGATATGGGAGCTCACCCCATGGCTATAGTGTGGCTGGGGGCAGATCTAGCCCCTTCTAGGCTTTGCGTGTTCCCCTTGCGGGTGCAACCTACTCGTTCTACGTCATTGTCCAGGGGCCGGTTTCTTGACCATGTTTTCTCTTGACCATTCCGATGGATCTTTCTTGGTGGTGTAGGGTTGTACAAATGACCATTTAGGACAAAGAACTCCGTGAAATCGTCCAACAAACGACCTTGCCGCGGTGTTGCTCGTTGTCTGTTAACCCGTAGAGTACTAGAGAACTATTTGCCTAAAAGATCCAAAGGCAAAGTTTTATAGACGAAAAAAGTTTAGGAGCTACTATACACTGACTGATCTGGTCGGCGTGTACGGGGAACCGCACACCACATCGGCCAGGTGGTTTGGTTGGGCCACGGCCCATGATCAGGTACGTGACTTTTTTTTTCTTTTTTTCCTATTAATATTTTTTGTTCTTTAATAACTAACATTTTGTAAAAAATATTTTCGGACTTTTTAAATATTTTCGGAGTAGATTCAAAATTCTGAAATTTTTAAAAGTTGAGATTTTTATTTTTTAAAACTATTTTAAAAAATTTGTACTTTTTACAAAAAAAATAAAGACTCCCAAATTTAACATTTCTAAGTACGAATATTTTCGAATTTGCGGAAAATCAAATTCAAATATTTTCAAAATTAAACATCTTTAAAATTTGAATATTTTTAATTTTAAACATTAATTTTTAAATATATTTTGAATATGAAAATAAAATATAAACAAAAAAATAAAAAGAATAAAAAGGAAAACAGAAAAAAAAGGAAACAGAAAAGAATCACTAAAAAAGAGAGAGAAAAGAACCAACCTGGGCCAGGCCCACACCGCGTAGGGTTGTGCTGTACCTGGTAGGCACGTCGGTGTATATGTTTCGCCAAAAAAAAAAAGTGATGTTACTACCTTGACCGATTGACCCGGTGAGCACGTTGGGGTTGCCGAGTCGTGTCAACATTGAAACATCGAAGGCCAGAGCCAGAGGCTCGCATTGTACTTCGCCACCCGCTCACCCGATGCTCCTGCCGGTACAGACCTGTGCACCCTGCACGGGCGCCCAACCACTCTCAGAAAAGTGCAGAATCCCACGAACGTCGACCGGACGTCGCAACGTGCCCGACGACGTTTTCGTTCGGTCCTCGGTCGCTTTTGGCAGCGGAGCTGAAGTAGCGGGCGGGCAGCGAAGGCGCCATCACCGACCATTGTCCTTCCCTCTAACCGTGCTCCTGAATCCTGCATTCCCCTTGGCCAAACTCTGTTTTCACTTCAACGCACGCCTCCTCTTCTTTTTTCCGTCAACAAAAAAAAGGGGGCGATGTGCTGCGAGGACTGCGAGTAGGCGCGCACATGGCCGGCCGTCGGCGTCCGACTTTCCGACAACAACGATGGCTCAGGCCATCTGCAGCGGGACGTCCCATTTCGGACAGTATCGGGTGGCTCAAGTGGCACGCATTTTTTCCCATTCATAAAAGTTATAAATTACATTAATAAAAAATATTTAAAAAAGCCATAAAGGCGTGCTAAAACTAGCTACTGGCTACTGCTCGTCGTCAGTGACGAGGTTGATGAACTCCAGCGTCGGCCATCGAAGCTGGTACGCCGGCGGTGGAGGAAGAAGGGCAGGCTGCGGCAACTGCGGCCAGGCCATCGCGTGCGTAGGAGGCTGTGGTGAAGCTGGCCACGGATCTCACACCGGAGCAGCAGCCGCGCGCCGTCGTAGGAAGGCGTCGGCGTGGCCGGAGGAGTCGCCGACCTCCCCTGCGCGAGCGTCGACTCGCGGAGCTGGATTGCGAGCCCGTCCCACATAGCGTGCCCGTCCCATGGCAATGGCCTCCTCCTCGGTAATGTACGGCGACCGGGTCTCCGGATCCCACGTCAGCCCGCCGTCGACGTGGTCGCAGTCTACGCGCTTCGCCTGCTCGTCCTCGTCCTCATCCTCGTCGTTGTTCTCCTCTTCTTCCGCGACGATCTCGCGGTCGAAGTAGTCGAGGTTGCTGAGGTAGCCAGCACGACGGCGCGCGTCGAACTCCCACGTCCCGAACGAGATCCAGTTGTAGGAGTTGAGCGCGTATGCAGGATCTTCTCGGAGATCGACCGACAAGATCGCTCGGCGGCGGCGCATCTCGTTCCGATGCTCTCAGCCCTCGCGCGGCATGGGGGGACCGACACGCACCTGGAGTTGATGTACCAGCCTCCTCCATGCAGGTTTGCGTCCGGCCATGGCACCGGCCGGTTTTCCTCCGAAAGACGGCGCGCGAACTCGATGCGGACGTACCGCCCGACCCGTGGCTTCTTGCCGGACCGCGAGCCGCTAGCCTCGTGGTCGTTCTTGGTCTTGTGAAACGACCAGTATTTCTTCCCTATGGCGTCGGTTGGGTGGATAGGGTGGGTTCTAGCAATGGTGTGGTCGGGGAAATAGGCGGCGACAACGTTCCTTTAAGAGTCTCGAATGCCATCTCGCCTTCGATGTCCTGCCATTGTGACGCCGCCCAGCAGCACACACTTGCGGAAGCCGAGGCACGTCATTAACGCGGCCCTGAAAAGCTGCAGCGCGTCGCCCGTAAGTAACACGGAAGACGAAACATCTGTGCCCTGCCAAACGGGCCCGTGCTAGGACCGGGCGGACGACCGCTGCGTCCACGTAGCGTCCGCAGATACGCAAACCTCATGCATTTTTGGGTCAGGTTTGCGTCGTTGCGGACAGTCCGGTCACTATGCGTCGTCCCACTAAAGGTGATACCAGACGTATTTTCGATCCGAACGGACGCAAACGGTCGATCAACGTCCATTTTGGTCGTCCTGTTGGAGCCCTCGTGGCCGTGAAAAAAGTCTAAGCGAATTTGAAGAGAGGAGATACTAGCAGGTGGGCCTCTTCGTCTGACAAAGTCGGCAGCGAAGAAATTATGGCCTTGCCCTGCCTGCGTCAAGGTTCAAGCGGGCATTCAATCCATCGGTTGCTCTCCTGTTGCTCTACAGGGCTTGGCGACAAGAATTGAATCGGAGCGGAGGGAGGAAGAATAGTAAAAGGGCAAGGGTCAAACGGGCTCGTCGTTTAGCCTGCTGCCTGCCGGCGCGAGTACTAGTACATCTGCTCTGCTGTAGATTTGGTGGGGAGCGACCGAGGACGGGCATGGCGATTTTCTTTCTTGGATTCCGTAGCGGCCTGGCACTGCCAGACTCGTTGATTTGATTTTCTTTTCCCCCGTTTCTCCTAGTGGAATAGTCAAGGCCGCACTGGGTTTCTGTTTCTGGTTCATCTCGGGTCCTGCGCGCGAGTGCGTGACATCACACTCGGTTCAGTTTCATTACGGCATCTCCAGCGGCGCGTGAGCGACCGTTTGTGTCCGCCGTGATCGAAAATGCGTCGTGCACCATCTCCAGCGGTGCGACGCAAAGTGACCGGGCCGTCCGTAGAGACGCAAACCTAGCCCAAATATGCGCCAGGTTTGCTCGGCGGACGTGCGCTAATGCGCAAGTGACCGCTGATTCGGCACGGCCCGCCGCTGGCACAACTGCCGTTTCTGCCGGCATTACTTGAGGCGCGCACGCCTTGGGCCGCGTGGCGTGCATCCGCACGTGCGCGGTTAGTAGACGTGCGGCTAGCGAGCACGTCGATCGTCTTCTCGCCGATCTTGTGGGGCGAGGTCGCTGGCGTCTGCGCTGCCTGCGTGCCGCGGGCGATACCCCGCGTGTGGGCCGTTGCCGTGCCTATAAATGTGGGTGATACGTCTCCAACGTATCGATAATTTCTTGTGTTCCATGCCACATTATTGATGTTATCATATGTTTTATGCACACTTTATATCATATTCGTGCATTTTGAACTAACCTATTAACAAGATGCGAAGTGCCGATTCTTTATTCGTTTTTGGTTTAAATCCTAGTAAAGAAATATTCGGAATTGGACGAAATAAAGCCCGAGGCCTATTTTCTCACGAAGCTCGGTCCGGCGAGAGACGAAGAGGCCACAGGGGCGCCAACCCTAGGGCGCGCGCCCCCTTGGCCGCGCCGTGGTGTGTGGCCCCCGTGCCGCCTCTTGACTTGCCCTTCCGCCTACAAATAGCCTCCGTGACGAAACCCCGCGAGAGCCACGATACGGAAAACATTACGAGACGCCGTCGCGCGATCCCATCTCGGGATCCGGAGATCGCCTCCGGACTCTGCCGAGAGGGGAATCATCTCCTGAGGACTCTACACCGCCATGGTCGCCTCGGAGTGATGAGTGAGTAGTCTACCCCTGGACTATGGGTCCATAGCATGCTAGATGGTTGTCTTCTCCCCATTGTGCTATCATTGTCGGATCTTGTGAGCTGCCTATCATGATCAAGATCATCTATATGTAATTCTATATGTTGCGTTTGTTGGGATCCGATGAATAGAGAATACTTGTTATGTTGATTATCAAAGTTATGCTTATGTGTTGTTTATGATCTTGCATGCTCTCCGTTATTAGTAGATGCTCTGCCAAGTAGATGCTTTTAACTCCAAGAGGGAGTACTTATGCTCGATAGTGGGTTCATGCACGCATTGACACCGGGACAAGGATGAAAGTTCTAAGGTTGTGTTGTGTTGCCACTAGGGATAAAACATTGATGCTATGTCTAAGGATGTAGTTGTTGATTACATTACGCACCATACTTAATGCAATTGTCGTTGCTTGCAACTTAATACCGGAGGGGGGATGATAACCGAAGGTGGACTTTTTAGGCATAGATGCGGTTGGATGGCGGTCTATGTACTTTGTCGTAATGCCCAATTAAATCTCACTATACTCATCATGATATGTATGTGCATTGTCATGCTCTCTTTATTTGTCAATTGCCCAAGTGTAATTTGTTCACCCAACATGCTGTTCGTCTTATGGGAGAGACACCTCTAGTGAACTGTGGACCCGGTCCAATTCTCTTTCTTGAAATACAATCTCAATACTTGTTTCTACTGTTCACAAAAATCATCTTCCACACAATACGGTTAATCCTTTGTTACAGCAAGCCGGTGAGATTGACAACCTCACTGTTTCGTTGGGGCAAAGTAGCTTGGTTGTGTTGTGCAGGTTCCACGTTGGCGCCGGAATCTCTGGTGTTGCGCCGCACCACATCCCGCCGCCATCAACCTTCAACGTGCTTCTTGGCTCCTCCTGGTTCGATAAACCTTGGTTTCTCGAGGGAAAACTTGCGCGTGCGCATCATACCTTCCTCTTGGGGTTGCCCAACGAACGTGTGAAATACACGCCATCAAGCTCTTTTTCTCGCGCTGCCGGGGAGATCAAGACACGCGCAAGGGGAGTCTCCACTTCTCAATCTCTTTACTTTGTTTTTGTCTTGCTTTATTTTATTTACTACTTTGTTTGCTGCACTAAATCAAAATACAAAAAAATTAGTTGCTAGTTTTACTTTATTTGCTATCTTGTTTGCTATATCGAAAACACAAAAAAATTAGTTTACTTGCATTTACTTTATCTAGTTTGCTTTATTACTATCGCTAAAATGAGTAATCCTGAAGTTGAAGTTCGTTCATTTAAGCAACAAGGGGAGAATGTTTAAAGATGCTTGGTATAGAATTAGTGATGCCCATAATAGGTGCACTAAGAAACACTCCACCACTATCCTACTCAGGAATTTTTATGTTGGTATCTCTAGTTGGAATAGATATGTTCTTGATTGTCTCGCGGGAGGTAACTTCCTAGGTGCTTCCGCTTTAGAAGCTAGTTGCATTATTGAGAGTTTATTTGGAATACCACCTGTTAATGAAACTAAAAGTGAAACCTCCCTTGAGGATGTTATGAAAAAATTGGAAACCATAGAGAAAAATTGTAGCATTGAAACTAAAATGGAAACATTACTGGATAATACTGATAAACTTGATAAAATCCTAAGAGGAATTAATGAAAGAATTGCTACTCTAGAAACTTGTGCTATCCATGATAATCAAACCCATAGAATTGGTAAACTTGAAGAAGCCATGAGAAAATTGGGTTCAACTTTTTCTTCTCTTAAATTTAATGAGAAAGCTTATGTGGGTAAGGAGCAAAAATTCATGTATGTCTCTAAGGTGCCTAAACCAAAGAATTACTATAGGCCTAAAATTGATAAAACTCCCAACACTGGTAATGATGTTGATGCTTCATCTCTCGATGTTACTTGATACACACTTTCGCTAGAAAGGCGTTAAAGAAAAGCGCTTATGGGAGACAACCCATGTTTTTACCTACAGTACTTTGTTTTTATTTTGTGTCTTGGAAGTTGTTTACTACTGTAGCAACCTCTCCTTATCTTAGTTTTGAGTTTTGTTGTGCCAAGTTAAGCCGTTGATAGAAAAGTAAGTACTAGATTTGGATTACTGCGCAGTTCCAGATTTCTTTGCTGTCACGAATCTGAGCCCACTGCCCTGCAGGAAGCTCAGAAAATTATGCCAATTTACGTGCATGATCCTCAGATATGTACGCAACTTTCATTCAATTTGAGCATTTTCATTTGAGCAAGTCTGGTGCCATTTTAAAATTCGTCAATACGAACTGTTCTGTTTTGACAGATTCTGCCTTTTATTTCGCATTGCCTCTTTCGCTATGTTGGATGAATTTCTTTGATCCACTAATGTCCAGTAGCATTATGCAATGTCCAGAAGTGTTAAGAATGAGTGTGTCACCTCTGAATATGTCAATTTATATTGTGCACTAACCCTCTAATGAGTTGTTTCGAGTTTGGTGTGGAGGAAGTTTTCAAGGATCAAGAGAGGAGTATGATGCAACATGATCAAGGAGAGTGAAAGCTCTAAGCTTGGGGATGCACCGTGGTTCACCCCTGCATATATCAGGAAGACTCAAGCGTCTAAGCTTGGGGATCCCCAAGGCATCCCCTTCTTCATCGACAAATTATCAGGTTCCTCCCTGAAACTACATTTTTATTCGGCCACATCTTATGTGCTTTTTCTTGGAGCGTCGGTTTGTTTTGTTTTTGTTTTGTTAGAATAAAATGGATCCTAGCATTCACTTTATGGGAGAGATACACACTCCGCTGTAGCATATGGACAAATATGTCCTTGGTTTCTACTCATAGTATTCATGGCGAAGTTTCTCCTTCGTTAAATTGTTATATGGTTGGAATTGAAAAATGATACATGTAGTAATTGCTATAAATGTCTTGGGTAATGTGATACTTGGCAATTGTTGTGCTCATGTTTAAGCTCTTGCATCATATGCTTTGCACCCATTAATGAAGAAATACATAGAGCATGCTAAAATTTGGTTTGCATATTTGGTTTCTCTAAGGTCTAGATAATTTCTAGTTTTGAGTTTGAACAACAAGGAAGACGGTATAGAGTATTATAATGCTTTCAATATGTCTTTTATGTGAGTTTTGCTGTACTAGTTCATCCTTGTGTTTGCCTCAAATACCCTTGCTAGCCTAAACCTTGTATCGAGAGGGAATACTTCTCATGCATCCAAAATACTTGAGCCAACCACTATGCCATTTGTGTCCACCATACCTACCTACTACATGGTATTTTCCAGCCATTCCAAAGTAAATTGCTTGAGTGCTACCTTTAAAATTCCATCATTCACCTTTGCAATAGATAGCTCATGGGACAAATAGCTTAAAAACTATTGTGGTATTGAATATGTAATTATGCACTTTATCTCTTATTAAGTTGCTTGTTGTGCGATAACCATGTTATTGGGAACGCCATCAACTCGTTGTTGAATTTCATGTGAGTTGCTATGCATGTTCGCTTGTTGAAGTAAGGGCGATCTACACTGAGTTGAATGGTTTGAGCATGCATATTGTGAGAGAAGAACATTGGGCCGCTAACTAAAGCCATGTTCCATGGTGGAAGTTTCAGCTTTGGACAAACATCCTCAAATCTCTAATGAGAAAAGAATTAATTGTTGTTGAATGCTTAAAGCATTAAAAGAGGAGTCCATTATCTGTTGTCTATGTTGTCCCGGTATGGATGTCTAAGTTGAGAATAATCAAAAGCGAAAATCCAAATGCGAGCTTTCTCCTTACAACAGTAGGCATAGAGGTACCTTTGTGATACTTGGTTAAAGCATATGTATTGCGTGATAATCCAGTAGTCCAAGCTAATTAGGACAAGGTGCGAGCACTATTAGTACACTATGCATGAGGCTTGCAACTTATAAGATATAATTTACATGATGCATATGCTTTATTACTACCGTTGACAAAATTGTTTCATGTTTTCAAAATCAAAGCTCTAGCACAAATATAGCAATCGATGCTTTTCCTCTATGAGGACCATTCTCTTTTACTTTCAATGTTGAGTCAGTTCACCTATTTCCACCTCAAGAAGCAAACACTTGTGTGAACTGCATTGATTCCTACATACTTGCTTATTGCACTTATTATATTACTCTATGTTGACAATATCCATGAGATATACATGTTACAAGTTGAAAGCAACGCTGAAACTTAATCTTCTTTTGTGTTGCTTCAATACCTTTACTTGAATTATTGCTTTATGAGTTAACTCTTATGCAAGACTTATTGATGCTTGTCTTGAAGTGCTATTCATGAAAAGTCTTTGCTTTATGATTCACTTGTTTACTCATGTCATACACATTGTTTTGATCGCTGCATTCTCTACATATGCTTTACAAATAGTATGATCAAGTTTATGATGGCATGTCACTCAGAAATTATCTTTGTTATCGTTTTACCTCGGGACGAGCAGAACTAAGCTTGGGGATGATACGTCTCCAACGTATCGATAATTTCTTGTGTTCCATGCCACATTATTGATGTTATCTACATGTTTTATGCACACTTTATATCATATTCGTGCATTTTCGGAACTAACCTATTAACAAGATGCCGAAGCGCCAGGTTGTCTGCTGTTTTGGTTTCAGAATCCTAGTAAAGAAATATTCTCGGAATTGGACGAAATAAAAGCCCAGAGGCCTATTTTCTCACGAAGCTTCAAGTCCGAAGGAGAGACGAAGAGGGGCCAGGGCGCCAACCCTAGGCGGCGCGGCCCCTTGCCGCGCGGTTTGTGTGGGCCCCCGTGCCGCCTTGACTTGCCCTTCCCTACAAATAGCCTCCGTGACGAAACCCCGATCGAGAGCCACGATACGGAAAACATTACCGAGACGCCGCCGCCGATCCCATCTCGGGGATCTGGAGATCGCCTCCGGCACCCCGCCGGAGGGGAATCATCTCCGGAGGACTCTACACCGCCATGGTCGCCTCCGGAGTGATGAGTGAGTAGTCTACCGGACTATGGGTCCATAGCGTAGCTAGATGGTTGTCTTCTCCCATTGTGCTATCATTGTCGATCTTTGAGCTGCCTATCATGATCAAGATCATCTATATGTAATTCTATATGTTGCGTTTGTTGGGATCCGATGAATAGAGAATACTTGTTATGTTGATTATCAAAGTTATGCTTATGTGTTGTTTATGATCTTGCATGCTCTCCGTTATTAGTAGATGCTCTGGCCAAGTAGATGCTTTTAACTCCAAGAGGGAGTACTTATGCTCGATAGTGGGTTCATGCCTCATTGACACCTGGGACAGAAGTTCTAAGGTTGTGTTGTGTTACCACTAGGGATAAAACATTGATGCTATGTCTAAGGATGTAGTTGTTGATTACATTACGCACCATACTTAATGCAATTGTCTGCTGTTTGCAACTTAATACTGAGGGGTTGATGATAACTGAAGGTGGACTTTTTAGGCATAGATGCGCTTGGATGGCGGTCTATGTACTTTGTCGTAATGCCCAATTAAATCTCACTATACTCATCATGATATGTATGTGCATTGTCATGCTCTCTTTATTTGTCAATTGCCCAACCGTAATTTGTTCACCCAACATGTTTCGTCTTATGGGAGAGACACCTCTAGTGAACCTGTGGACCCCGGTCCAATTTCTTGAAATACAATCTCGCAATACTTGTTTCTACTGTTTTCTCAAACAATCATCTTCCACACAATACGGTTAATCCTTTGTTACAAGCCAGCCGGTGGAGATTGACAACCTCACTGTTTCAAAGTAGCTTGGTTGTGTTGTGCAGTTCCACGTTGGCGGCCGAATCTCCGGTGTTGCGCCGCACTACATCCCGCCGCCATCAACCTTCAACGTGCTTCTTGGCTCCTCCTGGTTCGATAAACCTTGGTTTCTTCGAGGAAAACTTGTCACGTGCGCATCATACCTTCCTCTTGGGGTTGCCCAACGAACGTGTGAAATACACGCCATCAGGGCGCCAGCATCTCATCTCCTCCGCACAAAACCCTAGCCGCCGCCGCAAGCGCCACTCGCAGATCCACCATGAGCAGCGCCGGGCGCGGCCAGGCTGCCGCGCCTCCACCTCCACCTTCACCTCCCACTCCACCTCCCGCCTCGAGCTCCGACGACGGGTTCGACTCCGACGACAACACCGACCTCTCGTCGTGGACGCGGCGGAGGCCGAGCGGAGGGCGAGAGGAGGGGCGGCTATGCGGCGTCGACGCCGAGCTGGGAACCGGGCGGCGGCGCCGCCGCAGCCGAGGACTCGACTCGGAGATTTCATGGTCATCCGACGACCGATGCGCCGACGCCGGAGGAGAAGGCGGAGCAGCGGGCCCTCGTCACGTCTTTCGAGACGCTCAAGGACGAGGCCGCCAACGCGAGGCTGGAGCAGACAACGCAAGAGGACGCGCGGCGCACCGAGCCATAGCGGCGGCGCGGAGGCGGCGGAGAAAGCACGGAGCGACGCAACGACGGTGCCGGCCCGTCAGGAACCAAGTAGTCTAGGTCTTGTATAGTTTTTATGTACTTTCTATGTTTGGTTTTCATATGAATCAATCGCTCGTGGTAGAAAACCAAAGGAATTGTATGAAGATCAAACTATGTTGCAATTCAAAAATGGGTCGCCCCGGTGGGAGCACACCCAGACGCAAACGGACGCGCGGTCAAAATATGTCCGCTGGGCGACGCAAACGGACGCTGCCGACCACTTTTGGGCGTCCGAAATGCGTCGCGCCGATGGAGATGCCCTTATGGCTTCCCGAAGAAAAGGAGTACTGCCCTTCGATTTCCATAAAAAAAAATCTTGATTATTCATGTAGTTAATATCTTGGATTTGCATTGACAAATACATTCTAATGAAACCAATTTTAAACCAACAATTTTTATATTTTTAGAGAAATTTTTAGTCAAAGCAAAAAAATAAAAAAAGTGCCTTATTTATTAAAATGGAGGGAGTATCGATTTAATAATAGAATAAAGGCCAATACGACATCATAAGGCTACAACCCAAACACCATGCAAAATGGCTTACGGCGCGCCTGCTTGAACAACCCGGCTATAAGATCTCGTGTTGCACAAAAAACCTACATCGCGAGGTGAGGAAAGAGCCACCAAGCTTCGGCACCGCATCACGACCAAAGCAAGACCCACCACAGCAGCACCATGACTCCAAAGAGAGTCAGAAAGAAGAAGGCAGAATCCAGCATGTATTGGGAAGGCAATGATTATAGTACGTATCTGCCCTGAACGTACATTGCGCCACAAAGGTCTTTGCCATGGGTAGCACATCATCCTGCATACTCGCCGAAGAGAACACACGTTTCATAGCCAAGACGAGGAGGCTCTCTTTCTCTTGTCCTTCCTTGGTTGATAAGGAGGATGCTCTTGGTCTAGCAGATGGAGAAAGCTGAGATTGGTTCAAGATAAGCTTCATGAGGTGTGGAGCATAGAGATAATTCTTCTTCAAACCTCTCTTGGCAAGTTGGTACTTGAAAGAAAAGATAAAGGGCTTATCCATTTTATCCATTGCATTTTGCCATTGGTTTGATCGTGAAAAGTGATAGCTGTCCTGTTCTGATCCCAGATTCTAAAGGCAACTTCAATTTGATACATATCATTCAGTCTAATTCAGTCTACTTCAAGAAGGTATTTGGAAGTGAGAAGTGGGTGAACTGGGAGCATGTAGGAAAGCAAGATGAACTCAAAGCAGTGATTCCTCTTTTTGACAGTTGTGACCTTCTCTGAATTCAAGCAATATTTTTATGCTTCCGCAATCAAGGAGTTCTATGCCACAGTGCACATCCCTAAGAATTGCTCCAACATGCAATGGATTACAAGAGGACAAATGTTCAGAGTGTCTTCTCGCAGAGATGTTTCACTTGCCACATGAGCCATCTCTCTCCCTTTTGCATCCTCTACATGACATGACCAAGGAGGAGAAGAATCAATACTTCTTTGAAGGGTGTAGCTGAGAAAGACATGCATCTTCTAGCCCAAAGAAAGTGAACAAGCTTGTAAGAGCATCTGTGCGGAGGAAATCAGGATGCAATCTACAATCTCTCTTGGCATGTCTTGGATTTCCATCGAAGAATCAATGCATTCAATCCGCATCTTCCTTACACGAAGAACTTGCTTAAGACAGGAATCCTAGTTCGTATTCCGAGCTCAACTTTGGGGCATCAGTTTCGCATACCAAACAATAACGACAGGTTCATTCATTCATTCCGAGCAGGTTGGCCCTATCGAGTAGACAACATCTTCAAGAAAAGCTATGTCATGGCACCGCTGTCACTCGGACCGACAAACCGGACATAGGGCTTCCCCTTGCAAATAAGAGAGGGGGGCACGGTTTGAGCCATGGTGGACCGGCCACCGCGGCTGTTGCACCGCTGCAACACTAAGGATCTAGAGTTCCCGCACACCGCCATTGCGCCCCGAAATTGCGGCCTGCACATGCCCAACCACAATGCACACCTCGCGCAGCAGCCGCCACGTGCCCTCCGCACTGCCACCATGCTTACTCCTTGCCCTGTTGCCACCTAGGTCGGCGGCCCTCACGACGACGCGTGTCGGGCGATAGAGAACCCGCCTTTGTCAAGGGCCGCGCGAGCTTCGTGCAGCCGTGTCCGCCGTCGAAGGGGGGAGGGGAAGTGGACGCTCGACGGCGCTAGGGATTGGCCCTCTGGTGTCGCTCAAGTGGGGCCAACATAGCAAGAAGCGAGGGGATTGGGCCCACCTCCCCTAGGTCTCCTGTATCGCTACTAAATTGAACCCCCATTGTGATCACGGCGCATCTGGAGCGATGTGTGCCACCACCATTCTGATGTCAAGCCGTCTTTTTTGAGTCGAAAAGCACGGCGTGCAGATTCAGAATTGTGTAGTATTCAATAGCAGAAAACTTCAATAGTTGCAAAGGAACCATGAAAAGGAACCACATTTGACACAGGATCTCGATCTTTGGGCGGCTCTCAGCTTCAGGCGTAAGCGTAAGTGTGAAAACACACAACTCATCACAAGATCTTGAAAGGAACTGATGCAGGGGGTGAAAAGTCAAAGATTCAGTCACCCATATGTCTATTTCATCTTCTTTAGCCATATGTTTCATCAGCTCCATTAGAAAAACATGAAAACCTACCACCACCATCACCAACAACTACTACAAAATATACTAGGGGGAAAATTCACAAAGAAGAAAAAGTCCAGTGAACCCTTGACAGCACACAGACCACAGGGAGATACAGCAGCAACGCTTCGATGCAGCAACGCCCTAATAACCGGCACTGGTCTCACGGTTCTCTTCAGTCCCTAACCTATACACCATTCATCGTCACCGATACAGGCTGCTAGCTGCAGGCACAAAAACCATGTCGCAACGCAGCACCACCAAAAGGGGTTCAAACAAAAAACACAAACCCATACTATGTTGTGAGGCCGTACGCATGTAAGCGATAGTTAATTCTTCTGGTGGCAACTTGGGATCTGGAATGATTTTGGCCTGGGCGAAAACGATCAGTCAGCCGGCGAGGATTGACCCGGCCCGGGTCTTGCGAGGCCTTGGTGGCGACTCCACCTCCCCGAGGGACGCCGGCCTTGCTGACAGCTTCTTGGCGGTGCTCTTCTGCTTCCTCTCCACCTCCTCGTCCGCCTCCATCTGCTCCCTCCTGCACTCCTCGCTGCAGAACGGGATGTCCCCTCTGCTCATACAAAGACAACATTGGACAGGTTAGAGTGTGATCGATCGATGAACAATCCACAAATTGAACTAGTCGTTATACTCCTTCCCTCTCGCCCATATGGAACAGAAATTGAAGGATCAACAACTTAGAGAACGATTCAACAGAGAGTCCTCGCGTAAATGCATTCAACAGAGCACGACTTTTTCTTGAAGAAAACGAAATATAAAAAAGAAGGATCTCGGAACTGTTCGGTTGCGCCTGCCCCACTTCATAGGAGTACAGCAAAATCGCAATCTCAATAGATTCGGTTTCTGTTCAACTCATCCGCCAGGAAGGCATGCGAAATCTAAACAACAGCAGCGCAGTAGAACGAACACCCTGGCTTCTATCACAAGTAGATACTGGAAAGAATCGTGAAATATCCCATGCTTAGCCGCTAAGTCTCTCTCTCAGTAAATTGGTGAGCAAGAGACAAACTGCGCGGTAAATTCCTCATACAAGTGCCCATACCAGATCGTGACCATAACTCCGCCCACCGATTCAGGCCAAGCGGAATTAAATGGAATCACGCGCAAAGCAAGCAGTGCAGAGCCCGTACGAAGACGACAGAGATGACAAAACCTTTGCACCAACAAGCCATCATGGAGAGAGAGAGAGAGAGAGAGAAAAAAAAAAAGGAAAAGAAGCCGCATAGATTTCTTCCCTTGTTTGTCCTAGCACGAAGAAACGAATGGCACAATAATAATTTTTTTTTAGTAATAATAAGAAAAATAATAATTTTTTCTTCTCCAAGCCAAGAGAATCAGGTCAGGCACCGACTCTAGCTTTTCCCCGGCGGTCAAAAATTCCATTGTTTCCCCAAAAAAAAAACTAGAGCTCCATAGACGCCGGAGGTATCTCGGCCGGGGGACCCACCGCACCGGACTTCCCAAACAGCCCGGCGGAAGCTGATCGACGCGTCGCAGGGAGAAGGAACGAACGAAGGAAGGGAGGCTAGCGGCAGGGGCGTATGGGGGCAAACCTGTACATGAAGATGTCGCGGTTGCAGGCGATGGGCTTGCGGCAGAGGAAGCATGCGTCGAGGAAGTGGCCGTACGGCATCCCGCCGGGCCCTCCGCCGGCGCCGGCGCCCACGGGGCCCAGGAAGTCGTCCTCCAGGCCGGAGCTGGCGAGGCGCGTCCACGCGTCCGCCGACGCGCCGCCGCCGCCGATGGCGGACGAGCTGTCCCCGCCGATCCCGCTCCCGCTCCAGCTCCCCTTGCCGCTGCCGCCTCCTCCGCTCCCGCCGCGGCCCAGGCCCAGGCCGCCGCCGGGCAGGAAGGCGCCGCCGCTGCCGTGGGCGGAGGAGGAGGAGGAGTCCATCGCCGGCTCGGCTCGGCGCGGTGCGGTGGATTCGATCCCGACCGAGGGCGGGCGGCGGATCGGCTGGGGGAAGATCCTGGCTCTTTGCTCGATCCGGTGGCGGTGGCGCTGTGGTGTTGGTCCGGGCGCAGGCAGAGGCGAGCGGCGGACGGTGCGCGTAGGAACTCGGTGGTGGTGGTGGTGTTTAAAGGGGAGACAGGACAGGCTCGGCACGGAGGTGGGAGGTGGTTTTATTAAGTGAACCGAGGTCTGGCTGTGGGGCCCGCATGGCGGTGGGCGGGTGCCGCTGACTGGTGGGACCCGCCGGGTTTTTCTTTGCTCGGGTGTCTCGGGTGTGTGCGCCTTTTGGCTTTTGTTTCCGTTCATCGTTTTTGGACGCTTCTCCCTCTCTCTCAGATCTTTGCGCCTGCAGCATGGGGTCCACCGTCCGGTCACGCTGGGTCCCATGTTGGTCCACATGTCACTGGGTACAGTGCAGGTTTTTCTGAAAGGAGCAAAAGATTTACCTCCATTAATTAGTTAAAGATAATATTATTGATAAGACATAAGCAAAAAAGGAAAAAAAAGACCAAAGGGATTACTCTCCATTCGTTATACAAAACTCAAATGCTTCATGCGCAACCCAAAGCATCGCTCGTTTTTGATAATCTCTAGGAGAATATGTGGCACGGCTTTGTTATTGAAAATTCTTGCGTTATGCTCCTTCCGAATGGTCTAACTCACAAGCATGACAAGGGAGGCCATACTTTCCGGTTCAGGTTTGCATTGCACGATATCATGGTCCACCAAATTTTGAGGGGAAGATCTGGCACCCAATCTTGCGGTTAGATGGAGGCGATGCCAATCCAACCCTTCACCATTTCCCAGAGCCTTTTTGGGAAGCCACAATGGGAAAGAAGATGAGCGGTCATCTCTTGATTTTACTTGCAAAACGGGAAAATACCAGAATTATTCTACCCCCTCTTTTCTAGACAATCTGACGTACATAGCCTAACGGAGGGAGTAGGTTCCAAGAGATGGAGTCCTCGATGTCCTCATGGAGATGTATAACATTGAGTTGCACCCGTAGCCAAAGATATTGGTGAATGTGAGCCGCGGTCAAGTTTCTATCAATTTTAATTTTAGAGACCCAAGCATTGATGTGGATGGCTTGGTTGATTTCCCATTTCTTTCTCATGGATGCCTCATAGATGAGCGGTGGAATATCTTTTGGCCACATGTGCATTTTTCTCGTTGCCAATGGTGATGCTGGTGGAGGCATAGAAGAGGTCCATGTCAACCTTATTGCAAGGAGAGCCCATGCCCAACCAAAGCTTGTTGGGGTCGCGCCATTCAAACCAAGGCTGCCGCAGCCGAAGAGCCCTCGCCAATTTTTTTAGGTAAAAAATCCCCAAGCCTCCAAGATGACTCGAACTATAAACCGCTTCCCAATTTAACTTGCATCTCCCCCCCCCCCCCCGAGATCTCTCTAGTCTCGTCCCGTAGGAAAGCACGTTCAATCTTGTTCATGGTGGCAACGCAACCCGGTGGTATGTTGAGAGGATTAAGGTGGAAGATCACTTGTGAGGTGAGGACGGATTTGCCAAGGGCTCCCCTACCGCCACATTGATGTTCTTACCAACTGAAGTGCAAAGTTTCCCAACCATATTATCACCAAGGGGTTGGAAGTCCACTTTTTTTAGTGTCCAAAAACCGAAAGTTATAGGATCACCGACAAGCCATGGAGAACATCATCAAGATCAATATCTTGACACATAATGGGAACCACCAAGCTTTTTTGGAACTTCGTATCAAGACCAGTGACCTCACCAAAGAGGCCAATAATAGAGGAGAGGTTTTGGATGTCTTCTCTCTTTGGAGCAACGAAAATGGCTACATCATCCTGCATAGAGGGATGTTCTTATGATTATTCCTCTCCCTGTGCAAGAGCTCATGTTTTTTTTTGGCTAGGACACATAAGGAGCGGCAATAGGGGATCTCCTTGTATTAGGCCTCTCCTGTGCTTGAACGGAGAGCCGGCCACCCCAATGAGGAGGTGCAAAGGAACGCGGTAATCCAATCACGAAAGTTCGAAGATAAGCCATGTCTCTCTAGAAGATCCACTATTATTCCCATCTCACTGAGTCAAAGGGTTTGCGGATGTCAAGCTTGAAGAGGAGCGTTGGCATTTTTCTCTTGTGAAGCCGTCTCGCGGGGTCGCGCACATACATGAAATTGTCTTGGATACTTTTCTTTTTTGATAAAAGCAGTTTGGGCATTAGAGGCAAGCTCATTCATAAGCGGAGCAAGCCGGATTGTGATCGTCTTTGCAATAATTTTTGCGATGGCATGAATTAAGCTAATGGGGCTATACTCGGTGATCTCCTCGGATCCCTCAGTCTTTAGAATTAAGCTAATGCGGCATTGACCCATTGGAGGTGGGAGACTTGGAGGTTGTTGAATTGGAGGATGGCTCCCATGATGTCCTATTTAACTATGCCCCAACATTTCTTCAAGAAGGCTCTGTTAAAACAGTCGGGCTGCGAGCTTTGTCCAAGGCGTTTGAGATATAGCTTCTTGCACCTCCTCTTCTGACAATGGGTCATCGATTCCATCCATGTCCACATTGCAATGTTGATATTATTCCAATTGAAGTCTCTTGTTCTCAGGGGGCCTCTACCCATGATCGTAGCGAAAATGGTTGTGGATGATGTTCTCTTTTTTTTTTTGCTTGTGGTGAGTGACCCAACCTCCATTGTGCTTGATGGATTGGATACAATTTTTTTCCTTCTCCTAGGTTGACCCTAAGGTGGAAGAATTAGGTATTTGCATATCCTTCTTTGATATTCGAGATTTACGCACTCTGATTTTTTCGTGCTCTTTCAAATCCTACGTTCAGCATAAAGTGATGTTTATATGTTATATCAAGTGTACACAAAAATATATCCCACAACACAAAATCAGGTTTGCACTTTATATGTTCCATCTTCTAGATATTTGCATATTTTTCCTACAAACTCGATCATACAATAAAAAGTTCTAATTGGAACAAAGATATAACTTAAACTATTCCAAAGTGACTCAAGTACAATCTTACAGCTTGTACATCTAATATTGGCAATGCAAGAACTTACACATACAAACGACTTATTATGGTTAGAATCCGTCATTAGTTATAACTTAGTACTCAAAATGTGAAGACCACCCAAGCATGCGAAATATGTATATCATATAATTGGTGGAAGAAAGCAAATTATTGCCATGAAAAGTTAAGGCTCTGTTTGATAGCTTAGTATATTCAAAACCAAAGTATTTCAAAACCAAAACATTCCGACGACTAGCAAAAAGTTACCACAATTTTCCTCCTTTCTCAGTTTTAGAGAAAAGGAGGTTTGGACCTCTTTCTCTAGTATAAAAAACAGAGTTTTAGAGATAATTTGGCTTTCAAAACTGTAATATTGTATTCTAAACCATAGTATTTTTGGAAACCACTGTATCTTGAGAAAATTTAAGGTTGCCAAACACACCCTAAACTGTGGGTTCAGTTGAATAATGCGGCAGGGCATGCTGGCATTAATCTGAATTTACAGAAACGGGTCAACATTTTCCCAAAAAACACGGCTCCAAATACCTTTCCCTTTTCTTTTTGAACTTGCCGCAGGACGCAGCCATGCTTTGTATACTCGTATAGACATTGTCACACTATGACCATCTTCGGCCGACATACCTCGGCCAAGGCTTTTGCGCTTCTCCAATTCTAAATTCAAGCGAGCACGGTCCAATCCGAGGACCTACTATTTTAACAGTCCCTATACTATTTCTCCCGCACTTGTCATCAACAACAATGCCGGCGCCGCTGCCGCCGATGGATCGAGCGATCACATGTTTGCTTTTGTGCAGTACGTGCGGGCGGCTACCGTAATGCGGCCGATGGAAGGAGTAGATGGCCAACCGAGGCAACTATACAGGGCAGCTCAACTGTGCCAGACGGTGAGAGAGAGCGACGGAACTACGCCTGAAACACTTGTTTACCCCACTGACCCGAGCTTTTGATCTGCCGAAACAAGGACGCCAACGATGGCGATTGCCCCCAGTTTTGGAGGTGTTCCGAGTAGGGATTACGCCTGAGATGTACTACCACTAGTATGTCACTTGGAAGCAAAGATAACCCGGGATAATTACAGCCCGCGACTTCCGGTAATTCAGTACTCTCAAGTACTGAGTGTGGTGGATTTCACTGTCTCCTTTGCTTCCGCCCAGTGTCACTGGCTACGGTAGCAGGCCAGCAGCTGAGCAGCAGTGTGGTGAACGAACGAGTAAGCGTAAAGTCTCTGAAGACTAAGTTTACTTTCGCCTAGCTCTACATCACCCTGGAGCTCCGGTGACTTCGATATTTTGTGGCACCTGATGGAACTCTGATAGTCCGGCCAAGACAACGGAGCGCGACAGCTTCCGTCCTCCTGACGGCGACGACAGGAGACCTGGGTGAGAAAGCGTTTCTCTATTGGAGCAGTGATGTAAGTGTCTACTCCATTAAGGTGTCAATTCTTCGGAGGTGGAAAAAGTTACCTCTGGTGGTACTGGTCTATTTGCAGTACTTATTTCACATCTCCCTCTCAAGGTGATGCTAGTTTCTCTACTGTAAGAAGGTGTTTCAAGTTTCAACATGACAACTATGCTAGCTTGTCTACCGTAAAAAAAGTGTTTAAACTTTCAACATTATGATGACAGCTACGCTTAACTTCTTTACTGTGAGGAAAAGCTGAGGATTCTTTCTGAAACCTGGAGGAAAAGCTGGGGAATAAAGGCAGGCAGGAGAACCTGCACACTACTTCCCTGCATCGTCAAGGAAGTGTTTAAAGTGCCACGAACTATAATATGTTGGCCCTCTGTCTCCGACTAAACTGAACATGCGCTAAATCGCAGGCTTTAAAACTATACTTTCCGTTCCATTGCGCCTAAACTGATCATTGATCTCGACTGAAGATTTTTCTTCTCCTCTGAACAAAGGGAAGGGCATCATGTTTGGCCATTTGGAAGGTTGTTGTCCTACACGAACATCGATCGTGCTCTCAAACAAAGTGCTACGCATCAACGCATGGTCCCGAAGCTTGACGGCGTTTGGAGGATCTCGCTGCAACTAGCTAGCCCTACCCTCACAGGCCGCTGGGCTACACCGCGAAGGAAGCGAGCGCGACACTGAAAGCCATCGCCACTGAAGGCCATCATCCATGATGGAAAGAGTCCCGAAATGCCGAGATAAAGCGGGGGCGGTTACCCGGAGAAGTCGCTCGAGTGAGCTCCAGCTTCGTTCCCACACTACTACCACCGTCTCAAGTGTTCTCTTGTTTTGCACAGTTTAGTTCATAATTGTCCTTGCAGGTTCATCATTTCACCTTCCTGCTTTTCTTCCGTTTTCCGCTTCTTGTTTGTCCGTCGTTCGTCCGGTTTAGGGTGTAGAGTGGTGACCATTAGCTGAACTAGGTGCTTATGTTCTGGCACTTCACTGACGATCCTAGATTTAGGCAAGTACCCCTAGCTAGAGGGATGCTCTTTTTGGGGTGGTTGGAATGTCCCGATTTGTAGATCGGACATACGCTCATGTGTCCTGGTGGTGGTCCGTGATTCGATTCATCAAAGGATGCGAACAAAGTTTAGGGACAGCTGCCCTGCTAGTTAGAATGTGTAGATCCACTGTCGCCATCAGTACTTGGTCCATCTCCAACGCCCCCTCTCCCTCCCACTCTCTCCGCGGAGGCTAAAGAGGAAGCCCAACGGCCTGCTGCAAACGGACCGCGTGGTCGTTTATGTCCGTAGTCGCGAACAGCGCACGCGTCCATGTGTGTCCTTCCGAGAAAAAAACTGGCCCACGCGTCAGCAGCCGAGGCAAGCGAGGAGGCGTGGGCCCACGCGCGCGCATGTCCTACTAAATGGAGACCAGTGGCGACTTGAGGTCCGACAAATTGCTCCGACTATGGGGGCGGCGACATAGCGTGGGGGTGCGCAGGGTTACGCCGAGGCGGAGAATCCCGGTGGCAGCGACTGGACAAGGACCCCGCTCATGGTTGTGGGAGGTCGGCTTCAACCACTTGTGAAACTTCATCGCCGGCGAGAGTGGGCGGTGATGGCTGGCAAGCGAGAGTGGGTGACAATGGAGTGGATGGAGGAGAGGTGGGTGCATCGACGGTTAAGTACCCCAGACCATCAATGCCGACGCGCGCACACGCAACTTTCAACGCCATCGGCAGCAATGACGGCGCAAGAGTTGAGGCGGCGAGCACGGTGGTCAGCGATGGCTTTGATAGCCAACGATGCCGCCAGTCAGCCTTGTGCCTTCGGATCGCTTCTAAACGAGACCGCAATACATGCCGAAGTGTCGGTTCCCCAAATTTAAAGGCCCGATGGGTCGCGACGAACGTATGGAGTATACGCGGCCGGTCTATTCGAACAGCTAAGACCCAATGGACCGGCCCGCTAAAAATGCCCTTAAACAATATATTAGGTGATTTTTTTTCTAGGTCTGCCCTACACGGGACGGGAAGGGGAAGGGGGAAGAGTGAACCCGAGACAGTGAGACTGACAGAGATCTTTAAAGCGCACGAGGGGACCCACCTGTCATAGAGCACACCAGCATAAAGCAAAAAGGTCACTGGCACTTTAATACGGAGCGATGGAGAAATAGGAAAGTGACCGTTCGAAGCGCGCGGCAGCGGATCCATTACACGTCTCTGTATCCTGTAGGCCCGCGGAGCGTGTACGCGGAGATATTTCCAGAGATATTGTCTTCAGCCGTAGCTATACGGTTTGTTCCAGTGTACACGGTGCTTCGTGCCACTGCTTTGCAAAGAAGCAAATCGAAGAAATGGTGATCGATGCGTGCGATTTTCGTTGACGGCCGAGGTTGCTTGCCTGGTCTCTCACGGGCAGATTTATGTCCCTCTTGCTTGCACATCTTCTCCGGCCTTGTAGTTTAGCTTCGGTTGCTTTACTGCAATCTGCCACAAGTTTGCTTATGTGAAGTGTATTTTGTACGCTAATACTTTACTCTTCGCTGTATTTTAGCTTTCATGATATTCCCAATCACTGATTTCAATACGGAACTAAAATCATACCCCACAATGGTAATAAACTGCAGACCTTTCCATCGTTCTCTCTGAAATCAAACTGTCAGAAAAAACACGGTTGCACGCGACCGAAGCTTATCCGATCCGGTAATCTCTAGGCCTGAGTTGCCAATGAAGTTCACCGGCGGAGCCTTTCGGAACTCGACAATCTGACCAAATCAATACGGTCAAGCATCAAGCAAACCTTCATCTTGGCGCAAGAGGATTCCTAGGACCGCCACCTTTATTCAGCCAGCCGACCACCTCTGACAGAGGAGAAGGCCGCCACTGCCATGCCTGGGACAATGCTCAAGGCTTGCTCGTGTTGTGGGGATGAACTAGATCACCTCTCGTATGATACAACGAGGTGCTGCAAGGGACGTTGGAGTTTAAGGTTTGGTCCATCCGAACCCATATGAGTCCAAAACAACCCCGCCCGCTCTGGCGCCGCCTGTTGTTGGCCACCTACACCACTCACCACGGAAGCTCAACGATATGCGTCGGCCGCCACCAGCCCGCAACACCGCCATCGAAGAAGAATGAGCAGACCTCGCTACTGCGCTCCAGATCTTGGCCGAGGAAGAACCGTGACGCCACGAGGTTTTTGCCCGGCGACGTTCGTGGCGTCGGGAGGAGGCGTGTTAGGGTGAACGAGAGGTGAGGAGGATGTTGAAAGAATGTCACTCTAACTTTATAGTTTTGTGTGTTTGAACAACATGTGTGATACATTGATGTGCGTTGAAATGGTACAGAGCTTAATCGTGATCGAATTCATGCTGAAAAGCAAGAAAAGGAAGGGAGAAAATAGCCCCAGGCCGGATAATCCGGGGCCGAATATTTGCAAATATCCGGCCCTTGAAAAACGGCTAAGGACTAAGAGGCCGAGCTCTCAGTACACACCCCCCCCCCCCGGATATTTGAACGGATATTTTCTTGGCACCGGATAATCTGGGGGGGGGGGGGGGATATCCGGCCCTTACTTGGGCCGGAATATCTAGCCTCAATTTTCCGCAACGGCTCGATTTTGTGGGGGGTATAAATACCCCCTTCTTCCCCAAGCTCAAGCTGCTCACTCCCTCAAAGTTCATCCACCATTGTTGAGCCACAAGAATCACGAAGGAAAATGATCCAGATCCCCCGGAGGTGCGAGCGACGCAACCTCCGGGTCACGCGTCGTCTGATCGCATCGATCCTACGGACGTGGGGATGTCCCTTTCCCGGGCCCCACCAACCCATCGCCCACCACAACAAATCTCTTATCCGCTCGCACGACTCCGCCCCGCGCGGCCGGCCACCGCAACCGCTGATTTCGGCGTCGCCTCAGCCCGTGCCCCGCTGGCCGGAGCTTCCTCCCGGAGACGGAGACGAGGCCCCTGAGCTCGTCCGCGCGCGCTCTCAGTCCTGGACTCCTCGCGCCTCCTCGCGCCGCTGCGAGGTGCGGTCATGGCGCCGCCGCTGAATCTTCATGGGCTACCGTCGTGAGGTCCACCTGCATCTTCATGGGATGTCGTCGCGAGGAACTCCTGCAAGGGCGTCTCCGATGGCACATCGCCGCTCTCGTCGCATCGCACGTCGAGCTCTAAATTGGGAGGAAGGGGCTGGGCCGGCGCTCGGGGAGGGAAGGGAGGAGGTGTAGCCAGACTCATCTCGATGGTGCCTCTCCTGGTCAGGCTCGGCTTCTCCCGGTTCCCGACCTCCTTCCCGACCTTGTCCGTGGCGAGGCCCAACTGCGTCCTCTCCCACCAGTTGGTCGGCCGCTCCGGCGAGATTCGGCCATCTCAGCTCCTGTGAGATATGCGATACTCCCCGAGGCCACTACCTTTGAGCACATGGCCTTGCTACCGGCGTAGCGCAGCCGCGAGCTCGTCCGGGGTGGACAGCGCGGGCGCCGGAGCTACAATAGTAGATTTTTTGCTCTTTTTGTTATGCGGTTTTGATTATATAGTACAAATAGTTTGCTACCATGTCTCCAGTGACATCACCGGTAAATTTGGATTTTGGCTACATTTTTGTCTGGGCACGATGCTACAATAGTATGAATCTTTTTGCTAAAATTATTCTTCTATTTTGCTACCTTATTAAGAAATTTTTGCTACAAAATATCCGGTGAGGTATCCGATAAATTTGGTTCTGCTACAATAGCATAATTTTTTGCTACAACATTTTTTCAGTTTTGCTACAAATGGGAAATATGTTTGCTACTGGGGTCTCCGACGAGTTCCGCGTCAATGTCTCCGACGATATTTATTTTTGCTACAATAGCATATTTTTTTGCTACACGCTCTCCGGCGAGACTCCGGCGAGCTCAAACTTTTTCTTTTATTTCATGGGCGAACCGTTTTTGCTACATACAGTTGCTGCCGGGGGTGTTTATTTTGCTGCCGGAGGTGTTCTTTTGCTACATGTAAATCTGAGCGTACATGATATCGATCCGACGGCTGGGGACCCGGGGGCTGGGGAATTAGATCCCCCGGGGGACGCCCAGCACTGTCCAATCACGAATCACTTGATCTCCTCCTACAACCATCTAAAGATCTTGATCTTTAGATAATCGAAGGAGAAGACCCCGATCTACATCTTCACCGAAGATATTTTAATTTCCCCCTTATTTGCTTGAAGGCCCCTTTGCTAGTGTTCCTTTTGGAAACCCTTGTTGTTTCTGGTTGATTTGATCTTGTTGTTGTGTTGTTGTTACAACTACTGGAAGCCTCCGATTCGGTTGTGCATGTGTGCCCCAAGAATCTTGTAAATGCCCAGTTTCCGCCTCGAGGAAATCCCTTAGTGGACAAGTGAGCTAAGGATTTGTGGCGTTGCTCACCGGAGAATAGGGTGAGACCTTCGTGGCATTGGTTAGACCTTTGTGGCGGCCACACCCCTCCAACGTAGACGTACTTCCTTTTAAAATGAAGGAACTGCGGGAATCGCCTTGTGTCTCCACGTGCTTCACTCTCAGTTATCTCTATCCTTGATTGCATTATTATATCTTGTCTAGCTATATCTTACTTAGTTGTATACCTTGTCATTTAGGGAAATTCACATAGTTACATATCTAGAGAATTTACCTTTGTGTCAAGTCCTAATTGAAAAAGAAATAAAAATTAGGTAGCACCTATTCACCCTCTCTAGATGCGGCATACGATCCTCTAAGATGCCGCCGCTCTGTGCGGCCCGACGTGATCACACAGTCATGGGTGTCACACAGAGTCGTAGGCAATCAGAGTTGCGACGGCAGAGCTCGGTCCTTGATGGAGTTAACTTTTTTTTTTTTTGAGCGGGAAACACGGCCTTTATTCATCAGAGGTAATCGATACAAGGAATCCCTCTGGCGGCCTAACTAGCCACAACCGGCGGCCTGGTGCATCATAAACTGCACCCCTAGCTAAACAATGTGCTTCTTTATTCGAAAGCCTAGCTTCATGGCGGAATTCAAGGGCATCAAAATCGCCCTTGGACTCCCTAATATCTCTCACAATGTGAGCATAACTCCCAAAAGACCCCTCGGCCAAACTGGTGATCACATTCATACAATCCGTGGCCACCATTACCCTCTTGACGTGAATATCGTTGGCCAGGGCACAAGCCTCCCTGCAAGCCAACGCCTCCAGAGTTTCCGCGCTGGACTTCCCCGGGAACACGAGCGTCGATGCCCCCAGAAACAGACCTGCTTCCGATCTGGCTATGGCCGCCACCGTACCTCGACCTCCATTCTTGCCCACCGCAGCGTCAACATTGATCTTGATCATCCCCCTAGGTGGCGGGATCCAGCCCGGCGCCCTCTGCTCCCGAGCGGTAGCCGGTTCCTTCCTCTTGAGATCGTTGCATTGTTTCAGGTCCAGAACAAATCTCTCAACGAACAAATGAACCGATAACGGGCTCTGAAAAATCTGCTCGTGTATCGCCTTCCTTCGTGCGTGCCAGATGGCCCATAGCGTCACCAGCACCTTAGTAAGATCGTCATGCTTCAGGGTTGTGATTAACCCTGCAATCCACGCCCTTGCATCACCATCATCCGACCTGCTTAAATGTTCCGTCACCTCTTCATCTAACAATGCCCATACACACCTGGACATTGAGCAATCCAGTAGAGCGTGCCTCCACGAGTCGCAGGCGCCGCACAACTGGCAACGGTCGTTGTCTGCCATCCCTCGCCTATGCCTAAGCTCGTTAGACGGTAGCGATTGTTTGGCGAGCCTCCATAGAAACACCCGAATTTTTGATGGAACTTGGGTTTTCCATATCGAGCTCCATTCCTTTGCTATTCCTGCTTCGTTCGAGCTCGTGGCCCTGCTGTCCAGCCACGCCTCTCGCCTCTCCCGTGTGTCAATCAGCATGCGATATGCCGAGCGCACGGAGAAAACGCCCTTGCGCTCATAGTGCCAAGCCCAAAAATCGTCGTGTCTCCTGCTGGATAAAGGAATCTCCTTAATCACGTCGACATCCATTGGTAAGAAACACTCCCTAAGCTTCTCCTCGTTCCATGTTGCAGAGGTCGAGTCGATGAGATCAGCCACTACAAGGGGCGGGTTCCTGGCCAGGCACGCCATAGGCCGAAGCATCCCATCTCTCGGTAACCAGTTGTCATTGCATGGATCTGTATGTTCCCCCGTGCCAATTCTTCTCACCAAGCCTTGTTTCAGAACTTGTATCCCTTCATGAATACCACGCCACACCTGCGAAGGGGAGGGGCCTAACACAGCGTGCAGCATATCATTGTCAGGAAAATACTTCGCCTTTAGTATCCTTGTGCTCAACGCCGTCGGGCTCTGTAGCATGCGCCACCCCTGGCGTGCAAGGAGCGCCAAGTTGAACAGCTCCATATCCTTAAACCCCAAACCTCCCAAGCTTTTTGGTTTGCACATCTCCCTCCAGGAAACCCAGCAAGGCTTTCTCTCGCCCTCGCGACTCCCCCACCAGAATTTCCGAATGAGGCCATTGATGTGATCACACAGCCCTCTAGGCAAGAGAAAACACGCCATCGAAAAAATCGGCACCGCCTGAGCCACCGACTTGATCAGGATATCTTTCCCGCCCGCCGAAAGGAGCCTCTCCATCCACCCTTGGATTTTGCTCCAGATTCTATCCTTGATGTATTTAAACGCTCTCCCTCTTGAACGCCCCACATCAGTAGGCATTCCTAGGTACTTCTCCTGGAGTGTCTCGTTCTGGACACCCAAAACAGCTTTCACCGCTTCCTTCGTCCCGCTCGGGCAACCTTTGCTAAAGAATATAGCAGACTTGTCCCGATTAATCCGCTGGCCAGACGCCATACAGTACCGATCCAGAATAAGCTAGACCTTCTCCGCACTCTCCGAATCCGCTTTGAATAGCAACAGGCTGTCATCCGCAAAGAGGAGATGGCTAACCGCTGGAGCGGTGGGCGCCACCTTTAGTCCGTGTAGCTCCGATGATAAACTGTGGTGTTTTAAGAGGCACGAAAGGCCCTCTGCTGCCAACAAAAACAGATATGGGGAGATAGGATCCCCCTGTCGCACCCCTCGTGAGGGAGTAAAAGGCTGTAGCTTCCCTCCATTGAAAAGAACTTGGAAAGAAACCGTTGTTACTAGTCTCATAACCATGCGAACCCATAACCGGTGGAAACCCATCTTGATCATGACGGCTTCCAGGTAATCCCATTCCAACATGTCATACGCTTTGCGCATGTCCAGCTTAAGCGCACAGAAGCGATTCTTCTTCGCCTTATTCCGCTTCATAAAATGCAAACATTCATACGCGGATATAATGTTATCCGTGATCAATCTCCCCGGCACAAACGCTGACTGTTCCTCTGCCATTATGTCTGGTAACACCACTTTCAGCCTATTAGCCATCACCTTGGACGCAATCTTATAAATGACGTTGCACAAGCTGATAGGTCTAAACTGACCCAACTCCTCTGGACTCGCCACTTTCGGTATTAGCACAATAAAAGTTTGGTTCACTTCCCTCATGTCATCCAGGCCCCTGAGCACCCGAATTACCGCTGAGGTCACTTCTTCTCCACATATTTCCCAATGAGTCTGGAAAAAATGTGCCGGGAAACCATCCGGCCCCGGCGCTTTGGTGGGGAACATCTGAAAAAGGGCAGTCTTCACCTCTTGCTCCTTAATGGGCTGCAGTAGGGCATCATTCATTTCTGCAGACACAGATGAGGGGATCACATTGATAACCTCCTCCATATTTGAGACCCCTTCCGATCTGTACAGGTTCTCATAAAACCTTGTAGTCACGTTTGCCATTTCACGGTCATCCTCCGTCAGAGTCCCATCGGGCCGTTTCAGCCTGATAATTCGGTTCCGCTTCTTCCGCTGGCTCGCCCTTAGATGGAAAAAGCGAGTATTCTTGTCGCCCTCAGCTAGCCATTGCACTCTCGACCTCTGTCGCCACATCACCTCCTCCCTTTCATATAATGCAATGAGCCGCTCAGTAACCTTCGTCTCCTCGTATGACGGTTGCACCCGTTGGGGCTCCGCCCTTAACACCGCCAATCTGTCATTCAGCTGGCGTATCTCTCTCTGAACATTGCCAAACGTGTTCCGGCCCCAGCTGCCCAGGGACTCGGACACTCGCGCCAGCTTGTCCCGAAGTTGGGACATATTAGTGGCCTTCCCATCCTCCTTCCAGGCATCCTCCAGGAAAGGTTTGAACTGGTCATGAGTCTCCCACATCAGCTCATAGCGGAAGAGCTTGTCCTCTGTCGCTCGCCGCTCTCTCCTTGATTCTCTCCATCGCAAGAAAATCGGTCCATGGTCAGATGACGCGCCAGTGAGGTTGCGCACAACCGCCAGAGGGAACCGATTTGACCACTGCGTCGTCGCCAAGGCACGGTCAAGACGTACCCTGCAAAACGAGCCTCCCACCACCCGTTTCTCGAATGTCCAGGCGTTGCCTTCGTACCCCAGATCAGCAAGCTCACACACGTCAACCGCGTCACGAAAGCCTGCTATTTGCGCCAGGCTTCTCTCTCCCACACCGTCGTGTTCATGTCGGTGTAGTACTTCATTAAAATCCCCAATGCACATCCATGGCAATGATGAGGTTGGACGGATCCGTTTCATCATGTCCCACGTCTTGTATCGTTCCGACGTCTGGGCCTCTCCATACACGCACGTCAATCTCCAGGGCTCGCCCTCCCCTTCAGTTATCCGAGCATCTATGTGATACCGAGAATACGGCAAAACTTCTAACTTTATTTCATTGTTCCAGAAAATACCCAGGCCGCCACTGCGGCCCGTACTACTTACAGCAAAACCATTATCATACCCTAGAGTTCTTGCAAGTGCTTCTACCCTCGCTTTTGGCAGCTGCGTTTCAACCACGCAAAGAATGGTTGGACGAAATCTCCTCACGAGGTCCCGGAGCTCTCGAACTGTCGCATCGCTCCCCAAACCGCGACAGTTCCAACATATGCAACTCATTGCTCCTGGCGGCGCCCCTCCACGGAGCCCGCCTCAGTAGCATTGTTTCCTGACATTCTTGGCCTTTTTGGATCAGGCTTCCCTGGCGAGGCAACCCCCGCCTTGGTTCCGTCCACCTCTGCTGCCAACACAATGGCCAGATTCTTCTTTGCATTGGGTTCCTCCTTCCCATCATGCAGCATTAGCCGGCCGTCCGACCTAGGGGGGTCTTCTTCTCCCGCTCCTGGCCGCGGTGGTGTGGTAACCGGCGGTCTTTTCCGAGAGTCAGCCACCCCATGGCCCCGGCCTCCTCCTCTTCCACCTCGAAAATTCTCCCGTGGCGGCTCCCTCATACGCACACCCGAAGAGCTCGGATGCCAGTCCTCTATCGGCGCAATCATCCACGCCCCATACTGCAATGCCGATTGCTCATGCACACCGTCCTCACACTCCTCAACGCCGTGACCAAGGAGCCCACATACATCACAGAATTTGGGTAGCTTCTCGTATAGCACTTGGAACATCATTCGTTCACTTCCTTCCGGATGCAACCCAACCACTCTGGTCAGAGCCTTGTTTACATCTAGCTTGACCCTCACCCTCACGAAGCTCGTTCCGCTGGCTCCCAGCGCATACATCTCTGCTCCAAGCACCTCTCCGATCCGTGCGGCCATGTCACGCACAATGTCATCCTTCCGAAACAACGGTGGAATCCCTCGCACCTGAACCCAGGCATGGAGGCGATTCAGAACCACCGAGGCCGGGTCTGCCACCCCATCATACGGCTCCACCATCACTCCCATCTGGCGGAAAATCCAGGGGCCATCATTCATCACCCTGTTCCAGTCTCCCAGGCAAGACACCTGGAGGATAAACAGATTATCTTCTACAGGCCGTATAGTCCATGTCTTGGCGAATCCCCAAGCTACGTCCATCTTCTGAAAAAAAGGCTGATTTCCAAAATGCCTAGCAGTGTGCACTCTGACCACAACCATCCACCGAGCACTTTCCCTCAGGTTCACCACTTCCTCCTTCGGAAGGACGACATCATCAAGCTCCTCATCTTTCAGGACTAGCTTCTTCAACATCTCCTGCAGGTCTGCCGGGGGTTTTGATCCCGACGCGCCTCCCTCTTTTGGCATCTTTGCCGCCATCAGGTCCTCTTCCCAGATCGGATCGCCGCCGCTCAAACCCCCCTTCGTCGTCCGCCACCGCCAAGGCCGGGTAGACGTGCCAGGACGTCCCCTTGGTCAGCCCGAGCGGAGCGGAAGGCAGGTGAGGAGGAGCAAGACGTCGATCGGAGCCGGTGTCCCCTCTCGCCGCGGTGATCGCCTGCGAGATCCAAACCCTAGACGCGAGAGGCGAAGAGGTAGATTCCAGTAGGTATACAAGTTGTTGCGTGCCCTTGATGGAGTTAACTGCATAGCAAAACTCGATGCGGGCCGGAATGCGAAGTTTAGTTCGAGCTCTAAAAGAAAAAGAAAAAAAGAGTTTCAAAACTGAATAAAGCTAGTGACCAACTCCAAAACAGGCTAGGTCTGCTGTACTTGCGCAGGCTGGTGAAGGACTAAATGGGTTGGGCCTAATGACGTACGCTCAGCTGGCAACCGTAAATAGAGGCCTACGGGTCTGGGAGCTTCCTCGTCAGTGTCGTCACGGGTCAGCAACAGGAGCGATATTTAGGTTGCCGACGAATACGGAGATCAATAAATAAGTCTGTAGTACGTAAGCGGACACCACCACCATCACTATTCCGACGTGATTCGTGTACTGACGCCGCCCGTCTCGGTTAACCACCCACCCCCTCCGTGATCGCATGCCTCCCCAACGACAAACACGTTTCAGTACAATCGGCATTCGGCAGGTTAGGTCACTCTCCACTAAGAAATACTCATTAGAATTTCTGTAGCAATAAACTACTCTGCAGGTGTCATGGTGAGAATACCGTACTCCACTCATCCACTGGTTCGTTTAGAAAATGTGGGAACTCTGTTTCGCAACAAGGTGTGCACATAACATTGGTGATGTGCGGCATTAGGTTAATCTGACAAGGTTTTGGTGGTATCCTTCATGGGTAACCTTTGTACGCACCACCACTAGCTGGTGGTAGTACCCCTAAACCAGCCTTAAGAAATTCGAACCGGAGCACGAGCTAGTTAGCTATCATTATTCCCTCCGTTTACAATTAATTTAATAGGTTTAGTTAAATTTAAAAATTAGCAAGTTTGACTAAGAATATAGGAAAAAATATGAACAACCATAATGCCATAATCTTATAATATGAAAATATGGTTATGATTACATCGTAGATGACGACATGTTTTTAAGTTCTTGGTCAAGCTTCGTAAAGCTTGACTTTAACTAAACGCAAAACACAAAGTAAATAAAAACGGAGGGAATGCCAGGCCAGTATATCAACGACTTCACTCCAATTATTGGTCCACTAGATTCCAGGCATCCCTCACGAAGGAGGCGGAGTGGGCTTTCGACCAATCGGCTGGCTTCTAATATACTAAGTACCCTCTCTGATCCATAATAATTGTCAAATTTTTAGTTTACATTGGTTTTCAATTTTTTTTACTTTAAATATAGTGGCTACGCCAATTATTTCGTCCTCTTACAAGTTTCAATATATGTCTATACGACAACCTTATGAAAAGAGAAATAATTTTAGGTTTACCACTTGTTTTCCAATCTTTCTGTTTACATATCATGGATATCCAAAAATACTTAATGAAATTATCACATATACTTATGAGTTGACAAAAACAAATCACTATGACAAGTTTTTGTAGTTACATATGGACAAACACACAACTCTTGTATTTTATTTTGGATTAAGTTCTTCGATTTACCATATATTTTAGAATATATCTGACCTGCCTCACCTGCTTTTGTTTGGGTTAATTTGATAGATGCCACTTCAATTTCGACGTATTTGAGAAATGCCACAACAAGTTTCAACTTTCGAAATATGCCATTGCAATTCTCTCTACCTTTGATAGATGCCATCACGTTCACTTTACAATAGATACTGGCCAATATACAGTAGTATTTTCATCGTATATAGGTACGAGGGATGGGGCCCACCAAAATCAGGCTTAAAATTAGAGAAATCATGCGCTAAAATTAAACATAAGGACATGGCTCTGGATATCAGTGGACTGGGAAAGTTTTAAGTCTCAGTCTCTGACTAGAGCTGGCCGTCATTCCGTCTCGGCAGATCAATTTCCTTAGATATTGAGCTAGCTGCCTGCACCAAACTAGGGGTGGAATCGAGCCGAGCCGAGCCGGCTCGTGGCTCGGTTCGGACAGGCTCGACAGAACTCGAGCCGAGCCTGGGCTTGGCTTGCTGCTACAAAGTTCCTGGTAAGAAGGCTCGAGACTCGGCTCGGTGGGCTCGTGGCTCGGCTCGAACGGCTCGTGAGCCCAGCCCAAAAAATCCCCAATGTCTTCTTCTTCCTCCCTAAACATAAGGCTATGAGCCCGGCTTTATATATAAAGCCCCAACGGAACCGCATAAGAGTCAGATACAACACACCCACAATCTCATCAAGTCTGCACGGCAACCCTGCCTAGGCCACCACACATGCCCACACCAAGGTCTCGCAAAGATACATCAAATGAAAAGCCCTGGAGCGGGTCGAATAAAGTAGTAGCATAAGCAGTCTCTGATGGCGTCTTCTACCCTCCAGCTCTACTCCTCGCGTGCAGCAGTCGTACCGCCTCGAGCGCCTCGTCCAGCAGCGCCCTGTCCCTCCGTCTGACCAGTACCCTCCAAGACTGCATGTGAAGCATCATATGGTAGAAGGCGTCAGTCGGGTTGTTAATCAGCTTTCCTTCAATAGTTAGTTTATTCCTAATATTCCAAAGAGACCAAGATATGGCCGCAAAGGTGAACCAAACTAAACTACGAAGAGGGCCTGAAATGCCCTGAGCTAGCGCAATGAAATCCCCTATCCCGCCCGGGTTCCATTCGCAGCGCAGCAGTTCCCTAACTCCCACTCACATGAATCCCGCCATGTGGCAAGTGAAGAAGATGTGGTTGCAGTCTTCCACCTCTCCGCACAAGGAGCATCGGCCATTAGACGGGCCATGCCGCCTGGCCACTTGCTCAGACGATGGTAGCTTGCCCCTAATAAGCTGCCAAAGAAACACCTTAATTTTTGGAGGCACCCGTGCCCGCCAAACATCTCTAAAGTGTGACACCGACCCCCCCTGCGTCAGGCCGTAGTAAACCGATTTAGCCGAGAACACCCCTGAGGGTTCCAAGGACCAGGAAACTACGTCATGTTAGTCATCAATGGGTAAATCCTGTATCTCGCGACAAAGGTTGTCCCACTCGACCGTCTCCGCCAGGCTGAATTGCCTTCTAAAGCGGATGCGCCACGCTCCCGGCGCGCCGCCCCTAACCCTTGCCGCATCCACCGTAATGAACGGTTGATCACAGCAGCTATACAGCCTAGGGAATCTCGCCCTGAGGGGGCCGGCACCCGACTACCAGTCGAGCCAAAAATAGGTCCTTTTCCCATTTCGGACCTTGTGCCTTGCTCCCAATTTGAAATACCACTTGATCTTGTGAATGGCGTTCCAAAACTGGGAACCCCTAACTGGCACCTCCTTATCGAACAAGTCCCTATCCCCTAGGTACTTCGCGCGTATCAAATCAGCCCACAGCCCTTCTGCGTTCTGATAAAGCTTCCATATCCATTTTAGCATTAGCGCGATGTTCATAAGCTTCGTGTTGAAGATACCCAAACCCCCCACTTCTTTCGGCTTACAGACCGTAGCCCAATCAACCATATGGTATTTACTATTTACACTTGTTTCCCACTCCTTCCCAAAAGAAGCGGGATCTCAGTCTGTCCATGGCCAGATGGGTCGCGTCATGGAGCAAGTAGATGCCCATCGCGGACATAGGTAAGCTGGATAAACATGAGTTAGTCAGCTCAAGGCGCCCGGCCGAGGCCAAAAGAAGGCCTTGCCATGGGTCAACCCTATGTCCCACCTTCTCGGGGAGAAAGCACCAGTCCGCTACCCTAAGCGGGCTATCGCTCACTGGCAGTCCCAAGTATTTCATTGGCAACGAGCCCAGCTTGCAATTAAGCATGTCCACTACTCTATGCTTCTCCACAGCAGTGACCCCTGTCACAAAGACCTCACTCTTGTCGAAGTTGATCTTTAGCCCCGACATGTTCTCGAAGCTTAGTAAGAGAAACTTGAGGTTAGCGATCCCCAGATCGGACGGCTGGATCAACACCATCGTGTCGTCCGCATATTGCAAATGAGTAACCCCCCGGGGATCAAGTGCGGCACCACACCTTTGATGTGGCCGGCCTCATTGGCCTTAGACAGCATGGCTGCCAGGCCATCGACCATAAAATCAAAGAGGATGGGGGAGAGTGGGTCGCCCTGATGCACACCCCGAACATTACGGAAGAAGGCCCCGACCTCCCCTTTAACGTTGATAGCAGTTTGTCCTCCCATGACCAGCTGCATCAGCGGTGGACCATCATCCCTGAGAACCCCTTGCGGAGTAGAACCTCTCTAAGGAATTCCCAGTTTACGCGGTCATAAGCCTTCTCGAAGTCAAGCTTGAGCAAGAGGCCCCCAAGCTTCTTGGCCCGCAGCTCGTGAGCAATCTCATGGAGAGCCAACACTCCCTTGTGAAGGCATCTGCCACGAATAAATGCCGTATGGCTCCGATCAATGATCCGGTGAGCCAAAGGGGCCAGCCGAATCGCATAAGCCTTTGCCACAAACTTGAAAATGACGTTAATAAGGGCAATGGGCCGGAACTGTCTGATCGAGTCCGCGCCCGGGACTTTTGGGATCAGTGATATGACACCAAAGTTCAGCCTTGCGATATCCACCCTCCCTAGGGCGAAATCGTTAAGGAGCTGCAAGATCGGTGCCCGAAGGGTTCCCCAGAACCGTTTGAAGAAAGACACCGGCAGGCCATCCGGACCTGGGGCCGTGTCCGTCTTCATACTCAAGAGGACTTCATCCAGTTCCTCTTGAGTGAAGGTGAGCTCCAACGCAAGGTTCTCTGCCGGCGAGACCCTCTTCTCCTCCTCCCAGAGGTTTGGAGCCAGGGAGAGGACTCTCTCTTCCCCAGACGACCCCATGAGGCCGATGTAGAAGTCATACACATGCCTCATGAGGTCGGCTTGGTCCTCTATTTCCCCATGATCAGTGATCAAGCGCGGTATGGCGCATTTGCGTCGCCTCCCATTGGCGATGGCATGAAAGTACGCCGTGCAGGAATCCCCCTTGAGGGTCCATTGCACCCGACTGCGCTGTCGCCAGTACTCCTCGTCCAGCCTGTCCAACGAAATGAGCTGATCCTCCAGGAAGTACCGCAGCGCCCAGTCGTCCTCGTCAAGCCCCGACGAGTCCGCCCGTCGATCCAGATCCGCGACCTGAGCGAGTAGGCCCTCCTTGAAGAAGCGCTTCTCTTTGCCCAGGTTGGCTCCCTAGCCCTTCAGGAATTGGCGCGAGTTGCGAGCCACCCGTTGCCAAACGTCGATCGAACACCGGTCCAACCCACGCGACTCTAGATAGCCCCCAAGCTTTCCTGTCATCAACTCCTGGAACCCTCGGACTCCAAACCACCACGTCTGGAAGAAGAAACGTGGTTGTCGACGCGGAGCCTCCTCGCCACTGTCCAAAAGGAGGGGGGTGTGGTCCGAGCCAATCCGGGTGACAGCCGTTAAGGAGTACAAAGGGAAGGCGGCCTCCCAAGCCGGCGAGACCAGTACCCTATCCAGGGCGCATCTAATGGGGTTCAGTTGCCTATTGGTCCAGGTAAACCTAGCGCCAACCCGGCAAAGTTCCCGCAGAGCCATAGTGGCAATGGCCTGATACGTCCAAATTGCATCACTATTTTATATCATAATTTGCTGTTATTCATTGATATATTTCATATTGGAACACAATACTTATGTTATTTCATCTATTTTGCATGTTTCATGATTATTTGGAGATCGAGCACCGGAGTTACTGGAAAAAGCACCGTCGAATGCAATATTTCGGAAGATCAATCGTGGAAGGGAGTTTTAAAAATCCTATTTTCCCAGATGAAGGAGCGAAGGAGGCCAGAGGACCGGTGGGCCCACACCATAGGCGGCGCGGCCCATGCCCCGGCGCGCCGCCATGTGTGGACCCTTTCGCCCTTTTTTCTTCGCGAAACCCTTCGTCCCGAAGACCTATGCCACAGAGGAATCCTCACGAAGGGTTACAGCCGCCTCTGCGGGGCGGAGAACACCGAGAGAAAAGAGCTCTCCGGCGGGCAGAACTGCCGGGAAATTCCTCCAGGGGAAATCGACGCCATCGTCACCGCCATCGAGCTGGACATCATCTCCATCACCATCATCATCATCTCCACCATCATCACCGCCATCTCCTCCGCAGCACCTCGTCACCGCCGTAGCAATTTGGGTTTGATCTTGATTGTTTGATAGGGGAAACTCTCCCGGTATCTATTCATACTTGTTGTTGATGCTATTGAGTGAAACCATTGAACCAAGTTCATGTTCAGATTGTTATTCATCATCATATCACCTCGATCATGTTCCATATGATGTCTCGTGAGTAGTTCGTTTAGTTCTTGAGGACATGGGTGAAGTCTAAATGTTAGTAGTGAACTATGGTTGAGTAATATTCAATGTTATGATATTTAAGTTGTGGTGTTATTCTTCTAGTGGTGTCGTGTGAACGTCGACTACACGACACTTCACCATTTATGGGCCTAGGGGAATGCATCTTGTACTCGTTTGCGCGGGTTGCCGGAGTGACAGAACCTAAACCCCGTTGGTATATCGATGCGGAGGGATCGCAGGATCTCGAGTTTAAGGCGTGGTTAGATTTATCTTAATTACTTTCTTGTAGTTGCGGATGCTTGCAAGGGGTATAATCACAAGTATGTATTAGTCCTAGGAAGGGCGGTACATTAGCAGTTCACCCACACAACACTTATCAAAACAATGAAGATTAATCAGTTGTAGCGAAAGCACTAGACTAAAATCCCGTGTGTCCTCGAGAACGTTTGGTCATTATAAGTAAACAAACCGGCTTGTCCTTTGTGCTAAAAAGGATTGGGCCACTCGCTGCAATTATTTCTCTCGCATTTTACTTACTCGTACTTATTTCATCTGTTACATCAAAACCCCTGAATACTTGTCTGTGAGCATTTACAGTGAAACCTTCATCGAAAGCGCTTGTCAACACCTTCTCGCTCCTCGTTGGGATCGACATTCTTACTTATCGAAGATACTACGATACACCCCCATACTTGTGGGTCATCAAGACTATTTTCTGCGCCGTTGAGTGAAGCGCTATTGGTAAGTGGAATTGGTAAGAAAAACCTTTACTGTTTGTGCTGATTTTATTTCTGCTATAAGTCATTATGGAGAGATCTTCTCTTCAATTTCTATTTGGGAAATCTACTACTACGCAACGGTAGTGGATGAGCGCCAGTGAAGTAATACCATATAAAATACCTAAAATTATTGAACATGTTATGGATAACCGCTATGAAGGATGGAACTGTCCATCCTGGTGATCATTTATTGTTTTTGCATGAATTATGCGGGTTATTCAAATGTGCAGTATTGCTATGAATGAAGTTAGGAAGAAGCTATTCTCTATATCATTGTCTGGTAAAGCGGCGCATTGGTATAAATTGCTAAGAATGGTGATTCTCTTGATGGGAGGACATTGTGCCTTTATTCTATTCCAAATTTTATCCTCCAAGTGAAATTCACAAAGATCGGAACCGCATATATAACTTCTGGCCTCATGATGGAGAGAGTATTGCCCAAGCTTGGGGAGATTGAAGTCTTTAATGCTCAAATGCCCCATTCATGAGCTTCCTGGTAATGTTATTATTGATAATTTCTATGCAAGACTTTCTTTTCAAGACAAGACCTTGCTGGATACTTCTTGTTCTGGATCATTTACACGCAACAAAGAAGAGTTTAAAAGGGACCTTCTTGATCGGATCCAAGAAAATACTGAAGGATGGGAGAACGACAAAGATAGAGAATCGGTATAATTTATGATTATAAATGCATTGAAGCTTTTATGGATACTGATAAATTTCGTAATATTAGTGCTACATATGGTCTTGATTCTCAAGTTCTGCAAACCTTTATAAAGCTTTTGCCTCTCATTATGAATTGCCTAAGAAGAATTTTGATAAGTATCATGAACCGTATAAAGATAAAATTGATTCATCTATTAATAAGTGTGTTGTAGTTGAAACTGATCGATTATTCCTTTACATTGAAAAAACTCCTTTTCCTGCTAAAGTGAAAGAGTACTCTGTTATAAATAGTGCGGTTCATAAAAGTGAAAAGAAACCTAGAGAACCAAGAACAAATAAAAGTTGAACCTTTGCCATAGTTAAAGATCTTGTGACTAAAAATGTTGAGGATGGTCATATTATTTTGAAGATGCTTCTAATATTGTTTCACATCCTAATAAACCCAAACAAGCTAGTGTTCCTATGCTATCTGTTAAAATTGGTGATCATTGCTATTATGGTTTATGTGATATTGGTGCAAGTGTTAGTGCTATACCTTATGAGTTATACACGGAGATTATGCACGAAATTGATTCTTGTGAACTTGAAGATATTGATGTGGTTATTCAGCTGGCTAATAGAGAAACTATTTCTCCAATTGGTATTGTTCGAGATGTGGAAGTTCTATGTGGTAAGATTAAATATCCTGCTGACTTTTTGGTACTTGGTTCTGCTGCTAGTGATTATTGTCCTATCATTTTTGGTAGACCTTTTCTAAATACTTGTGGAGCTATTATAGATTGCAAGAAAGAGAAAATTTTAACTAAATTTGCTGGTGAATCTTATGAGTTTAACTTCTCTAAATTTACTAAAACTCCTTATAAAGCTGATTTGCCTAGTAATGATTTTAAAATGGAGCAGTGTGCATCTATTGTTCTTGTTCCTAACAATCCTTTGCAGCAACATTTGGAGGATAGCGAGAGTGAAGTTTTAGGAAAGAAAGAGAGAGCTTGAGGAGATTTTCGCCAACCTATTCTCAAACATGATTTACCGGTGGAAGACTTGGGTACAACACCGCCACCAAAGGAAGATCCTTTTTGATTTAAAGCCTTTGCCGATAATCTTAAATATGCTCATATTGATGATAAGAAAATATATCCTGTTATTATTAGTTCTAAACTTACGAGTTTGAAGAAGAAAGATTATTGCAAATATTGAAGAAACACCGAAGTGCTATTGGCTATACTCTTGATGACTTGAAGGGGATTTCTCCCTCTATTTGCCAACACGCCATTAATATGGAAGGTGATGCGAAGCCTGTTGTTGAACCTCAGCGTCGTCTAATTCCTAAGATGAAGGATGTGGTAAGAAATGAGGTATTACTTCTTGAAGCTGGTATTATATATCCTATTGCTGATAGTAGATGGGTTAGTCCTGTGCATTGTGTTCCTAAGAAAGGAGGAATTACTGTTGTGCCTAATGATAATGATGAGCTTATACCTCAAAGAGTAGTTGTAGGTTATAGAATGTGCATTGATTTTCGAAAAGTTAATAAAGTTACTAAGAAAGATCATTATCCTTTACCATTTATTGATCAAATGCTAGAAAGGTTATCTAAAAATACTCATTTTTGTTTTCTTGATGGTTATTCTGGGTTTTCACAAATTGTTGTTAAAGCTAAAGATCAAGAGAAAACCACTTTTACTTGTCCCTATGGAACTTATGCTTATAGGCGTATGCCTTTGGTTTATGTAATGCTCCTTACTTTTCAAAGATCCATGTATGCTATTTTTCATGGTTTTTGTGAGAGTATTGTGGAAGTATTCATGGATGATTTTTCTTTAAATTCTTTTGATAGTTGCTTGCGAAACCTTGTTAAAGTTTTGCAGAGATGTGAAGAAACTAACCTTGTTCTTAATTGGGAGAAATGCCACTTTATGGTTAATGAAGGAATTGTATTGGGACATAAAATTTCGAGAGAGGTATTGAAGTTGATAGAGCTAAAGTTGAAGCAATTGAGAAGATGCCCTATCCGAGGGATGTTAAAGGTATTCGTAGTGTTCTTGGTCATGCTGGGTTTTATAGGAGATTTATTAAAGATTTCTCCAAGATTTCAAAGCCTCTTACTAATCTTCTTCAAAAAGATGTACCTTTTGTTTTTGATGATGATTGTAAGGAAGCTTTGAAACTCTAAAGAAATCCTTAACAACTGCTCTGTAGTTGAACCTCGATTGGAATTTACCGTTTGAAATTATGTGTGATGCTAGTGATTTTGCAGGCTGTTCTTGGACAGTAGATAAAAAACGAATGTTATTCATTATGCTAGCAAGACTCTTGATGCTGCTCAAAGAAATTATGCTACAACTGAAAAAGAATTATTAGCTGTAGTTTTTGCTTGTGATAAGTTTAGATCTTATATTGTTGATTCAAAAGTTACGATTCATACTGATCATGCTGCAATTAGATACCTTATGACAAAGAAAGATGCTAAGCCAAGGCTTATTAGATGGGTACTTCTTTTGCAAGAATTTGATTTACATATTGTAGATATGAAAGGTGCTGATAATCCGTTGCGATAATTTGTCTAGATTGGAAAATATTGCTTATGATCCTGTCCTGTTAATGATAGTTTTCCAAATGAACAATTGGGTAATAAAGGTGAGCTCGCGAGATAGTCCTTGGTATGCTGATTATGCTAACTTTATTGTTTCCAAGTACTTGCCTCCAACCTTTTCAGCTCAGCAAAGGAGGAAATTCTTTTATGACTTGAGGCATTATTTGGGATGACCCACACTTATATAAAGAAGGAGTGGATGGTATTATGCGAAGGTGTGTTCCCGAATATGAACAACAAGAGATATTGAGTAAATGTCATGGCGGTGCTTATGGAGGACATCGGAGATAGAACAGCGCAAAAGGTTCTACAATCAGGATTTTATTGGCCAACTCTCTTCAAAGATGCAAGGAAGTTTATTTTATCTTGTGATGAATGTCAAAGGGTTGGTAATATCTCCAGACGCAATGAAATGCCTATGAATTATACTCTTGTTATTGAACCGTTTGATTGTTGGGGATTTGACTTCATGGGACCTTTTCCCTTCAAAAGGTAACACTCATATACTTGTTGCTGTTGATTATGTTACTAAATGGGTGGAAGCCATACCTACAAAAAGTGTTGATGGTAGACCTCTTTAAAAATGCTTTTAGATATTATTTTTCCTAGATTTGGAGTACCTAGATATATTATGATGATGGAGGTTCTCATTTTATTCATGGAGGTTTTAGAAAAACTCTTGCTAAGTATGGTATTAATCATAGAATTGCTTCCGCTTATCACCCTCAAAGTAGTGGTCAAGTAGAACTATCAAATAGAGAAATTAAATCTATCTTGAAGAACCGTTAATAAATCTAGAAAGAATTGGGCTAGTAAATTGAAAGACGCACTATGGGCTTATAGAACTGCTTATAAAAACCCCATGGGAATGTCACCTTATAAAATGGTTTACGGAAAAGCTTGTCATTTACCTTTAGAACTAGAACACAAAGCTTATCGATGTTAGAGAATTAAATAAAGATCCTAAACTTGCCGGTGATAAGAGGTTGCTACAATTAAGTTCTCTAGATGAATGGAGAAGTGAAGCTTATGAAAATGCTAAACTCTTTAAAGAAAAAGTTAAAAAATGGCATGATAGAAGGATCATCAAAAGAGAGTTTAATATTGGGGATAAAGTCCTATTGTATCGGTCTCGTCTCAGATTCTTTGCAGGAAAATTACTCTCGAAATGGGAAGGACCATATGTTGTTGAGGAGGTGTATCGTTCAGGAGCAATTAAAATTAGCTCTCTCCAAGGCAATGCTACGCAAGTGGTGAATGGACAAAGACTCAAGCATTATATCTCGGTGATTCTTATAATGTTGATGTTGATATTATTCGAGTGGAAACACCGGAGGCTTTCATCAAAGGACAAATTGACAGTCCCCAGAACTCGACTTTGAATAGGTAATAGTGGGTAATGAAAAGTTCGCGATTTACTTTCCGAACATTATTTTTGTTGTTTTTGGAAAATATGAAAAATTACGAGTTCGAAACGGAGTGGAAAGGACGCACGAGGGCCCACCATAGGCCGGCGCGGCCTGACTGGGCCCGCGCCGACCTATGGTCTGCCGCCTCGTCGCCCTTTCCGACTCGGGTTCGATCTGGTACTTTCCGTTTGTTCTAAAAAAATTTATTATAAAATCCCCCGGACCCCTGGAGGTCCGTATATCGTTTTCTCGACGTGTTTTGTTTCGAGTTTTGAGATCTGTTTTCAGTTTAGAGGCACCATGGTCTCCAAGAACAAGGGCAAGGGGCTTTCGGAGGAAGAAGTGAAGGAGGTGCCATCGAGACAAGATCAGCAAGCCGGAGGAGCAAGCAAATCTTGGTGGGATCTGTTGACACTCAACGTTCTTTTTCTCATAACTTGCAGACCTCTACCACCCGCTCTTAGCCTCGACTCCTTCCCCATGATGGAAGAAGTTCTACGGATTACTGATGAGTTTTGTGATCAATATCGGGCTCTAAGAAGAGAGGTGGAGATACTCCAGGAGGAGAATTGCCGTCTCCGAAGAATGATTGAATACCACTCGATTCGCACCACAAGGTCGTCATCGCCAACCTCGATAACAATGAATCTCTTCGAATCTTAGTGCAGAATTGTCAAGCTGAGAAACTGAAGTGAAGGAGTTTATTAAGAAGCGGGAAGAGTTCATCACCACCATCGCCAAAGGAGTAATTCATCATCGGTATTGGCATCCCCTTGGTTTGTTCCAAGCTTGGGGAGTGCCGCGGTATCACATTATCATTACCTTTTACTTTTTACTATCAAGTAGTGTCATATCATGAGTAGGGAAGTTATCGTATGAGATGGGTTGCGTGTGGAAGTATCTCTCCTTTAGTTTGTCTATGTATCCCTTGGTGTGAGTTATCGTTATGGAATATTAATGAGAAGTCTTATCATTTACATATTGCACATCTTATTTTAGTTTGCAATTTCTGCTATATGATTGATCTTGATTTTAGTATTGGTACCACTTTGGGAGCATTGAGTTAATCTATTTGGGTTTGGCAAACTTAAGAATGGTCAATAGCAACAACACTTTGAGTTTTAGATGAATAGAGGAAGTACATGTAGAAGATATTATTATCTTTCTTATCAGTTCTTAGCTTAGTATTCTAAAGTTAAAACTGTTTGTGCTTACAAGTAAGATGCATGATTGTTTCTATCACATGTATATTTGTTTGTTTCCCTCAACTCTTATGCTTGCTAATTAACCTTGCTAGCCAAAGACCTGTATGAGAGGGAATACTTCTCGTGCATCCAAACCTGAACCCAAACCTATGCCATTTGTGTCCACCATACCTACCTACTGCATGGTATTGTTTGCCATTCCAAGTAAATACTTCATGTGCTACCTTTAAACAATTCAAAACTTATTACTTCTTATTTGTGTCAATGTTTTATAGCTCATGAGGAAGTATGTGGTGTTTTATCTTTCAGTCTTGTTAGGCCCCCACTAAAGGACTAGTGGCTTCATCCACTTATCCTATAATTTTGCAATAAGAGTGGCAACGGGTTCCCCCAATTAATCAACTTTCATTAATAATTCTCTTCACATGTTTTGCCCTGATTCATCAGCAAGCAACTTAATTTTGCAATAGACACTCCTCCGTGGTATGAGATTGTTGGAAGGCACCGAGGATTCGGTTAGCCATGGCTTGTGTAAGCAAAGGTTGGGGGGAGTGTCACCCTTAAACAAACTAAAATACATGTGTAAACAAAAGAGAAGAGGGATGATCTACCTTGCTGGTAGAGATAACGTCCTTCATGGGAGCCGCTCTTTGGAGGTCTGTTTGGCAAGGGGGTTAGAGTACCCGCTACCATTCGTTGACAACAACAAACACCTCTCAAAACTTTACTTTTATTCTCTTTATATGATTTCAAAACTGAAAAAGCTCTAGCACATGATTTAATCTCTGCTTCCCTCTGCGAAGGGCCTTACTTTATGTTGAGTCAGTAAACCTATTTCCCTCCATCTCAAGCAAGCATTTGAGTTGTTGTGATCAAACTATTATATTGTGATTTGCTTCATCATGTTTTTACTCTTTCTTGTTTAGTACAAGTTTTACCTTGAATGAATAGAGCTTTGAAGTCATCAATGATTAATATGATTGAGTATGCAAGTTTACCATAAGCTTTTGATATGAGAGCGCTGCTCAATAGATGAATATAATCTGTTAAATGTTCTCTGACCAAGAACAAAGTTTGCCATCACCAATTATGATTCCTTATGCACCTTTATTTGTGACTACCTTATACTTGTTTCAAGATTGAGTTATATGAGGAAGTTGTCTACTATAATGTCTTGTGTGAATGAATATGATGCTTCTTGTCCGTATTTTATTTATCGACTCTTCTCTCCATAAACATGTGGACCTGTTTAAAGAGTCAGTTTCGCTTGGGGACAAGCGAAGTCTAAGCTTGGGGAGTTGATACGTCAAATTGCATCACTATTTTATATCATAATTTGCTGTTATTCATTGATATATTTCATATTGGAACACAATACTTATGTTATTTCATCTATTTTGCATGTTTCATGATTATTTGGAGATCGAGCACCGGAGCCAGGATGCACCGTCAGAATGCAATATTTCGGAAGATCAATGTGGAAGTTTTACCAAAAATCCTATTTTCCGATGATGAAGGAAGCGAGAAGGAGGGGCCAGGAGGACCCGGGGTGGGCCCACACATAGGGCGGCGCGGCCCATGCCCTGGCCGCCGCCATGTCCTGGGGGACGACCCCTTTCGCCTCCTTTTCTTCGCGAAACCCTTCGTCCCGAAGACCTATGCCACAGAGGAATCCTCACGAAGGGTTGCCGCCTGCGGGGCGGAGAACACCAGAGAAAAGAGCTCCGGCGCGAGAATCCGCCGGGAAATTCCTCCGGAGGGAAATCACGCCATCGTCACCGCCATCGAGCTGGACATCATCTCCATCACCATCATCATCATCTCCACCATCATCACCGCCATCTCCTCCGCAGCACCGTCACCGCCGTAGCAATTTGGGTTTGATCTTGATTGTTTGATAGGGAAACTCTCCGGTATCTATTCATACTTGTTGTTGATGCTATTGAGTGAAACCATTGAACCAAGTTCATGTTCAGATTGTTATTCATCATCATATCACCTCTGATCATGTTCCATATGATGTCTCGTGAGTAGTTCGTTTAGTTCTTGAGGACATGGGTGAAGTCTAAATGTTAGTAGTGAACTATGGTTGAGTAATATTCAATGTTATGATATTTAAGTTGTGGTGTTATTCTTCTAGTGGTGTCGTGTGAACGTCGACTACACGACACTTCACCATTTATGGGCCTAGGGGAATGCATCTTGTACTCGTTTGCTAATTGCGGTTGCCGGAGTGACAAACCTAAACCCCGTTGGTATATCGATGCGGAGGGATCGCAGGATCTCGAGTTTAAGGCTGTGGTTAGATTTATCTTAATTACTTTCTTGTAGTTGCGGATGCTTGCAAGGGGTATAATCACAAGTATGTATTAGTCCTAGGAAGGGCGGTACATTAGCAGGTTCACCCACACAACACTTATCAAAACAATGAAGATTAATCAGGTATGTAGCGAAAGCACTAGACTAAAATCCCGTGTGTCCTCGAGAACGTTTGGTCATTATAAGTAAACAAACCGGCTTGTCCTTTGCTAAAAAGGATTGGGCCACTCGCTGCAATTATTTCTCTCGCATTTTACTTACTCGTACTTATTTCATCTGTTACATCAAAACCCCGAATACTTGTCGTGAGCATTTACAGTGAAACCTTCATCAAACGCTTGTCAACACCTTCTGCTCCTCGTTGGGATCGACATTCTTACTTATCGAAGATACTACGATACACCCCTATACTTGTGGGTCATCATGGCCTCATTAAACCGGCGCACCCTAGGCCAGCAAATGTTGTCGTTGCTCTTGTCGCCAGCCGTGCGGATGAGGTTAAAGTCCCCTCCAACCACAACTGAGAAAGGAGCCGCTAGAACTTCCCGTTCCAGCTCGACTAGGAACTCGTCTGTCCTGCGGTGATCCGCAGGCCCATAGACGAGGAAGAAGCACCACTTCAGCCTGGTCTTCCGCTGAAACACCGTGGCGCCAAGGAAGAATGTCCCCTTCTTCCACGAACCTACCTCGAAGCATTCATCCCGAAAGCCGAGAAGAAGGCCCCCTGAGTGTCCGTCTGCTGGAAGCCAATTCCAAGCAAACTGTCCCCCACACTCGAGGCTACGAAGCTCCGCCGTCGAGAAATCCTATCTAATAGTCTCCTGAAGGCCGAGGATGTCCAGACGGTGCTGCTTCATGTAATCCTTCAACTGTGTGCGCCGGCCCCCACTGCCGAACCCACGCAAATTGTAAAAGAGGGATTTCATTTGGCGCTGGAGTTCTTGCCCCTACCCTTCCGCACGGTCAACGTGGACCTGCGAGGAGCCCTAGCGCGAGCCCGTCGATCCCCCTCGGCAACAGCAGTCTGCGGGAGATCCCCTCCCAGCCCTGCAGCCAACCCCTGGCCACTCTGGTCATCCTCCACACCGCCCACCACCTGGTCAGCGCGTGGAAGGTCCTGCACCATCGCGGCGGACGACGCAAGCGTCTGCGCAGCCTCCCTGGCCGCGCCCTCAGCTGCCTCCTGCGCCTGGCTGCGCGCGACAGCCGCAAGCGAGCCCTGCAGCCTCTCCTTGGCCCGGATCAGCGAAAGGGCCTCCGCGGGCGTGCCCGCACTCGGTGTGAACACAATACAGCAATCCGAAGCCACAGAAGACAAATGAGAGTCAGGGAGATGGTCAAGGACAATGAAATTACCTGTCTCGAGGTTCTTCTCCGCGGCACGGTCCATCGTCTTCTCCAGCACCGGCTTCGACGCCGCCGTGCCCTTGTGCCTTGAGCTCTTGCGCCACGCCGCCTGAGTGGTCGAGGATGGCACCGGCACCGCCTTGGAGCGCCTGCCCCTCGCCGTGGCTGGTACCGCCGGCACCTCCAGCGCCAGCGTCGCAACCGGCGCGCCCGGCTGCCCCCTCAGCTCCTCGTCCCCCACCAGCGTCTCAGCAGCCTCCATGCACCCCTCCAGACCGTCATCGCCCGCCATCTCGTGCATCGCCAGGAGCCCAGTGCCCGTTGGGGGGCGCGCCGAGCACGGGCTGGAAAGGAGCCAAGCCTCCACCGGGTCCGTGACCTGCGAAGTGGTCTCTCCGGACACCAGCGAGGCGTCCTCGCCCCCGAGCACCACCTCCACAACCTCCGCCGGCAGCCTCTTCTTGATCACCAGCCCCTCCTGGTCGACCGCGGTCGGGATGATGGCGCCCTTGGCCGTCGCCGCCTCCAGCAAGGATGGAAACGATCCCAGGTTAGAGCCGTACTGGTTGTCGATGCGGAGTGCCGTCTTACCCGGCGCCGGGGCGCTCCACGAGCCCCCTCCGCGGGAGAACTGCGTCGCGCCCACCGCCCCGGTCTGAGCCCCCTGCTCCGTGGACGACTTGGCCTTGCCGTTCCCTTTCCAGCAGTGCCGGTTCCAGGTCTCCACCTCCCCGCTGGGGTCGGACTCGTCACCGTCATCCTCGTCACCACGCGGGGCCGGGGGATTGGGTGGCACATCCGGGGCCGAGCCGCCCGACGCCCCGCCCAGCTCCACCTTCACACCAATCGTGTATGGCTCCCCATTCACACACAGTTGGAAAGAACCCTTGATGCGCTCTGGATGGCGGCATTGGAACCGCACACGCACCGGCTCCGTGGTCCACTTCCTGAGCGAGAGCTCGTCGACGTCGATGGGGCACCCAACAAGGACGAGGGACGCCATGAACCGGTCCCGCACCAGCACGTCCCGTGGCAGGCCGGTCAGCTGAACCCACACCGAGGGGAATGGCTTCCCGGGCTTGGGCGCGACGAAGGCCTCCCGAATGTGCACGTCAATGTCGCTCAGGGGAAGATGTAGCTTGCCACTCCCCGTGCTTAGCTTCAGTGTCGCCCTCGACGGAAACTGCACCAAAAATTCCGACTCGGACTGCCTGGTAACCTGCCAGTCCCAACATTCATCGACCAGGCTCTTCAGCTCCCCCGAGAGCTCCGCCTCCGACAGGGGGTTGTTGGAGAAGCGGATCACCGCGGTGTACTGCGCCCCCTTCGACTCCTCGCGGATAGGATCCACCTCGATGTTGTAGAAGCCGCACCCTGTGAATGCATGCCCCATCTGCTGGAGCATGAGAGGCCTTCCCCTAGTCGGACAGTTGGCCGAAATGTGGCCCTCCTTGCTGCAGAGGACGCACGGGGGATCGAAGCTGCATTCGGACTGGAAGTGCCCCGCACGCCCGCAGCGGAAGCACTCCCTACCGACCGCCGCCCCCTGGGTGTGGCCAGCTCCCACCTTGGCCTTGCCCTTGGCCTTGGGCGGGCCGTGCGCTCCCTGCGCTTTCGCCGAGCCAGCGCCAGAGCCGGAGCTCCCGCCGCCCCCTGCTGGCCCTTGCCGCGACCGCCATGGTTTCCCTCCTTGCGCGCCTGCCCTTGGTGCTGATGCTGAAGTTGCGGCGCCGCACGGTCGTCGCGCTCCTGCCGTCGTCCGCGCTGGTCCGCCTCCGCCCTGCGCCCGCCTTCTTGCGACCTCCGGCCGTCACCGTCGCCTCCGCCACTGCCGCTCCCTTCGAAGCGGCGCTTGTTGTTGTTGCCTTGCCCCGCACCGCCGCCGCCCCCGCCACCGCCACCCCGGCCAGCCTGCCTCCCGTCGTTGCCTCCGCGCCCCTCCATGACCAGCACCTCCGCAAACGAGCGCTCGAGCGGTGGCGGGTCTGGGATTCGGAAGAGCTGGCGCGCTGTGGAAGCAAGCCGCCGCACCTCCGCCTTTCTCGCTGGAAACCCTAGAGATGGATTTTTGCAGCCCCGGGGTAGCCAGAGCCAACCCCTAAAAAGCCGCCGTTGGTGGGCCTCATGGACTGGTGCGGACAGCTGGGCCGTTCCCAGGCCAGCCTGGGCCGAGCCAGGCCGCTCTGGCCCCAACCGCGTGGAGGCCAGGCCACCAGGCCCACACGAGGCCCCCGCCTCGTCCAGCCCTTGCGGCTCCAGAGGCCGCGGCCCAGGCCCATCCACGGCCTCAGCCACGGCAGGATCGTCTCCCACGAACCCTAGCCCCGCCGCCCGGTGCTCCGCCGCCGCCAACAGCTTCGCCGGCGCTGACTGGCACCCCTGGCCAGCCACCTGAGCCGTGACGTTGGCCCCGCACGTCCGCCGCGCGTGGCGCCCGCCAGCACCAGCGCGGGGCCAGCTCGCGTCTGGCTGCCGCCGCCGCCGCCACAGCCCTCCTCCGGCGCCAAATCTTGAGCCCCTGCCCCCAGGAGCAAAAGCCAGCCGTCGCTGAGACCGCAGGGAGTCCCCAAGCTCCGCCGCGCGGGAGATGAAGCCCTCCAGGGTAGGCCGCGCCGGCGGTCGTCGCGGCGAGTCGGACCCCTCCTACCCGCACTCCTCGTCGAACGCCTCGCCTTCATCTGAGGCCTCCTGCTCAGAGATGGCATCCCAGAACTTACCACGCACCGTCGTACCGCCCGCCGCCGGCGTCCCCTCTAGCGCCGGCCAGCTCCAGCCCGCGTTGCGCTCGCAGGAGGCCCCGCCGTCGCCATTCAAATCGCCTTCCGCGTCGCCTGTGTCGGTCCGTACCGGGGTACCGGTTCGGTCCATTGCTAATCCAAAGATCTATAGAAGAGATGAATCTTGCTGGAGCCCTCAATCCATCTTAACCTCACGCACCGGCGCCGCTCATTGAGCGCCGTCGCCAACCACCGCCATGCTGCTGGACAACTACTCCGCCGGCCTCTCCTTCATGAGGTGCTCCTCCACGGGCCAAAGCTCGGGCCGTCCCATGCCGCCGCTGCTCGTGCGTCCCCCCACTGCCGCGACTCCTCTCTCAACCGGCGACCGCAACTTCGAGCGGCCACTCCTCCGCTCGACTCTCCTTCCTTTGGAATTTTCTCCGCTGATTAATCCTTACCTAGACGGTCATGCAGTGGTCGCTACTTATTTGAGCATGAAAGCTTCGTCCATGGTGCCGTCTCAGGAGACATCAGAGGCTCTTCGTGGGCAACTGTTCATCAACAAGGGGCTACTGTGGTTGATCTTTGTGGATTTGGTCTTGTAGAATCGATTGCTTCTTGCTAGTTATTCCCGAGTCTTCTTAGATTAGGTGATTTTGTTAAGTACTCAGTAGCTATGATTTCCATTGGACGCATCCTTTGATCTTTTCATTTATTCTTCCTTTTCTACCGTGATGAATTACTTTTACATATAACTTTGTGCGGCAAAGCTACTCACTCCCATCCATAACAATTGTTGTGGCTTTAGTTAAGAATTGAGTAAATTTGAACTAAATTCAGGGCATTTACTATAGATCGGAGGGATAGTCGATTAGTCCGTCCGGTTGAGTATACACTCTATTGGAATTGTTGCATGTATTCGTGTGGTGAATTTATGATATATGTTATTGTTGTCACTATAGTACTTTGTAAAACTTGTTATACTACAATGTATGAATATATTTATGTTTAATTGTTGTTTATAATTGTAAAATGAATAAATGATACATTTTTAGTGAATGTTCATGTTAATTTTTTTATTACATCGAGCCTTCGAGTCAGCTTGCAAGCTTCATCGAGCGGGCTTGTCGAGCCTCGAGCTTTGATCGGAAGGTTGAGGCTTGGCTTGTCGAACCTTCGAGCCGAGCCGAGCCCGAGCCAAGCCTTGTTGAGCCCGAGCCGAGCCTCGAGCTTCAAGTCCACCCCTACACCAAACCAGCCGAACGATATTTTTTTTTTTAGAGAATACACATCCCGGCTATACACGTCGATTTTATTTTGTTTCTCATGTGTTAGGCCTACTTTCTACTGAATCTATTTAAAAGGGATGCTCGTACTGATTGTTAGTTTGGCAGCTAGCATGGTAGTCTGGTATAGACAAAAAGAATTACAAACGGTCATCTGGTGGACCCCACCCCTCATACGTACATAGGATGGAAATACTAGTGTATACGTATTAACCAGTATCTGTTGTTAAATGGATGTAATGGCATCTGTCAAAGGTAGAGAGAATTATAGTGGCATATTTCTAAAGTTGAAAGTTTCAACGGCGTTTCTTAAATACGCGAAAATTGCAGTGGCATCTATCAAATTAACCCTTTTTGTTTGGAAAATATATTCGATATAAATTTCATTTTTGAAGAAAAGGAGCAACATATTTGGATTTTCTAAAATTATTCCAGTGACATTTTAAAAAGTCAACTTTGTTAAAAAATCACTACAATAATTTGGTGAAGTTCATATTTCGTAACTATTCCCACAAATTATATTGTTTTAGAAAGCATTGCACATAGAATTTACACAAATTTCAATTCTCTCAGTCATATTTAATTCGGTTTGAGAGAAAAAATCGTACAATTACTTAGTTGTTTTGAATTGTTTTGCAAACTTAATTCAATAATAAAATTGCCAATTATTCCGGTCATACTCAGAAGCATTTCAGAAAGGTACCAGATTTCCGAAGTACTCGCTCAAGTGAACTCTAGCTTCGTTCCCACATAACCACCCTCTTAGTCTTATCGTTCTATTAGAGGTCAATTCATAATTGTGTCCTTGCAGGTTCATGAATGTGAAACGTCAATTCGTAAATTTCTGCATATCAAAATAGTGCCAGGCCTTTCGCCTACCACCTTCCTATTTTTCTCGTCACGTAGAGGGTGCAGAGTGGTGGCCATTAGTTGAACCAGGTTCATGTATATGTCTATTTTTTTGAGTTTTAAAGCAGTCGATCCTGCCATCCAATTAGATAGAATAGAGTGCTTAATTACAGAAGTCTTTGTTGGAGCAAAGAGAGTAATCCAACAAGACTAAAAATAAGACATTCTACGGAGCCGCAATAATGTCTCCTAGGTTCTGAGAGTGGGCAAAAGCCCTCTGCGAGATCTTCTCCCATACTAGATAAGCCACTAAGTCTGGTTGTAACGCCTTATTGTGGAATACCCGCCTATTTCTCTACTTCCAAATTCCCCACATCGTGTATACGAGGGCACTAGCTAGAGGCTAGAGCGATGCTCTCTTGGGGAAGTTGAAATGTCCCGGTTTGTGGCTCTCATGCTCATGTGTCCTGGTGGTCGTTCTTGATTCGATGCATCAAAGGTTGTGAACAAAGTTTAGCGACAACTGTCCTCTTAATTAGATTGTAGATCCAGTGTCACTCTCCAATTATCGAAAATTTGTAATCGTCGAACTTCCTTTCTTTCCTAGCGGTCGCATCTTTTGATTCTACATGTATGGCTGTGACCATTAACGATGAAGCGCTCTCGGTTTACTTTAGCGATCCATATGCAAATAAAATGGCAAAGGTGGCGCATGAGGTCTCGAGTGGCCGACAATGATTCCTTGAGCTCAACAACATGAGGACTTGAAGACTTCGTAAAACGCTACTACCTTGCCGGTATTAGACTACGCCGTGGGTGATTGAGGGGTGCGTATGGCGACAACGAGCCCGCATACCTACGCGCCGTCGAGGCACGGAGGCACTTGATTTGGCGACGACGATACTCCATTCCCTCGTCGCCGAGCACCTCGGGATCATAAAGTAGGTTAGGGTTACATCCTCGTAGTCCTATGTTAGGATTATGGTGGTGGGTTTGTTTGAACCACAGAATTTGTGATGAACTGAAGTTGATCTTGTATGAAATGTAGCTCGTATGCATTTTTTTTTCTTCAGAATTTGCAGCACCAAATTCAGTATCTGCCGGAGACCAAATTTCATACGGGAAACTCGTTTCCGATACCCAAAAGGACTTTTCCGGTATGGAAGTGCTCTAAGATCTGAAGAGAATAGAGTCACGGTCAAAGACGGAAAGAAGAGAAGAGAAGAAATAGTTTCGGGAACGGTACGCTGGGTCGTGGAAGATAGGCCACATCAACAAAAGCCCACGGTCCAAACCCTAATGCCCCTGTGCTCAATCCGCTTTGCCTTTGTGATCCAATCCAGCCCAGCTCCGCAGCTGCACGCCTCCCTGAAAAACTCCAATTCTTCCTCGCGAGTCGCGACCATGGCGAATCTCCCGTCTTCACCGCCGATCAGGGATGACGATTCCCGATCAGCTCGTGTTTCGGCCCTCGACTCACGCCGTCGTACACGTCGACCCCGACCATCGACTCGCGTCGACGATCCCACGTCAGGTCGCGTTCGGACTATCGACTCGCGTCGTCCTGGGACATCCTTCCGCGTTTCCGGCTCTTCTAAGCCCTGCGCTCCTGCCAACAAGGAGCTAGAAGAAGCGGACAACGAAATCCAAAGGCTGAACGAGTTGCGTTTGGGAGACGATATCAGCTACGAGGAGTACTCGGGTTACCTTAGGCAGTTGCCCAGCAAGCCTGATGTCGACACTTCTACCAAACTGGATGCTGTTCAGATCAAGGAGCTTAACGCCCGCCATGCGTTGTATCGCAGCAAGTATTACCAGGTTCGGTTCGATCCGTAGTCTCATCATCCGGCGTCTTACATTGTAATATTGTCTGCATTTAAGTGTTTTTTCTTCTAGTATCACGTCACTTGTTCTATATATGTTGCATATGCTGGTTTGGTATACCTTGTTTATAGCTAATTAAATCTTGTTGTTTGTACTTTGTAGTTGTCACAAAGACAAGCGCCCAAAGACAAGATTTACTATGATAAATGGAAAGAATGTCGTCACCGTGAGTTTCTTGAGGAGAGATTTTGTAAGTACTGCGAGGAGGATAGCAAATTAGATTGGTATTTCCACCCTGATTACTGCAAACTAGCTGGCCTGGAGGACTACCAACGGCTCGTCCCTCGAAATTATGTACGTGTGTTTTCTTTGGGGCAAGATGTATGCATAAATTCATATTCTGTTGTGCTAGTATGACAAGACAATGTTTACTCAGTCACTGCCCACTAAAACCACATAATGTTGGTAAATCCCTGCGCCGGAGGGAATTTCTCGATGCTTTTCACATCCGCCTTATTCTGATAATGCTCAGCTTCTCTAGGATTAGCATGTCCAACTCATCTACCTTTCCAATTAGAGAACCAACTTCACAGGTTCTTTCAATTGCTTTTTGGCACTCCTTTAGTTCTTGACCATGTTGGTACAGTCTCGGTTCAACAATAAAAAACATCTCTTCCGTGCCTCAGGTCCTCAAGTTAAACAAGCATATCTGGTTTGCCGGTAGATGGAAACTGCACCATAATTCCAGAAAATATTTCCTTTGGCCACAACTTTCAGAGACCAATTTGAATTCCAAATAAAATGCATCGTGGGTCCTCCCAAAAGCGAAGCAGAAGTAAGGTTCCAGACACCACTAAGATCAAACCAAGTTTAGAAGCCTTTTATTTTACTCGCTGCTCAGTTTTTGCGTGTTGAGCTGCAAAGAAACTTTGCTCAGGAGGGCCTAAACATACAACCCACATCACTGATTTCAGCTGGTTGGGCCAGGCAGATCTAGTGATAGTGGTAGTCTTCCCACAAATGAAATCATCACTTGGATCGGATCTTCCACTCCTTTCAATTGTGTCCTTCGTCGCACTTAATAGTATACAATAAAAAACAACTGTTTGAGTAAACTGTTGTCTGATATTATCTCTTTTCTACTGCTGACTTCATCTCTTACATTTCGATATAGGGTGGTTATGAGTACGTACGTTGGGATGAGTACCACAGGGATTGTCATAGTTATGAGACTGAACAAGAATATATCAAATATTGTGAAGAACTGTCAAAGAAACTTAAGGTATGCACCATAGATATGATAAGGTTACTCAGATGTCGATATTTTTTTGTATTAACACAATAAATTATCTCGATACAGTGGATGGAAGCTTATGTGCCAAACAAGTCTCCATCTATTAAGGTATGTCTCACTACACTAAAATCATAGAGGAGTGTCAACATGTCAATGATATATACTGTAGCACCATGATAATTCCTATTTTTCAGTGGGGAAGAATTTTAACAAGAGGAGCTTACCAAGCAATCAAGATCGCTACCGACTTCTCCATGATGACTGGGAATTTAGCCTTTCCTGGCTTCTACGTAGGTTCCCTTACACACTCATGTTAATCTAAGGTAGGTTTTTTATATTTAGAAGTTAAAAAATAATAATACTAGCTGCATTCTTTTGATTCAGGAATGGTTTGATAGCATGACGTTTGATGTTTGTTACTACAACGAGTTAGATGGCATATGAGCATGGGCAAGAAGAGACAATCCAACTTCGACAATGTGACGGTGTTTGCGTTCGGCAGCACCATTCTGCTGGTGAGCATGAGGACAAGAGACCAAATGAGAGATGCCTTGAGACTGAAAAAGAGAATTGAGCTTAACATACTCTCCCCCCCAGTCAGACTGCACAGTTAGGATTTTTCGATCAAGTTTCCTTTCAACAAGTTTTTGAAAATTGACAAAGGCATCAAACGCATCAGACTTCTTTTTGAGTAAATAGATCCAAGTGACTTTACTATAATCATCAATAAAGCTTATATAATAGTTATGGCGACCAACAGAAGTAGGTGCAGGACCCCATACATCAGTAAACACTAATTGTAAAGGGGCTGAAGATACACTGGTGGAAATAGGGTAAGGTAATTGATGACTTTTAGCTCGCTGACAAGAATCACAAATAGACTCTAAGGAAGACTGACTACTACAAGGAAGATTATTTTTGCTAACAACTTGTTTAACAATAACTAGAGACGGATGACCTAGACGACTATGCCACTTGTCTTGTGAGGGCTTGACGACGATGAAGGCATGCTTTGAATCCTGGGAAGACACCAAAGAGGAGATGAGGGGATACAGTCCACCAACACATCTGCCTCTATGAAGAACTGCTTGTGTGACCTGATCCTTGATCAAAAAGAAAAACGGATGAAATTCTATATAGACACCATTATCGAGGGTGAAACGATGTACGGAGAGCAAATTTTTAGAGGCGGAGGGAACATGAAGAATGTTGCGAATATGAAAATTTCGAGCAGGATGATGAACAACAGAATGACCAACATGGGAAATTTTCATACCTTGCCCGTTTGCAGTGTTGACCTTGTCAGAGCCTTGATAGTTGTCGCGAACAGTCAAATTGTTGAGCTCGCTTGTGATGTGATGAGTTGCACCGGTGTCGGAGTACCAGTTTGTGTCAATGCCATATGCATGAGCGCCTTTGCCTTCAAACGAGTCATCATCAGCATCAGTCCAGCGGTACCAGCAATCCTTGGCAGGGTGACCATCACGGCCACAGATTTGGCATGTCACATCCACCCATGGCGTGGTACGGCGGCGACCACGGCCACGGCCACGGCCTCCCCCTTGTGAACGTCCACTGCCACGCCCGGCCTGCTGGGAACGATCATCGGAATAGTTGGTGTAGGTGCGTCTGTCATCACGACGCTCAGGACGACGATCACCGCGGTCACCGCGGTCACCGCGGTTGCGGCTAGTCTGTTGTTGCCCGTACTGCCGCTGTTGGCGAGAGGCGACATTGGCGCTGGTCTCGAAGGTCATCTCCGACGGACCGGTGAGCATAGCTTGACGCTCATCGTAGGCTTGGAGCTGGGCATAAAGCTGGGGCAGGGAGATCGGAGTCGTGACGACGCCGAGAGCGGCAACCAGCGAGTTGTAACTGGATCCGAGGCCGGCGAGGATGAAGGATACATGCTCGCGTGTGGGCACCGGACAGCCTGCAGAGGCAAGCTCATCGACGATCACCTGCATCTTGGTGAGGAACGTCGCAGTAGAATCATTGTTCTTTTTCGTATTCGCCAGGGCGATCCGCAGATTCGTGATCTTGGACTCGCTTTGAGAGGCGAACATCTCCTCGATGGCCTGCCAGACTCCGGCGGCGTGCTCGATCCTCTGAACATGTGGAAGGACTTCAGAGGAGAGGGATTGGAGGAGGTACCCGAGGACAATCTGGTCGCGGGCGATCCAGTCGTCGTAGGCCGGGTTGGGGACTTTTTCCGCCGGCTTGTCGGCGGCCGTGTCGGCTGGTTTGGCCTCAATTGTTTCGGGCGGCTCGGCATCGGTTCCGTTGAGCAGACCGACGAGGCGAGCGCCACGGATTGGCGGAAGAACTTGTGCACGCCATCCTGGATAGTTGTTGCGGGTGAGTTTGTCGGAGGGTGGAGCGCCCAGATGGTACTGAGGATGAGCGGAGGAGGACGCCATGGCAGCGATGAAGGAGCGGGCGACGGGGACAGATCGATCTGCGGCTTCGATCGGCGATCAGTGGAGGCGGCGAAGAAGCCGGCCTGATACCATGTAAAATGTAGAACAGGTAGATTGAATAGGTCTACTCGGTTGAATCACCGAGCCTCTCGTATCTCATTATATATAGGAGGTTTTACAGGTGTTTGTAACAGGTACGGTTCATTACATGAACCGAGTCTAACTCTATCTCTAATACCCTCCCTTAATCACAACTTAGACAAGTTGAGATTATGTCTAAATTCAAGAAACGTTTTTACAGGAAGTGGTTTAGTAAAACCATCTGCCAACTGATCTCTGGACGGAATGAACCGAATCTCTAACTGTTTCCTTCTAACCTTCTCTCTGACAAAGTGAAAATCTATCTCAATGTGCTTGGCACGTGCATGAAACACTGGATTAGCACAAAGATATGTCGCTCCCAAATTATCACACCAAAGACAGGGTGCTTGATTCAATTTGACGCCAAGTTCTGCAAGTAAGGACTTCATCCACATCATCTCTGCTGTAGCATCAGCCACAGCTTTATACTCAGCTTCAGTACTAGACCTGGAAACAGTCGCTTGCTTCTTTGCACTCCAAGAAATCAAGTTGGGTCCATAAAACACAGCAAACCCTCCAGTGGAGCGACGATCATCAACACAACCAGCCCAGTCTGCATCAGAGAAAGCACTCAATAGTGTAGAACTCGACCGCATAAAAGTCAAACCTATGTCCAATGTGTCACTGATATACCGCAGTATTCTTTTAGCAGCTGTCCAATGAACTGTAGTGGGTGCATGCAGATATTGGCACACCTTATTGACTGCATATGCTATATCAGGCCGAGTAAGGGTAAGATATTGTAAAGCACCAACCATACTCCGATAGCTAGTAGCATCTTCAGGGCCTAACAAATCTCCCTCATGTGCAGTGATCTTTTCAGAAGATGACAAGGGTGTAGAAACACCTGTACACTGTTTCATACCAGCACGTTTTAGGACATCTTGAGCATACTTTGATTGATTAAGGAGCAACCCATCTGCAACTCGATGAACTTCAATGCCCAAGAAATAATGCAGATTGCCGAGATCCTTTAATGCAAATTCTTTGCTGAGATCTTTCAACAGTGCCTGAGTTGCATGCTCTGAAGAACTAGCCACAATGATATCATCAACATATATGAGCATGTAGATGGTGACATGACGCTTGCAATATATAAATAGTGATGTATCAGATTTGGAAGCAACAAACCCAAGCTTAACAAGCTGAGAGCTCAACCGGGCATACCAAGCCCTAGGTGCCTGTTTAAGTCCATACAGCGCCTTTTCAAGTTTGCAAATATAATTCTGCTTCCCCCTGTCTTCATAACCAGGAGGTTGTCGCATGTAGACCTCTTCTTCGAGAACACCATGAAGAAACGCGTTCTTAACATCCAACTGTCGCAAACTCCATCCCCGTGAAACAGAAACAGCAAGAACTAATCTGACAGTTGCAATTTTAACAACTGGACTAAATGTGTCCTCACAATCAATACCGAACCTCTGCTTGAAACCTTTTGCAACTAGTCGAGCTTTATATCTGTCAACTGTTCCATCAGCCTTTTGTTTGATTTTATATATCCATCTGCAGTCAACTATGTTAACACCTGAGCGTGGAGGAACAAGCTTCCAAGTGTTATTACGCATAAGAGCACCATACTCTTCATCCATAGCTTCCTTCCACTCTGGAATTGACATAGCATCTTGAACATTTTTCGGTTCAGCAGCAACTGTAGACGAGAGACACCACGGTATTGTACCATCTGTATATTTGCGAGGCTGTCGAGGACGCGTAGTCCTTCGAACATTTTCCTGCTGCACAGCGCGATCCACAACGAGAGAGGGCGCAGAAGATCCGGAGGTAGGCAAGCTGGGAGAATCTCCTGCAGCTGCAGAGCTGGACCCGCGCGTCACAGGCGATCCTGTGGACTCCGCTGTGGCCGTGGGCTGGGACCGTGGAGAGGGCGAGCGCTGCACAGAAGATCCGGCCGACCCGGCGTGGCCACCACGCGCCCGCGACAAGTGGGAAGGCGCGGCAGGCGACGCAGACTCTGAGGCTGTCGGCGCGTGATCCGATGACGCGCGATCCGAGGACGATGGCGAATCTGGCAGGGAATCAGCACCGTGTTCTGTGCTGTTGTCTTCTTCTGCCAATATTTCATGTGAGCTGTTTTCAGTCAAGTCTTGTCCATTTTGAGCCAAATTTTCTCCTGCAGCCAGCTGAGGACCTGTAGTAGCCTGAGGAGCACAACAAGGAGAACTCAAAGCAGGATTAGTAGGAAAATTGTCCACACGTGAGTCATTAGTATTGTCACCCCCTTGCTCAAAATTTAGAAGAGATGGATCAAGTAATAGGATTTCACTACGAAGGAGAGCACCGGCATTTGGGTGAAGATTTTGGAAAGGAAACACAGCCTCATCAAAAACCACATCACGAGAGATATAGACACGTCCCGTGGCAACCTCTAGACACTTAACTCCTTTATGTCGAGGGCTATACCCTAGAAACACACACTGCTTGGATCGAAAAGCAAGTTTGCGTTGATTATATGGACGGAGATTGGGCCAACAGGCACAACCAAACACACGAAGAGATTTATAGTCTGGTTGAGTACCAAACAAACGATGCACAGGAGTGTCATTGTGTATAACTTTGCTAGGTAGCATATTAATCAGATAGGTGGCAGTGAGAAACGCTTCATCCCAAAACTTCAAAGGCATATGAGCATGGGCAAGAAGAGACAATCCAACTTCGACAATGTGACGGTGTTTGCGTTCGGCAGCACCATTCTGCTGGTGAGCATGAGGACAAGAGACCAAATGAGAGATGCCTTGAGACTGAAAAAGAGAATTGAGCTTAACATACTCTCCCCCCCAGTCAGACTGCACAGTTAGGATTTTTCGATCAAGTTTCCTTTCAACAAGTTTTTGAAAATTGACAAAGGCATCAAACGCATCAGACTTCTTTTTGAGTAAATAGATCCAAGTGACTTTACTATAATCATCAATAAAGCTTATATAATAGTTATGGCGACCAACAGAAGTAGGTGCAGGACCCCATACATCAGTAAACACTAATTGTAAAGGGGCTGAAGATACACTGGTGGAAATAGGGTAAGGTAATTGATGACTTTTAGCTCGCTGACAAGAATCACAAATAGACTCTAAGGAAGACTGACTACTACAAGGAAGATTATTTTTGCTAACAACTTGTTTAACAATAACTAGAGACGGATGACCTAGACGACTATGCCACTTGTCTTGTGAGGGCTTGACGACGATGAAGGCATGCTTTGAATCCTGGGAAGACACCAAAGAGGAGATGAGGGGATACAGTCCACCAACACATCTGCCTCTATGAAGAACTGCTTGTGTGACCTGATCCTTGATCAAAAAGAAAAACGGATGAAATTCTATATAGACACCATTATCGAGGGTGAAACGATGTACGGAGAGCAAATTTTTAGAGGCGGAGGGAACATGAAGAATGTTGCGAATATGAAAATTTCGAGCAGGATGATGAACAACAGAATGACCAACATGGGAAATTTTCATACCTTGCCCGTTTGCAGTGTTGACCTTGTCAGAGCCTTGATAGTTGTCGCGAACAGTCAAATTGTTGAGCTCGCTTGTGATGTGATGAGTTGCACCGGTGTCGGAGTACCAGTTTGTGTCAATGCCATATGCATGAGCGCCTTTGCCTTCAAACGAGTCATCATCAGCATCAGTCCAGCGGTACCAGCAATCCTTGGCAGGGTGACCATCACGGCCACAGATTTGGCATGTCACATCCACCCATGGCGTGGTACGGCGGCGACCACGGCCACGGCCACGGCCTCCCCCTTGTGAACGTCCACTGCCACGCCCGGCCTGCTGGGAACGATCATCGGAATAGTTGGTGTAGGTGCGTCTGTCATCACGACGCTCAGGACGACGATCACCGCGGTCACCGCGGTCACCGCGGTTGCGGCTAGTCTGTTGTTGCCCGTACTGCCGCTGTTGGCGAGAGGCGACATTGGCGCTGGTCTCGAAGGTCATCTCCGACGGACCGGTGAGCATAGCTTGACGCTCATCGTAGGCTTGGAGCTGGGCATAAAGCTGGGGCAGGGAGATCGGAGTCGTGACGACGCCGAGAGCGGCAACCAGCGAGTTGTAACTGGATCCGAGGCCGGCGAGGATGAAGGATACATGCTCGCGTGTGGGCACCGGACAGCCTGCAGAGGCAAGCTCATCGACGATCACCTGCATCTTGGTGAGGAACGTCGCAGTAGAATCATTGTTCTTTTTCGTATTCGCCAGGGCGATCCGCAGATTCGTGATCTTGGACTCGCTTTGAGAGGCGAACATCTCCTCGATGGCCTGCCAGACTCCGGCGGCGTGCTCGATCCTCTGAACATGTGGAAGGACTTCAGAGGAGAGGGATTGGAGGAGGTACCCGAGGACAATCTGGTCGCGGGCGATCCAGTCGTCGTAGGCCGGGTTGGGGACTTTTTCCGCCGGCTTGTCGGCGGCCGTGTCGGCTGGTTTGGCCTCAATTGTTTCGGGCGGCTCGGCATCGGTTCCGTTGAGCAGACCGACGAGGCGAGCGCCACGGATTGGCGGAAGAACTTGTGCACGCCATCCTGGATAGTTGTTGCGGGTGAGTTTGTCGGAGGGTGGAGCGCCCAGATGGTACTGAGGATGAGCGGAGGAGGACGCCATGGCAGCGATGAAGGAGCGGGCGACGGGGACAGATCGATCTGCGGCTTCGATCGGCGATCAGTGGAGGCGGCGAAGAAGCCGGCCTGATACCATGTAAAATGTAGAACAGGTAGATTGAATAGGTCTACTCGGTTGAATCACCGAGCCTCTCGTATCTCATTATATATAGGAGGTTTTACAGGTGTTTGTAACAGGTACGGTTCATTACATGAACCGAGTCTAACTCTATCTCTAATATGCAGAGTGGTGGCCATTAGTTGAACCAGGTTCATGTATATGTCTATTTTTTTGAGTTTTAAAGCAGTCGATCCTGCCATCCAATTAGATAGAATAGAGTGCTTAATTACAGAAGTCTTTGTTGGAGCAAAGAGAGTAATCCAACAAGACTAAAAATAAGACATTCTACGGAGCCGCAATAATGTCTCCTAGGTTCTGAGAGTGGGCAAAAGCCCTCTGCGAGATCTTCTCCCATACTAGATAAGCCACTAAGTCTGGTTGTAACGCCTTATTGTGGAATACCCGCCTATTTCTCTACTTCCAAATTCCCCACATCGTGTATACGAGGGCACTAGCTAGAGGCTAGAGCGATGCTCTCTTGGGGAAGTTGAAATGTCCCGGTTTGTGGCTCTCATGCTCATGTGTCCTGGTGGTCGTTCTTGATTCGATGCATCAAAGGTTGTGAACAAAGTTTAGCGACAACTGTCCTCTTAATTAGATTGTAGATCCAGTGTCACTCTCCAATTATCGAAAATTTGTAATCGTCGAACTTCCTTTCTTTCCTAGCGGTCGCATCTTTTGATTCTACATGTATGGCTGTGACCATTAACGATGAAGCGCTCTCGGTTTACTTTAGCGATCCATATGCAAATAAAATGGCAAAGGTGGCGCATGAGGTCTCGAGTGGCCGACAATGATTCCTTGAGCTCAACAACATGAGGACTTGAAGACTTCGTAAAACGCTACTACCTTGCCGGTATTAGACTACGCCGTGGGTGATTGAGGGGTGCGTATGGCGACAACGAGCCCGCATACCTACGCGCCGTCGAGGCACGGAGGCACTTGATTTGGCGACGACGATACTCCATTCCCTCGTCGCCGAGCACCTCGGGATCATAAAGTAGGTTAGGGTTACATCCTCGTAGTCCTATGTTAGGATTATGGTGGTGGGTTTGTTTGAACCACAGAATTTGTGATGAACTGAAGTTGATCTTGTATGAAATGTAGCTCGTATGCATTTTTTTTTCTTCAGAATTTGCAGCACCAAATTCAGTATCTGCCGGAGACCAAATTTCATACGGGAAACTCGTTTCCGATACCCAAAAGGACTTTTCCGGTATGGAAGTGCTCTAAGATCTGAAGAGAATAGAGTCACGGTCAAAGACGGAAAGAAGAGAAGAGAAGAAATAGTTTCGGGAACGGTACGCTGGGTCGTGGAAGATAGGCCACATCAACAAAAGCCCACGGTCCAAACCCTAATGCCCCTGTGCTCAATCCGCTTTGCCTTTGTGATCCAATCCAGCCCAGCTCCGCAGCTGCACGCCTCCCTGAAAAACTCCAATTCTTCCTCGCGAGTCGCGACCATGGCGAATCTCCCGTCTTCACCGCCGATCAGGGATGACGATTCCCGATCAGCTCGTGTTTCGGCCCTCGACTCACGCCGTCGTACACGTCGACCCCGACCATCGACTCGCGTCGACGATCCCACGTCAGGTCGCGTTCGGACTATCGACTCGCGTCGTCCTGGGACATCCTTCCGTGTTTCCGCCTCTTCTAAGCCCTGCGCTCCTGCCAACAAGGAGCTAGAAGAAGCAGACAACGAAATCCAAAGGCTGAACGAGTTGCGTTTGGGAGAAGATATCAGCTACGAGGAGTACTCGGGTTACCTTAGGCAGTTGCGCAGCAAGCCTGATGTCGACACTTCTACCAAACTGGATGCTGTTCAGCTCAAGGAGCTTAACGCCCGCCATGCGTTGTATCGCAGCAAGTGTTACCAGGTTCGATACTTCGATCCGTAGTCTCATCATCCGGCGTTGCATTTCAGTTTTTCCTTCTACTATTACGTCACTTTGTTCTATGTTGCATATATGCTGGTTTAATTTGGTATAGGTACCTTGTTTATACTTAATTAAATCTTGTTGTTTGTACTTTGTAGTTGTCACAACAAGCGCCCAAAGACAAGATTTACTATGATAAATGGAATGAGTGTCGCCGCCGTGACTATCTTGAGGAGAGATTTTGTAAGTGCTGCGAGGAGGATAGCAAATTAGATTGGTATTTCCACCCTGATTACTGCAAACTAGCTGGCCTGGAGGACTACCAACGGCTCGTCCCTCGAAATTATGTACGTATATGTTTTTTCATTGATTTAGTATAAGAGTACAAGATGTACAAGGTACAGCTGAACGACTGGGAACAACCATGAACCTAAACAACAAGCAAAAAAGACATACACGAGGGATTTCCCACGCCAAGAGCAAACTGAAAACTAGACCTCAGTCTGGTTCCCTCGGTATTAACAGCAAGTCACATGCCCTTGCATGACCTGCCTTAATTCTGATAATGCTCAGCTCCTCTAGGATTTGCAAGTCCAACTCATCTACATTTTCCAATTAGAGAACCCACTTCACAGGTTCTTTCAATTGCTTTTTTGGCACTCCTTCAGTTTTCGACCATGGTGGTACAGGCTCGGTTCAACAATAAAAAACATCACTTCCGTGTCTCAGTTTCAACATGATGAACACTGAATAAGCATTAGTGCCTTTGAGATTGAATTCCTCAAATTAAACAAGCATATCTAGTTTGCCAGTAGATCGAAACTGCACCACAAAATATTTCCTTTGGCCACAACTTTCAGAGACCGATTTGAATTCCAAATAAAATGCATCGTAAATCCGCCCAAAAGCGAAGCAGAAGTAAGGTTCCAGACACTACTAAGATCAAACCAAGTTTGGAAGCCATATTTACTCACTGCTCAGTTTTTGCGTGTTGAGCTACAAAGAAACTTAGCTCAGGAGGGCCTAAACATACAACCCACATCACTGATTTCAGCTGGTTGGGCCAGACTGATCTAGCGGTCGTGGTAGTCTTCCCACAAATCAAAATCATCACTTGGATCGGATCTTCCACTCCTTTCAGTTGTGTCCTTCGTCGCACTTAATAATATACAATAAAAAACAACTGTTTGAGTTATCTGTTGTTTGATATTATATCTTTTCTATTGTTGACTTCCTGTCTTACATTTCGATATAGGGTGGTTATGAGTACGAACGTTGGGATCAGTACCACAGGTATTGTCATAGCTATGAGATTGAACAAGAATATATCAAATATTGTGAAGAACTGTCAAAGAAACTTAAGGTATGCACCATAGATATGATAAGGTTACTCAGATGTTGATATTTTTTTTGTATTAATAAAATAAATTATCTCGATACAGTGGATGGAAGCTTATGTGCCAAACAAGTCTCCATCTATTAAGGTATGTCTCACTACACTAAAATCATAGAGGAGTGCCAACATGTCAATGATATATACTGTAGCACCATGATAATTCCTTTTTTTTTTTTCAGTGGGGAAGAATTTTAACAAGAGGAACTTACCAAGCAATCAAGATCGCTACCGACTTCTCCATGATGACTGGGGATTTAGCCTTTCCTGGCTTCTTCGTAGGTTCCCTTACACACTCATGTTAATCTAAGGTAGGTTTTTAATATTTAGAAGTTAAAAAATAATAATAATAGCTGCATTCTTTTGATTCAGGAATGGTTTGATAGCATGACGTTTGATGTTTGTTACTACAACGAGTTAGATGGCGTTTTCTACGAGATTTGGCAGCGGTACACTAATGAGGTTAGCACTGTACCCCAGTCTTCTGAACAGATAAGCAAGGATTGAATGGTTTTGATGATGCTTATAATACATGTTCTATTTCTTCCTTTGAACGATTTTCAGAGGACATTCAGAGATTCTTTGGATGAAGTATATAAACTTAATAGGTTCCCGTTACGCCAACACATAATGAGAGCTGCGCTGGAGAATGACACATTATGCTCCGACTTGGAAGAGGAGGTAAATTTTTTCTCTTTGCAGATGTTTCGCAAATTCAACCTATTGTTTTTTTATCATGGTTATAGGTGTTTCACATGCTTATGTTTTTCACACCTTTTTCTTTTCAGTTTCTTTCTTGCACAATTTGCCTCAAGGAAGTAAGTACCGTTCACTCTTTAATGGGATCCATCCGAATAATTGTTCTCGTGTCTGATGCCATACCTGACTGTAGTTTGCAGAGGATAAATCCCAGATTACAGAGGACAAAGCCCGCGAGTTGATTGCAGAAGCACTTAGAAAGGAGGTATTTTATTGTACAATTGCATCTCCATACATGTTCCAACAATAGTTTACTTTACTGAAGATTCTCTTTTTTCAGACGCCAAAGCCAAAGTTTTATGAGGACTATTGTAGAAAGAAGATTGATATTGCCAGAGCTATTGGATTAATTTCAAGATAGATATACAGGCGGGCTTATAGCGTTAGATGCATAAGAATAAGATCGATGCCAGCAGCCATTTGTGAGATCTTGTATATACTGAAAATCTGAAATGAATGATGTACTCGTTGCTACTAAACTAGCTAATTTTGCTAATTTACTTTCCTATATGTATAGAGTTTGGGTGTAAGGGTAGACTTTTACGCGTGATGCATTGAAAGTATCTTGTACTGAGTTTAAGTGTACAGTTTGCTGGTTCGCTATAACTTTTACGAAGTTGAATGACTGTCCTGGTCCGCCCCAATGTCTTAATAAATGCCCAGTTCCAACAACAAAAAAAGGCATATTAATATATTATAAATAGACGTATGCAATTTGTCTAAATCTAAATGTATATCTAGATGCTATTTAGTGTCTAGATATATCTAGATTTAGACAAATCTCAGACATCTATTTATAGACGGAGGGGTATCAAAAATCTATGTCTTGTACCAATAATATTACAAATATTGACATTTCCTTCTATTGACTTGGGCATCGCCGGTGCCTACCCTCCAACATGCTCTTGCAATGGAGACCCTCGAGGACCCAGGGTCCCATGCACTCGAGTTACCACCGGTATCAATTGGGGACAACCTAAGCACCGTCCAACTAGTTTTTTTTTCTCGAACACATGCCAAAGCATGCGTCATTATATATTAGAAGAAATCCGTCGAGAAGACGGGAGCAAACAGGAGGTAGCAGAGCTATAAGAGAAAAAGAAAGGAAAGGAAAAAAACAAAACTATATAGGACTAACTTTGTTAGCCACTCTCTTTCACTCAGGATTCAACATCGGAGGGTCTAGCGTGTAAGGGTAGCCTAAGCGAGTGTACTGGATAGGGAGTAAGTAATACTCACCGATCAAATAATATAGGTACATTGCTTAACCGGGATCAGGGTGTTCCTCAATGTGTTGTAGCAGTTACATCGGTCGAATGCATGCATCTACCTATGATGGATCGGTTTTTCATGCTTCTCAACCACTAGCAGTGTGAACAAACACTATCTGTGCCTAAATTTTGAATCAAGGCAGTTTAGCTCGACAGTTTAACCTAGTTATGATTCACCGAAAGGCTAGAGAGGTTTGAATCCCCTGTATTCCGAAATCTGAAGGTCAGCTTCCATGAGAATTAACCAGCACTACAGGAAAACGGTACGGTGCCGACGGTTATTGCCGTCGGCGTAGCAAATAAAACCGTCGGCGTAGGTCTATGCCGACGGTTACCGTCGGCGCGTCATCGTCGGCATCGCTGCTCGCCGGCATAGCTGGAAACCCGTCGGCGTAGCTTCACCGTCGGCATAGCTCGACACACCGACGGGGTTCCTTGGCCGTCGGCGCGCCACCGCTAACGGAGCTCAGTTAACGGCGGGGGAGGAGCTACGCCGACGGTGTAACCGTCGGCATAGGTGCAACGTGGCGTCTTCTGGTGGCTCTTTCCGACCGGCTGCAGCCAACAATGCAAGCCCTATGCCGACGGTTACACCGTCGGCATAGGCGGGCGACGTGGCCTCTTCTGGTACCCGCGGCGTGTACCTCGATCCGTCCAGCTGCAGGGTCTATGCCGACGGTTAAACCGTCGGCGTACCTCCACGTGTCACGTTCTGGTGAACCGGAGCCACCTAGCACCGCCCCTATGCCGACGGCCCCAGTTTTTCGTTTTTGGGTTTTTATGCTCTGCTTGCAGTTTTAAATTCACATTATTGCATACAAATATCAATACATATGTCACATAACTCAACCATTTCAACGATACATAACTCCAAAAAAAGAGGGTTTCAAAACTTTTCTTTTTAATTAGGAGCCAGCCACCAACTCCACAAGAGGCTAATCTTGCTGCTGCTGAACGGCTCTTGGGCTTAGTGCAGTACTGTCAGGCCATATAATTAACCCTAAACCCACTCAGAGCTTTCATCATCAAATCGCCTGCCTTTTCGACAATATATAAGAGTAATAAAAACATTACCCTGCTAATCACGAGTTCTGAACATTTGGACAATCTGTACCATGGTTTAGGTGATCAACCGCTACGGTACGGAGATCTATAACTAAGTGTGACAACATTACATACATAATCTAAAATCCACCACACGCCAGCAATTTGGCAGGGTTCACATACTGACGCCCGTCTCGGTTAACCGCCCCCTCCGTTTTGTGATCGCATGCCTCCCCAACGACCAGCAGATCCTGGTACAATCAGCAAGATTGTTCACTCTCCATTAAGAATGGCAGCACTAAATTACAACTATATGATGTGTTCCCCCACAAAAATAAAAGTTACTCCGATGTGAATACCGTACCCTATCCGTTCGTTAACAAATGATAAACCTCATTTCCTAGCAAAGGTGGACAAATTATTGGTGATGTACGGGGCATTAGTTAAGTGGAGTAGGTTTTGGTGGTATCTATCCTGATGGTCACCTTTGTACGCAGCACCACTAGTTAATCTCTCAGCTAGTAGAAGCTAGTGCCAACCTAACGTTAGCGGTTTAGAAATTACAGAAAGACGAGCCAGGACGTCTCTCCCTCTCCTGTCACGTAACAGAGGGCGATTTGTTGACTCCTCCCTCTGATCCACCTCGCCACCGTCGTCTCGCCGGATCTCTCGCCCTCCGTCGGCCGCCTCGGCGGCGGGAGGGTGGGGGATCCCCGTCTCACGGTTGTTTATAGTGTAGGGCCAGTAGGGTTTGCAGCCGGCGGTGCCGTGGAGGTGGTGTTGCCGCCGGTGTGGTTTTTGTTGCAGGTGCTCGTCCCCTCCGACGGCGGTGCTCGACGGAGCTCCGTGGTGGTGCGCCTGTGTGCTCCACACGCGCGGATCCATCGATTCGTTAGGTGTGGAGATCCCCGGCCAGATCTGGTGTGGCGGCAGATCTGGGGTGTGAAGTTCTTGAAGAAGATGATGCGGTGCTTCGCGACGGCGCCGAAGGCCCAGGGCGTTACCTCTCCGGAGGCGGTGAGCGGGGACTTCCCGGCTGCCATGGGGCTGTCTTCGTCGATCCTTGGCTTGTGGACGATCAGCGGCAGCGGCGCGTCTCCCTCTCGCTCTGGTCGCCGGCATCGTTGGAGCTCAGCTGGACCACTTTGTAATTTTCCCTGTTTTCTGGGCTTTTCTGTAAGATCGAAGTATCAATGAATTGTCTTCTTCCTCGCAAAAAAAAAAAAAAAAAGAAATTTGCGATCGTAGCATGGACCTGGCTAGCTAGCAGCCGGGGGTGGGTAAAATAACGGAAAGTTGACTCCGATAGCTGGTTCCCCGGATTCCAGCCAGCGCGCAGTTCACGTTGGGGAGACAGAGACACGCAGTGCAGGTGGACGGACCCCGTAATCCCACGGCTACATCATTGGCATTTCTTTATACCTCGATCTTGTCTACTAGTACTAACTAGCTAATTTCTTGGGGGTTAGATTATGTGATGGTGGAATTCCTACGTTCCTACACATCTTTTGAAGTTATAGGTGCAATAAAAACGGACCTGCTGCCAGCACAGACATATGAAACTCCTCGCGCGAATATACATCCTTTTCTAGGTAGGTGTTTCAGTGTTTGCATAAACCGAAGTGATTCACACACGATGTTTTACGTACGAATTGTGTACGATGCGTGTGATCAATGGTAGAAACTGCCTACGTATGAAGCAGCTAACGGTGCAGAAATGCATCGGATGCACTTCGGACAGATATTTGTCGGACGTATAGAACTACACATCTCTTGCATAAATCTTGCTAGCTAGGTTCCACTGAGAGTCAACTTCTACCGTCCAAGAGAAAATAAAAACGGTAGTAGTCCCTATATAGGAAAAGCAAGATCAGCGTGTGGGAGAAGAGATCCGGGGCTGTCCCCGCAAAAAAAAAAAGAGAAAAGATCCGGTGCTGAAATGCTCAATTCTTCACAAATCACAAGAATATGCACTACCTGTTCTTGTCGGACCTGGCAAAGAAGATGCCGGAAAACCAGGCCAGAAATCTCGCATAAGATCTATGGGTTAGATTGCATTCGTTACAATATTGACGGCCATCCAATCCGATGCATCTACTCGTATCTAAGATGACTTTTAAAAGAAGCTAAACCGGCATAGTTTGTGTTTTCCTTTGGGTCGCTGACTCTCTTGGCCATCCGCTTTTGATTCGTTTTGCGATACTTTTTTTTGCGTAGAATCCTTGATTTGAGCACCTTCATATTAATCAAGGATTTTTTTGCGATACTTTATTATTCCTTGATTGAGCTAATCTACATATAGTATCGAAGATCACCTTTGTCAGCAAGTATGCAGATTAAAATACGCCTCTGATCGTCATCCATGAGGTTGCACTGGACTGTAAAATCCTTGATTTGAGTAATTCAGATTGATATGGTGTGTAGAAACATGCATCACTGCACGTTGTCGTACTGTCGAAAAAAGCCGGTGATTTGAGAAATGAGTACTCGGCGCTGCTACACCGTTCATAAGCCGGAAGTTCTGAACCTACGATGCACCACCGCTCTGAAACCTGATTATTCTGTTCATTTTTTCCATTCCAGAAATTCGTAGTACGTTCATCGAATCCAGGGCTTAGTAGAGTAGTATATTCAGAAAAGTAGCAAGATCATCCACAGATAACATGATCCAGGTGCTCTCAAACCTTCCATGCAACACCAGTAGAACCTGATTAGTGATTATTCTGTCTCCGTTTTTTTCTATTGCGCAGAGCTATGTTCATCAAGGCTGAGAAAACTTGTAGCAAGTAATATATTCAGAAAATTTACAAGATTTACATGTCATCTAGATCGTTTTGGTCCGGAAAATCAATTCCAATCCACAAAAGCAGAACAATAGCTAGCCAAGTTAATCTCGGGGAAGAAAAGTGGAGAGGGAGCCCATGCATCCATCCATGGCTCTGTCTCGTGGCTCTGAAGTTCTAACCTTGGGAAAATGCTAGAAACAAAACCGTCCAGCCGCCCGTGTACTGGTGTACGTACGTACACCACTAATGCAACCAGTTCCTAAACGTTCAAGGGGTCGCGTGTAGTCATAGACGGGTAGTGTGTGTCTCCGCGTTGGTCGCGGGTTGACGGCAGGAGCGCGGTTGGATCGGATCGGATCACACGCGCAACGCGGGGCTCCTCGCGGTGAACCCCGCGTCGTTCCACGGGGTGGCATTCACCATGGCCCTCTGGTGCTGGTGCTGACGGTGGTGGTGGTGATGGTGGTGGTGGTGGTGCCGGTGGTGCTCCTTCCGCGCCGACACGGCGTGCGCCGCCGCGTGCTTCTTCCGCCGGTGCCTCGCCCTGTCCACCTCGATCTGCTGCCGCCTGCACTCCTCGCTGCAGAACGGCGTGTCACCTCTGCACGCAGCAAGAATCTCAAGTTTCCACCTGCAACTGAATCTCTGCTTGGCGAGGAAGACGAACGGAACGACAATGGACGTGCCTGTACATGAAGATGTCGCCGGAGAGCGGCTTGGCGCAGAGGGAGCACTCCTCCAGGAAGTGGTGGCTCTGGGCGACGTCACCCTCGTGGACGTAGAACATGGACGACGGCGACGTTGGCTTCATGTTCGTGATGGCACCGCTCCCCTTCATCATGCTGCCTGCGGCGAGATACCGAGCGCCTTAGGCGGGCGAGAAGTGGGAGCAATGCCGCCGTGACATGGGCCACTAAATGTACGTTCAGGAGCTCGCCTGGCTTGCCGTCTTCCGGGGCGTGCAACAAATAGGGCACTGCCCAGCGCCATTTTTAGCCAACGGCGAGCGATGAGAGGCTGCAATTTCGCAGCGGATCGGAAAAGTACAATGCTATGAATAGGAGTTAAGGAGCGCGAGGAATCTAAGCTTTACGTTTTTGTTGTGGTTTTGCTGCAGTTTCGTCTTCTTTGATGATGGAGAGGCCAAGCACACCTCCGTTTTTCTTGATATGGCAATGGTCATATGTGTTAGTGTTACATCAACAACCATATGAAGTTCAGACGAACACAAGATCTTACAAAATTTGGATTGTGTTAAAAGATAATCACAAAGATTTTGACAATAAGGCTGTGTCCTTGGTTGCTGGTAAGTAAAATGGGCCTACTCACACAACCTTTATCCCACGGAGGCAAATTTTAGATGGTGTAGCAGTCTTGCATGATTTGATAAATAATTAATAAAAAAATCTGGAATTGTAATAAAGCTTGATTTTGAGAAACCTTTTGACAAGATCCATAGGAGATTTCTTGTTGAGATCTTGAGAAAAAACGGTTTTAGTGAACTCTTTATTTCCCCGATCAAACAAGTAGTTGGTAAGGTGGATATCAATATAAATGGTGAAAAAGGTGGTTACGTTAGAACCTGTAAGGGTTTGAGGCAAGTTGACCCCTTGTCTCCCCTTCTTCTCAATTTGGTAAGGGGTGGCATTGAAGAGATGCTTAATGGTGAAAGACTTACAAGACATGTCAAAGGATTAGCCCATTATCTGATTGCAAATGGGGTTTCTCATGTGCAATTTGGCAATGGACTCTGAGTTCGTCACAATATAATTTTGGCAACGAAGCAAGCTTTTGTGGCTTAGAAAGTTGATAAAGATTAGAAATTGGTTTCAATAAAAGCGTCTTCTAGGACTAGGTCCAGGTTGATTGATCATTACCTTGATAGTATTCTTACTTATGTAATGTGTCTTTACTTAATTTCAGATGGGAATCACTATAGGATGGATATAGTTAGAACAAGAATTTTTTAGGAAGGAGTAGGAGGAAAAAATACCATATGTGAAATGGAAGGAAATGTGTATGCATAAGGATTTTGGTGGTATTGGATTTACACATACAACAATTAGGAATATTTCTTACTGAGAAAATGGTGCTAAAAAATCTAAGTGACCAAATTTTTAGAAATAAATACACGGGGCAAATGCTTTGTACTCTAGTGCTTTAAAATGGTAGAATTTTTTTGTTTTGTATTTATGTGTGGCTGGGGAAATTTCCCATGGAAATCTTATTTCATGCAATCTTTGTCCATTATGAGCAACATGATTGGACCATGGCTAATGTTTAGCAAAATGGGGAGATTCACCTTACCTTCAATAGGTCTTTTTAGGATGTGGAGGCAATGGAATGGGATAATTTGATTGCCCCTGTGTAGGTCTTAGATGACAACGAGGATAGGGAACATTGAGATCTTGAAAAAAATAAAAATTTCAAACAAATATATGTACATTTTCATCCAAAACCACGGACTGAAATACTTGAGGATGCCTGATATGTGGAGTACCACTTGTCCAGGAGAAAAAATTGACTGACATTGTTTCAAAGGACACATATAGTCGTCCAGTTAGTTGGTTCATAGGAAATGGCATGGGTACGAATTTTGAGTGTATTGTGGGGTGGTTGAAGATATTAATCATATTCTATTTAACTACCCCATTTCCCATTAGAGACAATTTTGCTTTGGTTGCAATCCCTAGATTGAGAGATGCTTTTATTGAGTTTCTTTTCCTCATATCAAGGAGCTAAGGGCAATGAGGTGACTTGGTTTTGGTTTGTCGTTGTATGGTCACATTGCTTGACCAGAAATGAAATGGCTTTCTAATGTAAGGTGTTGTTCAACCCTTTACACCCATTTTACAGAGGTTTTTCTTCTATGCTGCAGTGGAAGCTATTGATCGTGCCTAAACATCTTGCTAGAACGGAGGATAATTTGTCCAAAATTGATGGAAAACTACAGGAGCTGGGAGCAAGGGATGCAGAAGACCGTGCTAGAGTTGGCTCATGTTGTCTTCAGTTTGTTTCTTTTCTTGTTTTTCTTTCCCCTATTTGTGTGTGTCATATATGCTCTGGGCGGCGTTCCCTGCTCGGATGTATTTTGGATGTATGCTATAATCCTACCTTATTTCCCATCTATTGAAATTGTCATCTGATCACTTGATCAAGAATCATTTTATATTTTCCTTTGTAAGACATTCTATAAGCTCCCTATATAATCTAGGCCGCTAAGTCTTGACTCCAAAAAGATTGTGGTAAAAAATAACCATGCTGACTAGTAGCGCATGAAAGAATGGCCTAACCACCGCCCTCAGATAGGAAAAAGATGACCTTGCATAGATTGAAGTGCCTTAGAGGCGATTTCCAAAACCCCACCGCATTGTAGAGAAGCAACCATGATGGGAAAATCTAAGAGCTCGTTTCGCAGTCATCATTTCATTTGGAAGAAATGGAATGAAATTACATTGATTATATCATTTTATTTGGCAAATCCACATAAAAGACAGGGTACCAAAAGGAATTACAGTTAGACATGGGATAAAAACCATGATATTCTCATTTGAATTGTGTAACCGATTTTGTGGCAGCAGAACAAGTTTTTCTTGGAAATACAAAATGAATTATTTATTCCATCCCCAAATGATGGGTTCCAAACAAGCCCTAATAGATTTGTAAGTGACTCTCTATATAGAGAGGATGATATCCCCTCCAGCAAATTCTAGGGAACAAACCCAAGGTCACGTCGTTGCCATCCTTTCCCACATACCCCCTCCTCGGTGCTTCTATAGGCTGCTGCGGTATGAGATCTCACAACTGCTAGTGAAGGGGCGAAGTGGTGACGAGGCTTCTCGTGGTCGAGCTAGCGGGACATTTCTCGGAAAGGCGGTGGTCGGCTTCGACGGGTGTGTGAGGTGTGCGGAAGGTGCGGTGCACAATGGTGGTGGGTGGCAGAGATCAACATCAGTGACATGGCTTGAAGGAAGCATTGTGGGGCAGCTGTTCGGCCCCGCGGTTGTACGAGACGTGGATTCAGAATTCACTTCTATGTTAGAGACCGTGGCAGTGTGAGGTGTCGTTTCCATGAATATGAAGGTGTGTGGTCGATTCTTGCAGATGATGGTTATATGCCCAGATTCTTGCCATCTTCCCCATGCGCTACAGCCGCCATGACCTTCCCGACAACCACTATGTTGCCGATCTCTACCCGCCTCCTCTACGCCGCTTTACGCACCACCTCGACTCGCACACAGTTGGTGCTTCAACAAAGGACGCGGGCAGGCAACCATCTTCCTCTGCCTACCCGTAAACAACGCCAACCCGAATTCCCTCTAGACGTCGTCGCCAAGTTTTTCGGGTTGTTTCCAATGTCGGGGGGCGTGTTCCACGCAGCCAGATCCATCAAGAAGCTCTCACCATCGCGTCAAGCGTAGCATGTCATCACGGAGTGACACATTTTCTAGTCTGCGAACGATTTTGCCAGTGTGTGACCTGAATACTGTAAAAATATGATAAATTTTGTGGTGCATGCTCACATGACATATGACGCATTGACGCAGAGGTGTGAATTAGGGCAATTCTCACCATCTACATCAACATAGATAAGCGCGCACTTGTGCTTTTTCGAAACAAAAACAAAAGACCACTTGTGGACAGTGGACACACATACACCAGTGTACACCCACACCAAACGTGTGTAGAAATAGTGTGCGCCCATTCTCGCTCTTGCACCACTTGCACTGAACACGGTTCCTTTCGTTCGCTAGCAGTGAGAAAACGTACTGCCACTCAAATATTTTTCTTGTCACGAAATTGCAGGTAATAAACCATGTACGTACCCCACATGTCCAAAGATGTCATTTTTATTCGGGTCGCTGTCTTGACAACGCGAAATGAGCACATCTCTCCCACCGGTCTGGAAGAAAGAAAAGAAAAGTGAAACACAAATTATTGTCGCCTTCGCAGGCGTCCTTAACTCTGAACGACGACAAGAGCGTCCATATCCGTCTCACAGAAAGCGGACCGCCATTAAAACCGTTTGTAAGCACCTCTGCTTATTCAAACCCATCCTCATCGTGAAGCCGACGCTGGGTCGGAACAGTCCAACGCCGAGACATCAACCGGTGGCGCCGCCGTGAAACACATGCAGCCGGTCGCCGGATATCTCGTTTGCCGCAACCGGTTTCGCGTGCGCGCACGGTTGCCGGGTCTCCGATCCGGTCGCTGGGTGTAGCGGGCGGAGGGGGCAGGGCGGCGCTGGCGCGGAGCACGACGGCGCATGGGCGCGGTCCGGCACGTGCAGGGCTGCCGCCGGTGCGCCCTGAACCACCGGCACACGAGATGCCTTTCGCCGTGGTGTACGTTTTTCCCGTCCGGCCAGAGGCGCAACGGTGGCGCGTCGCGTGTGTGAGCCCGGTGGCCGTAACATGGGAAGCGCATGGAATTGAGTTTGTTTATGAGTGCATGATTAACAATTGTCGAGCTTTCTGTAGTGGCTAGATTGCCTAATTGATTCTTCGTCCGTTGCACATGGGCGGGCAACACACGGTAAAATCTACGGGCTGGACGAGAAAGATTTGTTATCTCTAGGGTACGTACTTGTTAATTAGGTTTGCGCTAGCGCCAACATGCTTTCGCTTTGTGTAGTTTAGCGTTTGGTCACGGCGAGCTACGCAGGGTGTGAGGTCAGGTCGGTCCAGAAAATTAACGTGGACGCCATTGGTACGTGTTGCACGCACGATGGAAAAGAGAGGACTCGTGTCTTTGTTCTGCTGCAGAAACCCCTTTCGCTCATGCGAGCGTCCGTGAGGAACCCTAGACGCCGACAGCTCCTTCCCTATTCCTCGAGCGGTTGGGGCTCTCTTGGGCCGGCGCCATCGGTATGGGGCGTTGCGTCCCGCGGGTCGCAGCAACACGGCGGCGAGCTTTCGTCGAGATGCACGAGGGTCGGCTGCGTGGCGGCGCCCCTAGCCTGATGGTCATCTGGATCTGGCGGTAAGGACTGAGAGTGGCACTAAGAGTGGCGCAGACAGTCTGCCGGCGGTGTGTTCTTGCGGTGGTTGCTTATGGATGGAGCTTCATGATGGGGTGGTGGCCTAGTGGTGGGAGCCGTGGTGCTCATGGATGGAGCTCCCCGGCTCGGGTGCTTGCTGACTTCCATGAGCGTGAGGGCGGCGGCGACCGTGGGAAGCTTCCTGGGTGGGTGGGTTGCGCGCATCGCGGCTAGATCTTTGGTCGGGAGGGGGGGCGCCCTAGGGGCAACAGCTGCGGTTGTTCAACCATGGGAGGGGGGAAGGGGAGGTGGCCTAGGGCGGTGCTAGTTCGAGGTGGTTCAAGAGGTGTTTGGTGGTTGAGAGCTTGGCGGTGGGGTACTCGACCGTCGGTTGGCCAGATCTGGCCAACCCACGAGTCGACTCTAGTGATCCGAGTTGGACGGATGAAAACACATCGCGCGATGGCCTCGAGCGTGCGAGCCAAACCCGGGCCATGCGAGCCTAGATTGGGTGGTTGCCTTTGCGGGCCTAATGGACCTAAGCTCAACAGACGTTGTGCCCGACGTGCTTGTCATTCTAATGATGTCCCCCTCCCCCTCCTTTCTTGTGCACATGTGCGCTAGAGCCTAGGTCTGCATGGTCTGGATCTGGCAGCGCCCTCGGGGATTCTTGGCCCAGATTTTATGGGTTTGTGTGTTGGGGGACGGGAGAAATCCTTGCTACTAAGTCTGACATCTACGCGGCGGCGCCCGTAGGATCGTCCTTCCTCCTTCAAGGGCGTCGTAGTTTCCACCTATCCATTCCTCATCGAGTGCCGGGGGAAATCCTAGGACCAACTTGCTGACCCGGGCACCAGCGGCGTCATTACATCGCATCCCTTCTTGACGGTGTTGTCTTGGTACTCGAAAATCTGTGGCTCGAGAAGCAGGCTGGTAGGGCAAGTACAGAGGACGACATGGTGGATGGCTATTGTTTCGCTTAGTCGCCTTGTCACTATCGTCCATGCACTCTTCGAGTTGTATCTTTTTTTTCATTTGTTTGGCATTTTTTGTTGCTCCCTAGGTTTTCTTGTGTGTGAACTTTTGTGTAGTCGTTGCTTTATTTATAAAGCGAGACGAGAGCCTATTCTAAGAAAGTATTATCCTGACAGGTGGGCCGTGCATCGAAGGTGCAATTCCAGGGGCCACATTTCACAGGGACAGGGTTAATGGAAGACGGTGAGGTTAAAACGAGCTTTACTTAACAATGTTTCCCTATTAAAATTTCTCCCAGTTGCGACTTGCGAGCTCTTGCCTGTAAGCTTCCGAGAAGCGCTCCAAGAATGAAATCTCGAGCTGTGCTCTGCCGAAAAAACAGATCTTCGTTTGTTTATCTGAGCATATTGCATCTTTACTTTTTCTCGGTGGGGCAACCGTCCAATACTCCAATTAACAATAGAAACTCGTTCACGGCCAACAATTTCCGTCAGTAATAAGAAAACTGATGAAGCTGAAGGCATCATTGGTTGCTTCTGGACTTTCTGAGAATCCCTGCTCTGCTTCTTCAAGATCGAACAGAGCCGTTGGTTGGTTTGTCTGCTTTTTGTACACAGTACTTAGCAGGCAACGGCCATGAAATTTTCAGAACACGCAACGGGAATTCTGTTCTTGCCAGGAGCTAAATAATTGCCACTTTTAATGCTGCGGAAAACAGCTGTGCCAACACAATCATATGTTTCGGTTGTGGTAGTAATGACGCGGAATCATTGGGGCATGGAACAACAAGAACAATAATGAACTGATGAGGAACTTGAGAGAACTTTTGTTATGCCTCTCACTTCTTTCATATTCATATCGACAGGTTGTTATACACCTTGGACGACACAGGAAAGCGGCACCGGTTGCACGCGCACACTCTTTTCAGTTACGAGCAACCGAGCAGAAGGAACAAAAACCCAGTGGTAATTCACAAACAAAATTAACTCTTCGTCTCCATCTTCGGAGATCAAAAGACGCAGCCGATCGATTTGCTGCTCCCCTCGTTTTGCCATGCCGTCGAACGGACGATCCAGCCGTGCTCTCGGCTGGATCTGGAGTGTCCGACTCATCAAGCTTTTGTAGTTTTGTTCTTGAACATACTGCTGCTAAAAATCCTACGTTTGGTTGCCGGAAAACTGCTACCACGCCCAGACCGGGATCCTCTGGGGGCTCTGCTTCTGCTGCTGTCGCTGCCGCTGCTGCTCCTCCGCCCGCCCCGTCTGCTTCGACCGCTTCTCGCTCGCCTCGTCGATCTCGATCTGCTCCTGCCTGCACTCCTCGCTACAGAAGGGCATGTCGCCTCTGCAATACAAAAGAAGCAAATCGCAATCAGAAACTATTCTTTGGCGAAGGTAGTTCAGACTTGAGACTGAAGAGGATATGTAGATCAGGGTACCAGGTTGGTAGTGCGTATTCACCTGTACATGAAGATGTCTCTGTTCCCGGCGAGGAGCTTCCGGCAGCTGAAGCAGATGTCCAGGTAGTGGTGGTGGCCGAGGAGCTCGTCGGCGTCGTCGCAGGGGTCGCAGAACAGGCGGCCGGGCTTCCGCGGCGAGGATGCCGGCTTCACGGGCGAGACGGAGTGGCTGAGGCAGCCGGCCTCGAGGTCGCCGTATACTTCCATATGGAGATCGATGGGCTGGCTTCTTGGGCAAATTGGTTATGCTTTCTCTTCTTGTTTTTCAGCTGGGAGAGAACAAAACGGAGGAGTGGTGGAGGAGGAGCGTGGAGAAGAGACCCCCTTATATTTCGGAGGGAGAGACGGAGGGAGTGGGGTACTTTTCCGCTTTGGACCTTCATGTTCAATGAAATTCAGTGTATCACCAAAATGTTAAGCACAATGGCCCCAAATGTATTTGGATGTTCAGTTTTCCAAACCCTGTGTATGTTGTAGTTAGCGAAATAAACAACGAAGTTGGCGTTGTTATTTTTGTGTGCCTGGTTAGCCGTGAAACATTTTCGGCAAAAGAATCATTGTCGATGTTCCGAACTCCCAAAAATGATCCTACTTACATTCTACGGAAATTTGGTTATTTTTTTTATACAGCTTATATAGTGTGCATATAGGACATATGTAAATGCATATACTTTTAAACCAGTCTTTTGAAAAAAAAGGCTTCTCTAAATATTGTCAAAGTTGTTGTTGTTTGAATATATAAATTTATCAGTAGTAGTAAAAAAAAACAGATGTCCACGGTAAACAATGTGGTCATTAACTGATTGAAAAATTTGCTCTCTAATTAAATTTATTCCATGGCGATGACAATAAAAGGTTGAGATTGTTTTTTCACCTATGATCAACATTCCCACATGTTGTAACCTCCACATCATCATGAAACAACGGTATTTTGGTCTAAGTTGAACATTAGAAATCGTGTTTCCATCGTTGTACTACACATAATAGTGAAACGTGAGTTGTTTTTAATCTAACTTAAACCTTACTAATCTTGTTTCCATCGTCGTAGATAATAACACAATATTTTGGTCTAAGTTAATATTACAGCATCTCTAGCAGACCCCTTAAACTGTCGCCCATTAGGACATGTATACATACTGCATAAAATCCATTATAAGCTGTCGCACGGGCTCGGGCCGAGAATATCTTCGGTTTTACCATTTGCGTTTGTCGGATCTGTCACATCGAAGCGTGCTGACCTTAAAATAGTTTTTTTTAACACATGTGTGATTTAGGATAATAAATGTAAATATGACAAGAGAATTAACTAAATTATAAATGTTTAAAACTTCACACAATACGACAATAATCCAAATTAGATCAATAGTTTAAATCAAGGTTTAAAATAGCACGTTATTTCTCCGCTAATAGCACGCTATAGCATATTTGGAGGGTCCACGCTAAATTTTAGTAATTTTGCTCGCTATGCCGCTATTTGTGGAATAGCATGCTATATCGCGCTAAAACTTCATAGCGTTAGCGCGCTATTTTCTCAAGCTAAGTTGTTTTCACTTTTTCGTGGTGATAAACTGCAATCTGGTTGGTTCCTCTTCTAGATTAGAACATAATATCGCTAATGCTGATGATTCTGAATAAATAATTTATACTATGTTGTTGCCTTGTGGAATACTAATGTTAGCCTTCTAAAAAATTGGAGATCTATTTATTATATGTGGTTATGTATGTATAATTTAGTCATTTGTGGACTAAATATCCAACTTTTTTAGCGAAATCCTTCATTTGTAGGCTATATTTGGTATTTTTTTAAACGCTATTTAAAATATAGCACGCAATTAGCACGATATAGCGTCCATAGCGTTTGAAGGAGGCTGACGCTATTTCATTTAGCACGCTATTTTAAACCTTGGTTTAAATTCAAATGATTAACAAAAAATGAATGGTCCAAAATACAAATAATGGTTTAAATGAGATATGAACGAATAGGAAATTAAAGGAATAGAAGTGGCAGCCAGCCTATGCAACTGTAGTGGTGTTCAATTAGATCATGTTAAAGCTTCCTATACTTGCCGGAGTTCTCAATCTGCGCATACATCTCAACAAATGCTTAGATGTGTGATCCGGATTTCTTATTGGCTTAACATTGCTACCAACATTACGTAAAAGATCTCCTCATCCTTGGCGATCATGTTGTGGAGAATCAAATATGCCGTCATGATGTTGTTCAGGGTTTTCTTCTCCTAGATTCAGACACACAAGGTTGATTTGGGACGGTGCCCACCAAATTCTTAAAATGGGCAGCGGCCACCCCTCCGGCACGGCCGATTCGGAGTGCCTAGCTCCATGGCACAACCGATTTGGCGGACATCGTCAAGCTCCGACGAATGGCGAGTGGTGAGCTTTGACGGGTGTGGAGTCTTTGCAAGCAATATGCTTGTTCTTTTCTTTCCAATCAGTAGAAGGAGTTACCAATCTTTGTCGATAATAAGTAATTTCGATCTAATCGTGTAAATCTTTCTAATCAGTACGCGATGGAGACAAACTCGAAGGGCGGTGCCCTATCAACCAAGCAATTCTCTTCTTTTTCCCTGACTTGAATCAACTTACCAATGGCTACGACAAACAACAAGCGACTTCTCGGTGCCCAAAATTGAAGGAGGATGCCCAAGTTGAAGGCGTCGGCGGAGCAGGAGGTTGGAAGTGTGCGGGCTAAACTGTCCCTCCCGCCAAGGGTTTCTGTGCTATAATGGGCACCAACGGGTTGAACCCGGAACACACCTATCTAGTATTTGGGGCTTCGAATTTTCCACCCCACTTAAAAGAAAAATTAAGAGCCAATCGGTTTAATGTACCAAGTTGAGGTGATTTTTTCGTCTAAATCCTTAAATCAATAGTTATTTTAAAGGCCGTGATATTTTAAGGTGTCCACTAGAGATGCTCTTGGTAAGTGTGATTTTATGGTCATACACAATAATTCACAAACTCTTGTGCTCAATTCAACATTTGGTGAACACAAGTGGCATGTAGGATATTTATTTTCCTTGATAAAATCTCCCCATGTTGCAAAGACTTTTTCTTTAGGACCCACATAGCATACCACTGGGCCACTAATACAAGCACTTTTCTCTAGAAGCTAGGGGCCGTGCTAACCAAGTTGCAAAGCACACAAGCTGGCTGTCCCGTCCTCCTTGATTGCTGCTAATCAGGTTGCTGAGCGGCAACTCAAAACAGGGGCGCATGGTGGGAGTGGACCATCGCCGCACCATTGCTAGTAGTGGCACTATTCCAGCGAGCAGAATCATGAGTCAGCAGTGCCCAACCAACAGTTGGATCGACGTCTATTCATTTATTCCCAGCTTTGATTCTTTTTTCCCACCATCCCGTTGATTTTTCTCAAGCTCAGTGAGCAGTGGTTGGCTCCATGGATCCCTCATAATGTAAACTAAACCGGCCAATAGAAAAACGAAAACAGGGGCGCGGTAGGTACGGCTGCTGCTTGATTTGATGACAATCCTGCTCGATTGGATTGAAGCCATGGCCGGGGCCTGCTAATTGCGGCTATGAGCTTAGTTAATTTACTCGAGAGAATTGAACCAAGGCCTACTCATCTTCTCGCCTGATGTAACATGTATCGTGTGTCGTTGATCGCGTGTTCCTTTTTCAGGCGCGCCATGCAACTCGCCAAGTAGGGAAGGTATGAAGTGTGTGCTAGTGCAACCGGTGCATGATTGCATCCATCGTTGCCGGAGTACGTACCAAGGAGTGACTACTCAACAACAGCTCAACAAACGGGCCATCAAATTGCATTGGTAGCTTCTAACCTGATGAGATCTAGGCACGAAACGAGTGGTATAGAATCATGCACTTCGTTGGAAAATGGAAACATGAGATATTTTGGATCTTCCAACACAACATTTTTCATGTAAAAATATAATTAACTGAACTATATCTTTGCAAACGTAGTCGAATCCACACTATTTTATTTTCATTGATGCTGACAACTATATAAGCAACACCATTTAACTAAAAATAGCATTCACAGGTTGTCAACTTTTTTTTTACTACATGTATGATTCACCATAACATCAAGGTTATCGCTGATATCGTGCTTTCCGCACGATCACAGGTTGTCAACTTAGTAATGACCCGACAGTAACTTGTAAGATACATTATAACCTAAAAATAAGGCTAAAGAATCATGCCAATTCAATAACTTGCTCGCTAGACGTTTCCTTAATATGGGCTACCTAATTATATACTAGACATAACACTATTAGGGTATTTATTAGGTCGTACTCTTTAGATATTTTTAACACAAATATGTATATAATGCATACTTTTTGATTTATCAAAGTGTATAGACATAATTCAAGAAAGAACTTCTATATAGAAGACGATATAAAATTTTAGCACAATAACTGTTTCTGAAATTATTTGTTACAAATGTATAACAATGAATATTACAACAAATGTTTTACGGACTGTAGAAAATACCTACACCCCTCCAAATCAGCTATAGCGGGGCAACTGTACATGAATTAAATTAAGTTAGCTCAAGCCTCTATAGCCCGCTATTAAAACATTGATTGCCACATAGCTAGGACGGTTGTGTGCATCTTAGCTATATGCAGAGGCCGAGTGTAATGCTTAAAATCATTAAGTAATAAGGTGCCCTTTATCGAAAAACGAACTGGTACGAACATTTCGATATGTTCAAATGTTCTAAGTAAACAATAGAAAAATATACTACTTAATATTGTACTATACAAAAGGTAACTCCTAATTAGTATAAAAGTTTCATACAAATTAAGGTTATTTTATTTTTCCCTGGGTTCTAATTAAACTTGGACTGGCCCTAATGGGATTGTTGACCCGGGTCGTGGGCCAGGGTTATGGTCTAGGACGACAAAAGTCAAAACCCGGACGGGATGGTCGAGGTCTAAGACGACATGATTTGATGATCAAAACGCGATCTGACATAGGATCGCCGAGCCAAATAGAGCGCTGGGGTCGGGGCAACATGACAACACACGACTAACCACAAGTAAGCGTGAAAATGGGATTAAAACTAAATTATACCCCAAGCATGGTCGCACGAATTATCAAAGAGATCCAAATCCAACCACTGTTCAAAAAATCGGCCGAGATACCGATTTATCGGCCGATAAATCGTGAATCGGGTGGTCGCCGATAAGATTTCACCATATCGGCCAGTTTATCGCGCCACCGATATTTCATCCGATTTTCTGCATTTTAGCCGATATTTCGCCCGATTTTCACTCTCATGACCGATTTTTCGTCCGATTGTTAGTGAAATTTCTATGAAATTTGGTATGGCAGTCGATATTTCGTCCTATGATTGTGTAGAATTATGCATTAGCTCAAAATTTCCATTATTATTGATTCAAATGCAAGGAATCAAGGTAATACTTATGTGCAATGCTCAAATATTATTTTTTGCATAGCATATTATAGAAAATTTAGTGCCGAAAATTAAGATTTATAAAAGAATAAGCCGATAAATGGCTGACCGATAAAATCGATTAATCAACCGATAAGCGATTAATCCTCATTTTAAGGCCGACCGATAAGTTAAGATTAATGATTTCTTGAACATTGAATCCAACTATGTGAATCATAATTCTAATTTCTCTTTTATATATTTTTTACTTTAATAAACCTTCCCTAACATAATTGGACATCAGTTTTTTCTCGTATCATATTTTACCGAGAACAAAGAGACTATGACCAAGCAGTACATAGGAAGCATTCTAGAGGCCTAGAACCCCTTCATGGCGCATACATGTGTTCTGTCCTCTCTAGTTTTTGATTGCCTCGACTCGTTCGCCCATGCTTCTATATTGACATAACATCACCTATATATCCTTGAAATGGTGACTTCTGGAATCACCCCCGGATGCTCCTTTGGCTTACCCAACGTCTGCGCCAATGCCACCATTATGAAAAGGGGTAGTACACATATTAACTATGGGTATGTAGAATTAGTTTGCTATATCTCTTTCTATGTGTTATCACTTTATTAGTCCATGTGAGCGGCCCTACATGATTACCACATTATAGATGTAATTTTTATGGTGGATCTTTTGCTTATGAGATAATTTATGAGATTCATATTTCAAAAAAAAATTTGTTGTATTTGTAGATGCATATTATTACTGTATTTATGTTTATATGATCTGATCAAACTAGTGTGGTAAGACACGAGAGTGTAAAACATGTGTATTAGTTGAAATAAACTGGTAGTAAGCAGTGGTAACGACATAAAATTTGGCAAGTACTATGGCTTCTATATTTCTATGTTTACCCCACTAAGGAGAATGAGATACGGTGTGTTTTGTTCATGTAGTGCCACGAAAAGACAATCTCCTCTGTTCAAGGTAGTACTCGTCCACTTAAATTCTACGTACCTGGTAGTATCTTTACTCGGAGGAGTATTAGAGATATATATATTGCTTCATGACGTGATGACCATATCAACGAATACATATCAAACACAACCTAAAAAAATTGCATAGTATTATCTTGTTTTACAACCCGCCATATTTATGAGTGAGTAGTCAAGTGATGCCCTGAACCCTGATTCACTTTTGATCATAGGAAAAACTTTTACTTCACTTTGTTTCCATTTAAATTTCTGAAAATTTTATTTTAGAAATTCAAAAGAATAAAATTATTTGGCTTGTATATACATTCTATTTGAATAACATGTCTTCGCATAAATATTGAGGGACAAATGTAGAAGTAGAAATACAAATAAACCAAGGACATACACAGATATGTAAATGACATGGTTCTTTCTGTCAAACGCCGTCGTTTTAAAATCTGTATAGAATGCTCACAAATCATGCATACGGCATGGCCCTGTCAATGTGGTCGCTTTCTTTGACACCCATTACACTGGATGGCACCTCTCGCATTTAAAAAGAACCACTCACAATCAACTCCCTAGGAACGGTACGTATAGGAACCAGAAGCACCATTCCTCACATTAGAAATGGAAATCCGGAGCAGCTCCGAGTCATCGAACCACCTATAACATCAAGTGGGGGTAGGTTTCCATGTTAATGATCTCAATTATTCGACATTATTTAACTTAGGGATTGCTTGGTCAATTTTTCCTTGCTAGCTCCCCACACAGAATATGATTTCTTGCAAGCTTACTTCACTCAGCTAATAAGAAAATGGCTCCTTTTTAAAGAACTGAAATAAAGATGGTTCCTTTAATTCAGCAAGTACCAATTTTCTTGCTCCCGTAATATATTTGTATGGGAGGAAAGAGACGTAGGTGGTGGTATCATTTTCATCGCCAAGCTTGACGGATACGTATTTTGTTGCCACTCGCAGGTCGGTTTCAGCGGCGTCTGACGGAGCACCAGTGGGCGCAACACGCAGTATCACTGTTGCTAGAGATTCACGTTCACCACAGGGAAAAGCGCCGTTCTGATGTGCCAAATGCAGAGTGTCGACATTGTGGAGCTTTGTGCTGGGGCCTGGCTCCTTCGATCCGTGCATAGACGGCTGTCAATTCTTGGCATCATACATAGCATGACCCCGTGGCCCGTGCTGCTCTTGTCTGCTTCAACGTACGTGTTACTTGATTACGCTTTTCTTTAACACAGTTTTTAGCTCACTAATTAGGACTAAACAAAATTAAAAGTAAACAGGACCAAGCGTTGCGAAAGGGAGCAGAAGGTAGTCAAACGTAACAGACTTTATTTCGTCGTCGATCGGTGAAAATATCAGAGATCAATGGTCCAAAGACGTTGAAACCAGCTGATTTCCTCGGTCAAATACAGCACCGTGATGTGGTAAAAAAAAATTGCTCGCTGCCTACAGCCACGCTTGACTTAGCCTGGTCAGACGAATAATGTAACATCGATGACTATTCGACTCAACAGTTGCATCAATTATTCGATTGCCCATCACTAGAATAACAAGATTCCAGTACAGAAAAAAAATTACAGTATAATAGAAGAAACACGGAAAATAAATGCACGTTTGGCTGAGTCACGGATGACTAAGAAAGGATTCTTAGGGCATCTCCAGCGGCGCGACGCATTTTAGCGTCCGCGCGCGTCCGTTTCAAATAGTTGAAATCGACCGCGCGTCTGTTTGTGCCGGGGGTGGCTCCAGCGGTACGACGTATTTTTTGGCCGAATTATTTTTTTTAAACATGAAACATAATTTACATAGTTAAAACATGAAAAAAAAATCCTAACGCCTAAAGCTCCTCATCGTCCGAGCACGATGAGCTCCGTATCACCCACGACAAGCGCCAGTGCCGCCGCGGCCGGAGGTGGACGAGGCTGCGGCCGTGGGGTGAGGCGCCGGTGCGGCCGTGAGGTGGAGGCGCCAGGGATACCGTGGCGGTGGTGGAGGAGGCGCCTAGGGCGCGCCGGTGGAGAGGAGCCCGGGGGTTGTACGGCGGCGGTTGTGGCACCGCCGAGTCTGTAGCGCATGTCGAAGGGCTTCATCCTCCGACAGCCCGGCGGCAGCGGGCGGGTAGGCGCGGCGACAGCGTTTCTCGAAGACGAGGACGCCGAGCTCGCCATCTCGTCATCCGTCATGTTCTCCGGAACTCGAATTGCGCCCTCCGCCATGGCTCGCCATTCGGAAGACGGTCGCGACGTAGTCGTCCGTCCCTTCACCTCCTCGTTATGGTACGCGAGCGCCTCGATGTAGTCGTCGTCGTCGTGGCGTAGGTCGTTGTCGTCGTCGTCGCGGTCGTCGTCGGCGCTCCCGCCGACGATCGCGCCGACGACGCGTGCGCGCTGTCTTCGTGGACGAGTCGGCGGTGCCGCGAAGGAAAATCCATGTCGCCCATGAAGCCCGCCATTCTTCTCCTATCCGTCTCGGTCGACAGATACGTACGCCAACTTTGGGAGTCGATGGCGTACGCCGGATCGGCGCGGAGGTCCGGTGGCAGGTACCGCCTCCTTCGTCGGATCTCCGCGCTCCGATCGAGCTGCGCGCAGGCTGAGGATGGGCACCGGCGACGCAGCCGCCACCGAGTTGCACGACGGACCAAGGCCTCGTCACACGGCAACCATTTGCCGTGCATGAGCCTCCCCATCGTGACGGGGAGCGGCACCCTCTTGCCGCCGCTGCTGGAGGCCTCGAAGTTGTTCTTCTTCCCCATGCCCTGTTTTGGTGCGAGTGTGTGTGCGAAGGAGGAACGCGGCGGTGGACTTTTAAGGGCGACGCACGCGGGATACGATGCCATTGAAGGCGGCGCGAAGCCCAGCCGCCGCCCGCCGTGCGTGCGAAGGCAGCCGTGCCATTGATGGCGAAGGGCGACACGACGCGAAGCCTGACCGCTGAAGCGGTGCCCTCGATGCAGACTCGCTGCCAGGCGGGCCCGGTGGAGACGCGAGCGGGCACTTTGCGCGTCCGCGCAGTATCCGCAGAGAGCGTCTCTGCGGATGACCCGGTCACTTTGCGTCATGCCGTGCCAGAGGCATTTTCAATTAAAGCGAACGCAAACGATCGCTCAACGTTCGTTTGCGTCGGGCCGTTGGAGATGCTTGGCAGAAAGGAACCTAAATGTGTTCTCCCCAGAGGAATAGAAAAGCAATAAAGAACCTTTCGTACGAATATCAGCCACAGAAGCCTGACACGGGTCAGCAGCAATCAACATTGTCTACCGGCATACGGAAACGGGACCTACATAGTTAAGTATATCGTCTCTTCTTATATTACACACAAGAAATGAAATATACTCCAGAGAACCCAAGTGTCGCCGATAAAGATTCGTGCAGGAAAAACAAATTAGAATGGGTGATCCAGAGTTCTCGGTAGCCCCTGCAAGAAGGAACGAGAGTCCACCCGGCAGGCCATATACATAAATTTTCGTGGTTTTTTTTTAGATAAAGGAGCAATAGCCCCAGCCTCTGCATCAATTGATGCACATGGCCGTTTATTATAGATCAAAGAGTATCAAGTATCAGGTATGAGTAACAAAAAATAGGAAAAAAATACATCATGGAGCCGACATGGTTGCCACAAAAATCAACCAACGAAACCAGACACATCTAAATAGGCTAGCCATACTCTATCCTATTACTGTGTCGCCACCCAGTAGCCCGGTAGTAGAAATCCTGCGTAACCAGCAGAAGTTTGTTGCAGGCAATATCCATATCCTTGCGCTGATCCTCCGGTACAGGAAAGCCCATAACTGTATCCAATGCACAGCTCGGTGAATAACCTGCAAAAAGTTAGTACCCTTTTGATTATTAAAAATCATATCATTTCTAGTATTCCAAATTGTCCAGCATATAGCAGATATACCAATTCTAATTTTCATTTTAGCTTTCTTCGGAACTCCATACAACCAGTTCCCAAACATATTAGTAATACTTGTGGGAGGCGGGATATTATAAGCAAAGTAAATCATCCGCCAAATGATAGTAGCAAAAGGACAAGCAAGGAATAAATGATGTACAGTTTCATTTGTATCACAGAAACAACACTTTTGAGATCCTATCCAGCCACGTTTAGCCAAGTTATCTTTAGTTAATAGGACCTTATTGTTAAGAAACCACATGAAAAATTTTATCTTTAAAGGAATTTTAAGTTTCCACAAATATTTGCGCAAAAATCTAGTATGACCATTCATATAATCAAGGTACATAGATTTAACAGTAAACAACCCCGAATCTGTAAGCTTCCATACGAACTTATCAGGTTCTTGAGTAAGATTAATGGTAATAAGTCGCTGACACAAGTGCAGCCATTCAGTATATTTGTGATCATTTAAACCTCTCCGGAATGTAATATTCAACGGGTTTTGAGCCAACACAGTAGATACCAGAACATCTCTATGTTGAACAATATTGTAAAGAGAGGGATATTGTTGTGATAAGGGAACATCCCCCAACCAGATATCTTCCCAAAAGCGAACCGAACTACCATCTCCAATTTTGAAATATCCTCTACTAAAGAAATCAGATTTCACTTTCATGAGACCCTTCCAAAAAGGTGAGTCCGTAGGTTTTGCCTCAACTTGTGGTAAAGTTTTAGAATGTAGATACTTGTTCTGCAAAATTTGTTGCCACATACCCTCTTCAGTGAGGAGTTTGAATAACCATTTACTAAGTAAACATTTGTTTTTTAATTCGAGGACTTCAATACCCAGACCTCCTTGATCCTTCGGTCTACAAATCATATTCCATCTAGAAAGCCTATATCTTTTCTTCTTTTCATCAGATTGCCAGAAGAAATTAGATCTATAAAAGTCTAGTCTTTTTCTCACCCCCACAGGAATTTCCATGAAAGATAGCATAAACATTGGTAAACTTGTTAGCACAGAATTAATGAGGACCAATCTATCCCCATAAGAAAGCATTTTACTTCGCCAACATCCTAATTTAGAGGCAAAACGGTTTTCAACCGGACTCCATTCAGCATTCCTTAAAATTCGGTGATGTATTGGTATACCCAAATATTTGAAAGGTAAAGCACCAGCTTCACAACCAAAAATTTGCATATATTGTTGTTCAATATCCTTTGCTTTACCAAAACAGAAGATCTCACTCTTGTGAAAGTTAATTTTCAGACCAGAGAGTTGCTCAAAAATGCAAAGAATTAATTTCATATTGAGTGCTTTGGCAACGTCATGTTCCATGAAAAGAATAGTGTCATCAGCATATTGTAATATCGAAATTCCCCCCTCGACTAGATGGTTAAGGAGACCCCCAATCTGACCCACTTCCTTAGCCCTCGCGATAATAATAGCTAGCATATCCACAACAATATTAAATAGGATTGGAGATAAAGGATCACCCTGTCTTAACCCCTTCCTAGTTTGGAAATTATGGCCAATATCATCATTCACCCTAATTCCCACACTCCCTCCTTGGACATACTGTCTAATTCTATCACACCAGATGTCATCAAAGCCCTTCATACGCAAAACTTGTTGTAAAAAAGGCCATTTAACCTTATCATATGCCTTCTCAAAGTCAATTTTGAAAAGAACACCATCTAACTTTTTCCTATGCAGTTCATGAATCGACTCATGAAGCACAACCACACCCTCTAAAATATGTCTACCAGGCATGAAGGCAGTCTGAGTGGGTTTAATAACATTATGAACCATCTCCGAAATACGAATGGTAGCAACTTTAGTGAATATCTTAAAAACCACATTAAGTAAACAAATAGGACGGTATTGTTGAATTTGTGTCGCATTATCCTTCTTAGGAAGCAAAGTAATTACCCCAAAATTTAACCTGTGCAAAGGTAACTCTCCTCTTTGGAAAGAATTAAAAAGCGCCATCAAGTCTAATTTTATAACCTCCCAAAAGGTTTGATAAAACTCGGCCGGAAAGCCATCAGGGCCCGGAGCTTTGTTATGTTTCATTTGTGAGATGGCCTCATAAACTTCCTCTACAGAAAAGTCTTTGATCAAAAGCTCATTTTCAGCCGCAGACACTTGAGGAATATCATCAGTCCTATCCTCCACCATTAGTACTGAACTGTGTTGCGGCTCACCAAAAAGTTTTTTGTAGTATTCAGTAATATAAGTTTTGAGGTTCTCATCCCCAACAATCGTACCCTCATCTTGTTCAAGTTGAAAAATTTTCTTCTTCCGATGTTTCCCATTAGCGATTAAGTGAAAATACTTTGTATTATTACCTCCCTCTTGCACATACTTAACCTTGGCTCTCTGTGCCCATTTGGTTTCCTCGGTCCTTCTAAGCTTATTCAACTTATCATTTGCCAATTTTAACTCATCTCTCTCAACATTAGATAGAGGACAAGTTTCTGCTTTAATATCAAGGAAATCAATAATTTCAAGTAGCCTTGCCTTTTCTAGTTTATATTTTCCGCTTAAATTTTTTGCCCATCCCCTTAGAAATCTTCGTAGGTGTCTAATCTTATTTTGCCACGTATCAATTGGTGATGTCCCCGTCGGAACTGCAGCCCACTCTACTGCCACCAAATCATAAAACCCATCATGTTGCAACCAAGACAACTCAAAGGAGAAACGAGGTTTGTTCCCAAAATGAGTGTGATTACCCGAATCAATAAGAAGGGGTGTATGGTCAGATCCCGACCTAGGTAACGCCCTCACCGAAACCAGGGGGAATTTCAGTTCCCACTCCACAGACGCAAGTACACGGTCTAGTTTTTCATAAGTAGGGGTCTCTCTCCGACTAGCCCAAGTATATTGACGCCCCGAAAGCGCAATTTCCTTTAAATTTAAGCTCTCAATTATTGCATTAAAAATGAAAGGCCAGCGTGGATTATAATTATTATTACTTTTGTCCTCAGGTTTTCGAAGTATATTAAAATCTCCGGCAAGAAGCATCGGCAAAGGCTCAGCCTCACACAAACGAACTAACTCAGATAAGAAATCATGTTTGAGAGAGTCTTGGGCCGCCCCATACACAGGCACAAGAACCCACTCAAAACCGTCACTCTTTGATTTCAAGGATAACTTCACACAGAAATCACCGTTGGCTACATTATTAACTGTTATAGTATTAGTATTAATGCCAACCAAAATGCCGCCGGAACGTCCCTGGGGTGGTAAGCAAAACCAACTAAAATCCTTTCCGCATGATAGATCTCGAAGAAAAGGAACAGTAAAATTTGATCTTCCAGTTTCCAGAAGTGCAATATAGTCTAACCGATGTTCTCTAATAGCTTCTTTTACAAAAAGGTGTTTTCCCGGGTCGCCAAAACCCTCACTATTCCATGTCAACCCACACAAAGAATTCATCGCCATCTACTTATGATTTTTAGTTCGAATTCTGTTACTTCTTCTCACCTTATTCTTATCATAAGAATTTTTCTTTTTATTACGCCTTGGCTTATTTGCTACAGGAGAAACGCAAAGCAAACCATCCTCTACAAGGTGGTCCTCATCATCAAGATCCACCACTAGCTCAGAAGCACGAGAAACAATTAAACATGAAACATTTTCCCCGTTATTTTCCACAACCGCCTCTTTGTTTTTCAGAATAGTTAGTGTCCGCTGAAATTCATTCTCTTTAATCAACTGTGCCGCATTAATCTGGTCAGTAATTGAGCTACCCATAGAAACCCCCAAAGCAGTAGCATTATGAATAATTTGAGTTTCTGAAAAATTAAGTAACGAGTGTGACTGTTTAGTACCTTGCGAAAAGCTTTCATTACGCCTTTGTGCAAGCAACATAGCTTTTTGAAGCTGCGTCGCATCCGCATTCGGTTGCGCACGAAGTCTTCCACTCGATCTAATACCATTGGCCTCCTGTGATTTAATGCCACCAAAAGCAATCACCTCTTCATGAGAAAAAGATTTAGAAACCGGAGTATTCATTATGTCCGGCGTGATGTTCCTCTTGGTACCCTCAACAGCCTGTGATGCAAAAATATTTGAACATAATTTAACGGACCCATTATTAATCAAAGCGGGAATAAGACTATCATTAGTACTCACCGAATCCTTGACCGACATGGGCAAGGGAGATATATTGGTAATTTTCTGAGCACTCCGAGTTGGAGTAACCATATGAACATACGATCGTTTTAAAGTCGTCATCGGCTGACTGTTAATACCAGTAGCTGGTAACACCAATTCCTTGCTCGGCCTGATGGGCGTGCATTGTCCATGCACCGCGCCGCTCGTCGCCCCAACCGGCGTGGAAAGCAAGCCAGTGCTGCATGCGCCATGCACAGCAGGGCTCCGCGTCCCGATCGACGTAACGAGGGCAGCCTGAGTACATGAACCAAGCACCGGCTCAGTAACCCCCTCCGCCAGCAGATCGGCAGACTCCACAACAATGTTGCCACACTGAGCAGGGAACCGGCCATCATCGGAAACCTCACACCCAGCCTCCGACCCCTGCGGATCAGAAGTGGCCAAAAGCCCCTCACCCACTTCCAAATTCACCTCAGCACTAAACAAAGGATCAAGACATTTAGGAAGTGGCAAATCAAAATTAGAAACTGAAGACAAAAACACATTATCATACCTCGGTAAGACATTTACAGAGCCATTATCATTTTCTTGTGCAAACTCAGTAAGAGATGCAGCCAAAGAAGCTCCAGCCGTATGAGCTGGAAGTGATGGTTCGTAATCCGTATCTTTGTCATCCTCCTCGTTCTTCTTTCTCTTGACATCTCTGTCCAAATCGTCTCCAGAATTATTGCTAGGACCATCATGATCCATATCATCATCCTTATGCATATCCTCGGATGCACTGTCCCCATTTGGTTTTAGAGCTCGTAAACCCTCCACTTCAAAACGGAGCCGAAAAAAATCATTTCGAATCTTGACATCAAGGCTAGCAGGAATAAGAGCAGGATCCAGACAACTAATGCGGATTCGAAGCACATTATTAGTCCTTGTGAAGGGTATATCGATATCAGTAGTCTCACCAAAAATATCCCCAAAAGCCCACAAAGCCAAAATTTCATCAAGAGCAAAAGGAGGGAAACCATGAACTCTGACCCACACCTCATCAGCCGTCCAAACTGGCTCAACATCCTTTCTCCAGAAATCAAAAGCCAAAGTAATTTGCGTTCTTGGCACACAGAATTTGCCAAAATGTTGAGCCTTCACCAAATCACTTCTACTTGGAAAGTTGACCCTGAATACATTATCCTCCATCTGCTGAACGTCCCATTGATAGTGATCATCAGGCATCAAAAACTGTAACTGCGTTATCAGTTCGGGGATGGTCATGATCCCACCCTCAACTGCCACTCTACCCAATCTTGTATTTTCAACACGTGGCCGAATATCACCAGAAAGCGGCATCTTCCAAAAGGTTAAATCTACATGCCCAACTCCATATACAGCAATTCTTGGTTTTGGGGCACGCAGAATAGGACAATCTCTAGTTGCATGATCTGCACTTTGACAAACATCACATAATTCTGCCTTACAATCATTAATACAGTGTCCAGTCTTGTGACACCTAAAGCACTCCGGTCCTTTCTTCTTAGCCGCAGCAGCCAAAGCTAGCTCATCACTCTGGTTTGCATTATGTGATAAAGACCCAACCCCAACACTACTGTCCACATGTGTTAACCTTTGCAAATTTACACCGGCCATATTGGCATCAGAGGACCTAGGTATATCAGATTGTCTTGCAACCTGAGTCTGTCTATTCAGCGGAGGCACCATCCTTCCAGGTTCTTGAGTTACCGGCATAACAACACCATTATTAGCCGGTTCAGCATTAGAACTAGCAAGAATTTGTTTAGCAAAAGCTTCAGCCGCCTCTTTGACAAGGCGTTTTTGAGCATCATTCAAACCAGCAAGATCCGGACCATCACTAGGCATGTCATCCCGCCGAACATAAGTATTAGACGGACGACGGTTGAAGTTATTACCTCCAAAATTGCGGTTGTATCCTCTGTTGTAGCCCTGCTGATTCCGATAGCCACCCCCGGCATGATTGGGGCGTCCATATCCAGCACGAAAAACACCATCTCCAAACACATTATCTGATCGATCAGCGCTGTTACCAGGATTGCCTCCATTACCAGCAGTACCACTTGGGCCACCCTGCTCGAAGCCTGATCTACCGCCCGGCGGCAGACCACCACCTCCACTGTCCCACCGTCCGCTCCCGCGGCCACCCCTGGACGTGTTTCCACCGCCACGATTCATGATGGCGGCTGCAGGCGAGAGCGGAGGAACAATAGGCGCGGGGCGAAGAGTTTTTTGACCAAAACCTAGCCGGCACCGTGAACCTCGATCAAAACGAGTCACGCGTGCAGCTGATCGAGGCGCGATCGTTGGTTCCGGGCCCATACTGCCCTTATCTGGAACCAAACAGATCGGCTCGACAGAACGCCTGAGTTCAGCCCGGCCCAAATCAGAAACAGCATTTTTGAAACTTGAAACTGTCTTATGACGGATCTGAAACGCAGCATGCGTCGATGGAAATCTCTGCCGGCGCTGGACAGGATGATCGCATGCCCTCCTAGCCCGCCTCTTTCGTCGTTGAACAAGCATCCACTCATTAGGATCAAAAGAATCAAGCTCAAACGTGGAGGGCGACAAGATTGGCGAGGGCAGCCTTGGACGTCTACCCATGGATCTGCAACCCTGAGCAAGCGCAGTAGAATCTGATAAAACAGAATTCAAACACTCACCAGAACGGAGGGTGATCGCTGCCATTCTCTGTCTCCTCTTCTTCACTTCCTTCCTTCGTATCGCCGAGCTAGTCGCCTCAACCATCGAGCATCCGCCCACCGCCGGCGAACAGGCGAGATACATCGAAGCCCTGGCGCCAGTGAATACAGTCTCGTCCGCATCGTCGATCTCAGTTTCCTCATCGGCGGCGATCGCCCAGAATCGCCCGAAAGTCCCCTCCGTGGTTAAGAAGAAGTGTCAGAAGAATTCTAGTTCTGAAACCGTGGATTCGGTGTCTAATCTCTCAACCAACCAGCATGAACATGAAGAAATTCCGCATGCTGCTACCTCACGTAGTCAAGGTTACCAACTTAGCATTGACAAATAGGGAATATAACTATACTCCACATTAAGGGTTTGCTGGATTTTTTTTTCAAAGGGGGTGAAAGTTCATCCATTGATTTAGGAGAAAGTTTGAAATTTGTTACAACCCCGAGCGAAGCTCCGCGGCACAAAATAATCACTCTGGAAGCATAATTGAACCCCAAGTGCTTAGCACCAGCCATGCTCGAAAGAGCCACCTCTCCTTTAATCTTATTTACAACAACTGTCGGCATTGTGGAAACATTTTGAAAAACTCTCGCCTTTCGCTTAATCCAAATTTTACAAGAGGTGAGCATGATTAGGGAGGAAAGGACTTCCTCTTGGTACCCTTGGTGTACATGAAGCTAAGCAACCACTCTTTGACCGTCTCGCAATTGCCCCAAGTCGAAGTGTGTCCATATTGGTGATGCCTAGCCAAGCGACAATAGAGTTCCAAACCCGCAAGGAGTAGCGACATTTGAAGAGGAGATGCGCCGTGGTTTCGGTCTCCCTTTTGCAAAGCTAACACACGCCGCAATTAGACCACCCACTCTTTTGGAGGTGGTTGGCCATCCAAACATAGTTTGGAGAATAAGCCAAGCAAAGAGCTTGAACTTTGGTGGAGTCCAATTCTTCCACATGGCCTCTAGCATGTAGGAGCCTTGTAAGCCACCGCCGTTGTTTAAGATCGTGGTGTGGTGAATTTCCATGTGATGTCATCCACAATATCGCCAATTTCCATGTGATGTCTGGATTGTAGGAACTAAAAAGACGTTAGAATATGAAAATTGCAGGAATTGAGATGCCATGTATCTTGGATTTCCGCATAACCAAAAACCAAACGAAAACTTCAAAAACATCGTTTGGATGTCACACATGAAAAAAAAAAATGAATCTTAGACACTAGTAGATGAAAACACGGGGTTGGTTCTCCTCCAAAATTCGTACGGAAATGCCTATTCCATAGGACTATCAAAGAAATCTTGGATTCATATTCCTTCGCTCCAAACAACACCATAGGAAATTTTTCTATAGAAATCACATCCCATAAAATTCAAATGTTTTTCTTTTGTTCCAAACAGGCCCTAAGTTGTTGAGACAAGAAGACTACTTCATCCGGTTATAAGATATACATGTAATTTAAGAAAACTTCAAGCATTAGTTTGGTCAAGAAAACATGAGATATATTGCCTAAAAGATATATCATTATTTTCAAATTCAAAATAATTTTACAATAATAGTATTTTTTGGCGTAGCATTTATATTTTTTTAATCAAATTAGTGGTCAGTTTTTTTTCCTAAACTACAAGCATACCTTATAAACTGAACATGAAGTTCCAAATAACAATGGCATGGAAGCACATTGGTTAGTGGACAAGGCGAAGAAATGAACGAAGGATTTTTTTTTTGAACTGTGAACGAAGGAATTGTTCAACTAACGCAAGGGGCACTAGTGGAAAACAGGCCTAATGCCGCGGGGGGTATGACCCTTTTGTCGCGGGCGGCCAGGCGCGACAAGGGAGGCGCGACAAAAGGTCCCCCTTTTGTCGCGGGTCTCTTACGACCCGCGACATAAGGTCCACCACGTGGCAGCCGCGGGGCGCGCAGGCCCTTTTGTCGCGGGTGGTATTACCACCCGCAAAAGGCCCTCTACGTGGCGGGCGCACAACGCTGCTGCTTTAGGGTTTGAGGGGTGCAGCACCCCCCCGCCACCTCATTTTTTCATTCGAAAATAAAAGTTGCATATATTAATTTGTACGCTACTAGAAGTGGTACATGATACGTCTCCAACGTATCCATAATTTCTGATGTTCCATGCTTGTTTTATGACAATACCTACATGTTTTGTTCACACTTTATATCGTTTTGATGCATTTTCCGGAACTAACCTATTGACGAGATGCCGAAGTGCCGTTCCTGTTTTCTGTTGTTTTTGGTTTCAGAAATCCTAGTAAGGAAATATTCTCGGAATCGGACGAAATCAACGCCCAGTACCCTATTTTCACACGAAGCTTCCAGAACACCCGAGAGCCACCAGAGGAGGGCCTGTGGGCCCACAGTGGCGCGGCCAGGGCCTGGGCCGCGCCCTAGTGTGTCGTCGCCTCGTTGACCCTCCGAGGCTCCCTTTCGCCTATATAAGCTCCCTGACCTAAAACCCCGAGACGAATAAGCCACGGTACGAGAAAAGTTCCGAGCCGCCGCCATCGCGAAGCCAAGATCCGGGGACAGGAGTCTCTGTTCCGGCACGCCGGGGAAGTGCCCAGGCTTCTCCATCGACACCGCTGCCATCTCCACCGCCATCTTCATCACCGCTGCTGCTCCCATGAGGAGGGAGTAGTTCTCCATCGAGGCTCGGGGCTGTACCGGTAGCTATGTGGTTAATCTCTCTCCTATGTACTTCAATACAATGATCTCATGAGCTGCTTACATGATTGAGATCCATATGATGAGCTTTGTATCGCTACTAGTTATGTGCTACTCATGTGATGTTATTAAATTAGTCTATTCCTCCTGCATGGTGTAAAGGTGACTAGTGTGTGCACCGTGTGGTTCTTGTCGTAGGCTATGATCATGATCTCTTATAGATTGTGGAGTTAATTGTCATTATGATAGTATTGATGTGATCTATTCCTCCTTCATAGTGTAATATGGACAGTGTGTGCGCTATGTTAGTTCTTGGTTTATTTTGCAATGATCTATTATGCTCTAAGGTTACTTAAACATGAATATCGAATGTTGTGGAGCTTGTTAACTCCGGCATTGAGGGTTCGTGTAATCCTACGCAACGAATGGTGTTCATTATCAAACAAGAGTATATGTAGCACATATGAGAAAGAGTTATTTATTATGCGATCAATGTTGAGAGTGTCCACTAGTGAAAGTATGATCCCTAGGCCTTGTTTCCACCACAAAGAATTGCTTCCCACGCCAGCAATCTATTTTCTGGCGCCGCTTGTTTACTGTTTTACTGCATCTTTACTTTCCAATATTACCACCATCTATACCACCTGTGTTTTACTATCTCTTCGCCGAACTAGTGCACCTATACATCATCGACAAGTGTATTAGGTGTGTTGGGGACACAAGAGACTTCTTCCTTTGTGGTTGCAGGGTTGCTTGTGAGGGATATCTTTGACCTCTTCCTCCCGAGTTCGATAAACCTTGGGTGATCCACTTAAGGGAAAACTTGCGCTGTTCTACAAACCTCTGCTCTTGGAGGCCCAACACTGTCTACAGGAAAGAAGCGTGAGTAGACATCAAGCTATTTTCCGGCGTTGCCGGGGAGGAAAGGTAAAAGGTACTCACACTCGGATCTCGGCTACTAAGCTATTTTCCGGCGCTGTAAGTACTCGAAGCTATTTCCTTTAGATCCTGCAATTGCATCTTTTAGTTTCTTGTTTACACTAGTTAGGCATAATGGAAAGTAACAATGAGCTTCTTATTCTATTTCCTGAGTTAAGACATGGATTGTTTGCTGTGAAAATTAAAAAACTTATGGAATCTTATTTGCATGCTAGTAGCAATGATATTAGTATGAACGCTTTGAACACCATTTTTGTTAATGATATGGAAAATTCTAAGCTTGGGGAAGCTGGTTTTGATGAGCATGATATTTTTAGTCCCGCAAGCATTGAGGAGAAAATTTTCTTCGATGATACTTTGCCTCCTATTTATGATGATTATAATGATAGTGGTATTTTGGTGCCGCCTACTATGGAGAGTAAATTTTATTATGATTATACTATGCCTCCTACACTTGATGAGAATAATAATGATAGCTACTTTGTTGAATTTGCTCCCACTACAACTAATAAAATTGATTATGCTTATGTGGAGAGTAATTATTTTATGCATGTGGCTCATGACAAGAATGTTTTATGTGATAGTTATATTGTTGAGTTTGTTCATGATGCTACTGAAAGTTATTATGAGAGAGGGAAATATGGTTATATGCATCTTAATAATATTAAGTTTCCCCTCTTTATGTTGAGAATCTTGAAATTGCGATTGTGTTGCTTTTCTATGCTTGCCACTTTGTTCTTCATGAATTTATTTGTGTACAAGATTCCTTTTCATAGGAAGTGGGTTAGGCTTAAATGTGTTTTAAATTTGCTTCTTGATGTTCTCTTTTTGCTTCAACTCTCATCCTTATGAGAGCATCATCATTAAAATTGCTGAGCCCATCTTAATGGCTATAAAGAAAGAACTTCTTGGGAGATAACCCATGTGTTTATTTTACTACAGCAATTTTTGTTTTTTTGAGTCTTGGAAGTTGTTTACTACTGTAGCAACCTCTCCTTATCATGTTTTTGTGCCAAGTAAAGTCTCTATGGTAAAGTTGATGCTAGATTAGGATTGCTGCGCAGAAACAGCATTGCTGTCTATCACGAATTTGAGCAGAAGTCTCTGCAAAAAAATCTGCAAATTTACGTGTGTGATTGACATAGGCACCCCAAATGGGCCTGCCATAGATAGTACCCGGGATTTACTGAAGGCCCACTATCCGAAGAATAAGAAGATTCGGGAGCCCAAGATGTATTAAGGAAAGCTAGAGTTGTAATAGGAAGTATTATTTGTAATGGCGGGACGAGTTAGAAACCGTCCCGAACTCTGTAACTTGTACGATACGAAACCTCGGCTCCACCTCCTATATAAGGGGGAGTCGAGGGACAAAGAAAGGATCGAATCTATGTCAACATAACCCTAGTTTTCATAATCGCCGAGTACTTTTCGCCTAAACCTTCGAGATCTACTTGCCCTCTACTTCTAGCAAAACCCTAGTCTACAATCTGTAGGCATTGACAAGTTAATCCTTTGTCAATTGGCGCCGTCTGTGGGATCTAGAGGCTGCAAGGATCTGATCTCGATGGCACGTTCAAGATCTTCGACTTCATCAACAGCAAGCAACGCGATGGATCGAGGTAACAAGGGGAAAACTGATCTATTCAATTTTATTCCTCACCCGCCCTCCCGTATGGATGCATGTGCCTATCTGGAGGAGCCCATCGTCATGACGTTCGGAGAATTCCGATTTGGCGTCAACAAGGAAGGATCCTACCGTCTCGAAGTTCCGATCTCGTCGGAATTTTCACGGTCGACTCCAACATTTCGTCGACGACGAGGAGTTTTCGTCGACATACTTCGTCGACAACAAGGCAAGCGGAAAGCTCGCCAAGATCTTCAGCAACACATCCTTCGAGTCATCTGCGGACTCCGTATAAGCAGCGACTCCGACAACATACAACTTCATCGACAAGTCTGCTGCGAAAGGTCTTCACCACTCTATATGATGGTGTCACCAGTCCCGACAAAAATCAATGCACAAAATATCATCGGATATATGTGGTAGAAGGGGCAGGCACATCAGACCCAACATCGAGGCTTTCGACGAATTGGGAAATCCATACGTCGATCCCGCTGATCTCAGACATGGTCTAGGCACCAAATATCCTGGAACCACAACTCGCGCAAGAGTACAGCTCCCGCAAAGTGCGTGGGATAGGGCCGCGAAAGCCATGGATGGTTCAGAACCCATGACCAACACCGCTACCGCACAAGAACTTCAAGCATATCAATATAGACTTGCTCGAGTAAGCAGAGAGTTGGAAAAACAGACAACATCCTTGAATAGGAGAAAGAAGCAGCTTCTGCATCAAGCACGCCGGGCAGATTTAAGTCGCCTTTCAGGAAATACAGGAGATAGTCACGAGAAGCTCGGAGGAGAGCAATGTCTCGACTGCAAAACATACCTGAAGCAGAAAGAGGAAACATAATCCAAAATCTCGACATGTCCTTTATGTCGATCGACGAAAGAGGAAATATCATCCCGAAAACGCCAGCAGGTTACATGGCAACACAAGCATACATCTTGGCGTCCAGACCACCTCCTGGGGACCCGAGAGAACCATTGTTCAATATGGCAATGGCTGGAGTAGGGGTTATGGGAACAGCGTTTGCAACAACGCCTCCCGAAGAAAATCCCAGACAAAATAGTCCACGACACACCGCAGCAGTCCAAGACCCACCAAGAGCAAGTGGAGCAAGAGACACAGCAGTCCAAGTAAGGGTGGACGGAGCGCGACAAGAAAGGAGGGACCGTCAGTACTCGCCAGCTTGCCGACGAAGATATGTGTGGCTCCCATGCTTTACGAGAAGAGTGCGAAAAACTCGAGTCCCAAAAGGGTTCAAGTTACCCGAGAATTTCAAGAAGTTCGACGGCCTGCAAGATCCCGAGGATTGGCTCGTGGATTATCTCGAGATGGTGAAACTGGTAGGAGGAACCAGAGCAACAGCTATGCAAAGTATCCAAGTTCACCTGAGTGGTGCCGCAAGATCTTGGATAAAGAAACTCCCTTTGAACTCCATCGACAGCTGGGAAACCTTTGAAGACATCTTCGTGAAGAACTTCCGATCCACCTGCAAAAAACCCGCGTCGTTGGAAGAATTACGAGCGTGTCGACAAAAACATGACGAGTCGATGAGAAAATATATACAGCGGTGGAACATTATCAAAAACTCGGCAGAAGACATATCCGACGAGAGGGCAATAGATGCGTTCGTGGCAGAATCCGACGAGCAGACTTCGTCGAGGACTTGGGAAGAACTAATCCCAAGACAATCTCAGCGTTGATGGAAATCGCTAACAAGTGGGCAGATGGAGAAGACGCAATATACAACAAACGACACAGGTCGCCAGAAGAGGATCGTAGTCGAAATTACCAAAATAGAAGGCGATTTTCTCGCCAGTTCTACAACAACGATGCTCCTGGCCATATATCGGCTGGTTTTCGGGGAAACCCTGGAGGAAATAGTCGAGATGATTATCAAAGGAGCAACGAGCAACAAGGCGACAATAGAGGTGATTTTCGCGGCAACAGACAAAATAGTGGACCAAGGATTCAAAGACCTTACGTGTCTCCCGAGGAGATGATGAACGGTCCGTGTCAAATGCACTTTTACCTCGACAACAATGGAAAGAGACAGTCAGGACATCTCCAGAAAGACGCCGCAATTTTCGGCAATGTTGCGAGCCGCAGGAATCGCAAATGCCCAAGCAAATAACAGAAATCCTCGGGAGCCAAGGAGCGAGATTCACCTTCCACCTCCTCCCGCAATAACCGAAGAAAATCGACACCAGCTCAGAATAGCGGCAGCACCACAACCACCCCCATATGTCGATCCCAATTCCAACGGCGCAGTTTTGATGATTCAGAAAGCTAGGCCGTCCAACAGGGCGCAGAAGGTCATATCTCGACAAGTGTTTATGGCAGAGAAGATGCCTCCACCAACAGTCGAGTATCTAAATTGGTCGGGCAAGACATAGGCTTCACAATCGCGGATCATCCGCAGCAAGTTCCTCGACCAGGACAATCAGCACTTATTCTACCCGCAGTAATTGCTGGGTTCGACGTGTCGCGAGTTTTCATAGATGGCGAGCTAAACCTCATGTATGCACATTGAGGAAGATGAACATATCCCTGGCAAACTTGAAACCAACCGACACACGCTTTCACGGGATCACACCAGAGAAGCCAAGTTACCCATTGGGCAAGATCAACCTCGACGTTCAGTTTGGAACCCGAGAAAACTACAGAATAGAGAACCTGGAGTTCGAAGTTGTGGATTTCCCATCGCAATATCACGCTTTGTTGGGACGACCAGCGTACGCCAGGTTCATGGCAGTGCCGCATTATACATATCTGTTGTGGAGGTTGCCTGGGCCTAAGGGACCTATCACAATCAAAGGAAGCTTTGCACTGCCGATAAATGCGACAAAGATTTCCATCGACTGTCAGAAACTTTCGGGATGCAAGCAGAATATGCGGCACCTAGGTTCACTGATTATGATGTGCTGCCAGAGGTAGGAAGATCTAAGGAGCCAACTTTCAATATAAATAAAGATTCAAAAGAGGTACAGATCCACCCGACAGATCCAAAGAAAACGACGTCCATTGCTGCAAACATGGATGTCGCATAGGAAAGCGCGCTCGTCGAGTTCCTCCGTGAGCACTGGAAAATCTTCGCATGGTGTCCAGCTGACATGCCAGGAGTACCCAGGGAACTTGCCGAGCACCACCTCAATTTGGATCCTCTTGCACGACCAGAAAGCAACCTTTGCGGCGTTTTTCAGAGCCTAGCCGCAAAGCTATGTTATCAGAAATAGATCGACTCAAAGATGCCGGGTTCATCAGAGAAATATCTACAGAAGCCACATGGGTAGCTAACCCAGTGATGGTGCCGAAGAAACACACAATAGTCCTTCGCATGTGCGTCGACTTTACGTGTCTCAATAAACATTGTCCCAAGGATCACTTTCCCCTCCCAAGAATCGATCAAATCATCGACTCCACGGCAGGATGTGAACGTCTTTCCTTCCTGGACGCATATTCTGGTTATAACCAGATCAGATTGAAAGAAGAAGATGAAGCCAAGACAGCGTTCATCACACCTTATGGCGTGTTTTGCTACAAAACAATGCCCTTTGGTCTGAAAAACGCGGGAGCAACATATCAGCGGATGATGCAGAAGTGCCTAGCAACACAGATCGGGAAAAATGTACAAGTCTACATCGACGATGTCGTAATAACATCAAAGAAAGGGTCGACGTTGATTGAAGATTTGAAGGAAACCTTCGACAACCTCGACAAGTTCTGCCTCAAGCTGAACCCGACAAAGTGCTCTTTTGGAGTACCCGCAGGAGAACTTCTTGGGTTCTTAGTATCAGCAAGGGGATTGAAGCTAATCCCGAAAAAATACAGGCCATCGTCACTATGAGAAAGCCAACAAAGTTGAAGGAAATACAATAACTAACAGGCGAGCTTTGCAGATTCGTCGCCAGGCTAGGAGAAAAGGCGCTGCCGTTTTATGCGTTAATCAAGCAAGGGGAAAAATTTCAATGGAACGAGGAAGCAGACAGAGCTTTCGAGAATCTCAAGCGAGCAATTTCGACACCGCCGATATTGGTGGCGCCAAAAGAGAAAGAACCTCTCCTCTTGTACATTGCAGCTACACCTCGGTGGTCAGCACGGCCCTAGTGGTCGAAAGGGAAGAAGAAGGCAAGCTTCATGGAGTTCAAAGGCCAGTATATTTCATCAGCGAAGTATCGTCGCCGTCAAAACAGCGGTACCCGCAATACCAAAAGCTAGCATATGGAGTATTCACGACAGCAAGAAAATTGCGACACTACTTTTCGGCGCACCCGATAATAGTGGTCAATGAGGCTCCCTTATCAAATATACTGAACAACCCAGAAGCCACGGGTCGTGTCTCCCTTTGGGGAATAGAACTTTCCCCTCGGGACATCACGTATGAAAAAAGAAAAGCAATAAAGTCGCAGGTCTTACCAGATTTCATTGCAGAATGGATGGAGCTACAAAACACAGACCCCCAGATTTATCGAGGACTTGGACCATGAACTTCGACGGGTCCAAGAGATTGGAAGGTGCCGGAGCAGGCGTGATATTAGTTTCACCTGAAGGCGACAAGTTGAAGTATGTTCTCGGATGACGTTCCCAAACGCATCTAACAATGAAGCGAATATATGAAGCTCTCATACACGGGATGAAGATGGCGAAAGCTTGCGGTGCAACCCGATTGAAAATTTTCGGCGACTCACAGTTGGTAGCACAGCAAGTAATGAACCAATGCGACGCAGTCAACGAGAGTATGATAGCGTACAAGGAGGTGTACAATGAGCTGGAGAAGCTATTTGATGGTTGTGAGGTAAACCACATCAGCAGGATGAGCAACGATGAAGCCGACGTTCTCGCAAACATCGGGTCACAATGCCTCGCAATCCCTCCAGGTGTGTTTTGGGAAGAGATAAGCGAAAGATCAACAAAGCCGGCAAAAACAAAAAAGGAAAAAGAGAAAACATCGACTGTCACCAAGGGCACAGCAGAAGAAGAAGAAGAGCAAGAACTAGTCATGATGGTACAAGTTCCATGGATGCAGGCCTACATATCATACATCCTAAGGAAAGTCATACCCGACGATCCAGTCGAAGCAAGGCGAATAATTAGGCGATCAAAAGCTTTCACTGTGGTAAAAGGGGAACTATACAAACGCAGTATTTCGGGTGTGCTACAACGGTGTTACACCCGAAGAAGGAAAGATCATCCTAAAGGACGTGCATGAAGGAATATGTGGGCACCACGCGAGTAGCAGAGCTATCGCAGCTAAGGTTTTCAGAGCAGGATTTTATTGGCTAACAGCAATCGAGGATGCGAAGGAAATAGTGCGAACTTGCGATGCGTGCCAAAGATTTGCGGCAAGACCTCACTCTCCTGCCGCAGAACTTATGCCAATCCCATTGTCTTGGCCTTTCGCTCAATGGGGTCTCGACATGGTAGGTAAATTACACAAAGCTTCGCCAGGAGGTTATGAGTATATGTTTGTTGCTGTCGACAAGTTTACAAAATGGATCGAAGCAAAGCCGATAAATTCACCGGACGGCGCGTCAGCGATTAAGTTCGTGAAAAGCATTGTCTTCAGATTTGGAGTTCCTCACGTATTGTGACAGACAACGGCAGCAATTTCACGTCCAAGGAGTTCAAAGCATACTGCGCAGAAGTGGGCATTAAATTAAGTTTTGCGTCTGTTGCACATCCTCAGACCAATGGACAAGTCGAGAAGGCCAATGGCATCATCTGCAATGGCATCAAGAAACGCCTGCTAGGACCATTGGAAAAAGCCCGGCATACTTGGCCGGAGGAGTTACAAAGTGTGTTGTGGAGTATCCGAACAACACCAAATACGACGACACAGGAAACACCGTTCTTTCTGGTTCATGGCGCCGAAAGTCCTGCCAATAGAAATAGAGCACGATTCTCCAAGAGTCACAGAATATGACGAAGAAACATCGAGGAAATCTTTGGAGGATGATGTCGACGCACTCGATGAAGCTCGAGACGAAGTCCTGTCAAGAGTCGCCAAATATCAGCAGGACCTGAAAAATTATCACAGTCGACGATTGCGGCCAAGGTCTTTTCAAGTTGGTGACTTAGTTCTGCGGCTCAACCAAAAAAGTCACGAAAAACTCGAATCACCATGGCTCGGACCCTACATCGTCACAGAAGTAATCGAAGGAGGAGCATACAAATCAAAGACAAGAAGACAGGGATTGACGAGCCAAATCCCTGGAATGTGGCACAGCTTAGGCGATTCTACGCCTAGGTGTTGAAAATATAGTCCTTTGTAAAGCTTCAATGTACTGAAACGCCCACGAGTTTTCAGACGCACTCTTTTCCTTTTTCGGGGCACCGAGTGGGGCCGGGAAAGGTTTTTAATGAGGCGGGCTCGTGGTGCTGCAATATAATAAAGATAGTGGAATTATATATCTTCTTCTCGACAAGATCAGGGGTTTTCCCCTACATGATACAATATATATATAAACACAGTGTCGACAAACGCAAAAGAAGCATATTGCCTTGGTAAACATACCTCGCCAAAATAAAAAGAGATACAAACAAAATAGTGATCAACAAAAGACTCGGGGGCTTACACCCACAAAAATAGTATACAGTGTATATTATCTTGCCTTGGGACAACCTCGCATGATATTAAACAAAAGACACTGCAATCAAAACGCCCGGGGGCTTGGCGATAAAAATAAAATACAATGACTTTACAATATAGCTCGTCTATACAGGATACAAAGTTCGGAATAAATGTCAAGGATTTCCCAATATATTATCTATGGTTAAGCGCTCGTTATTTACAGCGCGAGTACTATGCTCAGCATAGCTACCTTTCACGAAGAATTCGGAATCCATCCGAAGAAGTTCATCCATCATATCTTCAGCAACAGGAGTAACTATGTCATCATATTTGCCGAAGTTCCTCTTCCTCTTCGACATCTTCTCCAGGCACTTTGGGACAATTTGCCCTACATCTAACTTCGGGTAGCAAATCTTTATCATGATCATCGCAAACCTTGCACCAGCAGCTAGTTGGGCTCGTACAAAGCCGTGGATGCGAGGAGCATCTCGAAATTTGTCCATCAATGCAGGAAGGGTTTCTGGCATCTTATTGCGAGGAAACATGGTACCATACACCAGAGACAAAGTTCTTGTACAGAAGTCAAGATATTCGCGAACCTGAAGTGCACGATCTTGAAATCTCACGATTTGGCGGGTCCGCTCAGGTGTACCCCAAAAAGTCGATCCGTGCTCATGTGCAAGCCGAAGGAGAACATTGGAACGAGCCTCGACACGTTCATCTTCAGTTATAGGATCCAAAAAAGCACCTATGGTTTCATAAAACAATTCAGTGGGCAATGAGGAGGCAAGCAGCAAAGGAAACGAAGAAGCGAGATAAAGACAATGAAACTTACCCGCCATATCCAAGCTAGCATCTGTTAGCAGCTGCAGCATAGAATTTTCTCGAGATGCAGCCGCGTCAGCTTCAGAACAGCAGAGTCCTTTTCAGCAATGGCAGTTTGTGCTTGTTGGAGTGCAATTTCCTCGGCTTCAGATGACTTACGAGCCTTCTCCATCAGCACAAGTGATTGCTTCTTCACGAACTGAAGTTGGTGTCGAAGTTCGTCTAATTCTTGCGACAAGGAATCCTCGGCAGACGAAGCATCAGCAGGAGTTCTCCTTGGGGGAGAAGGCAAAATATTGGAAGAACCAGGAGCTGGCGTATAATTGTCAAAAATTAACTGGAAAAAGAAATATTTCGACATCAATCACTGAGCAAAAGATAGATTTTCATTCATCTCCATAATATATACATGTCTATTACAAAAGAAGGACCTTCTAGAGGGATACTGAAATAGTTCTCGCCAATAACACTACGGCGACAAAGCCAAAAGAAAGAGGAATGCTAAAAAAGAAAAAGCAGAGGCATTCAACTAGACCTCCGGCTTTGATGAGCTAGGAGTCGAAGATGGCTTGATCCCGATATAAGCCAGGATTTTCCTCGTGTTGGGCTTAGCTGCCTTGATCAAAGACCTCCACCTTGACTGTTCTATCTGATCAGTGTCGCCAACTTTCGACCAGTCGATAGATTGTTGGCTATCAGCAACCAAGGCGACAGTATTTTCCACGGCAATCTTCATATTCTCATGGCGCACCCTTAACCCAAGATCTTCAGACGGATTGAAACACTTGGCGAGGTCAAGGAAAGTTGCGGGTTCCTCTTTCTTTGGGAAGAAATAAGGAAAAAGCCGCGACAACCCCGCTTTAGCCTGATCAATGCCTCCGCGTGCCTCTGATCCATGAACTTCAAGGAGTGAAAGGGCGTCAAGAAGAGAATCATTGGCGGGTTCATCAAGTTGAAATTCTTGAGCTGTTCTAGCTGTCAAGAAAGAAAAAATTGATCAACAAACGAGTGCAGAGAAGAAAATACAAGAGAATAATGAGTGGTACTTACCTACGAAGCGGCGACTCTGCGTCGTTAAACGCTTACGGATCGCCTCCTCGCGAGCAGATTGGGCGGCTATGTGATCGCTCAGGGAAGTTTCAGCGGTGTGAAGCCTCTTTCTCGGTCTTCGACACCAGCAGCGTCAGCCTTGGCTTTATCAGCCTCTGCTCGTGCATCAATAGCATCGACTCAGCCTTTTTGCGAGCCTTTTCACTTTGCTCTAATTGCTGAGCAAGTGTATTGGCACGATCATTGGCTTCCGCCAGTTTTTCTACAATGGAAGATAAATATAGTTACAAATCTCGACAACAAAGAAGGAACAAAAGAACAGAGGCAAAAAGAAGGAGCAGATCATTACCTTCAGCTTTATTCGCATATTCACGGTACCCAACAAATTGGGCACCGATGCGAAGAAGATCCTTGATCACAGGCTGTTAACCAAAAAGAGAAAACAAAGAGAAAATGGGGGTATGAGAAAAATATGGTGATGCACAGAAGCAAACAGAGAAAACATAGACACTGACAAAAAAGTAAAGAACTTACATCTTCCATGAGAAGGTTCGAAGAGCTACTCAATTGGAGAGTAGGCTCCGAGACAATCTCCGTCCTTGCCCTTTTCGGTGAAGGGGCTCGGGGGCTCGAAGGAGGAGTAGAAGCGCCGATGTTTTGTTGAGGAGGCGAGGATTCCTCTCCTTCAACTCGTGGCTCTGAAATAACTAGGGTATGTGACATACTCGTTCGAGCAGCCACATCCAAAGCTGGCGTTTCCTCGTCATCATCACTATTGCAAAAGGGTGGCAGTGTAAAAAGCAAGGCAAGCAAAAATTCTTCGAATAGAAAAATAAAAGAGGGAACTTACGAACTGATGATACTCGCAAGATATGGGTCATAAGCTGCCTTTTGCGGTAAAGGAGCAGCTTCTTCGGGTTTAGAAGTCCCGGAATCTTCGACATCACCCCTTTTCCTTTTGTTCTTTGGAGAATCAGCAGGAGGAGGAGACTGGGCCGATGTAGTGTCTTCAGAAGCAGCATCTTTTTCAGCAGATCCCGCAGATTTTCGAGAATCTGCGGGTTCATTCACAAAAGAGGAGGCCTCTTGGTTATCATTAGAGATAACGGTCCTTTCTTCGACTTCCCCACCTTCAGGAAGAGGAGGAAGTGAAACAAGATTTGGATGATTCTGTCCAAAAAGAGGGAAGGATATCAGAACGAAGCAAACAATGCAAAAAAGCAAGGCAGTAAAAAATTGCGCGACAATGTTTACCTTAGGAAGCGCATGGGTGGCGCTGTATGGTTTTACGCGACAAGAAGAAGGGATGGAATCTTTTTTGCTGAGGGAGGTGATTTTTCGGACAAGCCTCTCCAGGTCCTTGACTTCCAAATCCACCGACAGCCGATCCACGTCTTCGTTGCCAGTATATTTCCAGAGAGGGAATTTGCGAGCTTGAAGAGGCTGAACTCTACTCTTAAGGAAATACACTATAATCTGGATACCTGACAATTCTTTGCCGCGAGTATTTTGCAACTCATGGATGCGAGCCATCAGGGATTCAGTCGAAGTTCTTTCTTCCTCGGTAGCCTCTGCATCCCAGGAACGGCGACGAAGAATTTTCTCGGCACCGTCAAAAGGAGGAATATTATCCTCGAGGCAGCCATCGTTTTCTTCGCGAATGTATAGCCACCTCTTGCGCCAACCTTGAACGGAATCAGGGAGCTTGACGTCGAAGTAATCAGCAGTGGAGCGAATAGAAATAACAACGCCGCCTATATTATAGGCGACATTGGGAGAGCCATTGCGGCGACAGAAGAAAATGCGCTTCCAAAGCGCCCAATTGGGTGAGACGCCAAGGAAGGCTTCACAAAGCGTGATGAAAATAGAAATGTGGAGGATTGAGTTTGGCGTGAGGTGGTGAAGCTGGAGACCGTAGACATAGAGTAATCCACGGAGGAAAGGATGGATGGGGGTGGATAAACCACGGATGAGATGGTCGACAAAACTTACCCGGTACCCCATTGGAGGGGCTGGGTAGCTTTCTTCACTGGGGAAGCAAACCGCTTTGGGCTTCGTGGTGATTCCCAGTTTCTTCAGGAGGTTCAGGTCTTGGTTTGTGATCTTGGACCTCTCCCACTCCGCAGTTCCTAGATCCGCGGCGGCCATGGAAGAATCAGGAGTGCTGTGCCTGGTTAAGCGACGCGGTGGCATCAACAATGGCAATGGCGAGCAGCAGCGAAGAGAAGAGCTTTGGCAGCAGTGGAGCGCAAGGGGAGATTTTGCAGAGGAGAGCAGAGAACGGCGCGAGCGGAAGTGCTCGAGGAAGAAGAAGGAGATCTTATATAGAGGTGCGGTGAAGCGACGGAACCGTTGGATGAAGAAAGAATGCAGGAGATGATTACCACGTGGCAACGAGGGCAAATTAGTATTTCAACATTGACGAGGTTACAGAACGTGCGCCAGGAAAAGCGGAGGACGTGTGTCCCCCACTTGCACGACGTGTCAACGTGGTGGGAACAGTGGACCCACAAGGCAGAAACAAAAATCCAATTATTGACAGAGATGAAGAGAATTTGACAAGGGAAAATATGTCGACAAGAAAAATAAAAAGAGAATGGCGACAGGGTTAAATATTCGAATACTCTTGGAGCCTTTGATCAAATACAAGTTTTTGCTCAAATGCTCGGGGGCTACTCTGGAAAAACAAAAAATTTCGAGTATGACAATATAGAAATGGCGAGAGCCTATGACCAAATCCAAGAATTTGTTCATAGCCTCGGGGGCTACTCCCATCGGGAGCGCTGGTCGCGCACCCGATAAATATGAAAATATCGAAAAGGATCATAAAAATAGCGGCAAAGGATGTTAATCTGTGGAGCCTACACCCAAGCACAAGTTCTTGGCTGTAGCCTCGGGGGCTACTCCCATCGGGAACGCTGTTCGCGTGCCCGATGAATTTGATCAGAAATAGAGAAAAAGAAGTGAGTATATTTCGAGTTACGCAAATAACTCTACATATACTCCCATCGGGAAGACAAAATAAAGTCATCTGATATGACTCAATAAAATGTGCTATTCCAAAGGCGAAAAGCACTCGACAATATATTCTCAGAACGCCAAAAAGTTGCGATCAATTTCTGAATGCCGCAAATTTGCGAAGGTAAGACCCCAGATCCGTTCTGCTGGGCGTGGCATCGCCTAAGACTGCGCTCTGCTACTTTTATCCGTATCAACAGATACGAAGAAAAATCCTAACGGACGCGTTAGGTACCCGATAAATTTGACTGGGACTTGATAGAATGGTAAGACCTTAAGCGGCACCTGTCAAAGTTTACACCAGTATCCCGAGATCATGTCCGGGACGTGATCTTGAAGTAGGTTTTTGCGGATTGCCACTAGAGCAGTTAACTAGTACCTGATCCGTCAGATGAACTAGCCCCAACTACCATTATCCCTGTACAATATAGAATTTTATGTGGAGTATGAATAAAAGCTCTCGAACAAAAATAAACGGGAGAGATTTTCCCTGACTCTACGATTCAAGCAAAATCTCGGGGGCTACTGACATAGGCACCCCAAATGGGCCTGCCATAGATAGTACCCGGGATTTACTGAAGGCCCACTATCCGAAGAATAAGAAGATTCGGGAGCCCAAGATGTATTAAGGAAAGCTAGAGTTGTAATAGGAAGTATTATTTGTAATCTGGCGGGACGAGTTAGAAACCGTCCCGAACTCTGTAACTTGTACGATACGAAACCCTCGGCTCCACCTCCTATATAAGGGGGAGTCGAGGGACAAAGAAAGGATCGAATCTACTGTCAACATAACCCTAATTTTCATAATCGCCGAGTACTTTTCGCCTAAACCTTTGAGATCTACTTGCCCTCTACTTCTAGCAAAACCCTAGTCTACAATCTGTAGGCATTGACAAGTTAATCCTTTGTCAGTGATCCTCAGATATGTACGCAACTTTCATTAGTTTTGAGTTTTTCCGTTTGAGCAAGTTAAGTACCCCTTTCAGATTCATCTTTACGGACTGTTCTGTTTTTGACAGATTCTGCTTTTATTTCGCATTGCCACTTTTGCTTTGTTGAATGAGTTTCTTTGTTCCATTAACTTTCAGAAGTTTTGTGCAATGTCCAGAAGTGTTAAGAATGATTGTGTCACCTCTGAACATGTGAATTTTTGATTGTGCACTAACCCTCTAATGAGTTTGCTCGAAGTTTGGTGTGGCAGAAGTTTTCAAGGGTCAATAGAAGAAGGTGATATACTATGATCAAGAAGAGTGAAAGGTCTAAGCTTGAGGATGCCCCGGTGGTTCATCCCTGCATATTTCAAGAAGACTCAAGCATCTAAGCTTGGGGATGCCCAAGGTATCCCCTTCTTCATCGACAACTTATCGGTCACTTCTAGTGAAATTATATTTTTATTCCTCACATCTTATGTACTTTACTTGGAGCGTCTGTGTGCTTTTATTTTTGTTTTGTTATCTTAGTTTTCTGAATAAATTCATCCTTGTGTGGGAGAGAGACACGCTCCGCTTTTTCATATGAACACTAGTGTTCTTAGCTTTTAATGTTCAAGGGCGAAAGTTGATCGCTTCACTTGTTGCTATTTGGTTGGAATAAGAAAATGCTTCATATGGTCTTGAATAATTTGATACTTGGCAATTGTTTTGAGCTCTCATATATCATGTTTAAGCTCTTGCATCATGTAGTTAAATCTAGTAATGAAGAACTACTGTAGAGCTTGTTGAAAATTGGTTTGCATGATTGGTCTCTCTAAGGTCTAGATATTTTCTAGTAAAAATGTTTGAGCAACAAGGAAGACAGTGTAGAGTCTTATAATGCTTGCAATATGTTCTTATGTAAGTTTTGCTGTACCGGTTCATACTTGTGTTTGCTTCAAATAGCCTTGCTAGCCCAAAGCCTTGTACTGAGAGGGAATACTTCTCGTGCATCCAAAACCTTGAGCCAAAACCCATGCCATTTGTGTCCACCATATCTACCTACTATGTGGTATTTCCTGCCATTCCAAGTAAATACTTCATGTGCTACCTTTAAACAATTCAAAAGCTATTATCTCTTATTTGTGTCAATGTTTTATAGCTCATGAGGAAGTATGTGGTGTTTTATCTTTCGATCTTGTCATTTACTTCGACAGACTTTCACAATGGACTAGTGGCTTCATCCGCTTATCCAATAATTTTGCAAAAAGAGCTGGCAATGAGGTTCCCAGCCTCAATTAATTAACTTGCATTAATAATTCTCTTCACATGTTTTGCTCTGATCTATCAGCAACTTAAATTTGCAAATAGACACTCCTCCATGGTATGTGAATGTTGGAAGGCACCCGAGGATTCGGTTAGCCATGGCTTGTGTAAGCAAAAGGTTGGGGGAGTGTCATCTAATAAATAAAACTAAAGTACATGTGTAAACAAAAGAGAAGAGGGATGATCTACCTTGCTGGTAGAGATAACGTCCTTCATGGGAGCCGCTCTTGAAAGTTTGGTTGATAAGGTAGTTAGAGTACCCATTACCATTCGTTGACAACAACAAACACCTCTCAAAATTTTACTTTTATGCTCTCTACATGATTTCAAAACTTGAAAAGCTCTAGCACATGATTTAATCCCTGCTTCCCTCTGCGAAGGGCCTATCTTTTACTTTATGTTGAGTTAGTTTACCTATTTCCTTCCACCTTAGAAGCAAACACTTGTGTCAACTGTGCATTGATTCTTACATACTTGCTTATTTGCATTCATCATATTACTCTGTGTTGACAATTATCCATGAGATATGCATGTTGAAAGTTGAAAGCAACCGCTGAAACTTATATCTTCCTTTGTGTTGCTTCGATGCCTTTACTTTAAATCTATTGCTTTATGAGTTAACTCTTATGCAAGACTTTTTTATGCTTGTCTTGAAAGTATATTCATGAAAGGTTTTGCTATATGTTATCTATTTGTTAGCAAACTATAGATATTGCTTTGAATCACTCCATTCATGTCATATGCTTTACGATAATGTTGATCAAGATTATGATGGTAGCATGTCACTTCAGAAATTATTCTTGTTATCGTTTACCTACTCGAGGACGAGTAGGAACTAAGCTTGGGGATGCTGGTACGTCTCCAACGTATCCATAATTTCGATGTTCCATGCTTGTTTTATGACAATACCTACATGTTTTGTTCACACTTTATATCGTTTTGATGCATTTTCCTAACCTATTGACGAGATGCCGAAGTGCCGTTCCTGTTTTCGTTGTTTTTGGTTTCAGAAATCCTAGTAAGGAAATATTCTCAATCGGACGAAATCAACGCCCACCCTATTTTCACACGAAGCTTCCAACACCCGAGAGCCACTGAGGAGGGCCCCGTGGGCCCAGATGACAGGTGGCGCGGCCGGGCCCGCCGCGCCCCCTAGTGTGTCGTCGCCTCGTTGACCCTCCGAGGCTCCCTTTCGCAAGCTCCCTGACCTAAAACCCCGAGACGAATAAGCCACGGTACGAGAAAAGTTCCGAGCCGCCGCCATCGCGAAGCCAAGATCCGGGGGACAGGAGTCTCTGTTCGGCACGCCGCGGGACGGGGAAGTGCCCCCGGAAGGCTTCTCCATCGACACCGCTGCCATCTCCACCGCCATCTTCATCACCGCTGCTGCTCCCATGAGGAGGGAGTAGTTCTCCATCGAGGCTCGGGGCTGTACCGGTAGCAATGTGGTTAATCTCTCTCCTATGTACTTCAATACAATGATCTCATGAGCTGCTTACATGATTGAGATCCATATGATGAGCTTTGTATCGCTACTAGTTATGTGCTACTCATGTGATGTTATTAAATTAGTCTATTCCTCCTGCATGGTGTAAAGGTGACTAGTGTGTGCACCGTGTGGTTCTTGTCGTAGGCTATGATCATGATCTCTTGTAGATTGTGGAGTTAATTGTCATTATGATAGTATTGATGTGATCTATTCCTCCTTCATAGTGTAATGTGGACAGTGTGTGCGCTATGTTAGTTCTTGGTTTATTTTGCAATGATCTATTATGCTCTAAGGTTACTTAAACATGAATATCGAATGTTGTGGAGCTTGTTAACTCCGGCATTGAGGGTTCGTGTAATCCTACGCAACGAATGGTGTTCATTATCAAACAAGAGTATATGTAGCACATATGAGAAAGAGTTATTTATTATGCGATCAATGTTGAGAGTGTTCACTAGTGAAAGTATGATCCCTAGGCCTTGTTTCCACCACAAAGAATTGCTTCCCACGCCAAGCTATTTTCTCGCGCCGCTTGTTTACTGTTTTACTGCATCTTTACTTTCTGCAATATTACCACCATCTATACCACCTGTGTTTTACTATCTTTTCGCCGAACTAGTGCACCTATACATCTGACAAGTGTATTGGGTGTGTTGGGGACACAAGAGACTTCTTGCTTTGTGGCTGCAGGGTTGCTTGAGAGGGATATCTTTGACCTCTTCCTCCCCGAGTTCGATAAACCTTGGGTGATCCACTTAAGGGAAAACTTGCTGCTGTTCTACAAACCTCTGCTCTTGGAGGTCCAAAACTGTCTATAGGAAAAGAAGCGTGAGTAGACATCAGTACACGTTCATTCATTATATATATATAGATCGATCAAACAAATATTGGAAGCAAAAGTCGATTCCCCTTTACATGTAGATTCCCCTTACATATATATATATATACATTTAGCTCACGATCGACAAGCGGTACTAACGACCGTCTATTTGGAGGTAGAGCTTCTATTTGGACTAAACAAGCCTTTGTTGTTTAGTACTTCTTTAACCAAAAGTCCCGCCAGTTCCTCCGCAATTCCTAGTAGGTGTTCCTTTGGTTGGAGTGTGTCCCGCATGTAGTCGACCTATATAGGAAAATGAGATGAGTATGACTATATCAATGTTGATAACGAAATATTGACGAAAATAAATAAAGTTGTGAATGTTATTGCTTACGTTGAATTTATTATTGTTCTGCTTCTCAGTGGTTAACATGCGAATGGACTCGCAAACGTAGTATCCACATAGATTCGTCCCTTGTGGCTGCTGAGGGCACGGTACAGGAGTAAATGTTAGCTTCTCTGCCCAGGTACTCTGCTTATGATGGTTCTTGAAAGCTGTCCAAGCCCTGCCAAGCAAAAGAATGATTGAATGAGTGGATAATTAATTGATATCTCACGAAAGATATAGCGCGGCGATGAAGGAAATTACACTTGGAGCAACTTCTGCAAGTCGCGGAACCCGTCCACGCCTCTACTCAGTGGGTCTCTTACTTCAACTATTCCCTTATCAACTTTAATGTCTAGTAGTATCCAGTGGAAGCTGCACATGTTATGTATATACGTCAGGAATTACACTTAACATCGAGTAAGAAAAATTGGATGTGCATAAAAGATCATTAAGACTCTCACTCGTAGTTGTAAGGAAACAATATTGAATCACAGAAATATTGCTCCCCCAAAAACCTTAGTAGGTGACAAAGGATTAACTTGTCAATGCCTACAGATTGTAGACTAGGGTTTTGTTAGAAGTAGAGGGCAAGTAGATCTCGAAGGTTTAGGCGAAAAGTACTCGACGATTATGAAAACTAGGGTTATGTTGACGGTAGATTCGATCCTTTCTTTGTCCCTCGACCCCCCTTTATATAGGAGGTGGAGCCGAGGGTTTCGTTTTGTACAAGTTACAGAGTCCGGGACGGTTTCTAACTCATCCCGTCAGATTACAAATAACACTTTCTATTACAACTCTAACTTTCCTTAATGTATCTTGGGCTTCCGAATCTTCTTATTCTTCGGGTAATGGGCCTTCAATAAACCCCGGGTACTATCTTCGGCAGGCCCATTTGGGATGCCTATGTCAGTAGCCCCCGAGATTTTGCTTGAATCGTAGAGTCAAGGGAAATCTCGACTGTTTATTTTTATTCGAGAGCTTTTATTTATACTTCTTCACATAAAATTCTATATTGTACAGGGATAATGGTAGTTGGGGCTAGTTCATCTGACGGATCAGGTACTAGTTAACTGCTCTAGTGGCAATCCGCAAAAACCTACTTCAAGATCACGTCCCCGGACATGATCTCGGGATACCGGTGCAAACTTCGACAAGCGCTTAAGGTCTCACCATTCTGTCGAGTCCCGTCAAATTTATCGAGTACCTAACGCGTCCGTTAGATTTTTCTTCGTATCTGTTGATACGGATAAAAGTAGCAGAGCGCAGTCTTTGGCGATGCCCAACAGAACGGATCTGGGTCTTACCTTCGCAAATTTGCGGCATTCAGAAATTGATCGCAACTTTGGCGTTCTGAGAATATATTGTCGAGTGCTTTTCGCCTTTGGAATAGCACATTTTATCGAGTCATATTTGATGACTTATTTTGTCTTCCCGATGGGAGTATATGTAGAGTTATCTGTGTAACTCGAAATATACTCACTTCTATTTCTTTATTTTGATAAAATTCATCGGGCACGCGAACAGCGTTCCCGATGGGAGTAGCCCCCGAGGCTACAGCCAAGGACTTGTGCTTGGGTGTAGGCTCCACAGATTAGTATCCGTTGCCACTATATTTATAATCTTTCTCGACAGTTTTATATTTATCGGGTGCGCGACCAGCGCTCCCGATGGGAGTAGCCCCCGAGGCTATGAACAAATGCTTGTATTTGATCATAGGCTCTCGCCATTTCTATCTTGTCATACTCGGAATTTTCTATTTTTCCAAAGTAGCCCCCGAGCATTTGGGCAAGAACTTGTGTTTGATCAAATGCTCCCGAAATAATCTTGCATAGTCGATAAATTTTTTCGAGCTTCATAGTCGAACTTTTCTTTTACCTTGATGACGTAGTTGCTGATGATAGCCACGATTTCTGTGTTGGAAACACGCGAAAACCGCTATGTGTCACTGTCATGTGGGTCCCTTTTTCCTATCCAGTTGACACGTCGTGCAAGTGGGGGACACACGTCCTCCGCTTTTTCTGGCACCATTACTGTAACTCCTGCCTGTTCACTTCTCGGTAAAAATACCCTTTTACCCCTTGTACACGTGGTTGTCATCTGCACCCTTTCTTTTGTCAATCGAACGGTTGTGACGATCTGGCACACTGCTATATAAAGCCATCGTCTTCCTCCTTGATTGTTTTTCCAGCCTTTGATGAAGGAATTTATTCGCCTTGGTACCCAATTTGTCGGGTATCGTGACTACACCAAGAAGCTCGAAGGTATCATTGTCTTGTTCTGTTGCTGCATGTATACCATGATTTTATCATAGTATTTATCTGCCGCAATTTTTCCAGGAGATCTGGCGGAAAGCAACAAACGTGCGGACGCTCTTGCTGTTAAGTTGAAGCAGAGCGAAGAAAACCGCCAAAAAGCTGAAAAGGATGCTGCCACCGTTCAAGGTCTTCGAGAGAGGCTTCACAAAGCTGAAACTGCGTTGAGTGATAACATAACTCAGCAAGCAGCTCGAGAGGCAGACATTCTTTCCCGCTTGGAATCGCAGTGTCGGCGTTTTGTGAGTAAGTTCTCGAGTTTTTGATTTTCCTTGGATTATCTTGCGTTTCACCTGTAGTCTTTATTTTTATACATCTGTCTGATTGTTTGTAGGGCGGACGCATCAAGAATATGAGGTTGACGGTCCTGTGGGTGACGAGCTTCTCGACGCGCTGACCCTTTCCGAAATTCATGGGGATGAAGCACGTGACGGGCTTGAAAATGCTGAAGCTGGCTTGCTGAAGCTTTTTCCTTATTTCTTTCCGAAGAAAGAGACTCCCGCTACCTTTGTAGAGCTCGCAAAAACCTTCAATGGACCCGAAGATCTTGGGCTGAAACTTCGCCAAGAAGGCCTGAAAATTGGCGTTGAAGGCACCATTGCGCTGACTGCTAATAGCCAACAAGACGTCGACTGGTCCAAGGTTGGCAACATAGGGGAGATGGAAACAAAGAAATGGCAATCTCTAATTAGAGCTGCCAAACCTTCTGCAAGACCCATCCTCTCCTTCCTTGGTGTTAAACCAGCGCCTGCTCCAAGTGCATCCAAGCCGGAGGTCAAGTAGACCATCTTGTCTTTTTTTACTTCTATCTTTTGATGCTAGCGCCTTAGTCCTCCTGGCGGTGATTAGGTCTTCTAGGGATCCTTCTTTTGTAACAGACATGTATATATTATGAGAATCAATGAAAATCTATCTGTCTCAATGATTGATGTCGACGTTTTTCTATTTTTCAGTTGATTTTTGACAACTATACGTCAATTCCTGGTCCTTCCGAAGTTTTTCCTTCGTCTCTTTCGAAGAAGTCTTCTATCCCTGTTAACCTTGTTGATGATTCTTCGAGTAAGGATCTGACAGAGGAATTGAAAGAACTTCGAGTACAACTCCAGTCCGTGAAGAAGCAGTCGCTTATGCTTATGGAGCAATCTCGAGGATCTTCTCAAAGGGAAAAGATTGCACTCCAACAAGCTCAGGATGCCATGACTGAAAAGGACGCCGCTGTTGCTGAGGCTGCTGCAGCTACATCTCGAGAAAATTCTATGCTCCAGCTACTAATAGATGCTAGCTTGGATATGGCGGGTAAGTTTCATTGTCTTTGTCTTGCTTCTTCTTTTCCTTTGCTGCTTGCCTCCTTATTACCCACTGACTTGTTTTAAGAAACAATAGGTGCTTTTTTGGATACTGCAACTGAAGATGAACGTGTCGAGGCTCGTTCCAATGTTCTTCTTCGGCTTGCACGTGAACATGGGTCGACTTTTTGGGGCACACCTGAACGGACTCGCCAAATCGTAAGATTTCAAGATCGTGCGCTTCAGGTTCGCGAGTATCTTGACTTCTGTACAAGGACTTTGTCTCTGGTTTATGGTACCATGTTTCCTCGCAATAAGATGCCAGAGACTCTTCCTGCGTTGATGGACAAATTTCGAGATGCTCCTCGCATCCACGGCTTTGTACGAGCCCAACTAGCTGCTGGCGCAAGGTTTGCGATGATCATGATAAAAATTTGCTACCCGAAGTTAGACGTGGGGCAAGTTGTCCCAAAGTGTTTGGAGAAGATGTCGAAGAAGAAAAGAAACTTCGGCAAATATGATGACATTGTTACTCCTGTTGCCGAAGATATGATGGATGAACTTCTCCGGATGGATTCCGAATTCTTCGTGAAGGGTAGCTACGCTGAGCATAGTACTCGCGCTGTAAATAACGAGCGCTTAACCATAGACAATATATTGGGAAATCCTTGAAGACGAACTTATTCCAAAATTTGTATCCTGTATAGACGATCTATATTGTAAAGTCATTATATTTTTACTTTTGTCGCCAAGCCCCCGGGCGTTTTGATTGCAATATTTTTTGTTTATTATAATGCGAGGTTGTCCCAAGGCAAGATAATATACACTGTGTACTATTTTGTGCGGGTGCAAGCCCCCGAGCTTTTTGTTGATCACTATTTTGTCGATATCTCTTTTTATTTTGGCGAGGTATTTTTATCAAGGCAAGATGCTTTCTCTTGCGTTCATCGACACTGTCTGTATATATATATTGTATCATTTAGGGAGAAATCCCTGATCCTGTTGAGAAAAAGATATATAATTCCACTATCTTTATTATATTGCAGCACCGCGAGCCCGCCTCATTAAAAACCTTTCCCGGCCCCACTCGGTGCCCCGAAAAAGGAAAAGAGTGCGTCTGAAAACTCGCGGGCGTTTCAGTACATTGTATGTTTACAGAGGAGACTATATTTTGGCATCTAAGCGTAAAAACGCCTGAGCTGCGCCACGTTCCAAGGATTTGGCTCAACGTTCCCCGTCTTCTTGTCCTTGATTCTATATGCTCCTCCTTCGATGACTTCTGTGACGATGTAGGGTCCAAGCCATGGTGACTCGAGTTTTTCGTGACTTTTTTGATTGAGTCGCAAAACTAGATCACCAACTTGAAAAGATCGTGGCCGCAATCTCCGACTGTGGTAATTCTTTAGGTCCTGTTGATATTTAGAGACTCGTGACAGAACTTCGTCTCGAGCTTCGTCAAGTGCATCGACATCGTCCTCCAAGGCTTCTCTCGAGGTTTCTTCATCATATTCTGTGACTCTTGGAGAATCGTGCTCTATTTCTATCGGCAGGACTGCTTCGGCGCCATGGACCAGAAAAAACGGCGTTTCCTGTGTCGCCGTATTTGGTGTTGTTCGGATACTCCACAATACACTTGGCAGTTCCTCCGGCCAAGTATGCCGAGCTTTTTCCAGTGGTCCTAGTAGGCGTTTCTTGATGCCATTGCAGATAATGCCATTGGCCTTCTCGACTTGTCCATTGGTCTGAGGATGCGCGACAGACGCAAAACTCAACTTAATGCCCACTTCTGCGCAGTATGCTTTGAACTCTTTGGACGTAAAATTACTGCCGTTGTCTGTCACAATACTGTGAGGAACTCCAAATCTGAAGACGATGCTCTTTACGAATTTGATTGCCGACGCGCCGTCCGGTGAATTTATCGGCTTTGCTTCTATCCACTTTGTAAATTTGTCGACCGCGACAAGCATATACTCGTAACCTCCTGGCGAAGCTTTGTGTAATTTACCCACCATGTCAAGACCCCACTGAGCAAAGGGCCAAGACAGTGGGATTGGCATAAGTTCTGCGGCAGGAGAGTGGGGTTTGGCGGCAAATCTTTGGCACGCGTCGCAAGTTCTCACTATTTCCTTCGCGTCCTCGATTGCCGTTAACCAATAGAATCCTGCTCTGAAAGCCTTAGCCGCGATAGCTCTGCTGCTCGCGTGGTGCCCGCATATCCCTTCGTGCACATCTTTCAGGATGATTTTTCCTTCTTCGGGTGTGACGCATCTCTGTAGCACGCCCGAAATACTTCGTTTGTACAACTCCCCTTTTACCACAGTGAAAGCTTTTGATCTCCTGATTATTCTCCTTGCTTCAACTGGATCGTCGGGTATTGTTTTCCTTAGAATATATGATATGTAAGCCTGCATCCATGGAATTTGCACCATCATGACTAGCTCTTGCTCTTCTTCTTCTTCTGCTATGTCTTTGGTGATACTCGAGGGTTTCTCTTTCTTCTCCTTCTTTGTTTTTGCTGGCTTTGTTGATCTTTCGCTTATCTCTTCCCAAAACACGCCTGGAGGTATCGCGAGGCATTGTGACCCGATGTTTGCGAGAACGTCGGCTTCATCGTTGCTCATCCTGCTGATGTGGTTTACCTCACAACCGTCGAATAATTTCTCCAGCTCATTGTACACCTCTTTGTATGCTATCATACTTTCATTGACTGCGTCACATTGGTTCATGACTTGCTGTGCCACCAATTGTGAGTCGCCGAAAATTTTCAGTCGGGTTGCACCGCAAGCTTTCGCCATCTTCATCCCGTGTATGAGAGCTTCATATTCTGCTTCATTGTTAGACGCGTTTGGGAACGTCATCCGCAAAACGTACTTCAACTTGTCGCCTTCAGGTGATACCAATATCACGCCTGCTCCAGCACCTTCCAGTCTTTTGGACCCGTCGAAGTTCATGGTCCAAGTTCTCGATAAATCTGGGGGTCCCGTGTTTTGTAGCTCCATCCACTCTGCAATGAAATCTGGTAAGACCTGCGATTTTATTGCTTTTCTTTTTTCATACGTGATGTCCCGAGGAGAAAGTTCTATTCCCCAAAGGGAGACACGACCCGTAGCTTCTGGGTTGTTCAGTATATTTGATAAGGGAGCCTCGTTGACCACTATTATCGGGTGTGCCGAGAAATAGTGTCGCAATTTTCTTGCTGTCGTGAATACTCCATATGCCAGTTTCTGATATTGCGGGTACCGCTGTTTTGAAGGTGACAGTACTTCGCTGATGAAATATACTGGCCTCTGAACTCCATGAAGCTTGCCTTCTTCTTCTCTCTCGACTACTAGGGCCGTGCTGACCACCTGAGGTGTGGCTGCAATGTACAGGAGGAGAGGTTCCTTCTCTTTTGGTGCTACCAATATCGGTGGTGTCGAAATTGCTCGTTTGAGGTTCTCGAAGGCTCGTCTCGCTTCCTCGTTCCATTGAAATTTTTCCCCGTTTAATCAATGCATAGAACGGCAGCGCTTTCTCCTAGCCTGGCGACGAATCTGCTTAAAGCTGCGACTCGCCCTGTTAACTGTTGTATCTCCTTCAGCTTTGTTGGCTTTCTCATAGTAACGATGGCCTGTATTTTTCGGGATTAGCTTCAATCCCCCTTGCTGATACTAAGAACCCGAGAAGTTCTCCCGCAGGAACTCCAAAAGAGCACTTTGTCGGGTTCAGCTTGAGGCAGAATTTGTCGAGGTTGTCGAAGGTTTCCTTCAATTCTTCGATCAAAGTCGACCCTTTCTTTGATGTTATTACGACATCGTCGATGTAAACTTGTACATTTTTTCCAATCTGTGTTGCTAGGCACTTCTGCATCATCCGCTGATATGTTGCTCCCGCGTTTTTCAGACCAAAGGGCATTGTTTTGTAGCAAAACACGCCATAAGGTGTGATGAACGCTGTCTTGGCTTCATCTTCTTCTTTTAATCTGATCTGGTTATAACCAGAATATGCGTCCAAGAAGGAAAGACGTTCGCATCCTGCCGTGGAGTCGATGATTTGATCGATCCTTGGGAGGGGAAAGTGATCCTTGGGACAATGTTTGTTGAGACACGTGAAGTCGACGCACATGCGAAGGACTATTGTGTGTTTCTTCGGCACCATCACTGGGTTAGCTACCCATGTGGCTTCTGTAGATATTTCTCTGATGAAACCAGCGTCTTTGAGTCGATCTATCTCTGATAACATTGCTTTGCGGCTAGGTTCCGAAAAACGTCGTAAAGGCTGCTTGACTGGTCTTGCGAGAGGATCCAAATTGAGGTGGTGCTCGGCGAGTTCCCTGGGTACTCCTGGCATGTCAGCTGGACACCATGCGAAGATTTTCCAGTGCTCACGGAGGAACTCGACGAGCGCGCTTTCCTATGCGACATCCATGTTTGCGGCGATGGACGTCGTTTTCTTTGGATCTGTCGGGTGGATCTGTACCTCTTTTGAATCCTTGGTTATATTGAAAGTTGGCTCCTTAGAAGATCTCCCTACCTCTGGCAGCACATCATAATCAGTGAACCTTGGCGCCGCATATTCTGCTTGCATCCCGAAAGTTTCTGACAGTCGATGAAAATCTTTGTCGCATTTATCGGATAACGCAAAACTTCCTTTGATTGTGATAGGTCCCTTGGGCCCAGGCAACCTCCACAACAGATATGTATAATGCGGCACTGCCATGAACCTGGCATACGCTGGTCGTCCCAACAAAGCGTGATATTGCGACGGGAAATCGACAACTTCGAACTCCAAATTCTCTATCCTGTAGTTTTCTCGGGTTCCAAACTGAACGTCGAGGTTGATCTTGCCCAATGGGTAACTTGGCTTCTCTGGTGTGATCCCATGGAAACGTGTGTCAGTTGGTTTCAGATTTGCTAAGGATATGTTCATCTTCCTCAATGTATCCGCATACATGAGGTTTAAGCTGCTGCCGCCATCTATGAAAACTCTCGACACGTCGAAACCAGCGATTACTGCGGGTAAGATGAGTGCTGATTGTCCTGGTCGAGGAACTTGCTGCGGATGGTCTGCAATTGTGAAGCCGATGTCTTGCCCCGACCAATTTAAGTACTCGACTGTTGGTGGGGGCATCTTTTCTGCCATGAACACTTGTCGCGAGATTACCTTCTGCGCCCTGTTTGATGGCCTAGCTTTCTGAATCATCGAGACCGCACCGTTAGAGTTGGGGTCGACATAAGGAGGTGGGTGTGGTGCTGCCGCTATTCTGAGCTGGTGTCGATTTTCGTCGGTGATTGCGGGAGGAGGTGGAAGGTGGATCTCGCTCCTTGGCTCCCGAGGGTTTCTGTTATTTGCTTGGGCGTTTGCAATTCCTGCGGCTCGCAGCATTGCCTGAAATTGCGGCAGTCTTTCTGGAGATGTCCTGACTGCCTCTTTCCATTGTTGTCGAGGTAAAAATGCATTTGACACGGACCGTTCATCATCTCCTCGGGAGACACATAAGGTCTTGGAATCCTTGGTCCATGATACGTCCCCGACGTATCCATAATTTCTGTCGTTCCATGCTTGTTTTATGACAATACTTACATGTTTTGCTTGCACTTTATGATGTTTTTATGCATTTTCCGGAACTAACCTATTAACGAGATGCGAGAGGCCAGTTCTGTTTCTGTTTTTGGTTCCGAAAGGCTTTCGGGCAATATTCTCGGAATTCGACGAAACGAAGACCAAACATCATAATTCACCGGGACGGACCAGGACACCGAAGGGGAGTCAGAGGGAGGCCTGGGGCCCCACACCATAGGGCCGCGCGGGCAGGCCCCGGCCGCGCCGGCCTATGAGGAGGGCGCCCTGGTGCCCTCCTGCGCCGCCTCGCCTATTTAACCCCTTTCGACCTAAAAACACCGTACCTCTTGACGAAACTCCGAAAGACTCCGGGGCGCCGCCACCATCGCGAAACTCCAATTCGGGGGACAGAAGTCTCTGTCCCGCACCCTGCCGGGACGGGAGGCCCGGAAGCCATCTCCATCAACGCCACCGCCTCCATCATGCTCCGTGAGTAGTTCCCCCATGGACTACGGGTTCTAGCTGTAGCTAGTTGGTATTCTCTCCCCATGTACTTCAATACATCTCATGAGCTGCCTTACATGATTGAGATTCATCTGATGTAATCGGTGTTGTGTTTGTTGGGATCCGATGGATGATACATTATGATTAGTCTATCTATAAAGTTTGTGAAGTTATTGTTGCTGCAATCTTGTTATGCTTAATGCTTGTCACTAGGGCCCGAGTGGCATGATCTTAGATTTGAGCTCTATAATTATTGCTTAGATTGTATCTACAAGTTGTATGCACATGTCACTGTCCGGAACCAAAGGCCCCGAAGTGACAGAAATCGGGACAACCGGAGGGGATGGCGGTGATGTGAGGGACACATGTTTTCACGGAGTGTTAATGCTTTGCTCCGGTGCTCTATTAAAAGGAGCACCTTAATATCCAGTAGATTCCCTTGAGGCCCGGCTGCCACCGGCTGGTAGGACAATAGATGTTGTGCAAGTTTCTCATTGCGAGCACGTACGACTAAATATGGAAAACATGCCTACATGATTAATGAATTGATGTTCTTTCTTAATGCCTTATCAATCCTATCAATTGCCCAACTGTAATTTGTTCACCCAACACTTGTCACTTGTTATTGGAGAGTTGCCACTAGTGTAGATAGCTGGGAACCCCGGTCCATCTCTCATCATCATATACTCGTCCTACATGTCATTGGAAGTAGTATCAACTATTTTCTGGTGCCATTGCTCTCATATTGCTATTACTGCTGCTGTGTTACTGTTATCTGCTCTCATATTACTGCTACTTTCACATCACCCCCGTTACTAGTGCTTTTCCAGTGTGCAGCTGAATTGACAACTCAGTTGTTAAGGCTTATAAGTATTCTTTACCTCCCCTGTGTCGAATCAATAAATTTGGGTTTTACTTCCCTCGAAGACGTTGCGATCCCCTATACTTGTGGGTCATCAAGACTATTTTCTGGCGCCGTTGCCGGGGAGGCATAGCTCTACTCATAAGTTCACCTGGGAGTACACTCTACCTCTCTCTCTGCTTTTATCTTATTTTGTCTTGCCAGTTTATTTCTTGCTAGTTTATTTGTGCTTAGTTTATTTCTGTCTATTTTTACTTTGCTTAGTTTACTTTTGTCTAGTTTATTTTTGTCTTGTTTTATTTTCCCTATATACCCGAAAATCCATAAAAATTTGAAAAACCTAAAAATTAAAAACTGCTGTTATGGGAGAACCAACAACCTACTTGGAGCTTATAGAATGTTATAATAATTATAGAGAATCAAGAACTGGTAAAATAATGAGTGCTATGATAGAAAAATTGAATACAATTGCTGAAATCTTGCTTGAACGCCATAATATAAACTGTTGCTCTCAACAGGATACTAAACATCTTAAATTTCAATGTGGCTTTAGTGAGGAATTTTTAATTAAGAACTATAATCGGAATTGCTATATTCATTATGGGTTCGAAGAGGTAGAACAATTTGTCTTATTTATGGGAGCCTCCGAGATAGAATCCTTCATGGTTGAGAATTATGAAACTTGTGCTATTTGTAAAGACCTTAAAGATTATGTCTCTACTATCCTTAATTCATGCATAGAATGCTACAGTAGGAATCCTTATATCCTTGATTATAAAGAGAGACACATTAATGCACAAGAATGCACTCACAATTTGCAGGAACCGGTGGAAGAAGAAATTGATGAACCTGAAAGCTCATTGGATGAAAAAGAGGAGGAAATTGATGAACCTGAAAGCTCATTGGATGAAAAAGAAGAGGAGAGTGATGAACAAAAGGAGGAAGAATGGATTAGCTACCCATGCCAACCTTCTAATGAGAGTAACTCTTCATCTCTTACACTATTTGATTGTCCTCCATGCTTACCGAAAGAGGTTGAATGTTATGTTCCTGTGGATTCTCTTGAAATATTTCCTATAAGTAAAACTTGTGAGAATAATTATGCTACTGTTATATATGATAATCCATGCTACTTTGATAAATCTTATGATAATGCTTTGTTTGTGCCTGATGTCGAAATGCATGGTACTAAAGAATTTTGCTTAGCAAATGTTTATGATAAAGCTCTAGATGATGGTCCTATGTTACTTGATAATATTAATTGTACTACTAATGAAAATGGGATTGGAGAGTTCTTGACATTATCTATGTGTCCCATATCTCTTGAGATTGATCATTCATCTTGCTATATTATTGATAAAAGTGTGTTCGAAAGTTTTAATTCCACTATTTTTGAGCTTGATAAAAATTATGTGTTTGGAAATCATGAAAAGTATGCTGCATGTGATAGTTATATTGTTGAGTTTGTTCATGAAGCTACTGAAAATTATTATGAGAGAGGAAAATATGGTAGTAGAAATTTTCATGGTGCTAAAACACCTCTCTATATGCTTAAAATTTTGAAGTTACTCTTGTTTTATCTTCTTATGCTTATCACTTTGTTCTTCATGAATTTATTTGTGTACAAGATTCCTATGCATAGGAAGTGGGTTAGACTTAAATGTGTTTTGAATTTGCTTTTTGATGCTCTCTTTTGCTTCAATTACTATTTCTTGCGAGTGCATCATTTAAAACTGCTGAGCCCATCTTAATGGCTATAAAGAAAAGAACTTCTTGGGAGATAACCCATGTGTTATTTTGCTACAGTACTTTGTTTTATATTTGTGTCTTGGAAGTTGTTTACTACTGTAGCAACCTCTCCTTATCTTAGTTTTGTGTTTTGTTGTACCAAGTGAAGCCTCTAATCGAAGGTTGATGCTAGATTTGGATTTCTGCGCAGAAACAGATTTCTATCTGTCACGAATCTGGGCTGTTTTCTCTGTAGAAAAATCAGAAAAATATGCCAATTTACGTGCGTGTTCCTCAGATATGTACGCAACTTTCATTAGTTTTGAGTTTTCTGATTTGAGCAACGGAAGTATTTTATTAAAATTCGTCTTTACTGGCTGTTCTGTTTTGGCAGATTCTGTCTCTGTTTTTTGCATTGTCTCTTGTGGACTTTAAGCGAGCTTTTCTAGACATAGAGAGCTGTAGCTAATGTTTTATTGAGTTATTGCAATGTGCCACTACAGGACCAAGGTGGATTCAAATTTTTTGAGTACTAACCCCTCTAATGAAGTTTATGAGAAGTTTGTTGTGAAGGAAGTTTTCAAGGGTCAAGAGAGGAGGATGATATATGATCAAGAAGAGTGAAAAGTCTAAGCTTGGGGATGCCCCCGTGGTTCATCCCTGCATATTTCAAGAAGACTCAAGCGTCTAAGCTTGGGGATGCCCAAGGCATCCCCTTCTTCATCAACTTATCAGGTTCCTCCCCTGAAACTATATTTTTATTCAGTCACATCATATGTGCTTTACTTGGAGCGTCTGTGTGTTTATTTTTCGTTTTGTTTATGTTTGAATAAATTCGGATCCTAGCAATCCTTGTTTGGGAGAGAGACACGCTCCGCTTTTTCATATGAACACTTGTTCTTCGTTTTACTTTTAATGTTCAATGAATAAAAGTTGGAAGCTACAATATTTATCTTTATTTGGTTGGGAAAAGAAAATGCCTCATATGTCTTGGATAATTTGATACTTGGCAATTGTTTTGAGCTCTCAAGTAGATCATAAGTTTTTGCATGTAGTTTAAACCTATTAGTGGAGAACTACCGTAGAGCTTGTTAAAATTGGTTTGCATAATTGATCTCTCTTAAGGTCTAGATATTTTCTGGTAAAAGTGTTTGAGCAACAAGGAAGACAGTGTAGAGTATTATAATGCTTGCGATATGTTCTTATGTAAGTTTTGTTGTACCGGTTCATACTTGTGTTTGCTTCAAATAACCTTGCTATCCTAAGCCTTGTATCGAGAGGGAATACTTCTCATGCATCCAAAATCCTTGAGCCAACCACTATGCCATTTGTGTCCACCATATCTACCTACTATGTGGTATTTTCTGCCATTCCAAAGTAAATTGCTTGAGTGCTACCTTTAAACAATTCAAAATTTATTACCTCTGATTTGTGTCAATGTTTAATAGCTCATGAGGAAGTATGTGGTGTTTATATTTCAATCTTGTTGGGCAACTTTCACCAATGGACTAGTGGCTTCATCCGCTTATCCAATAATTTTGCAAAAAGAGCTGGCAATGGGATTCCCAGTCCCAAATTAATTAACTTAAATAGACACTCCTCCATGGTTTGTGATTGTTGGACGGCACCCGAAGGATTCGGTTAGCCATGGCTTGTGTAAGCAAAGGTTGGGGGAGTGTCATCATAATAAAACTAAAATAAAAAGGCACTCCTTCATGGTATGAGATTGTTGGCAGGCACCCGAGGATTCGGTTAGCCATGGTTTGTGAAAGAAAGGTTGGAAGGAGTGCCACCCAAAAATAAATAAAATGGGAGCCGCTCTTGGAGTCCGGTTGATGAGGTAGTTAGTGTGCCCACTACCATTCGTTGACAACAACAAACACCTCTCAAAACTTTACTTTTATGCTCTCTTTATGTTTTTAAAATCAAAGCTCTAGCACAAATATATCAATCGATGCTTTCCTCTTTGAAGGGCCATTCTTTTATTTTATGTTGAGTCAGTTTACCTACTTCCTTCCATCTTAGAAGCAAACACTTGTGTCAACTGTGCATTGATTCTTACATACTTGCTTATTTGCATTCATCGTATTACTTTGTGTTGACAATTATCCATGAGATATGCATGTTGAAAGTTGAAAGCATCCGCTGAAACTTAAATCTTCCTTTGTGTTGTTTCGATGCCTTTACTTTGAATCTATTGCTTTATGAGTTAACTCTTGTGCAAGGCTTTTGATGCTTGTCTTGAAAGTACTCTTCATGAAAAGTTTTGCTATATGTTATCTATTTGTTAGCAACTATAGATCATTGCCTTGAGTCACTTCATTCATTTCATATGCTTTGTAATAGTATGATCAAGGTTATGTAAGTAGCATGTCACTACAGAAATTATTCTTTTTATCGTTTACCTGCTCGGGACGAGCAGAACTAAGCTTGGGGATGCTGATACGTCCCCGACGTATCCATAATTTCTGTCGTTCCATGCTTGTTTTATGACAATACTTACATGTTTTGCTTGCACTTTATGATGTTTTTATGCATTTTCCGGAACTAACCTATTAACGAGATGCCGAGAGGCCAGTTCCTGTTTTCTGCTGTTTTTGGTTCCAGAAAGGCTGTTCGGGCAATATTCTCGGAATTCGACGAAACGAAGACCAAACATCATAATTCACCGGGACGGACCAGGACACCGAAGGGGAGTCAGAGGGAGGCCTGGGGCCCCCACACCATAGGGCCGCGCGGGCAGGCCCCGCCGCGCCGGCCTATGAGGAGGGCGCCCTGGTGCCCCTCTGACGCCGCCTCGCCTATTTAACCCCTTTCGACCTAAAAACACCGTACCTCTTGACGAAACTCCAGAAAGACTCCAGGGGCGCCGCCACCATCGCGAAACTCCAATTCGGGGGACAGAAGTCTGTTCCGGCACCTGCCGGGACGGGGAAGTGCCCCCGGAAGCCATCTCCATCAACGCCACCGCCTCCATCATGCTCCGTGAGTAGTTCCCCCATGGACTACGGGTTCTAGCTGTAGCTAGTTGGTATTCTCTCCCCCATGTACTTCAATACAATGATCTCATGAGCTGCCTTACATGATTGAGATTCATCTGATGTAATCGGTGTTGTGTTTGTTGGGATCCGATGGATGATACATTATGATTAGTCTATCTATAAAGTTTGTGAAGTTATTGTTGCTGCAATCTTGTTATGCTTAATGCTTGTCACTAGGGCCGAGTGGCATGATCTTAGATTTGAGCTCTATAATTATTGCTTAGATTGTATCTACAAGTTGTATGCACATGTCACTGTCCGGAACCAAAGGCCCCGAAGTGACAGAAATCGGGACAACCGGAGGGGATGGCGGTGATGTGAGGGACACATGTTTTCACGGAGTGTTAATGCTTTGCTCCGGTGCTCTATTAAAAGGAGCACCTTAATATCCAGTAGATTCCCTTGAGGCCCGGCTGCCACCGGCTGGTAGGACAATAGATGTTGTGCAAGTTTCTCATTGCGAGCACGTACGACTAAATATGGAAAACATGCCTACATGATTAATGAATTGATGTTCTTTCTTAATGCCTTATCAATCCTATCAATTGCCCAACTGTAATTTGTTCACCCAACACTTGTCACTTGTTATTGGAGAGTTGCCACTAGTGTAGATAGCTGGAACCCCGGTCCATCTCTCATCATAATATACTCGTCCTACATGTCATTGGAAGTAGTATCAACTATTTTCCGGTGCCATTGCTCTCATATTGCTATTACATGCTTGTGTTATGTTACTACGCTCTCATATTACTGCTACTTTCACATCACCCCGTTACTAGTGCTTTTCCAGTGCGCTGAATTGACAACTCGCTTGTTAAGGCTTATAAGTATTCTTTACCTCCCCTTGTGTCGAATCAATAAATTTGGGTTTTACTTCCCTCGAAGACTGTTGCGATCCCCTATACTTGTGGGTCATCATCCACTATTTTGCCTGTTGCCACGGAAATCACCTCTATTGTCGCCTTGTTGCTCATTACTCCTTTGATAATCGTCTCGACTATTTCCTCCAGGATTTCCTCGAAACCAGCCGATATATGGCCGGGAGCATCGTTGTTGTAGAACTGGCGAGAAAATCGCCTTCTATTTTGATAATTTCGACCACGATCTTCTTCTGGCGACCTGTGTCGCTTGTTGTATATTGCGTCTTCTCCATCCGCCCATTTATTGGCTATCTCCATGAGTGCTGATATGGTCTTAGGGTTAGTTCTCCCTAAGTCCTCGACAAAATCGCCTCGAATTCCTGCCACGAACGCATCTATTGCCCTCTCGTCGATATATCTTCTGCCGAGTTCTTTATGATGTTCCACCGCTGTATGTATTTCCTCATCGACTCGTTTTGTCGACATGCTCTCAACTCTTCCAATGACGCAGGTTTTTTGCAGGTGGACCGGAAGTTTTTCACGAAGACGTCCTCGAAATTTTCCCAGCTGTCGATGGAACTTGGGGGGAGTTTCTTTATCCAAGATCTCGCGGCACCGCTCAAGTGAACTTGGATACTTTGCATAGCTGTTGCTCTGGTTCCTCCTACCAGCTTCACCATCTCGAGATAATCTACGAGCCAATCCTCGGGATCTTGCAGGCCATCGAATTTCTTGAAGTTTTCGGGTAGCTTGAACCCTTTTGGGACTCGAGTCTTTCGAACTCTTCTCGTGAAACACGGGAGCCCGCACATATCTTCGTCGGCAACCTCTGGTGAGTGCTGACGCTCCCTTCTTTCTTGCTCGCTCTGTCCACCCTTACTTGGACTGCTGTATCTCTCGCTCCACTTGTTCTTGGGGGTCTTGAACTGCTGCGGTGGGTCGTGGACTATTTTGCCTAGGATTTTCTTCGGGAGGCGTTGTTGCAAACGCTGTTCCCATTACTCCTACTCCAGCCATCGCCATATTGAACAATGGTTCTCTCGGGTCCCCAGGAGGTGGTCTGGACGCCAAGATGTAAGCTTGTGTTGCCATGTAACCTGCTTCTGGCGTTTTTGGGATGATGTTTCCTCTTTCATCAATCGACATGAAGGACATGTCGAGATTTTGGATTATGTTTCCTCTTTCTGCTTCGGGTATGTTTTGCAGCCGAGACATTGCTCTCCTCCGAGCTTCTCTGTGACTATCTCCCGATGTTCCTGAAAGGCGACTTAACTCTGCTCGGCGTCTGCTTGATGCAGAAGCTGCTTCTTTCCTTCTATTCAGGGATGCTGTCTGTTTTTCCAACTCTCTGCTTACTCGAGCAAGTCTATATTGATATGCTTGAAGTTCTTGTACAGTAGCAGTGGTGGTCATAGGTTCTGAACCATCCATGGCCTTTGCAGCCCTATCCCACGCTTCTTGCGGGAGCTGTACTCTTTCTCGAGGTGAGGACCCGACATATTTAGTGCCTAAGCCATGTCTGAGATCAGCGGGATCGACGTATGGATTTCCCAATTCGTCGAAAGCCTCCGATGTTTCTGGCTCTGATCGGCCTGCCCCTTCTATCACATAGATCTGATGATATTTTGCGCATTGATTTTTATCAGGATTGGTGACACCACCATATAGAGTGGTGAAGACTTTTCCGATGGAAGCAGACTTGTCGATGAAGTCGAAGCTGTCGACGCTGTCGGAGTCGCTGCTTATAAAGGAGTCCGCAGACGACTCGAAGGATGTGTTGCTGAAGATCTTGGCGAGCTTTCCGCTTGCCTTGTTGTCGACGAAGTATGGCGACGAAAACTCCTCGTCACTCGACGAAAAGTTAGAATCGACCGCTGAAAATTCCGACGAGATCGGAACTTCGAGACGGTAGGATCCTTCCTTGTTGACGCCAAATCGGAATTTTCCGAACGTCATGATGATGGGCTCCTCCAGATAGGCACATGCATCCATACGGGAGGGCGGGTGAGGAATAAAATTGAATAGATCAGTTTTTCCTTGTTACCTCGATCCATCGCGTTGCTTGCTGTTGATGAAGTCGAAGATCTTGAACGTGCCATCGAGATCAGCTCCTTGCAACCTCTAATCCCCACAGACGGCGCCAATTGACAAAGGATTAACTTGTCAATGCCTACAGATTGTAGACTAGGGTTTTGTTAGAAGTAGAGGGCAAGTAGATCTCGAAGGTTTAGGCGAAAAGTACTCGACGATTATGAAAAACTAGGGTTATGTTGACGGTAGATTCGATCCTTTCTTTCTCGACTCCCCTTATATAGGAGGTGGAGCCGAGGGTTTCGTTTTGTACAAGTTACGAGTCCGGACGGTTTCTAACTCATCCCGCCAGATTACAAATAACACTTTCTATTACAACTCTAACTTTCCTTAATGTATCTTGGGCTTCCGAATCTTCTTATTCTTCGGGTAATGGGCCTTCAATAAACCCCGGGCACTATCTTCGGCAGGCCCATTTGGGATGCCTATGTCAGTAGGTTTCCCCCCGTTTCTTCGCGGTTATACTTTACCGTTTGAACATTTACTTTATCTGGGTCAACAAACCCAATATTGATAATATTGTGACTTTTGCATTCACTGATCTTCAGTCTGCATAAGAGAACACATAAGAAATAATGAGTATATGCAATGAAAACGAATATGAACTGAATGAAAATGAACTTATATGTAGTTAACAACTTACAAGCAATAGCAACTCATGAGAGATTTGTCGAGGGCATCTAAATTGAATAACTGCCAGAGTTCATTTATCTCAATATGGATCTCCTCCTTTCGGTAGTAATATTCACGTGGTATATGCGCCACGATGAACCTTATGTTCTCCTTGCATGCATCAAGGTACCACTGATGCAAATTCCGCATATGTGTTGGCAGTTTATGCAGCTGCTCTTTGCTGACCAAGTCGGCCCCGTAGACAAATTGAGGAACTATATCAGCAGTGGGTACTGCAGCATCTGCTGCAGACAGCAATTCCTCCACGGTAACTGAACAGCAGCCGCTAGGCTTGCAGCTTCTTCCATAGAAACCACCATGTTCCTGGTACACCTTGGGAACATTAAGCACTTTGAGTGCTGGGATCGATTGTTTGGGCTGATCTCCGAGCAGGGGAACTTCCTTTCTTTTTTTGCCTTCTGTCGTTTGCTTGGCCTTTTTGGGTGCACTTGTTGAACTTGACTTCTTCTCGGCTGCACTTCTAGCTGATGATTTGCTCGTGGTAGCAATATCCTTCTTCTTAGCCTTGTCATCCTTGTTCTTCTTAGCCTTTTCATTCTCCCTCTTGTCATCAATTACCCTCGCAAGGTGGCGTGTATAGTCATCCTTCTTCTCGTGTAAGTCATATTGCGATGGTGTGTTCAGAAAAGAAGTAGCATATGCTTTTTGCTTCTCGGTGTATGGCTCTGGCGCTGGAGGTTTTGGCTTATGGAAATGATCATAGTTGTGTTTCGCAACAGCGGCCGCATTTTCCTCGACAGTAAGATCCCAAGGACGGGGGGAGGAACCTTTGGTACTTTTGGGAGGGGCGACAACTTGCGGGTAGGACTCTTGAAACGCTTCCGGCCGGGTGCATACCGAGTCTTAGTGGGCGGAGGCGGCGGCGCTGGAGATGGAGATGGACTACGGATGTCGTGGTCGACGTCGTACCCATGGGGTGATGGTGTCGACATGTGATCAGTAGGAGGAGGTGATGGTGGCCTGCGATCACCTGGAGGAGGTGATGGTGGCCTGCGATCACCTGGAGGAGGTGATGGTGACCTGGGACGACTGGTACTAGGGGCTACCCAGCCTGGCAGCTTGATGTTCTTCTTTTCCCAGAGAATGATTTCTCCCAGCACCTCTCGGAGTGTAACCCCCCCATCACCTCCAGGGATATCGAGCTGCAATGTCTCCCACGACGGTACAACTGAATCCACCCCGACACGAGCATAGCCAGCTGGAATCTCATTGCCATGCCATGTTGCCGGCTCACCTTCAGCTCCAAATGCAGGTAAGACATAGCCGACCGCCACCTTAACAGATACGTTCCTGAACACGTCATGGAGATCACAAGGTGTTTGCTCCTTGATTCCATCCATGGGGTCGCCAGGACCGCCATCTATCATCTTTAAAGGCGGTGCCACCTCCGAGTCGGCAACGCTGCTGTCTCGCTGCTGAGATATGCCGGCGGTATTATCTGGCTGGCGCTGTCCTTTTAGTTCATTTATCTCCAGCTGCTGCTGCTGAATCTCCCGCTGCTGCTGGTCAAGTCGGCGTTGGAACTCGGCCATCCGGTCATTCTGCACCTCCAGCTGGCGTTGTTTAGCTCTCGCTCGGCTTCTATAAGTCTCCGCGTCGTCCGGAAACCCAAGCGACCACGGAACACTAGGGCCGAAGCCTCTTGTTCGTCCTCCCTTCTCAGGATTACCGAGGACAAGCGTCAGCAAGTCTTTCTCTCTATCGGGAGCAAAGTTTAGTTTTCCCGCCTTTATATCTGCCGTCACTTCAATCCATTTTTCCCTGGGTACCCTAACCCTGCTGTCACTTTCAACAATGTTCCCTGTCTTCATGTCATACTCACAACCATGCGCGAGGAACCAATTTCGAGCCCTCAAGTCCCATCCTTCTCGTATGGGTTCTGGAGTGATCCCATTCCGCTCCATCTCAGCCTCTTGTGCTTCCCACTTAGGCATGGCTACTTCGTAGCCCCCTCGCCCCGTATGATGGTGATATTTCTTTTCGCTTGCATTCTTCTTGTTTATCTTGGACAGGTTCACAGCCTCCTCTGATTCTTTGTACTTCACAAATTCTTCCCAATTATGCTCCTGCTTCGCTAGATAGTTCGAATACTGGAGGCTTCTTCTCGGCCTTATAAGTTGCCCATAACCGGTTCTTATACGCCCGGAAAAGTTCCCCCATCTTCTTAAGAGCCCATTTCTTCACTAGCGCCCTCTGCTTAGCATTCTCAGACTCCGATCCCAAATCTGGCAAAGTGAAATGTGCCATGAGGTCGTCAAAAAGTGTGTCTTTGTACCTATCGGCAACGTGATTTTCGGACACCTTCTTGGTCTTGTTCCATTCTCTAATAGTGATCGGGAGAGAATCCCTAACCAGAACTCCGCACTGATTTTTAAATTTCGTTCTGACTGGGTGCCACCGGTTGGCCTTTCGGTGATATAGCTTCAATTGTGAAGTGGTCTTTTTTGGTCAACTTCTTTGCCGGGCCTCGTTTCTCCAACTTATCTTCGGAGGCCTAAGAGAATAAAAATTAATTAATTTATATACATATGTACATATAGAATTCTATTAATGCCTCTATACTAATCGTATACCTCGTCACCGGAGCCGTCGGCTTCTCCATCACCGGAGCCGTCGGCTTCTCCATGACCGGAGCCGCCGGCTTCTCCATGACCTGAGCCGCCGGCTTCTCCATCACCGGAGCCGCCGGCTTCTCCATCACCGTAGTCGCGGATTATGTTCGCGAAAATGTCTTCCTGTTCCAAGTCCCGTTCGAATGGATCCATTGTTTCTGCAAAAAATTAAATCGATAAGTACATGTTCTAACCCTAACCCTAATCAAACACTAACCAAACCCTAACCCTAACCACAGATGGGGTAGGCTCAAGGAGGGGAAGTCTCGGCGTGGAGCAGGGAGAAGAGGGCGCGTCAGGTAGAGGATCTCGACAATGCTCACGTGTTTGCGAGAGGGAGAGGGTGTCGGCGACGCGTGTTTGCGAGAGGGAGAGGGTCTCGGCGGCGCGTGTTTGCGAGAGGGAGAGGGGTGTCGGCGCGTGTTTGCGAGAGGGAGAGTGCGCGTGTTTGCGAGAGGGAGAGGGTGTCGGCGCGTGTTTGCGAGAGGGAGAGGGGTGCGTGTTTGCAGAGGAGAGAGGGGTGTCGGCGCCTGTTTGAGAGGGAAAGGGCGCCTGTTTGCGAGAGGGGGAGGGTGTCGGCGACGGGTTTTTGCGAGGGGGAGGGAGTCGATGTCGGTTGTTTGCGAGAGGGGTCTCGGCGGGTGTTTGCGAGAGGGGTGTCGGCGGTTACAACAAAATTTAAACTACAATTTTTTTACAAAAAAATTAAACTAACTAATTACAACAAAATACTTACAACAAAATTTGAACTAACTAATTATCTAACTACAAAATTTGTACAACAAAATTTAAACTAACATACTAAAATGTCTATATACTAAAATACTTACAAAAAAATTGAACTACTAATTACCTAACTACAAAATTTATACAACAAAATTATACACAAAATTATCTAACTAATTATCTAACTAATTATCTAACTACAAAATTTATACAACAAAATTATCTAACTAATTATCTAACTACAAAATTTATACAACAAAATTAACTAACTAACTAATTAACTAACTAAGTCAAAAAAAAAATTAAAAAAAAAGAGGGCCGGCTGGGCGCCAACACACGGCGGTTGCTACTCGCGAGGCGCTGGCGCGTGCGGCGGGGGCGGCACAGCTGGGCGGCGGCGCGGGGTGGCACGGCGCGCGGCGAATCGACGGCGGCCCGGCGCGCGCGCAGAGACGCGCGCGCGCAGGCGGCGGGCAGAGGAGCTCACGGCGACAACGAAGAGGAGGGGCGACGGCGGCGACGACGCGGCAGATCTCGGGACGGCGGCGCCAGGAAAATCCGGCACCGGCGGCGTGAATTTTGCTAAGTGCTGGCCTCCGTGTGTCGCGGGTGGGGGCTCCGCCCGCGGCGCTAGGTATTTATGCCCAGACGGTCGCGGGTCGTGGCTTGGCCCGCGATAGACCCTTTATCGCGGGTCGTGCTACCACCCGCGATAAAGGGCCTTTATCGCGGGCCATGGCACGACCCGCGACAAAGGTGGAGGATCCGCGTGAAGAGCATCCACGGCTCCGGCCGTTTGAATCCAACGGCCTCGGAGTTCCTCGCGCCGCGCCATCCCTCGTCGAGCGACGAGGACCGTCGCCAGCACCGCCAGTGCAGCAGGAGATCGCCATCGCGAGCACGACGAGCGCTTGATGCGCCAAGGAGGGCGCAGCCCCGATACGTCTCCAACGTATCGATAATTTCTTATGTTCCATGCTACTTTATTGATGATACCTACATGTTTTATGCACATTATATGTCATATCTATGCATTTTCCGGAACTAACCTATTAACAAGATGCCTAAGAGCCGGTTGCTGTTTTCTGCTGTTTTTGGTTTTAAATCCTAGTAAAGAAATATTCTCGGAATTGACGAAACTTTCGCCCAGGGTCCTATTTTTGCACGAAGCTTCCAAGACCGAAGAGATAACGAAGTGGGGCCACGAGGCAGCCAGAGGCTAGGGCGGCCCAAGCCCTGGCCGCGCCGACCCACCCCCGGGCCTCGTGTGGCCCCCGCGTTGACCTTCCGCCTACTTAAAGCCTCCGTCGCAAACCCCAAAGCGAGAGCCACGATACGGAAAACCTTCCGAGACGCCGCCGCGAATCCCATCTCGGGGATTCAGAGATCGCCTCGGCACCCTGGCCGAGAGGGATTCATCTCCCGAGGACTCTACACCGCCATGGTCGCCTCCGGAGTGATGAGTAGTTCACCCCCGGACCATGGGTCCATAGCAGTAGCTAGATGTCTTCTCCTTGTTGTGCTTCATTGTTGGATCTTGTGAGCTGCCTAACATGATCAAGATCATCTATCCGTAATACTATATGTTGTGTTTGTCGATCCGATGGATAGAGAATACTATGTTATGGTGATTATCAATCTATTGTTTATGTGTTGTTTATGATCTTGCATGCTCTCCGTTATTAGTAGAGGCTCTGGCCAAGTTTTTACTCTTAACTCCAAGAGGGAGTATTTATGCTCGATAGTGGGTTCATGCCTCCATTAAATCTGGGACAGTGACAAAGTTCTAAGGTTGTGGATGTGTTGTGCCACTAGGGATAAAACATTGATTCTATGTCTAAGGATGTAGTTGTCGATTACATTACGCACCATACTTAATGCAATTGTCTGTGCTTTGCAACTTAATACTGGAGGGGGTTCGGATGATAACCTGAAGGTGGACTTTTTAGGCATAGATGCTTGGATGGCGGTCTATGTACTTTGTCGTAATGCCCAATTAAATCTCACTATATTTATCATATCATGTATATGCATTGTTATGCCTTTCTCTATTTGTCAATTGCCCGAGTAATTTGTTCACCCAACATGCTTTTATCTTATGGGAGAGACACCTCTAGTGAACTGTGGACCCCGGTCCTATTCTTTACATAGCATACAATCTACCGCAATTGTGTTTACTGTTTTCTTTGCAAACATCTTCCACTCGATACGTTTAATCCTTTGTTACAGCAAGCCGGTGAGATTGATAACCTCACTTTCGTTGGGACAAAGTACTTTGGTTTTGTTGTGCAGGATTCCACGTTGGCGCAGAATCTGGTGTTGCGCCGCATCACATTTCGCGACCATCAACCTTCAACGTGCTTCTTGGCTCCTCCTGGTTCGATCAACCTTGGTTTCTTTCTGAGGGAAAACTTGCCACTGTGCGCATCATACCTTCCTCTGGGGTTCCCAACGGACGTGTACATTTACGCGCATCAAGCATCCTCTGGCGCCGTTGCCGGTGAGATCAAGACACGCTACAAGGGGAGTCTCCACTTCTCAATCTCTTTACTTTTTTTGTCTTGCTTTATTTTATTTACTACTTTGTTTTCTGCACTAAATCAAAATACAAAAAAATTAGTTGCTAGTTTTACTTTATTTATTGTCTTGCTCTCTATATCAAAAACACACAAAAAAATTAGTTACTTGCATTTACTTTATCTAGTTTGTTTTATTTACCGTTGCTAAAATGAATACCCCTGAAAATACTAAGTTGTGTGACTTCACAAATGCAAATAATAATGATTTCCTATGCACACCTATTGCTCCACCTGCTACTACAGCAGAATTTTTTGAAATTAAACCTGCTTTACTAAATCTAGTTATGAGAGATCAATTTTCTGGTGCTAGTTCTGATGATGCTGCTGCCCATCTCAATAATTTTGTTGAACTTTGTGAAATGCAAAAGTACAAAGATGTAGATGGTGATATTATTAAATTGAAAGTGTTTCCTTTCTCATTAAGAGGAAGAGCTAAAGATTGGTTGCTATCTTTGCCTAAGAATAGTATTGATTCATGGACTAAATGCAAGGATGCTTTTGTTGGTAGATATTATCCTCCCGCTAAAATTATATCTTTGAGAAGTAGCATAATGAATTTTAAGCAATTAGATACTGAACATGTTGCTCAAGCATGGGAGAGAATGAAAACTTTGGTAAAGAATTGCCCAACCCATGGACTGACTACTTGGATGATCATCCAAACCTTCTATGCAGGACTAAATTTTTCTTCGCGGAATTTATTGGATTCAGCTACTGGAGGTACCTTTATGTCCATCACTTTGGGGGCGGCTACAAAACTTCTTGATGATATGATGATAAATTACTCTGAATGGCACACGGAAAGAGCTCCACAAGGTAAGAAGGTAAATTCTGTTGAAGAAACCTCTTCCTTGAGTGATAAGATTGATGTGATTATGTCTATGCTTGTGAATGGTAGATCTAATGTAGATCCAAATAATGTTCCTTTAGCTTCATTGGTTGCTCAAGAAGAAAATGTTGATGTGAATTTCATTAAAAATAATAATTTCAACAACAATGATTATAGGAACAACTCTGGTAATAACTATAGGCCATATCCTTCCGCTAATGGTAATGGTTATGGTAATTCTTATGGGAATTCTTACAATAATAATAGGAGTGTACCCTCTGGTCTTGAAGCTATGCTTAAAGAATTTATTAGTACACAAACTGCTTTTAACAAATCTGTTGAGGAAAAGCTTGATAAAATTGATACTATTGCTTCTAGAGTTGATAGACTTGCCTCTGATGTTAATCTTTTAAAATTGAAAGTTATGCCTAATAATGATATTGATAATAAGATTACTACTACAGCAAATGCCATCCAAGTTAGAATTAATGAGAATATAAGATTAATGGCTGAATTGCGTGCTAGGTGGGATAGAGAAGAAAATGAAAAACTAGCTAAAGAGAATAATGTAGCTAAAGTTTGGACTATTACCACCACTAGTAATGCTAATTCTTCACATGTTGCTGCACCTCCTACTATCAATGGTAAAATAATTGGTGTTGGCAATGTTTCTACTCCTAGTGCAAAGCGTACAAAACTGCCTGAAATTGCTAAAACTGCTGAAACTGCTTGTGATAAAACTGCTGAAATTTTTTCCAACCTTGGGAACAATGATCCCATTGCTGTAGCTCATAATGATTTAGATTTTGATGATTGCCACATCTCTGAAGTTATAAAGTTCTTACAAAAACTTGCTAAAAGTCCTAATGCTAGTGCTATAAATTTAGCCTTTACAAAACATATTACAAATGCTCTCATAAAAGCTAGAGAAGAGAAACTAAAACTTGAAACTTCTATTCCTAGAAAGTTAGAAGATGGTTGGGAGCCCATCATTAAAATGAAATTCAATGACTTTGAATGTAATGCTTTATGTGATCTTGGTGCAAGTATTTCGTTATGCCTAAAAAGATTTATGATATGCTTGACTTGCCACCATTGAAGAATTGTTATTTGGATGTTAATCTTGCCGATAATGTTAAAAAAAACCTTTGGGGAGGATTGATAATGTGCATATTATGGTTAACAATAACCTTGTCCCCGTTGATTTTGTTGTCTTGGATATCGAATGCAATGCATCTTGTCCTATTGTGTTGGGAAGACCTTTTCTTCGAACCGTTGGTGCTGTTATTGATATGAGGGAAGGTAATATTAAATATCAATTTCCTCTCAAGAAAGGTATGGAACACTTCCCTAGAAAGAGAAGTTGCCTTTTGATTCTATTATTAGAACAAGCTATGATGTTGATGCTTCTACTCTTGATATTACTTGATTTGCACTTTCTGCGCCTAGCTGAAAGGCGTTAAAGAAAAGCGCTTATGGGAGACAACCCATGTTTTTACCTACAGCAATTTTTTGTTTTGTTGAGTCTTGGAAGTTGTTTACTACTGTAGCAACCTCTCCTTATCATGTTTTTGTGCCAAGTAAAGTTTCTATGTCAAAGTTGATGTTATATTTGGGATCGCTGCACAGAAACAGCATTGCTGTCTGTCACGAATCTGGGCACAGTTCTCTGTAGAAAAATCGAAAAAATCTGCCAATTTACGAGCGTGATCCTCAGATATGTACGCAACTTTCATTAGTTTTGAGTTTTTCCATTTGAGCAAGTCTGGTGCCAGCTTTAAATTCGTCTTTACGGACTGTTCTGTTTTTGACAGATTCTGCCTTTTATTTCGCATTGCCTCTTTTGCTATGTTGGATTTATTTCTTTGATCCATTAATGTCCAGTAGCATTATGCAATGTCCAGAAGTGAAAATAATGATTGTGTCACCTCTGAATGAGTGAATTATTAATTGTGCACTAACCCTCTAATGAGTTTGCTTGAAGTTTGGTGTGAAGGAAGTTTTCAAGGGTCAAGAGAGGAGAATGATATACTATGATCAAGAGGAGTGAAAGCTCTAAGCTTGGGGATGCCCCGTGGTTCACCCCTGCATATTTTAAGAAGACTCAAGCGTCTAAGCTTGGGGATGCCCAAGGCATCCCTTCTTCATCGACAACATTATCGGTTCCTCCCCGAAACTATATTTTTATTCAATCACATCTTGTGTTCTTTACTTGGAGCGTCGGTTTGTTTTTGTTTTTGTTTTGTTTGAATAAGATGGATCCTAGCATTCACTTTGTGGGAGAGAGACACGCTCCGCTGTTGCATATGGACACATGTGTCCTTAGGCTTTACTCATAATGTTCAAGGCGAAGTTTGTTCTTCGTTAAATTGTTATATGGTTGGAATTGGAAAATGCTACATGTAGTAATTCTAAAATGTCTTGGATAATGTGATACTTGGCAATTGTTGTGCTCATGTTTAAGCTCTTGCATCATATGCTTTGCACGCATTAATGAAGAAATACATAGAGCTTGCTAAAATTTGATTTGCATATTTGGTTTCTCTAAGGTCTAGATAATATCTAGTATTGAGTTTTGAACAACAAGGAAGACGGTGTAGAGTCTTATAATGTTTACAATATGTCTTTTATGTGAGTTTTGCTGCACCTGTTCATCCTTGAGTTTGCTTCAAATAACCTTGCTAGCCTAAACCTTGTATGTAGAGGGAATACTTCTCATGCATCCAAAATCCTTGAGCCAACTACTATGCCATTTGTGTCCACCATACCTACCTACTACATGGTATTTCTCCGCCATTCCAAAGTAAATTGCTTGAGTGCTACCTTTAAAATTCCATCATTCACCTTTGCAATATATAGCTCATGGGACAAAATAGCCTTAAAAACTATCGTAGTATTGAATATGTACTTATGCACTTTATCTTTTATTAAGTTGCTTGTTGTGCGATAACCATGCTTCTGGGGAACGCCATCAACTATTGTTGAATATCATGTGAGTTGCTATGCATGTCCGTCTTGTCTGAAGGATCTATCATTTTAGTGGTTGGAGCATGCAAAATTGTTAGAGAAGAACATTGGGCCGCTAACTAAAGCCATGAATCATGGTTGAAGTTTCAGTTTTGGACATATATCCTCAATCTCATATGAGAATAATAATCATTGCTACATGCTTATGCATTTAAGAGGAGTCCATTATCTGTTGTCCATGTTGTCCCGGTATGGATGTCTAAGTTGAGAATAATCAAAAGCGAGAAATCCAAAATGCGAGCATTCTCCTTAGACCTTTGTACAGCGGCATGGAGGTACCCCTTTGTGACACTTGGTTGAAACATGGCATGCAAAGATCCGGTAGTCCAAGCTAAGTAGGACGAGGTGCGACACTATTAGTATACTATGCATGAGGCTTGCAACTTGTAAGATATAATTTACATAACTCATATGCTTTATTACTACCGTTGACAAAATTGTTTCATGTTTTCAAAATAAAAGCTCTAGCACAAATACAGCAATCGATGCTTTCCTCTTTGAAGGACCATTCTTTTACTTTTATTGTTGAGTCAGTTTACCTATCTCCTTCCACCTAAGAAGCAAACACTTGTGTGAACTGTGCATATTGCACTTGTTATATTACTTTATGTTGACAATATCCATGAGATATACATGTTAAAAGTTGAAAGCAACCGCTGAAACTTAATCTTCCTATGTGTTGCTTCAACACCTTTACTTTGATTTATTGCTTTATGAGTTAACTCTTATGCAAGACTTATTGATGCTTGTCTTGAAGTACTATTCATGAAAAGTCTTTGCTTTATGATTCATTGTTTACTCATGTCATTACCTTTGTTTTGATCGCTGCATTCATTACATATGTTTACAAATAGTATGATCAAGATTATGATGGCATGTCACTTCAGAAATTATCTTTGTTATCATTTTACCTGCTCGGGACGAGCAGAACTAAGCTTGGGGATGCGATACGTCTCCAACGTATCGATAATTTCTTATGTTCCATGCTACTTTATTGATGATACCTACATGTTTTATGCACATTATATGTCATATTTATGCATTTTCCGGAACTAACCTATTAACAAGATGCCGAAGAGCCGTTGCTGTTTTCTGCTGTTTTGGTTTTAAATCCTAGTAAAGAAATATTCTCGAATTGGACGAAACTTTCGCCCAGGGTCCTATTTTGCACGAAGCTTCCGAAGACCGAAGAGATAACGAAGTGGGGCCACGAGGCACCCGAGGGCTAGGCGGCGCGGCCCAAGCCCCGGCCGCGCCGACCTACCCGGGGCCTCGTGTGGCCCCCCGCGTTGACCTTCCGCCTACTTAAAGCCTCCGTCGCGAAACCCCAGACCGAGAGCCACGATACGGAAAACCTTCCAGACGCGCCGCCGCGAATCCCATCTCGGGGGATTCAGGAGATCGCCTCCGCACCCTGCCGGAGAGGGGATTCATCTCCTGAGGACTCTACACCGCCATGGTCGCCTCCGGAGTGATGAGTGAGTAGTTCACCCCTGGACCATGGGTCCATAGCGTAGCTAGATGGTCGTCTTCTCCTTGTTGTGCTTCATTGTTGGATCTTGTGAGCTGCCTAACATGATCAAGATCATCTATCTGTAATACTATATGTTGTGTTTGTCGGGATCCGATGGATAGAGAATACTATGTTATGGTGATTATCAATCTATTGTTTATGTGTTGTTTATGATCTTGCATGCTCTCCGTTATTAGTAGAGGCTCTGGCCAAGTTTTTACTCTTAACTCCAAGAGGGAGTATTTATGCTCGATAGTGGGTTCATGCCTCCATTAAATCTGGGACAGTGACAGAAAGTTCTGGTTGTGGTGTTGTACTAGGGATAAAACATTGATTCTATGTCTAAGGATGTAGTTGTCGATTACATTACGCACCATACTTAATGCAATTGTTTGCTTTTTGCAACTTAATACTGGAGGGGTTCGGATGATAACCTGAAGGTGGACTTTTTAGGCATAGATGCAGTTGGATGGCGGTCTATGTACTTTGTCGTAATGCCCAATTAAATCTCACTATATTTATCATATCATGTATATGCATTGTTATGCCTTTCTCTATTTTTCAATTGCCCGTGTAATTTGTTCACCCAACATGCTTTTATCTTATGGGAGAGACACCTCTAGTGAACTGTGGACCCCGGTCCTATTCTTTACATAGCATACAATCTACAATTGTGTTTACTGTTTTCTTTGCAAACATCTTCCACTCGATACGTTTAATCCTTTGTTACAGCAAGCCGGTGAGATTGACAACCTCACTGTTTCGTTGGGACAAAGTACTTTGGTTTTGTTGTGCAGATTCCACGTTGGCGGGAATCCCCGGTGTTGCGCCGCATCACATTTCGCGACCATCAACCTTCAACGTGCTTCTTGGCTCCTCCTGGTTCGATCAACCTTGGTTTCTTTCTGAGGGAAAACTTGCCACTGTGCGCATCATACCTTCCTCTTGGGGTTCCCAACGGACGTGTACATTTACGCGCATCATTCCCCAACGACGTCGTCAACACCGACGCGTTCTTCGCTGACCTAAGGGCACAACACAAGTTCAACAGGCGCCACCGTCGGCCGTCGCCGAGTTCGAGCTCGAGAACCCGAATACAACTTGGACCAAAAACGACCCTCGGTGGGATGACATTTGGACGGAGACAACCTCCGACGACGAGTAGAGACTAGACTAGCTATTTTATTGTAATTTCAATAAAGTCGTTGTCGGTTCTTTTAGTTTAAATTTAGTCTATAAAGTCGTTGTTGGTTGTTTGTTCAATAAAGTGGTTGCTACGAAATTTTATTACGATAGAACTGGAATTAAAGTACAGAGCTCAACTGAAAAATTAAGATACATGGCCAGATTCGAATGTTGGAGCCATTCAGTCATAGTCGTGCCTAGCCCTATAATACTCGCCATGTAGTCATCATAGTCGCCGACGTCATCGTCGCTACCATCGGGGTCGCGGTTGTCAAACCTCGGCGGGTGACGCGTGGGCTGGGATTGAGGATAGCGTAGGCGGGGGCCACGGTAGGCCATGACGTGGAGAGTCCGGCCACGCCACCACGACGGCCGGCCTCGTTGAAGTTCAAAGGAGGCGGGCCGTCCTCCTCGTACCTGGCAACCGCCCTCTCACGCGATTGATGAAGAAGCTGTCCCAAGTCGGGCTGTAGTCGGGATGCCACTGGGGATTCCTCCGCTGCTCAGGCGTGAGCTCGAAATAGTAGTGGTTCGTGATGGCCATCTCGCCTGGCACACCTAGAGGGATAGGAGGGACCGGTACGCCTCCGACGCTGGCAACCGAAGGCGGGCGGGGGGTAGTTCGAGGCGCAAGCGCCTCCGCCTCCCGGGTGTTAGACATACGATGGAAGCCATGGGAGAGAGTGATGAGGTTTGCAGATATGAGTCTAGATGTGATATGTAAATGGAGGCCAAGCCTACATATATATAGTGGAAAAATGGCGGGAAGACGAAGGCGGGAACACGGGAAGAAAATAGGCGGGAACGCAGTGGCGCGGGAAACTTTCATCCCGGGTGGAGGCTCAAACCGGGACAAATGATAGTGGGCCTCAACTTGGGGAGGCTTATCTAGGAGGGCCTTATCTGGGGGGGCTGACGTGCGGGTAACCTTTTGTCATGGCTGGTGGGTGCAACCGGACAAAAGCTATCGGCAGGATAAGGATGTGTCGGTAACCTTTAGTCACGGTTGGTGGGTGCAACCGGGACAAAAGCTGTCGGCAGATAAGGACGCGTGGGTGGACGCACTGCTCGATGAGATAAAGCATGTAGCGCACGACGCCCTGTCGAAGGAACAAGACAAAGTAGAAGCGGTGCCGTGCCTATAAAAGGAGCATCGATACGCCTTGCCAAGCAGATCAACAAGCCAAGCAGAGTTGGGGAAAGGGTTGGGAAATCTCCCGTGGCGCAGCTTCTCGAAGATGTCGTTGGTGCACACGCCCTACGGCATCTTCGGACTCGGAAAAATTTCCCTTCAAGCCCGTGAAAAATTTCCTTCAAGCTACGGTTCTCATTATTACATAAATGTAGAGATTGTCTTGGTAAATATATATGAAAAATACATTATTACATCGCCATCTACTGTTGTGATCTTCTACGCCGTAGCCATGGAGAATCTTCATCATTTAGCAAGATGCTTGGGTCAATTTTCACCGTGAAGGGCGGGATTTCTTTAAACTTATTATAATCTTTTGACATGTCTGTCTTGTCATCCACTCCCACGATGTTTCTTTTCCCGAAAGAACTATGTGGCGCTTTGGCTCCTCGGATGTATTCTTTTGTTGATTTCTTTTTCTCGATTTGCTAGACATGTCCTTCACGTAGAAAACTTGAGCCACCTCGCTGGCTAGGACGAATGGCTCATCCATGTACGCAAGATTGTTGAGATCCACTGTTGTCATACCGTACTTATCGTCTACCTGTACACCGTTGAGCTTCACCCATTTGCACCGGAACAAAGGGACCTTAAAAGTGGGTCCATAGTCAAGTCCCCATATCTCCTCTATGTACCCATAATATGTGGTGGTCTTCCCATTCTCGTCTTTTGCATCGAAGCGGACACCACTGTTTTGGTTGGTGCTCTTTTTATCTTGGTCGATCGTGTAAAATGTATTCCCATTTATCTCGTACCATTGGAATGTACATATGTTTGAAGATGGTAACTTGGCCAACAAGTACAGCTGCTCTACAACAGTGGTATTCATGAGATGTCTTTGCAACCAACTGCCGAAGGTATTCATGTGTTGACGTGTAATCAAGGACTCGGGCTGCCCCGGGTTTATTTCTCGTAAAACATTCTTGTGTTTCTCGATGTACGGAGCCACCAAGATGGAATTGTATAGAACTGTGTAGTGTGCTTGATTGAAAGAAATCTTGTCCCTGCACACCTTTGCTTTCCTTCCTAGTGTGCCTTTTCCAGTCAGCCTCCCCTCATACCGAGATTCAGGAACACCAATCGGCTTAAGGTCGGGAAGAAAGTCAACACAAAACTCAATGACCTCCTCAGTTCCGTAGCCCTTTGAGATACTTCCTTCCGGCCTAGCGCGGTTATGAACATATTTCTTTAAGACTCCCATGAACCTCTCGAAGGGGAACATATGTTGTAGAAATACAGGACCGAGAATTCTAATCTCTTCAACTAGGTGAACGAGGAGGTGCGTCATAATATTGAAGAAGGATGGTGGGAACAACAACTCGAAGCTGACAAGACATTCGACCACATCAGCCTGTAACCCTGACAAAGTTTCTGGATCCATTACCTTCGAGAAATTGCGTTGAGGAATGCACATATCTTCACAATGGCTAGTCGAACATTTTCTGGTAAAAGTCCCCTCAATGCAACCGGAAGCAATTGTGTCATAAGCACGTGGCAGTCATGGGACTTTACGTTCTGGAATTTTTTCTCCTTCATATTTACTATTCCCTTTATATTCGATGAGAAACCAGACGGAACCTTGATACTGAATAGGGCTCCAAAAAATATTTCATTCTCTTGTTTGGTAAGAGCGTAGCTGGCAGGCCCTTCAAACTTCCCTGGATGCTTGCCGTCTCGTCCTTTATGATGTTTCCTCACGTGCTTCGTTGTATCTTTTGACTTCCCATACACGCCTAGAAAACCTAGAATATTCACACAAAGATTCTTGGTCAGGTGCATCACGTCGATTGCAGAGCGGACTTCCAGGGCTTTCCAATATTCTAGCTCCCAAAATATAGATTTCTTCTTCCACATGGGCGCGTGTCCGTCGGCGTCTTTCGGAACAGGTTGACTGCCTGGACCCTTTCCAAAGATAACATTTAAATCCTTGACCATGTAAAATATATCAGCACCACTACGGGGGACAGGCTTCGGACGGCGGTCTGCCTCGCCATCGAAATGCTTGCCTTTTTTCCTTAAGGGATGCTTGTGCGGAAGGAAACGACGATTGAACGGGTACACAACTTTTCTGCTTTTTCCCAAATATTTACTTTCAGTCTCATCTAAACAGTGTGTGCATGCATTGTATCCTTTGTTCGTCTGTCCTAAAATGTTACTAAGAGCAGGCCAATCATTGATGGTTACGAATAGCAACGCTCGTAGGTTAAATTCTTGCTCGGTGTGCTCATCCCACACACGTACACCTGGTTTGCCCCACAACTCCAAAAGTTCATCGACTAATGGCCTTAGGTACACATCAATGTCGTTGCCGGTTGCTTTGGGCCTTGGATAAGCACTGGCATCATAATGAACTTCCGCTTCATGCACAACCAAGGAGGAAGGTTGTAGATACATAGAGTCACGGGCCAGGTGTGACTGCAGCTCTGCTCTCCCAAAAGGATTCATGCCATCGTACTTAGACCAAAGTATAAGTTCCTTGCCTCACCTGCAAAATCCGGGAACTCTCTCCCGATGTTTCTCCACTGCCGACCATCAGCGGGTGCCTCAACATCGCGTCTTTCTTACGTTCTTCCATGTGCCATCGCATCAACTTGGCATGCTCTTTGTTTGAACAAACGTTTCAACCGTGGTATTATGGGAGCATACCACATCACCTTCGCAGAAACCCTCTTCCCGGGTGGCCCTCGACATCACCAGGGTCATCTTTTCTGATCTTATACCGCAAGGCACCGCATATCGGGCATTTATTCAAATTCTTGTACTTCTCACCGCGGTAGAGGATACAGTCATTAATGCATGCATGTATCTTCTGCACATCTAATCCTAGAGGGCAGAGCTTCTTTGCTTCATATGTACTTACGGGCAATTCGTTATTTCTTGAAACAACTTCTTTAATATTATCATCAATTTTTCAAAACCCGAGTCAGTCACACCGACCTCTGCCTTCCATTTGAGCAATTCCAATATGCTACCCAGCTTTCTCTTCACAACCCGGGTACAACAATTTGTGGTGGTCCTCTAACATCTTGTCAAACTGCAACCTCTCCTTATCCGTGCACAGTCTCTTCTTGCATCAAATGGCCCGACGAAGATCATCATCAACAGGATCATCTGCTGCTGTTCTTCACCTCCTTCTTCTTCATTGTCTTCCATTGCGGTATCATCGCATTCAGAGAACATAGATCGGTATTGATCGTTATCTTCTTCTTCTTCATCGCCGTCATCCATCATAACCCCTTCTTCTCCGTGCTTGGTCCAAACATTGTAGCTGGACATGAATCCAAACCGAAGCAGGTGGCTCTTAATGTCTCTTGAGCAAGAGTAATCCTTCTCGTTCTTACATTTCAGACATGGACAGCACATAAAACCTTGCTTCGACTTGTTGGCCTCGGCCACAAGTAGGAAAGAATTCACGCCTCTCTGAAAGCGGGAGCACATCGGTTACCGTACATCCATGGATGACTCATCTGCATCATAAGTACAATTATGTATCAGATGCAATCACCTTGCTAAAATTAGTATTGTACGGTCTATGGACTATGTATATACGAGGAAATAGTTGCTAACCTTAAAGGATCAAAAAGAGAAGAAATCTTAAAATCAAGTGGCATCCCTCACAAGCATTCCATCAAACACCTCTTGTGCACATGAAGAAAAAATGAGCTAGCATACACCTCCACCTTTCACCACCAAGGAAAAAAATGTAGGGAGGTGGGGGCTGGGGACCATATAGGCATGGCCCTTTTGTCGCGCCGTATTACGACCCGCGACAAAAGGGGTGCTGGAATGAGGCGCCGAGCTCGACCCCTTTGTCGCGGCTTGTTATACGGTCGCGACAAAAGGGCGACAAAAGGCCCTGCCGCAGGGTTTTCGAGGCGACGTGGCCACGCCATTTGTCGCGGCACGGGCCCGCGACAAAAGGCAACAAAGCGTTTTCCACTAGTGGGGCATGCCTAGATGGATCCATACGTCTGTTTTTTTTGGAGCATCGCCCATAGGTCTGGTGTCATTGACTTCTCTAGCTGTATGAGTCTAAATGTCTAATTACCCACAAAGTCTAGCACGAAGCAAACAAACTGCAGGTGGTGTTTGTTCCTGAAGAATATTGTGTCCAGCGACCTTGCCGAGGCAAATACACGAGTGCATGTGTACGTGTCATGGCTGACGAGGACGTACCTATGCGTGCACATGCATGCATGCCCAACCTTCACACGAGTACTGGCCGGCTTACAGCAAGGCGTCTAGTAATCGTCAAACTTGTACCAATCTGTTTCTTTACTTGCACACAAATTAATCCCGATTTTGTACACAGGCTTTGCTGCGAAGCTGTTGCTCCCCCAGCATTCACCGCACCTGGATGGAGCCATCATGTGCTCCAACGTACCTACATCAGACAGCCTCTCTAGAACTTTAAGCTAAACTGGAGCAGCATTGCCACAGTACTGTCACTAATCATAGACGCCTTTCGGCCCACGTATGAGATTTCAACACACGGCACATGGTTAGGCATAAAATACTAACGGTCGCCATATCAAGGACCATGATCGAATAATTTAGCTTCTCTCTGGCCGGAGGAATCATGGCCCGTGTTGGCGCACCGAGCACGCCTTGTACGTACCACATTTTGGGAACCGTGAGGGCCCAGATGACACGCCTGACGAATCCGCGGATTCCCGTCACAGTAGCCGGCCACAGTTTTGCGCTTCATATACTGTTATAAGAGGAGTAACATAAAGTAGTGTTATGTTAATATCATCACAATGTAGTACTACGTAACTTAGATGAGTATCAATGTATCATGCATGAGTGTATTAATTAGTTTGTGGGCTTTTTCTACCTTAAAAGAGTGTTAAGTCGTTAAGGTAACATAGCTAGTTACCACAATCATCTCTTTCTTCATTTAATATCATGTCATGTTATAAATTTGTCTAGTTTGGCAATGCATTTAGCTCTACGTTATTACCGTAATTAGTTTCACTATGAGTAGTTTTATGAAGGCAGATCGGCCATTTGTTAAGACTACTCATAGTGGGAGTAACTAAGGTAATTACATAGAGCTACATGCATTACCAACTAGGCAAATTGATGACATGACACGATATTAAATGAAAAAAAGATGGTTGTGGTAACTAGCTACTATGTTACCATAAAATCACACTTTTCAAGGTAGAATGAGTCTACAAGCTAATTAATACACTCATGCATGATATCCAGTTGTGTATTACGCATAAAACAAGGACGCCTTATTTCTTGAATCGGAGGTAGTACTATAAATGTTACTCCCCACTATAACTAGTCTAAGACATGTCTCTTTTCGCGTGGGGAACACTGCCTAACGTTGTTCGAGTACCTTCTTCTCCAACCATCTCGATGTTTAGGCCAATTTAATTACCGCGATTTGGGCGTTGATAAATAACTTAGCCGCCCTCGTGAGCTGCGTCGTCTGTCCACTTGGAGCGATAGAGAATCGGGGAGCCAATAGCATCTCTCTTCGCCGGCGAGAGACCTCTTTCCAGGAAGCAAGCACACGTACTCTAGCTTTGCTGAGATTTGTGCCCTGGTTTTTTATAAACGAACCTTCACGCTGAAGCACTGTCGCCTTGTTGCAAGGTTACTGGCCGGCTACTACGTACTTGGTGTGATAAACAAATGCTGACGTTTTCACCTATGGGGAGTTCGTACCACGATCGACAACGGCTTGGAAGCATACGGTTAACTTGACGTGTGTAGCCACATGCACGGGTGCGGCCGAGGGAACACCGATGCACGAGTAAGGTGGGGCTTGGACGGTGGCCAAAACAGTTCTTTAGACGGCAGAAAAAAAAAGTCAGACGCAAACCGGATGAAAACTACTTGAAGACTTTAGAGATTTTCTCGTTTATCTTATGGGTGTCGCTTCGTTTTCAATCAGATAATATCATTAAATCTCAGTTGCAAGTTTGCAACTCGCTTGCAACTAATGACTAGCACGAATTATGAAGTAAATTAAATGGTGTAGAACTTAGCTCAACACGAACTTAGCTAACAACTAGCAAATCCCTTATTTTATACTTTATTTTGTAATCTTTGAAGATATCTTTTATATTTCTACCCTGTAATATTTATCACTTTAAATATTTTTTTTTGATAAAGGTCGCTACTGTAAGTTTCCTACCATGGTATTGACTGCCAATTTTTTTCCTTTCAAAAACTATGAAATCTTAGGCAAGCTAATTCATGCCCTCCGTTTCGATGGACAATAAAAGTCGACTGCCCGGCTGAATGATTCTCATAAGGAAACGTCATGTTCATGCGGACTTCTACCACTCTTTCTGTTAAACTCTCATTTATGTTTGTACGATAGTTCGGCGAGATTCAAAGATACAGCGCCTAGATTCAGTGATCCACAGATCAACAGCAATCAGAAAATAAAATGCTCACACAATTCATGGTCTCGCGCAAAATTTGTGTCAACATGACCAGGCTATCCAAATGGTTTCAATTTACATATGGGCGTGTGGAATCAACGGCGGCTCTCAGAGCCTCAAACAAGCGCACACACAAAGAGGAAAAAATGGGACGCGGCCGGCGGGCGACCAGGTGACCAGAGCCTCAGCACATCCTCGCGTCCTTCACTGCATCTCCGTCCCAGACGAGATTACCGGACAGAAATCACTCCAAGCTACGATCGGCGATTCTTCACACACCGCTGGTTTCAAAGCTAAGCTCAGCTCTACGCGCCCATGGCCACGGGGCTTCGCTGTCGCCGTCAGCTCACGACGGACACCTTCCTGGACTCCTGGTGCCCGCGCCGCGCCTCCGTACCCGAAGCGTACTGCCGCAGCCGCCGGGCGGCCTTCCCGGCGTGAACGGCGTCGACCTGCATCTGCTCGTCGCGGCACTCCTCGCTGCAGAAGGGGGTGTCCCCTCTGTACATGAAGATGTCGCTGTCACGGGACAGCGGCTTTGTGCAGAGCGCGCACGCGTCCAGCGCCGGCATGCCGGCCTCGCCGAGCCGCTCGGCGTTGAAGAAGAAGATGGAGGAACAGGCTTGTGATGCCGCCATGGTGTAAGCGTGTGACTCTCGGGCAATGCGAGCTGAGCTGAGCTAGCTTCCTAGCGCGTCTGATGGTTTTGGTGCGGGGAGGAAGAGAGGGGAGGAGCGAGTTGAGTTTGTTGAAGGGGCTTGGGTATTTATCTGTATCGACACCATGACCCTATCAAAGGGGTCGCTTTCTTTGACACACCCAATACACTATATGACACCTCTAGGGTTAAGAAAGAAGCGCCCACAATCAACTCTTAAGAACAGTGTAGGAACCATGTAGCAGCCCAGCATATGTCTTGAGTTTACTGAATCAGGTGATATTCGATCCTGCACATCCATACTTTTATGTTGACCGTTTGGTTCTGTAGAAATATGAGAGACATTTCAGTCCACGATAAAGTTAGAGGCGTAGGATACCATGAATACCGGATTGGAGGAATAGCAATAGAGGTTCGAGTCTTTGCGTTGTTGATGGACTTGCTTGATGTTCTGGATTTCACAGCAGCAGTATGCAAGTGCGGGCGGCAACACATGTGAAATTTAGAGTCTTACTTTTCAGGATGAAAATCCAAGATCTCGCCTTAGTTTGTTGTGCCTAGCAATGACCTTGTTGGAGGCATTGTTTTGAGAGCGGGAACTATCTTTAGTGTGAAAACCTAAGATCTTTGATTGGCAGCGACTACACTTATGCAACATTCCCTTCTTGGAGATGTCGATTTTGGAGATCCTAGAGTTTATGTGTTGTCTTGGTGGTGGATGTATTATTGCTGCTATGGCTCGTTACGTAGGGGGATTTTGATTTTCTTAGTTTTCTTTTACTTTTTTTGCTATGTGTATCGTACTGCCATTAGGGTATTGCGTTGTTGTAGAGGCTGAGTGTAATTGGTATCTCTCGATATTAATATATTTCCTTTATAAAAAAATGTCGATGCTCTGAGTTTCCAAAAGTGCTTCTACTTATATTCTACGAAACTTTGGATATTTGCTTTTTTTTACATAGCTTATGTAGTGTTCATATAGGTGCTATATAAATGCATATATTTTTACCCTTCCGTTAGTTCTAGGTTAACCGGAGATTAAGTTAATTTTGGCCTTTTGGGTCAACTCCAAAGCCACTAGATTTGCTTTGAGCTTCCTGCACATGAGAGTACTACTAACCAAGTTGCAAAGCACATAAGAGCATCTCCAGCCGCGTCCTTCAAAAAGCGTCCGGCATAAATGATTTGGGGCATGTTTGGGACCGTACCGGACAAAAAGAGACCAAAAATCTGTACAAAAAAAAGGCCCTTTCCAGCCGCGTCCCTCAAACAGCGTCCGGATGCATGCATTTTAATAGAGGGGACCACCCCATGTGGGAAAAGTAGGTGAGAGAAAGTGTGGGAAAAAAGACTAGCATGTGGGAACTAGGGGCTGCATGTATGCATGTGGACGCTGTTTTTGTGTCCGGCGTCTCCGGTAGAGACTCTATGCATAGAGTCTCTACCGGAAACGCCGGACACAAAATGAGGCGCTAATTAGCTTTGGGGGACGCGACTGAACAGTTTTTTGCTCCATTCTTACCCGCGGTCTCCCAAACCTCATTTGGTGGACGCGAGATGCTCTAAGCTGGTTATCCAGTGCTCCTTGATTGCTAATCAGGTCGCTGAGCACCAAATCAAAACAGGGGCGCGTGGTGGTGGAGTAGTGGCACTATTGCTGCGAGGAGAATCATGAATCAGCAGTGCCCAACCAACTGTTCGATCGATGTTTATTCATTTATTCCCCCATTTGATTCTTTCTTCCCACCATCCCTTTGGTTTTTCTCAAGCGCAGTGAGCAGTGGTTGGCTCCATGGATCCCTCGTAAATAAACTAAACGGGCCAATAGAAAAAAGAAAACAGGGGCGCGGTAGGCACGGCCGCTGCTTGATTTGACGACAATCCTGCTCGATGGGATTCAAGCCACGGCCGGGGCTGCAAATTGCGGCTAAGCTTAATTAGTTCAGTAGAAAGATTTTTTTTGTGAAACAGTTCAGTAGAAAGATGAAACCAAATTGCGGCTAATCTTGTCGTCTGATGTTACACGTATCGTGTGCGATGTGTTGTTGATGGCGTGTTACTTTTTCAGGCTCGCCATGCAACTCGCTAAGTAGAGAACGTATGAAGTATGTGCTAATGCAACTGGTGCATGATTGCATTGCATCAGGAGTATCTATAGTTGCCGGCACTACTCAACAACAGCTCAACAAACGAGCGATCAATTTGAATTGGTAGCTTCTAACCTGAGATCTAGGCACGAGACAAGTGGCATAGAATCATCTACTCTTCGTTGGAAACATGAGATATTTTGGATCTCCCAGCAAAACGTACATAGTGATGAATTGGGTTTTAAGATGGGTGATGTCGTGTTATGTTGTACTGTAATATGTGCCAACTAGATTTCTACCATGGTGTTTCATGTATGATTATAATTAACTGAACTATATGTCTGCAAACGTAATATAATCCACACTATTTTTTTTGTTCATTGTGGATAACTATATATAATCTATGTTGTCAAAAAAAAGTAGCATTCAGAGGTTGTGAACTTAGTAATGACCCGAATTATAACAATGTAATATGGTTTAACTGGTGTTCTTCCAATGCTTTAACTCGTTCTAAGATGTTTCTGTAATATATGGTTACCTACTTACCTAGTTATAATACTCCTTAGAAATTATAATACTTCTTTAGTACTAGACATAACACTAGTAAGATATTTATTAGGTCGTGCTCTTTAGAGATTTTTAACACAAATATTTATATACTGCATGAATTATGAAATTGCATTAACATAATTCAAGAAAGAACTTTTCTTATATACGACGGTCTAATATTAGCAAAGGAGCTTTATTTGAAATTTTTCATTACAATTGTATAACAATGAATATTACAACATATGTTTTATAGGCTGTAGAAAAATACCGACAACCCTCCAAATCTCCTATAGCGGGGCAATCCATTTACTTACAACCTAATCAAGCCGCTATAGCCTGCTAGGAAGATTTCAATATATTTAATATTCCAAAACTAGTATAAAACTATAGTACTATATAATATTGTAGTATACAAAAAATAAATCATAAAGAGTAAAAGAGTTTAGTACAGATTAAAGTTATTTTATTTTGCCTTGAGTTCGAATAAAACTTGGACTGGCCTTGATGGGATCGTCGATCCGAGACGTGTGACAGGGTGAAGGTGTAGGATGAGAGTTAATAGCCCAAACGGGCATGGTCGAGGTCTAAGACGATGTGATTCGATGGTCAAAACGTGATCTGACACAAGATCGCTGACCTGGATAGAGCGCTAGGATCGAGGTGTGTTGACGACACACAACCAAGCACGTGTAAGATTTGCAAGGCTTAAAACTAAATTATACCCTAACAACAACTGCACATAGAAAACATTCTGGAGGCCTAGAACCCCTCCATGGGTCTGGCCTCTCCATCTTTCAATTGCCTCTATTCGTTCACCCATGATTCCGTATTAACCAAAGACCACCTATATATCCTTGTATTAGCAACTTCTAGACTCACCCCCGGATGCTCCTTTGGCTTATACAACGCTTTTTTTGAAACGCGGGCAAAAGCTTTGCCCATTCAATTAAGGATAAGTTTTACAAGAAAATAAAAGTTCTTAGACTTATTACACGATCACTCTCCCGGCATCAAATAGCCCATAATATTTGCACCCGCTAACACCATAGTCTAGCCTCGCTCTTAATCCTATCGAAGACGACTTGCGAAGGCGCACACTTGTTGTTGAACACCCTATTGTTCCGCTTCTTCCACACCTCCCAAAGAATTAGCCTGGCAAGAGATACCACGCCTTTGTGGTTTTGCTCCAACGTTCAATGCCACCATTATGAGAAGTAAGTGGTACACCTATTAACTATTGATTTATGGCAGTAGTTTTGTTATATCTGTCTCTATGTGTTATCACTTTATTAATTCGCGTGAGCTGCTCCACATGATTACCTCATTATAGATGTAATTGTATGGTGGATCTTTCGTTTATGAGATGCATATTTTCAAATTGTGTTTGTTGTATTGGAGCTGCATATTATTACCCTATTTATGTTTACATGATCTGATCAAACTAGTGTGACAGGACGCGAGCGGAAAACGTGTATAATTAGTGGAAGTAAACTGGTAGTAGCAACTGGACAACGACATAAAATTTGGTAACTACTATGGATTTTTACATTTCTATGTTTACCTCACTAGGGAGAATGAGATATGGTGTGTTTTGTTCATGTAGTGGTAGAAAAAGATGACCTCCTTTGTTTGAGGTAGTAGTCATCCACTTAAATTCTAGGTATGTGGTAGTATCCTTACTTAGAGGAGTAATAGAGATATATATTGCATTATTTGTATGTTAGGACGCGATGACCATACCAATGAATACATGTCAAATGCAGTACTGACATATAATAAAAGTTTGCATAGCATTATCTTGTTTTACAACCCGCCATATTTATGAGTGAGTAGTCAAGTGATGCCATGAATGTTCACGGACTGTAGGAGTGCTCACAAATCATGGATACGGTATGGCCCCAATGGGGCCGCTTTCTTTCATTTAAAAAGAACCACTCACAATTAACTCCCTATGAAAAGTACCAATCATCACATTTAAATTGGAAATCCGGAGCAGTTCCGAGTCATCAAACCACCTACAATATTAGGTGGGGGTAGCCAGGTTCTCATGTTAACGATCCCAATTATTCGACATTATTTAACTTAGCAGTATCAATTGCTTGGTCAATTTTTCCTTGCTACCTCGCCCACACAAACTATTTTTTTTTTGAGATGGACACAAACTAAAATCTCTTCCAAGCTTTACTTCACTCACCGAATAATAAAACGGTTCCTTTTAAAGAACGGAAATAAAAATGGCTCCTTTTAAAGAACGGGGGGGGGGGGGCTACGCCCCCTATGCTCATGATTTTCCTTGAACACAAGCCATGACAGTTCTTTATTTGTGTGATTTTAACTAGTTCTGCCCCCTTATATTTTATTGCTGGCTCCGTTCCTGGTGGTGGTATCATTTTCATCGCCAAGCTTGACGGATAAATATTTTGCTGCCCGTCGTTTTCAGCCGTATCTGACGGAGCACCAGTGGGCGCAACACGCAGTACCGTGGGCGTGTCGTTTAATCCCTTTTTTACTTTGATGATTTCACTGTTGCCTCGTTCGTATTGGCGGTGCTGTCACGAGTCCAGAGATTCACGTTCACCTCAGGAAAAGGTGCCAAATGCAGAGTGTCGACATTGTGGAGTTTTCTGCTGGGACCTGACTTCTTCGATTCGTGCATAGACGGCTGTCATCCATAGTAGCATGACCGCGTGGCCCCGTGCTGCTCTTGTCTGCTTCAACGTGTGACTTGATTACACTTTTTTAACACAGTTTTCAGCTCACTTGTTAGGACTAAACAAATATCTAAATACGCCTGTGTAAATGGAAACATGACAAGGCGTTGCCAATGAGGGCAGAACGTAAGTCAAATGTAACGGACTATTATTTCATCTAGCTCGATCGGTGGAATTGAAAATATCAGAGATGGGTGTTTACAGAGAAGAAGCAGTTATCCGGGTGGAGAGCCTCGCGCGACCATGGCCGCGTCCAGGGACGGCGGCGCTCCGCCTCGCTGATCTCCCAGCTCCGGCCTCCTCTGCGTCCACCCCGGCCAGATCCGGAGTCCTCTCGGCCCCCTCTTTCCGCCCATCTCGGAGTCCGGGACCGCCGTCGCCAGGGTCGTCGCTGAGCTCGACATGTGACGGGCTCGGGTTCCACCGCGCTCACGCCGGCCGCCGCGTGCCGCCTCCCTCGTCCGTCCGTGGATTCCTCGCGTGGTCAGCCCGGCCACGCTGCTGACGCCCAGCTCCAGCGGCGTTCCCCCGGCCGGCAGTCCGGCACCTTCGCCTGCGTGTCGGGGCTGCCGCGCGTCATCTCCCGGCAAGCTCCCCTGCGCTCTTCGGCTCCTCCGCGCTCCGCCTCGAGCCACATCGTTGCCCTGCCTCTTCAGGTGAGATGGGCTCGCCCTTGGCCCCCCCTCGCTCGTCGCGGCTGCCTCCAGCTGGGAGGTTTCGCAAGGAGAACAGAGGAGTGGTCGTCCCCAAGCCTGCGACGACAGCTGCACTAGGCCCAACGCTCAGCGTCAACGCTGCCTTGAGTTCTAAGGCTCATCCCGTGGCTGCGTTGGCGGCGGGGGTGGACACTCCAGCGTCGTCCGCCGCCCCTGCTCCGGCTGCAACAACCCTGCTAGCAGAAGTTCATGTGCCGCCTCCGCGTTCGAACGTCGACAAGCTCGTCCCCGTGTCTTCCATACAAGAGCAGCGCCCCCAGCACCTCACCGCGCCGCGCCCTGTTTCGTGGTCCTCTGCTGTTGATGACGATGAGTTCGATGATGAGGAAGAGCTGTTGGTCCCCTGCACGCCGTCGGCTGCCACCAAGACCTTCGACGCTTCATCTGACCCTGCCGTGTTGATAGAGGGCCTCGGGTTCTTGTCGCTACCGCCTGCTGCCTCAGGAGGCCCGATCTCTGCAGGGGTGTGCTCTGTCGAGGACCACGATGGTGAGGAGTTTGATTCACCGTTGGCCTCTTCCAAAGGCACTGTTTCCGGCTCGGAGCAGGTGATTGCGGAGCCATGCCGTGGCCTCTCTGCTGCTGCCGCCGCTTTTGATGATGAGGAAGGATGGACCCAGGTGGGTCGGGGCTGTCGTCCCAGCCGGGCGCCATTGTCTCCGCTTCGTGAAGGTCTCGATCGTAGCCTCGCCTTCAAGCGCTGGGCTCGAGGGAGGTGTTTTCGGTGCCTTGAGCGTGGACACCAGGTCAGCTCATGTCGTGGGTCATTCAGATGCATCCGATGTCGTCGTCCTGGTCATCGGGAGCGTTTCTGCCGTGCGCGCTCTCCTGCTGCTCGTTCTCGCTCTCCGGAGGCTCGGGCTCGTTCTCCGGTTGCTCGTGCTCCTTGCCAGCGGAGCCGCTCTCCGTCCGCTCAGCCTCGTCGCCCCTCGTCGCCTCTGAGTTGGGCTGGGGTTTTGGGCCACTCGTCGTTGCGTCCTATGGTGCAGCCGTGTTGCAAGGATTCAGTCTCTTCTCTGGAGTCCCAGGTTGCCCTGCTACGCATGGAGGTCCTTGAGAAGTTTGAGTTGCTTCGCTCTGAGGTTCAGGACGCTCTTGCCAAGCTTCAGGTTGCGTCTGTTGTGCCTCTACCACCTGAGATACAGACTGGTTCTGTTGATGAGGGGTTCGAGTGCTGCTTTGGAGAATTTTCTCCCCGTGCTCTACATGCGTCGTCGTCTGTCCTTACGACGGTTGTCGCCACCGAGGTTGTGGCTCCAGTTGTGGAGAACTTGCCTGAGTTGCAGGATCATTGTGGGGAATCATCTGTGGTGCTTCCAGTTGAGCTAGGCCTTTTGGAGCCTTTGGCGGTGGACATCGCGCCATCCCCATCTCCGCCTGAGTCCTGCGAGTTGCCCTCCTCTATGGATAGTGGAGGTCCGTCCATCCGGTCGCCCCTCTTCGACCGTGAAGCTATGTTGGCACGTATTGATCAGGCGGTCTTCGTGAAAAAGCTTGGTGGCTTGCTCGCTTGCTTGGAGGCAGCTAGCCCTGGATCTGGCGAGGCGATTGCTTGCCTCATAGCTGAGGAGGCTTCTACCGGCAAAATCAAAAAGGTGAAAAAGGCTCTTAGGAGCATAGGCAAGAAGGGTGGCGCCATTGGTAAGGCGCCCGCGGCTACTTAACGTCAGCTGCGTGGTCCTAGGGTAGTCGTCAGTCTGCGGTTGCTTAGCTAGAGTGGGGTTGTCGCTTCGTGAGTTGTTGGTCTTAGGTGTTGCCCTTTGTGGTTGTGTTGCCTCATGGTGTTGGTGTTTGTTGTACGGTTTTCGCCCGGTTTCTTCCATTAATAAACCGGGCACTTCCTTCTTAATAAATGGTTGGGGCAAAGCTTTGCCCAAAAAAAAAAAAAAAAAAAAAAATATCAGAGATCACTGGTCCAAAGACATGGAAAGCGGCTGCTTTCTTGGGTCAAATATAGAACCGTGATGTGATGAAAATAGTTGCTGGCTGCATACAGTCACGCTTGACTTAGCCTCAGACGAATAATATAACATCGATGACTATTCGACTCAACAGTTGCATCGATTATTTGATTGCACATCACTAGAATAACTAGATTCCTCTCCAGGAATTTAAAAAAAAGTGCAATATATATAAGAAACACACAGAACAATGCAGGTTTGCCTGAGTCATGGATGACCAGGAGAGATTCTTAGATTGGGCAGAAACGAATATAAATGTATCTCTACAGACGAAGAGGAAAAAGAATAAGAACCTTTCATACGAATATCAGCCACATAATTAAGCATGACACGACGTATTAGCACCGATTCAAAATTGTATATGAGCATACGGAAATGGGACACTACATAGTGAAGTATATGTCGTCTCTTCTTATCATACACGTAAAAAATGAACTATACTCGAGAGAATCCAAGTGTCGCGCGGGGAAAACAAATTGGAATGGGTGATCCAGAGTTTTGGGTAGCCCCTGCAAGAAGGAACGAAAGTCCACCCAGCTGGCCGGCCATCTCTAAGATTTTCGAGTTAACAACTGCGAGAAGATTTCTAGTCCCGAAATCGTGGATTCGGTGTCTAAACTCTAACCACCCGGCACGAACATGAAGGAATTCCGTTTGCTGTTACCCGACATAGTCAATGTTGCCATACTAGGTTTATGCAGTTGTTACCAACTTAGCATTGACAAAGAGGGAATATGTCTTTAGACAAGGTAAAGGAACTTAGTATAACAACACAAGGGGCCAAGATATCCCCATCGTGAAACATAGCGCCGCCTACAACCTCAGCCCTCTCCACCTCCTCCTCCTCCCACTAGTGGAAAACAAGGATTAAGTCCCTACCCATTTGGACCTTTAGTCCTGGTTGTGCAATTGGGACTGCACAATCAAGACTAAAGGCATATACCTTTAGTCCCGGTTCAAATATAAATCGGGAGTAAAGGGTCCTCCACGTGGTGCAATCAAGGGGCTCGTGGTGGAGGACCTTTAGTCCCGGTTCGTAAGATAAACCGGGATTAAAGGGTCTCTGCCGCGGCAGAGGTTTAGGGTGGAGCAGCAATTTTCTACCGCGGCAGAGAAATTGACCATTTCTCTGCCGCGGCAGAGTTTTATGTTATTCATTCAAATCTACAATTCATACATCATTCAAAAACCACAAACATAGTCATGAATATATAGACATCATCATGAAATATAGTACACGTAATGCATGTTTACAATATAAAGTTGACCCTCTTTACCATATCTATTTCATATTCCTAGTGTCATATATGAACTCCCGATGGTATGCTCCAGTTGGAGCTATGACCTCCCTAACTAACAATCCTGCAAATTTCTCTTGAATTGCTCGTATGCGATCCACTGTTAGGAGAGAGTCTCGCACGCGTTCCATCTAATTTTAAAAAGGAGATGAATATATATGAATGGAACTCAATACAATTGATGGTAATAAAAAAGATTGTGAAATATTGTTCACGTACATGAAGGGCATGTATAGCCGTCTCCAGGTCCCGGTGACATGCCATCTCGCGAATGAACTCGATTCTCCCTCTTCTAGTCATCGAGAGGGTGGAGAACCCGATTTATGCATGAAGTTTTTAATAGAAGCAATGTTTTGAATAGATTAGATAAAGCCCATGGTAGCCGTCTTATTTTTTCCCTCCACTTCAATCATCGTCTACAATAACTTATCATCGATCATTCGATCTCCTTTCTGACGTTTGGTGTTGGAAGATTACAATTATCTAATCTAAATCTTGCTTCTCCAGATCGATTTTGGATCTTTTCACATGGTTTTCGCGAGGAGAATTGTCACGACTGCTACATCCACAGTGATTCGAACCCTCGCTTCCCTAGTGACGTCGACCAGACTGTTCTGTTATTTTCCCTGGCATACTAGTGTTGATATTCTTGCTGATGTAAATTAACTACTTTAATGGTTGTGCGTGTGCATGTAGCCTTGAAATTGCGTCTCAAATAAAATTCCATGAGTATGTTCGTTGGTATTTGAAGGTCTATGGTTTGGTTCTCTCGTGAGCTACCTTTAGAAAAATACAAGATTGTGTCATTTTTTGAGCTCTACCATGTACAAGAGTGTGTCATGCAAGAAGAAAAGAACTCGAAGATTTGGTGGCTTCTTTTAAATTTATATTATAATAGTTGGAGACAACTAATATGTCTCTACCATGTACTATTTGTTACAATAAATATTTTTTTTATTCATTGTTAAAAAAAAGTTGTTTAGGCAAGGAGACTACTCTCTCCGGCTATAAGACATACACGTAGTTAAAGGAAAATCTTGACTTCTAGTTTGGTCAATAAATATGAGATATGTTGCATAAGATATATCAATAAATTTATTTTAAAAATAAGTTTTTCATGATATAATTTTATTTTAGCTACCTGTTTTTCTTTAAACTACATGCGTGCCTTATAAACTAAACATCCAGTTCCAAAACTTTGGGCACGGAAGCACGACAATAATGCTGTAGTTCTGAAATTTTTTGTTACGGAGTTTGATTGATTGGATAAATGTGGAGATCAAGTATTGATTACAGCCCCTAAAATCACTAGAGATAAAAAAGATGTGCACCAGCTGACTTTCTCTACCTCTCCTGTAAAACTCTAATTGCGTAGATGTAGCATTATTGGAAACATGGTGGTTAGTGAACAAGGCGAAGAAATGAATGAATCAATTGTTCAAGTAACGCAATGGTCATGCCTAGGTTGGCCAGCAGGGCACCGAAGGAACGAACAAATTGTTCAACCAAGCCAGGGGCTATCGGAGTAATGACACCTGTCTTGTTATTGATGGAAACGCCACATGTCACTAGAAAAATATTTTGTTTGTATAAAAGGTTGAAATATTAAACCTGAGATTTAAATTATGGTAAGATAGGGTTCTCCGTGGTGTTGACTTTGCCCGTTATATATGAGTCTGATACTCTGATTAACACTACGGGAATGGCGCGATGCGCCGACGGCCGTGGCGTACGCCGACGGCCAAATGTCGGGGCCGTCGGCGTACGTCCGGTCCAGGGCAGCGGCCCAAACAGCCCCTCGGCGTATACATCCCCTCGGCGTAGAGAAGGAACGCCGACGGCCACCCTCGCGTGCCCATGCCGTCGGCGTAGCACGAGCATCTGCTCCGGTCCCGCTCCGGCCGTGACGGCCCGGTCACGGCGTCAGCGAGGCGCCGAGGGCCACCCTCGGCATAGGGCATCACCCGCCTATGCCGACGGCCACCCTCGGCATACATTTTTTTCTTTTTTTCTTTTTGGTCATTAACTTTATATTATGTTTGTTTTATTTATGTACTAGTATGAATTATGTAAAAATAGTTACTTTTTAAAAGAAAAAAATGGTAGATGGCTTATGTAGATCCCACGAGTGACGCTCTTCGTAGACGGGTCGACGGGATCCAGTAGGCCCAACATCTGCTATCGATGTACATATGTCCTAAAACAAAGGAAAAAAGTCCATTGCTAACCCTAACTCTAACCCTAACCCTAACCCTAGGGGTAGATTTGCGGGGTCCCCGCCCCTAGGGTTTCCCTAGATACAAACCACCGGAGCGTCCGAATCGCTGGAAACTCCTGGTACGGCTCATCCGGGGCCTATTTCATTCTAAACCTATGGTTTCCATGTGCATATGTCCTAAACAAAGCAAAGAAATTAAAAAAATCCATTGGTGAACCCTCGCACGAAAAAAGCTATAGGGGTAGATCAGCAAGGTCCCCGGCCTAGGGTTTCCCAAGATACAGATCACCGGAGCGTCGGAATCGCTTGAAAACTTGCATTTGTCCCTAACATATGTGTACAAGTGTGATGTAAGGTTTGTCTAACGTTGCATGTACCCCGCGTTGATGATTTCCGCATACATGGGCCGACACTTGGTAAAATCCAGGATTTGTATGTGGAAACTCCTGCTACGGCTCATCCGGGGCCTATTTCATTCCAAACCTATGGTTTCCATGTGCATATGTCCTAAACAAAGCAAAGAAATTAAAAAATCCATTGGTGAACCCTCGCACGGAGAAAGCTATAGGGGTAGATCTGCAGGGTCCCCGCCCTAGGGTTTCCCAAGATACAGATCACCGGAGCGTCGGAATCGCTTGAAAACTTGCATTTGTCCCTAACATATGTGTACAAGTGTGATGTAAGGTTTGTCTAACGTTGCATGTACCCCGCGTTGATGATTTCCGCATACATGGGCCGACACTTGGTAAAATCCAGTTTGTATGTGGAAACTCCTGCTACGGCTCATCCGGGCCTATTTCATTCCAAACCTATGGTTTCCATGTGCATATGTCCTAAACAAAGCAAAGCAAATAAAAAATCCATTGGTAAACCCTCGCACGGAGAAAGCTATAGGGGTAGATCTGCAGGGTCCCCGCCCTAGGGTTTCCCAAGATACAGATCACCGGAGCGTCGGAATCGCTTGAAAACTTGCATTTGTCCCTAACATATGTGTACAAGTGTGATGTAAGGTTTGTCTAACCTTGCATGTACCGGCGTTGACGATTTCCGCATACATGGGCTAGCACTTGGTGAAATGCAGGATCTGTATGTGGAAACTCCTGCTACGGCTCATCCGGGGCCTATTTCATTCCAAACCTATGGTTTCCATGTGCATATGTCCTAAACAAAGCAAAGCAAATAAAAAATCCATTGGTAAACCCTCGCACGGAGAAAGCTATAGGGGTAGATCTCGGGGGTCCCCGCCCTAGGGTTTCCCAAGATACAGATCACCGGAGCGTCGGAATCGCTTGAAAACTTGCATTTGTCCCTAACATATGTGTACAAGTGTGATGTAAGGTTTGTCTAACCTTGCATGTACCCGGCGTTGATTTCCGCATACATGGGCTAGCACTTGGTGAAATGCAGGATCTGTATGTGGAAACTCCTGCTCAAACAGAGCCTATTTTATGGTAAAGTATGCCCAACCTATGGTTTCCATATACATATGTCCTAAACAAACCAAAGAAAGTAAAAAAGTCCATTGGTAAACCCTCACACGGAGAAAGCTATAGGGTAGATCTGCGGGGTCCCCGCCCTAGGGTTTTTCAAGATACAGACCATCGGATCGTCGGAATCACTGGAAAACTTGTATATGCCCATAACATATGTGTACAAGTGTGATGTAAGGTTTGGCTAATCTTGGATGTACCCGTTGTTGACGATTTCGCATACATGGGCTAACACTTGGTAAAATCCGGGATCTGTATGTGGAAACTCTCGCCACGGCTCAAATGGAGCCTATTTTATGGTGAAGTATGCCCAACCTATGGTTTCCATGTACACATGCCATATGCGCGCGGAAGCCATCTGGGAATCCCCCGCTTCTGCGGTGCCCTGAATCCATTGAATGGGATTTGAGCTGGGCGACACTTTCCTCTCATAAATGGAGGGAAAAATGTTTTTAGGTCTAGGACGCGTCATTTTATGTGCTAAATGTTTTCCGTTTGTGTTGTGGACGGGTGCACGCCCAGTGCGGCCCATACCGCATGTCCCGTGGCCCCGTTTTGCGATTGGCAAAGCAAACGGAGCCAAAAAGCGGAGCCGCGTGGCGTCATTTTATGTGTCTAGTAACCACTGCAAAAGACGGAACGGGATACGGCAATTATCTTGGAGAACCCTTCACGAACAGGGCTATCTCGTCAGGAGTTCTATGGCTTTTAGGAAATGAGTAGGAAACGGCCCGTTTCACCACATAGTTTGTCGGAACGAGGCCATATTTGGCACGTGCGTGGGCCTTAGGATGGGAAGCAAGGCCCGGTCGCGGATTTCCAATCCGAACCACGGGCGCGTTAGGACCCGAGGAGGAGATGTCTGACCTCGAGATATACAACAAGATGCGGCTTAAGAAGCCCGATCTCTCGCAGCCTCAGCCCTCGCTCCCTGAGTACTTCGGCACCTACGCCGAGGACGTCGACAACTACTGCGCGATGGTGAGGCATCGTCACCCGGAGGTGGATGACCCCATGAGCGCGGAGGTCGACGAGGAGTCGTTGGTCCTGTCGTCCGGAGGGTTGCCGCATGGCCGTCTCACCATGATGAACAAGGCCGTCAAGCATACCCTCACCACGACCTTCACGCGTCTCAAGGCGGGCCTCACCAAGGACAGCCCCCTCTCCCGCCTCGTCGCCGGGCTCGGCAACCCGCATACGACGTAAGTTTCTCTCATTTCCATCCTCTTTCCGACTTTCGTTCATACATTGCTAAGTGCTAACGAGACATGAATTTGTGAAATTGTAGCCTGACTTCGAGGCGGCCTACGTGGCCGCTCATCAAGAATATCAGGTGGCCTTCAACCAGCACCAGCAGCAGTTCATGGAGTACATGGCATATATACATGTAAGTTCCAACCTTTGTTTTCGCAAATGATGACAAGTCCCACTTTCCCCTAGTTTGATGCTTCATTTCTGCAAAGACTGACATTAAAACTATCTTGCAGGCGTCGTTTGTGGGCAATCAAACTGGACAGACAGCGGATTTAGGGCCGATGCCTCCCTTTCCGGGGCCGGCGCCAAACATGCCATCGAAGGAAAATTTCGCTGCGGAGTACTATGGGAGAACAACGGTAAGTTCTTCGCCAAACCGAATACTACGGCTTTCCTTTGCCTCGCAAATTGCTAACATCTCGGGAACATGTGTGTAGGGAACGTGTTCCGGAAACCAGGGTGGTGGGAGGGACATGACACCGGTTCATCATGGTGGTCCTTCTCCCGGTGCTACACCCGGTACTTCTCCCGGTACTTCTCCCGGTCCTTCTCCCGGTGGTTCTTCCGCAGCTTCTACCGGAAGGAATCGGCCCGGGCCGGTGTTTAGCGGCGACGAGCTTCTCTAGTAGTCCCATAGTAGCTACTTATGTATCCGCACTATGACACTATGACACTTGTACCTATGTTATGAGACTACGACTATGTATCCGCAACTATGTTATGAGACTTGAACTTCGTGTTATGTCTATTTGCACTTACTCTATTTCGTGTGAATTAATTTGTGATTTAATGTGCTGCTAATCCTGGGAAACAACCAAACCAGCAAAAAAAAGAAAAAATGGTCATCTCTACGCCGACGGGTTCCCCCTCGGGGTAGCGTCGACATGAACCATATGGCACCCTCTACGCCGACGGCTTCCCCCTCGGGGTAGCGCCGAGTGAAACAGGGGCGCGACGCGTGGCAGTCTACGCCGACGGCCACCCGCTCGGCGTAGGATGCGCCACGGCCCGCCAGGACGCGCCGCGTGGCGGTGTACGCCGACGGCCGCGCCCCTCGGCGTAGCGTGCGCGCAGCTCGCCAGGACGCGCCGCGTGGCGGTGTACGCCGACGGCCGCGCCCCTCGGCGTAGCGTGCAGCGCAGCTCGCCAGGATGCGACGCGTGGCGCGGTACGCCGACGGCTGCCCCCTCGGCGTAGCCGTAACGGCCGTCGCACGACGGCGCCCGTTAGCGTGCTACGCCGAGCGCTAGTACGCCGACGGGTGGCCTGGCCCTCGGCCCTCTCGTTCTACGCCGACGGTCGCTGATACGCCGAGGGCCACGTGGCTTCTGCCGAGGCCAACCTTGCCCGAGGAGCTACGCCGAGGGTCCCCGTCGGCGTACCGTACGCCGAGGGCTAGGCTGTGGTACGCCGAGGGCCGGAGGCCGTCGGCATAGGTAGAGATTCCTGTAGTGACCTAGAGAGTCTAGCGCGAAGAAAACAAACAAGAGCTGTTGCACATTGCGTCCAGCGACGTAGTATAGCCGAGGCAAAGACACGAACTCATTTGTACGTACGTGTCATGGCTGACGAGGAACCATGAGCTCACATGCATGCATCTTGCTTGTACTAGATCCCAACCGTCACACGTGTACCGATCGGCCGGCTTACATCAACGTGCAGCTACTTGCACAGCAATTAATTAACCCTGATTTTTTACACACACACACACACACCTTGCTGCGAATCTGCGATGCTGCTGCTGTTCCAGCATTCGCCGCACCACGGACGTAACAAACACGTAAATTTGGTGTAGAGTAGCACAGCTCAATCGGCCGGCCCTCCTCTGCCTTTTATATTGCTCATATCTTGCGTTACAAGGTTTACAGGAGATAGATACAGATATACATCAACTATGGTTAGGATACTAACAGCTAACCAACTAACGTGCTAACAACACGTTTTAACACCCTCCCTCAATCTCAGCCACTTTCAATAAGGTTGAGATTGCACCTACAAGCATGAAACGCTGGTAAAGGAAGAGGCTTAGTGAAGATATCTGCTATTTGATCCTTGGATGAAATAAACCGAATCTGGAGCAACTTCCGAGCAACCCTTTCTCTGACAAAATGAAAATCCACCTCAATATGTTTTGTTCGTGCATGAAACACAGGATTAGATGACAGATATGTTGCTCCAAGATTATCACACCACAGAACAGGAGAACGATCTTGCATGATTCCAAGTTCCTTAAGGACTGACTGTACCCAAATTATCTCTGCAGTGGCATTAGCAAGCGCTTTATATTCAGACTCAGTACTTGATCGAGAAACAGTGGCTTGTTTTCTTGCACTCCAGGCGATCAAATTACCACCAAAGAAGATAGCATAGCCCCCCGTTGATCGCCGATCATCAGAATCTCCTGCCCAATCCGCATCAGAAAAGGCAGACAACAATCTGGCAGGAGAAGGACGTAGACTGAGTCCTTGAGATACTGTCAACTGAACATAGCGCAGGATCCTCTTGACCGCAGCCCAATGAGTATCTCGAGGTTCATGAAGGAACTGACAAACCCTGTTAACTGCATAAGATAAATCTGGTCTAGTCACAGTGAGATATTGCAGACCACCGACCACACTACGATATCGAGTGGCATCATCAGGTAAAAGAGGAATCCCAACCGAGGAGCTCAAAGGGTCAGTCACAGTCATGGGAGTGTTGGCTGGTTGGCATTTGTGCATACCAGCACGGCGAAGGAGTTCATTTGCATACTTCCGCTGAGTGAGAACAAGACCACCAGATGACTGACAGAGCACCTCTATCCCAAGAAAAAAATGCAAGGGACCCAGGTCTTTAACTGCAAAGTCAGACCGTAATGCTGCAATAAGCTGAGTACTAGCAGTAGAGGATGTGCTGACCACAATGATATCATCCACATAGACGAGAAGATAAACTGTACCATCAACCCGCTGACGAATAAAGAGAGATGTGTCAGCAGCTGAAGCTGTAAAGCCAAGTTTACCTAAAACAGAACTCAATCTTGCATGCCATGCCCTTGGCGCCTGTTTGAGCCCATATATTGCTTTCACAAGGCGACATAGATGCCCTGGATGAGTATCATCCTCAAAGCCAGGTGGCTGCCGCATATAGACTTCCTCATCCAATATACCATGCAAAAATGCATTTTGAATATCCAACTGACGCAAATGCCATCTTTGAGAAACAGCGAGAGAGAGCAGCAGACGAATGGTAGTGGGCTTCACCACAGGACTGAAGGTATCTGCATAGTCCACACCATAACGTTGCTTAAATCCCATTGCAACCAAACGAGCTTGTATCTTTCAACAGACCCGTCAGCACGTTGCTTAACTTTGAACACCCATTTTGAATCAATCACATTCATACCAGGTTGCCTTGGAACCAATCGCCAGGTTTTATTCCTTTGCAGCGCATCAAATTCTTGCTGCATTGCTTCTCGCCAGTGAGGGAGCAGCAGAGCGCGGCGATGATCAACTGGTTCAGCAGATGCTGCATCTGCAGGAGGCATGCACGTCGCAACCCATGCCACAGTACCGTCTGTACGTGTTTTGGGGCGCCGTATGCCGTGGCGCAGCCGCGTAACAACGCCGCGAAGAGCAGGAGAAGGCGGGGCCGGGGCCGAGTCAGAGGCTGACGGCCTAGGGGACTCGACAGCCTGACGCGGAGAGACCTGCGCAGAAGAGTGCGACGGAGATGGTGACTCGGCCTGATGCTCGTCGTGTCCCGGCCCACGTGTAGGAGACGACGGAGCAGGGGACGCGGGATCTGCATGGCGATCAACGTCCGCGTCGCCCGAGGCTGCATGGTGATCGACGTGATCATCTGCTTCAGCGTCGCTGTTTGGTAGTTCCTCCAAACGCGCTCCACGGCCGATTCCTGTACCATGGTTAGGAAGCAAATTCGGTGCATATGCAAAATCATTCAGTTGGTCAGATGTAGGAGTGGAACGGTGCATGGCGGAATTATTTGGTGTGTGGGGTAGATTGGAAAAGGGAAAATGCATCTCATCAAATACTACATCACGAGAAATGTATACTCTATTTGTGGGAACATGCAGACATTTGTACCCTTTATGAAGTGGACTATACCCAAGGAACACACACTTTTTAGACCGAAACTCTAGCTTCCGTTTGTTGTAGGGTCGAAGATGGGGCCAACAGGCGCAACCAAAAACCTTAAAAAAGGTGTAGTCTGGTTTTTCTCCAAGAAGACGCTCAAGAGGTGTTTGCATGTTGATAACACGGCTTGGAACACGGTTAAGAAGAAAACAGGCAGTACTAAACGCATCACCCCAAAAACGAAAAGGAACAGACCCATGTGCAAGCAGCGTGAGTCCTGTCTCAACAATATGTCGATGTTTGCGTTCAGCCATGCCGTTTTGCTGATGTGTGTGTGGGCATGACACACGATGGGATATGCCATGATCAGCAAAGAACTTGTTCAATTTGAGATATTCACCTCCCCAATCAGATTGTACATGAATGATTTTATGACTTAGAAGTCTTTCAACATGCTTCTGAAACTCAAGAAATATATGGAAAACATCTGATTTATGCTTAAGGAGGTATAACCAAGTAAAACGACTATATCCATCAATGAAACTGACATAATAGCTATGACCACTGACAGAAGTTTGTGCAGGGCCCCATACATCAGAATAAATAAACTCAAGGGGTTTCGTTATTACACGATCTGAACTAGGAAATGGCAACTGATGGCTCTTGCCTTGTTGACAAGAGTCACAAATTACATTATTTGATGAAGAATCTAACGGAAGTTTATTCCTATGGAGAATATGCTTGACGACTGGTGTGGCTGGATGACCTAAGCGTGCATGCCATTGCTCCCGTGACACTCGAAGCCCGCTGAAAACACGTCTCACGGATGGATCATCAACACGGTAAAGGCCACCATGGACTCCTCCTCTAAGGAGTATTTCCTTCGTTGCCCGATCCTTAACAAAAAAATACCAAGGATGAAACTCAAAGAAGACATTGTTATCTCTAGTGAATCTAGGAACTGATAAGAGATTTCTAGTTACACTAGGAACATGGAGGACATCTCGGAGTTTCAATGGTCTAGAGGAATTATGAATTGTGGATTGACCAACATGATGAATTTGCATACCTGACCCGTTTGCAGTTTGGATCTTGTCCTTGCCTCCATAGCGTTCCTTCAAGGTGAGCTTGTCAAGCTCCGAAGTGAGGTGATCGGTTGCTCCCGAATCAGCATACCACCCAGGGTCGATGGCGTACGAGGGAGTGTGGCCACCGTGGTTCTGGCCACCATTGCCAGCATGGTGACCGCCATGAGTGGCTGCAGCAGCCTGGCGATCTCCATTGTTGCGCCCGTCGTTGCCGATGCCAAGAAAGTCCTTCTTGAAGCGCTTGTAGCACCTGGATGCTACATGGCCGAGCTTGCCACATAACTGACACGTAGGGCGCGGGCGATCTTGAGATTGTGTCTGATCGAACCCGCGAGCCCCCGTACCACCATCGCCGCGCACGAAGCTTGGGGTTGGCAGCATCGAGGGCGGTGGAGACGGCTTGAAGAAGTCCGGGCGAGACGAGCGTGGGCCACCGTTGCCACGGTGACCGAGATGCGCGGAGTGAACATCCCCGCGGAGCTGAGCCTTGCGCGCCTCCAGGCGCTGCTCGTTGTTGCAGAGCTGCGCGTAGACGTCGCGGAGTGGCAGTGGTGTCTCCCTGTTGGAGACACGGTCGACGAAGGCGTCGTACTCCTCGTCCAAGCCGGCGAGGAGATAGGAGACAAGCTCCTCTTGGCGCAGCGGATGCCCAATGGAGGTCAGCGTGTCGGAGATCGCCTTGATCCTGTTGAAGTACACCGAGGCCGGCGAGTCCAGCTTCTTGGTCTCGGCGAGCTGATTCCTCAGATGCATGACGCGTGAGGTCGACTGGCTCGCGAGGCTGGAGGCGAGCGTGGTCCACGCCTCCTCCGCAGTGTTGGCGAGGACGACGATCCCGAATACCTCGGGCGTGAGCGAGGAGAGGAACGCGGTGAGGATCGCCTGGTCTTGCTTGTACCAGGCGATGTAGGCGGGGTTGGGGATTCTCGCCGGCGCACCGGCTTCCCCCGCCTAGGGATTGGCGATCTCAGCCGGCGGTGCGGAGTCCTTGCCCACATGGCACATGAGGCCATTGCTCCGAAGGATGGGGAGGACCTGAGCACGCCAAAAGAGATAATTGTCCTCAGTCAACCTTACCGTGATCTGATTCGTAAGGCTGATCGGAGCTCCGACGGTCGATGAAGACGCCATGTTGATGCAGGCGATGGTGCGAGCGACAGATGCGACTTCGCTTTCGGAGTCGGAGCTTGACATGGGACGACGGCAGAGGAGCGGAGATTAGATCTCAGGCTCTGATACCATAACAAACACGTAAATTTGGTGTAGAGTAGCACAGCTCAATCGGCCGGCCCTCCTCTGCCTTTTATATTGCTCATATCTTGCGTTACAAGGTTTACAGGAGATAGATACAGATATACATCAACTATGGTTAGGATACTAACAGCTAACCAACTAAGTGCTAACAACACGTTTTAACAGGACGGAGTCATGTGCTTGAATGCACCTACACCAGACAGCCTCTCTACAACTTTGGGTTAAACTAGAGCTGCGCTGCCACAGTACTGACACTAATCATAGGCGCCTTTCGGTCCACGTACGTATGAGGTCGCAACACACGCCACATACATGCATGGTTAGGCGTAGACCAGAAACAGTGGCCATAACATGATGGACCAGGATCGAATAAACTAGCCGGTAGCTTTGCTCTTTTCTGTGGCCGGACGGGAATCATGGGTCGTGTTGGCGCACCGTGCCCGCCATGTACATACCGCATTGGGAACCGTGATACAGCCGATGACACGTCTGACGTCTTGGCGGATTCCAGTCTAGCTTCCGGGTTGCAACACGTAGCATGCGATCACCGGCCACAGGCTTGTGCTTTACGATCATGGCTCGTGTTAGGCGAGCGCATGCCAGGTCTCGCGCGCCCCGGCGACAGTGGATGCGATGCGCTTTTGGCTTGGGGGAGACGCACCAAACCTTTGCATGGTTCAGGAATCAAGGTTAGCTTTCCTAAGCTAGGTTCTCGTCCAATCGTCTCCTGGTTTAACTACAGTAACTTGGCCATTGATTAATTACTACCTAGACGGAGAGAATTGGAGAGCCGATGGCATCTCCCTCCGCCGGCGTGGCCTCTTTCCGGGAAGCTAGCTTTGCTGAGATTCGTGCCCTGGTTTTTATAAATGAAGCTTCATGCTGAAGCACTGTCGCCTTGTTGCAAGGTTACTGGCTATATTACTCCAACGGATAAACAAATGCTAACGTTTTCACAATTGAGGAGTCCGTAGCACAATCGACGACGGCTTGGAAGCATGCGGTTAACTCGACGTGCATGTCCGGCGACACGCACGAGTGCGGCCGGCCGGAACACCGTTGCACGAGTAAGGCGTGGACGTGGACGGTGGCTGACCGTCCATTGCCGGCCGGTTGTCTGATACATGCCAGGCTCATGCGTTAGTCGGATCCAGCCAGGCCGTGACGTGTGTGTCTCCTGGACCGTTTGTTCTGCCTCGATCCTAGCCCTCCAGGGTTTTACTATATACTACAATCGAAACCAGTGCAACGAAAAGTTCATTAACATTTGTTTCCGGTCTGCATATATATATTCGGTTTTGCTTCGCTAGTTCTGAAAATACCGAAGAACTAGATTTGCATGATGGTTCGTGGGTTCCATGAGTTGCAGGGGTAGGTTACAACTCAGTTTTTACAGCTACAAGTTGTTTTGTAAAGGAAGGAAAGTTTTCATGGCTGTTAATTCACATCGTGATTTCTGCTGATTTAGAGTTACAACTAAGCAAACCGAAAGAATTCTCGCCTACTGCTAATCAAGGAATGGAATCGGTCCTCAGAAAGTAGAGAACTATTCGCGCATGCGTGGGCCAAAATACCAGAAGTGGAGTTATTATGTCCCACTCATGCTGATCTAATCTAACGGAGAAGAAGGAAATTGTCATGCTACATGATCTCGTCAACAATAACACAGAGGAATTTTAAGCGAATTCTTAGCTAATCGTTTTAGCCTTTTCTTTCACCATTGATTACAAGTATAACCAAGTTCCAAAACTATGAAATCTTGCGCAAGTCCATTCCCTGTCTCTGCCTGTCGAGATCTACAAGATCGCTCGGCTGTATGATTCATAACGAAACGTCATCAGGGTTTTTCTTTCTCGGCCGTATGATCTACACTTATCTAAGCGGACTTGTATTCTCCAAAAAAAAAAAAAGCGGACTTGTACCATTCTTTTTTGAACTCTCGTTCAAGTTTGTATGATGGTTTTGCGAGATTCCGGGCCACAGCGCCTAGATTCAGTGATCGACAGATCAGCGGTGATCGGAAAACATAAATCTCAGACAAGTCATCATCTTTCGCAAAAAAAAAAGTGTAGACATAAAGCTTTTCCAAATGGTTTCAATTTACATATGAGCCTCAAGCAAGCGCACACACAAAGAGGCGAAAAGGGGTCCAGTGAGAGCTAAGAGAAGGATCGGAGTCTAGTGGGCGACCCAGATGGCCAGAGCCTCAGCACAAGAACTTCCGAGATCCTTCACTGAATCTAGGGCTCGGAAGAGATTACCGGAGAGATCAGTCAAGCTCCCTCATCTGTCATCTCGTCAGATCGGTGATTCTTTATACGCGGCCGGCCACGGGCTTCGCCGGTCAGCTCACGACGGACACCTTCCGGGACTCCTGGTGCCCGCGCCGCGCCTCCGTTACGGAGGAGTACTGCCGCAGCCGCCGGGCGGCTTGCCTGTCGCGGACAGCGTCGAGCTGCATCTGCTCGTCGCGGCACTCTTCGCTGCAGAACGGGGTGTCCCCTCTGTACATGAAGATGTCGCTGTCGCGGGCCAGCGGCTTGGTGCAGAGCGCGCAGGCGTCCAGCGCCGGCATGCCGGCCTCGGCAAGCCGCTCGGCGTCGAAGAAGAAGGAGGAGCAGGCTACTGATGCCGCCATGGTATATGCGGGTGACTTCCGAACAAGGCGAGCTGAGCTGAGCCTAAGCTTTCTTGTGCGTGTGATGCTTTTGTGCGGGGAGGAAGAGAGGGAGTTGAGTTCGTAGAAGGGGAAGGATTGAGTATATATGGTGCGGCAAGGCATCGGAAACTGTTCTGCGGTGCGCAGTTCAATCGGCCCACGGGTCGGCCAATACCGCTCGCCGGGCAGGGCAAGCCATGGATTATGGGAGTGGGAGGGATGTCAACTGTACCCGCGTGTCTAACGGGTAAAAACTACAAGAATGGGTATGAAACCAAACTAACTATATGTATGTAAATGACATATATGATAATTAGATTTCTATGTTCCGTGTTTTACGTAATAATATAATTAACTTAACTCTCGGTTTGCAAATGCAATAGAATCCACACTATTTTATGTCCATTGATGATAAGTGTATAAAGCATGGTATTTTTTGCGATTAGGACACTGGCATTAAAAGAAACAACAAAAAGTACAAAGCACTTCAAGAAAAACGAAAAATACAACGTGATCCTTGAGAAGCCCTTCGACTTCAACCTCCAGACCATGTCGTCGGCGCGCCGCCGCTGTCGCTCCTCCCAGAGTCGGCATGACGTTGTTGGTTGCGGACGGGAAGTCGCCGAACAAGTCAAGAAGATCACATTTGTTCCGAAGATGAAGAAGAAGAATGAACTGCCACTGAAAATCCTTGACGATCCGAAGATCCCCACAGCCAGACGAAAACTCGAAGATGACACCACTCTCACAAGCCTCTCGATGTTGCCGCCGAGATGGGGTTGAAGCTGGGGAGCCATTATTGCACGAGGCGGTGCCACCACCACCTGAACAACGCCCCTACAAACATTAACCCTACAAACTGAGAACGGAACCCACAAGACATAGGGTGGAGCCCTCTCGCCGACGAGAGCCGCGATCCACCGCACCCCCATGGCCCGAAGGCCACAGAGGCGGGGCAGATCGGCGGCGGCGCCGGCAGGAGGCGAGGAGTCTTGGTCGCCTTCGGTCAGATGCGATCCGCGCGTATTGGCACACACGCCCTATCACGGATCTGTTTTTGTATAAAGCATGGTTAATTAAATAAAAGTAGCATTCGTAGGCTGTCAACTTAGTAATGAGCCAACGGTAACTTGTAAGATACATTATAACCGTAAAATAAGAGTAAAGAACCATGCCAAAGCTTTAATTTATTCTAGATGTTTCTGTGATATGGTAACCTAGTTATATACTAGACACAACACTACCAATATATTTGTTAGGTCGTGCTTTTTAGGGATTTTTAACACAAATATGTATATAATGTGTAATTCATGAAATTGTATAAACATAATTCAATAAAAATTTGTTACAAAATAAATTTAAATTTTATTTCAAGAACGTTTATTTGCAATTATTCATTACAAATCGATAACAAGGAATATTACATCAAATGTTTTACGAGCTATAGAAAATAGCGCAAGTCCTCCAAATCAGCTATAGCTATCCAACTGTACATGGATTCCATTTAGTTAAACCTGCTCAAGCCTATATAGCATGCTATTTAAAGTAATGATTGGCATAGTAGTTAGCAACATAATGGAATGTTTAAATATTTCAAGTAAATGGTAGAAAATATATAATTGTTAATATTTCTTGTATGCAAAAAAATTTCCTAATGAGTATAAAATCTTAGTAAAAATTAAAGTTATTTTAGTTCGCATAGGTTCGAATTAAACATGGACCGGCCGCCCAGATGGGATCATCCATGTAAGATCCGAGGATTAGAGACCATCAATGCCCCGAAGACAGATGTGTGCATTGTATTTATGCATAAAAAATCCGAGAAAATTTCGCGCGTTTGTTTAAAACACAAAGAGATCGAGGTTTTTCTTACCTTGTCATAATTGACCTAGTTCGTCGTCGTGAGTGCGATAAATTTTGACATGGCCTTTGTTGAATCTCTTCATTTTGTCAAGGAAGATTTGAATTCAAATGGATATCTGAATTTCATTTCATAAGTACTAGTGGAATTTAAATAAGGATTTGAATTGCAATTTGAAATCAAGTAATAATATCAAATCGAATATACAATATAAAATACACAATAGATAAATAATTAAGGTATTTATTGCATTTAAGATTATGCAATGATTTACAACTCTCATAAGGAGAAATAAAGTTACAATTTAAAAATAAATAAACAAAGGAAGATCACAAAGTAATGAAAAGAAGTAGTAAATCTAAATCTTCTCAATCATCTTTTTCTTCTTATCCTGCAAGCCTATGAACTTTGTAGTTTATTATATTAATATTTATTATATTTATATTAGAATAACATTACCTAGAATTCAAATTAAATATTATTTTTTTGGATTTTCCTACGAAATTAAAGCAGAACCTTCCCGAACTCAATTGGACCCGAAAATTTTATTGTATCATATTTTATCGATCACGGTGAGAATATGGCCAACAATTACATAGGACGCATTCTAGAGGCTTAGAACCCCTCCATGGCGCAGCTAGAAAAGCCAAACGCGTCATGGACATGTTTAGGCCCCTCCATCTTTGGATTGCCTTGATTTGTTTGCCCACGGTTTTGTATTGACCTAAAACACATATATATTCTTGTTTTAGTGGCTTCCGGAAATACCCGCGGATGGTCCTCTAGCTTATCCAACGTTTATGTATTTTTTTTCGAGAGTACACAATTACGTACCTTAATTTTATAGAAGGCAGAGATAATTTACAAGAAATGATGCCCAATGCACACATCAGAAACCAAACACTCCAAAGAAAGGAAAAAAGGCTACTCTCTCACAACCAAGCTATGATCTCCTACTCCTACCCCTCTCTGAGCTCTCCAAAGATGGCTCATCATCTTGCACTCCTCCACTATGTCGGTGGCAATGATCGCTGGGGTGCGACTCCTAGCCGAGCTCCTGAAGAACTCGGCGTTCCTGCTTTTCCATAGCGCATATCCCACCGTGCAGATGAGGCCGTCGATCCACTTCCTGTCCTTGGCTCTGCACTTCTCCCTCTCCGCCATCCACCATGCTTCGATCGTATCCGAGCTCTCTGGTGTCTTGAGGTTGACTCGAAGCATTTGCGCACACCGGAACCAAACCTCCCTGGCCACGACACATTGAACCAGGAGATGCTCAGCGGTGTCTTCTTCCTGAAAGCATGCAAAGCAAGACGAGGATTGAGCCTGCAGCCCATATCTCCGTCGACGATCCGAAGTCCAGATCCTGTGCTGAACCGCAAGCCACATAAAGAATTTGCTTTTGGGAGAGGCTTTGGCCTGCCAGATAGCTTCGTGGAGTTGGAACCTAACAGCTCCCTGCGAAAGCATAACGTAGGTTGATCTGGCTGTGTAGGAACCATACGAGGACCACGGCCAGGAGAAGATGTCTGGATCAGCATCATTCCTTGGCACGCTGTGCACAACCACCCATAGCGCGGTGCACTCCCTTGCTCCAAGTGTGGCCAGATTGCCAGAGATGTCATTTATCCAACGTTTATGTCAATGCCACCATTATAAGAAGAGAGTAGTACACCTCGTGACTATGAGTTTGTGTAGACTACACCAATGCCACCATTATCATATCTCGATATGTATCATAGTATCTTACGATTTTATGGTATTACCATGGCCAATCGATACAAATTGTCATGGTATCTGTTGGAGATATGCCCAAGAGGCAATAATAAAGTGGTTATTATAATATCTTTGTGTTTATGATAAATGTTTATATACCATGCTATAATTGTATTAACTGAAACATTGATACATGTGTGTTATGTAAACAACAAGGAGTCCCTAGTAAGCCTCTTGTATAACTAGCTTGTTGATTAATAGATGATCATGGTTTCGTGATCATGAACATTGGATGTTATTAATAACAAGGTTATGTCATTAGTTGAATGATATAATGGACACACCCAAATGAGCGTAGCATAAGATCAAGTCATTAAGTTCATTTGCTATAAGCTTTCAATACATAGTTGTCTTAATCCTTCGACCATGAGATCATGTAAATCACTTACACGAAAGGGTACTTTGATTACATCAAACGTCATTGCGTAAATGGGTGACAATAAAGGTGGGATTAAGTATTTGGAAAGTGTGAGTTGAGGCATATGGATCAACGTGGGATTTGTCCATCCGATGACGGATAGATATACTCTGGGCCCTCTCGGTGGAATGTCATCTAATTAGCTTGCAAGCATATGAATAGTTCATAAGAGATCACATACCACGGTACGAGTAAAGAGTACTTGTCGGTAACGAGGTTGAAGGTATGGAGATACCGATGATCAAACCTCGGACAAGTAAAATATCGCGAGACAAAGGGAATTGGCATCGTATGTAAATGGTTCAATCGATCACTAAGTCATCGTTGAATATGTGGGAGCCATTATGGATCTCCGATCCCGCTATTGGTTATTGCTCGGAGAGGAGTCTCGACCATGTACGCATAGTTCGCGAACCGTAGGGTGACGCGCTTAAGGTTCGATGTCGCATAAGTAGATTCGAATATGAGTTGGAGTCCGAAGTTTTTGTTCGGAGTCTCGGATGGGATCCAGGACATCACGAGGAGGTCCGGAATTGTCGGAGAATAAGATTCATATATGGGAAGTCAATTTCCGGGGTTCGGAAAAAGTTCGGTGTTTTGACCGGAGCTTCTAGAAGGTTCTAGAGGGCCACCAGTGGGCCCACCACCCCGGGAGAGGCCACATAGGCGCCACATGGCATAGTGGGTCCTACCCACCATGACATGTGGGCCTAGGCCGGCCCCCTTAGAGATAAGATCTATCTCTAGTTTAAATGGTTTAAATCTAGAGATAAGATCTATCTCCTAAAATAAATGGTTTAAATTAGGAGATAAGGGGGAAAACTTGGGGAGGAGTTTTCCCCCCCATGTGGCCGGCCAAAGAGGGTTGGTGGGCCCTAGGGGAAACCCTAGGCCGACCCCCCACCTATATAAAGAGGGGAGGGGGTGGCCGGCCAAGCCCACACACCATTGCCTCCTCCTCTGGCCGCCTCTCCCTCCACCATACGCTGTCCGGGCTTAGGCGAAGCCCTGCAGTTTTCTTCCTCCACCACCACCACCACGCCGTCGTGCTGCTGGACGTTGGAGGAGATCTACCACACCTCCGCTGCCCGCTGGAACGGGAGAGGAAGGAGCTTCATCGACACCGTACGCGCGACCGAGTACGGAAGTGCTGCCGGATTGCAGCACCGGGGACGATCGTCTACACCAACAACGAGATTAATCTCGTAGGCTTTGGAATCTTCGAGGGTTAGTCTCATATCCTTCTCGTTGCTTAGATCTAGTAGATTGGATCTTGGGTGTTCCATAGATTAGATCTGTTGGTTTTATTCGCTTTGCGGTAGGAAAATTTTTGTTTTCTATGCAACGAACCCCATCGGTGGTATCAGAGCCACGTCTATGCATAGATCTGTTGCACGAGTAGAACACAATGGTTTGTGGGCGGTGATGCTTTTGTTGCTTTAGTTTGTGTACTTTGCTTCTTGCGGGATGGTGGGATGAAGCGGCCCGGGCTAACTTTACATGACCGCGTCTCATGAGACTTGCTCCACGCTTGACATGCAACTTGTATTGCATAAGTGGCTTTGCGGGTGTCTGTCTCTCCCACCATAGTGAAGATTGTAATTTGCACTTCTATTGTCAACACTAGTATCACCGTTGTGGTTCATGTTCGTAGGTAGATTGGATCTTACTCGAAAACCCTAAACCACGTAAAAGATGCAAACCAAATTAGAGGCGTCTAACTTGTTTTTGCAGGGTTTGGTGATGTGATATGGCCATAATGTGATGATGATTATATTCGATGTATGAGATGTTCATTGATGTATTATGGCAACCGGCAGGAGCCTAATGGTTGTCTTTAATTTTTGTTAAAGACCTGCGTGTCTATTCATCATGTAATAGCTTTATTCCAAGTAGTTGTTATAGTAGCTATAAGTGATGGACAACCATGAAGCGGCGCCACTGACCTTGACGCCATGCTGGTGATGATGGAGATCATGTCCGTGCTTTGGAGATGGAGATCAAAAGCACAAGAAGAAAGGCCATATCATATCACACATTATGAATTGCATGTGATGTTAATCCTTTTATGCATCTTATTTTGCTTAGATCGCGACGGTAGCATTATAAGATGATCCCTCTCACTAAATATCAAGATAATAAAGTGTTCATCCTTAGTATGCACCGTTGCTAAGACTTGTCGTTTCGAAGCATCTCGTGATGATCGGGTGTGATAGACTCTACATGTGCATACAACGGGTGCAAGCCAGTTGCACACGCGGATACTAAGGTTGCCTTGACGAGCCTAGCATGTACAGACATGGTCTCGGAACACGGGATACCGAAAGGTAGAGCATGAGTCATATGAATGATATGATGAACACTTTGAGTGTTCGCCTTTGAAACTACATCTTTTCTCGTGAAGATCGGACTTGGTGTAGTGGATTTGGTTCGTGTAATCACTAAGACAATGCGAGGGATGTTGTTTTGAGTGGGAGTTCACCTAGTTAATTTAAGAATTAAAACTGAACTCATTTTATCATAAACTTAGTCTAAACTCTTTGCAAATATGTTGTAGATCATGGCGCCCCCTCCATCAATTTTAACCAGTTCCTAGAGAAAGAAAAGCTTAAGGGCAATGGTAGCAACTTCACGACTGGTCCCGTCATGTGAGGATTTTCCTCACTGGCGTGAGCATGCAATTTGTGCTCGAAGCACAGCTAGGTCCCCCACCTCCTGCAGTGTCCGAGGACATAAAGAATGTTTATGAGACTCGGGTAACTCGGTACTCCGAAATTCAGTGTGCCATCTTGTGCAGTTTAGAGGGAGAGCTCCAAAAGCGTTTTGAGCACCACGACCCATGTGAGATGATGCGTGAGCTCAAACTTATCTTTGAGACTCATGCAGCCGTGGAGAGCTATGAGGCCTCGAAACAGTTCTTTAACTGCATGATGGAAGAGGGCAGCTCCGTTAGTGAGCACATGTTCGCCATGTTCGGACATGCGAAGAAGCTCAGTGACTTGGGGATTGTGATCCCTAACAAGCTGGGTATTCATCGTGTCCTCCAATCACTGCCACCAAGTTACAAGAACTTCGTGATGAACTACAACATGCAGAACATGAACAAAGAGTTACCTGAACTCTTCTCCATGCTGAAGTCTGCTGAAGTAGAAATTAAGAAGGAGAACCAAGTGTTGATGGTCAACAAGACCACCAACTTCAAGAAGGGCGGCAAGAAAGTTGCAGCGCCTCCTGAGAAGCCTAAGGCTGGTCCTAAGCCTGAGACTGTGTGCTACTACTGCCAGGGGAAGGGGCACTGGAAGCGGAACTGCACCAAATACTTGGCCGATCTGAAGAGCGGCCATGCCAAGAAGAAAGGTATATTTGATATACATGTTATAGATGTCTATCTTACTGGTTCTCGTAGTAGTGCCTGGGTATTTGATACTGGTTCGGTTGCTCACATTTGTAACTCGAAACAGGAACTGCGGAATAAACGAAGCCTGGCAAGGGACGAGGTGACGATGCGCGTTGGAAATGGATCCAAGGTCGATGTGATCGCCGTCGGCACGCTCCCCTACATCTACCTTCGGGATTAGTTTTAAACCTCAATAATTGTTATTTGGTACCTGCGTTGAGCATGAACATTATATCTGGATCTTGTTTGATGCAAGACGGTTATTCGTTTAAGTCTGAGAATAATGGTTGTTCGATTTATATGAGTAATGTCTTTTATGGCCATGCACCTGAGATGAATGGTTTATTCTTGTTAAATCTCGATAGTAGTGATACACATGTTCATAACATTGATGCTAAGAGAATTAAATTGAATGATAATTCTACTTATATGTGTATGTCGTCTTGGTCATATTGGAGTGAAGCGCATGAAGAAACTCCATTCCGATGGACTTCTTGAGTCACTTGACTTTGAGTCACTTGACAGATGCGAATCATGTCTAATGGGAAAAATGACTAAGACTCCATTTTCTGGTACAATGGAGCGAGCTACAGACTTATTGGAAATCATACATACCGATGTGCGGGACCAATGAGTGTAGCATCGCGGTGGTTATCGTTATGTTCTAACCTTCACGGATGATCTGAGTAGATATGGGTATATTTACTTTATGAAACACAAGTCCGAGACTTTTGAGAAGTTCAAGGAATTCCAAAGTGAAGTAGAAAATCAACGTAACAAGAAGATTAAGTTTCTGCGTTCGATCGCGGAGGCGAATATCTGAGTTATGAGTTTGGCATGCATTTAAAGAAATGCGGAATACTTTCACAATTGACACCGCCGGGAACACCACAGCGTAATGGTGTGTCCGAACGTCGTAATCGAACTCTCTTAGATATGGTTCGTTCTATGATGTCTCTTACCGATTTGCCATTATCGTTTTGGGGCTATGCTTTAGAGACAGCCGCATTCACTTTAAATAGGGCACCATCTAAATCCGTTGAAACGACACCGTATGAATTATGGTTTGGGAAGAAACCTAAGCTGTCGTTCCTTAAAGTTTGGGGTTGCGATGCTTATGTAAAGAAGTTACAACCTGACAAGCTAGAACCCAAAGCGGAGAAATGCGTCTTCATAGGATACCCTAAAGAAACAATTGGGTATACTTTCTATCACAGATCCGAAGGCAAAATCTTTGTTGCCAAGAACGGATCCTTTCTTGAGAAGGAGTTTCTCACTAAAGAAGTGACTGGAAGAAAAGTAGAACTCGACGAGGTTGATGAACCTTCTCTCATAGATCAGAGTAGCGCAGTGCCGGAAGAAGTTCCTGTGCAGCCTACACCGATAGGAGAGGAAGCAAATGATGATGATCATGAAACTTCGAACGAGCTACTGAACCTCGCAGATCGACGAGGGAACGTACCACTCCTGATTGGTATGATCCCTGTCTAAATGTCATGATTGTGGACAACAATGATGAGGACCCTGCGACGTATGAAGAAGCGATGATGAGCCCAGATTCCAACAAATGGCAAGAAGCCATGAAATCCGAAATGGGATCCATGTATGATAACAAAGTATGGACTTTGGTAGACTTACCTGATAGCCGCAAGGCTGTCGAGAATAAATGGATCTTCAAGAGAAAAACAGATGCTGATGGTAATATTACTGTCTATAAAGCTCGACTTGTCGCAAAGGGTTTCCGACAAATTCAAGGAGTTGACTACGATGAGACTTTCTCACCTGTAGCGAAGCTAAAGTCTGTGAGGATTTTGTTAGCAATAGCTGCATTTTTCGATTATGAGATTTGGCAGATGGATGTCAAAACGGCGTTCCTTAATGGTGACATTGAGGAAGAGTTGTATATGGTACAACCCAAAGGTTTTGTCGATCCTAAAAATGGTGACAAGGTATGCAAACTTCAGCGTTCCATTTATGGACTGAAGCAAGCATCCCGGAGTTGGAACCTACGCTTTGATAGAGTGATCAAAGATTTTGGTTTTATACGGACTCATGGTGAGGCCTGCATTTACAAGAAAGTGAGTGGGAGCTCTGTAGCGTTCCTGATATTATATGTAGATGACATATTATTGATTGGGAATGATATAGAACTTTTAAGCAGCATTAAAGGTTATTTGAATAAGTCTTTTTCAATGAAAGACCTTGGTGAAGCAGCATACATTTTAGGCATCAAGATTTATAGAGATAGATCAAGACGCCTAATAGGCCTTTCACAAAGTACATATCTGGACAAGATTCTAAAGAAGTTTAGAATGGATGAAAGCAAGAAAGGGTTCTTGCCTATGTTGCCAGGTAAGGTCTTGAGTAAGACTCAAGGTCCGGCTACGGCAGATGAAAGAGAAAGGATGAGCAAGATCCCCTATGCTTCGGCAGTAGGCTCTATCATGTACGCCATGCTGTGTACTAGACCGGATATCGCACATGCTGTTAGTTTGACCAGCAGATATCAAAGTGATCCAGGGATGGAACACTGGACAGCGGTCAAGAATATCCTGAAGTACTTGAAAAGGACTAAGGATATGTTTCTTTGTTATGGCGGTGACCAAGAGCTCGTTGTAACCAGTTACACCGATGCAAGTTGGAACACCGACCCTGATGACTCTAAGTCTCAGTCTGGGTACGTGTTTATATTGAATGGTGCGGCAGTAAGCTGGAGCAGTTCCAAGCAATGCACGGTGGCGAAATCCTCAACAGAATCTGAATATATAGCGGCTTCAGAGGCTTCATCGGAAGCGGTATGGATGAAGAGGTTCATTGTTGAGCTTGGTGTGGTTCCTAGTGCATTGGACCCGCTAGTCATTTATTGTGACAACACGGGTGCCATCGCCAATGCAAAGGAACCAAGGTCACACAAGAAGCTGAAGCATATCAAGCTGCGTTTCCATTCGATTCGCGAGTACATCGAAGATGGTGAAGTAGAGATTTGCAAAGTACACACGGATCTGAATGTTGCAGATCCGTTGACTAAAGCTCTCCCAAGGGCAAAGCATGACCAACACCAGAATGCCATGGGTGTTAGGTACCTTACAATGTAATCTAGATTATTGACTCTAGTGCAAGTGGGAGACTGTTGGAGATATGCCCAAGAGGCAATAATAAAGTGGTTATTATAATATCTTTGTGTTTATGATAAATGTTTATATACCATGCTATAATTGTATTAACCGAAACATTGATACATGTGTGTTATGTAAACAACAAGGAGTCCCTAGTAAGCCTCTTGTATAACTAGCTTGTTGATTAATAGATGATCATGGTTTCGTGATCATGAACATTGGATGTTATTAATAACAAGGTTATGTCATTAGTTGAATGATATAATGGACACACACCCAAATGAGCGTAGCATAAGATCAAGTCATTAAGTTCATTTGCTATAAGCTTTCAATACATAGTTGTCTTAATCCTTCGACCATGAGATCATGTAAATCACTTACACCGAAAGGGTACTTTGATTACATCAAACGTCATTGCGTAAATGGGTGACAATAAAGGTGGGATTAAGTATTTGGAAAGTGTGAGTTGAGGCATATGGATCAACAGTGGGATTTGTCCATCCCGATGACGGATAGATATACTCTGGGCCCTCTCGGTGGAATGTCATCTAATTAGCTTGCAAGCATATGAATAGTTCATAAGAGATCACATACCACGGTACGAGTAAAGAGTACTTGTCGGTAACGAGGTTGAACAAGGTATGGAGATACCGATGATCAAACCTCGGACAAGTAAAATATCGCGAGACAAAGGGAATTGGCATCGTATGTAAATGGTTCAATCGATCACTAAGTCATCGTTGAATATGTGGGAGCCATTATGGATCTCCAGATCCCGCTATTGGTTATTGCTCGGAGAGGAGTCTCGACCATGTGCATAGTTCGCGAACCGTAGGGTGACGCGCTTAAGGTTCGATGTCGCATAAGTAGATTCGGAATATGAGTTGGAGTCCGAAGTTTTTGTTCGGTCTCGGATGGGATCCAGGACATCACGAGGAGGTCCGGAATGTCCGGAGAATAAGATTCATATATGGGAAGTCAATTTCCGGGGTTCGGAAAAAGTCCGGTGTTTTGACCGGAGCTTCTAGAAGGTTCTAGAGGGCCACCGGTGGGCCCACCACCCCGGGAGAGGCCACATAGGCGCCACATGGCATAGTGGGTCCTACCCACCATGACATGTGGGCCTAGGCCGGCCCCCCTTAGAGATAAGATCTATCTCTAGTTTAAATGGTTTAAATCTAGAGATAAGATCTATCTCCTAAAATAAATGGTTTAAATTAGGAGATAAGGGGGAAAACTTGGGGGAGGAGTTTCCCCCCCATGTGGCCGGCCAAAGAGGGTTGGTGGGCCCTAGGGGAAACCCTAGGCCGACCCCCACCTATATAAAGAGGGGAGGGGGTGGCCGGCCAAGCCCACACACCATTGCCTCCTCCTCGGCCCTCTCCTCCACCATACGTTGTCGGGCTTAGGCGAAGCCCTGCAGTTTTCTTCCTCCACCACCACCACCACGCCGTCGTGCTGCTGGACGTTGGAGGAGATCTACCACACCTCCGCTGCCCGCTGGAACGGGAGAGGAAGGAGCTTCATCGACACCGTACGCGCGACCGAGTACGGAAGTGCTGCCGGATTGCAGCACCGGGGACGATCGTCTACACCAACAACGAGATTAATCTCGTAGGCTTTGGAATCTTCGAGGGTTAGTCTCATATCCATCTCGTTGCTTAGATCTAGTAGATTGGATCTTGGGTGTTCCATAGATTAGATCTGTTGGTTTTATTCGCTTTGCGGTAGGAAAATTTTTGTTTTCTATGCAACGAACCCCATCAGTATCTTAATGTGGTAGTATCTTACTCATATCCCTATACGTATCGTGGTATCTTTAGTATCCTGATACAAAAGCGATACCGTACGATCCCAGACATATGCTAAAAAATTATGGACACAACGGTGTGGCAAGCTGAAACGTAAACGTTGTTTTGTAGTATCAATGCTAACTAAGTATTTAAACAACACATCGACAATAAGTTTGGACAAGATAAGTTTAAAAGGGAGTTTGTATGTCCAAGAAATTAATCAACTACCCATCTTTTGTTACCAATTGCTAAGCCTACACAGTTTTTTGTATTATGGGTTAGTAATTAGTTATTTTTGTATCATGTGTTACATGATGAGTTGGCCCATATTTATATTACATAAATACATCATTTACATGATAAGACTCTATGAAATACATAGAATATGCTCAAAATACAAAGCAAAGATTAAATTTAAATTTGTTTGAGGTATAGTATTAATATATACATATATTTTAACTGAAATAAAATTCCCGTAGTATCATGGTACTACGATATGATAGTGTTGACAAGAAAACGATACTACCTTGTATCATGATACTAACAACCTTGGGTGTAGTAGCTTGCTATATCTTTCTCTATGTGTTAACATTTTGTTATTCCTTATAAGCCACCCTACATGATTGCCATATGGTGGATCTTTCGTATATGAGATGAGTTATGAGATGCATATTTTCAAATTGTGTTTGAAGTATTTATAGATACATATTATTACCCCATTTATGTTAAACGATCTGACCAAACTAGTATGATAGGACGCGAGAGGGAAAACATGTGTATTAGTTGAAATAAATCGGTAGTAGCAATTGTATAGCGATATAAAATTTGGTAACTACTATTGTTTGTATATTTCTATGTTGACCTCACAAGGGAGAATGAGATACAATGTGTTTTGTTCATCTAGTGGTAGAAAAAGATGATCTCCTTTGTTCTAGGTAGTCGTCATCCACTTAAACTCTAGGTATGTGATGGCGTGTAACTCACACGTTCGTTGGGAACCCCAAGAGGAAGGTATGATGCGCACAGCAGCAAGTTTTCCCTCAGAAAGAAACCAAGGTTTATCGAACCAGGAGGAGCCAAGAAGCACGTTGAAGGTTGATGGCGGCGAAATGTAATGCGGCGCAACACCAGGGATTCCGGCGCCAACGTGGAACCTGCACAACACAACCAAAGTACTTTGCCCCAACGAAACAGTGAGGTTGTCAATCTCACCGGCTTGCTGTAACAAAGGATTAACCGTATTGTGTGGAAGATGATTGTTTGAAGAAAACAGTAAAACAAGTATTGCAGTAGATTGTATGCGATATAAAGAATAGGACCGGGGTCCACAGTTCACTAGAGGTGTCTCTCCCATAAGATAAAAGCATGTTGGGTGAACAAATTACAGTCGGGCAATTGACAAATAGAAAAGGGCATAACAATGCATATACATGATATGATAAATATAGTGAGATTTAATCGGGCATTACGACAAAGTACATAGACCGCCATCCAGCATGCATCTATGCCTAAAAAGTCCATCTTCAGGTTATCATCCGAACCCCTTCCAGTATTAAGTTGCAAGCAACAAACAATTGCATTAAGTATGGTGCGTAATGTAATCAACAACTACATCCTTAGACATAGCATCAATGTTTTATCCCTAGTGGCAACACACATCCACAACCTTAGAACTTTCTGTCACTGTCCCAGATTTAATGGAGGCATGAACCCACTATCGAGCATAAATACTCCCTCTTGGAGTTAAGAGCAAAAACTTGGCCAGAGCCTCTACTAATAACGGAGAGCATGCAAGATCATAAACAACACATAGGTAATAGATTGATAATCACCATAACATAGTATTCTCTATCCATCGGATCCCGACAAACACAACATATAGTATTACGGATAGATGATCTTGATCATGTTAGGCAGCTCACAAGATCCAACAATGAAGCACAATTAGGAGAAGACGACCATCTAGCTACTGCTATGGACCATAGTCCAGGGGTGAACTACTCACTCATCACTCCGGAGGCGATCATGGCGATGAAGAGTCCTCCGGGAGATGATTCCCCTCTCCGGCAGGGTGCCGGAGGCGATCTCCTGAATCCCCCGAGATGGGATTCGCGGCGGCGTCTCTGGAAGGTTTTCCGTATCGTGGCTCTCGGTACAGAGGGTTTCGCGACGAAGACTTTAAGTAGGCGGAAGGGCAACGCGGGGGGCCACACAAGGGCCCCACACACAGGGCGCGGCGGGGCCGGCCGCGCCGCCTGTTGTGGCGGCGCCTCGTGGCCCCACTTCCTTTCCGGTCTTACGGAAGCTTCGTGCAAAAATAGGACCCTGGCGTTGATTTCGTCCAATTCCGAATATTTCCTTACTAGGATTTCTGAAACCAAAAACAGCAAAAACAACGGCTCTTCGGCATCTTGTTAATAGGTTAGCCGGAAAATGCGTAAATACGACATATAATGTGTATAAAACATGTAGATATCATCAATAATGTAGCATGGAACATAAGAAATTATCGATACGTCGGAGACGTATCAGCATCCCCAAGCTTAGTTCCTGCTCGTCCCGAGCAGGTAAACGATAACAAGGATAATTTCTGGAGTGACATGCCATCATAACCTTGATCATACTATTGTAAACATATGTAATGAATGCAGCGATCAAAACAATGGTAATGACATGAGTAAACAAATGAATCATAAAGCAAAGACTTTTCATGAATAGTACTTCAAGACAAGCATCAATAAGTCTTGCATAAGAGTTAACTCATAAAGCAATAAATCAAAGTAGAGGTATTGAAGCAACACAAAGGAAGATTAAGTTTCAGCGGTTGCTTTCAACTTATAACATGTATATCTCATGGATAGTGTCAATGTAAAGTAATATAACAAGTGCAATATGCAAGTATGTAGGAATCAATGCACAGTTCACACAAGTGTTTGCTTCTTGAGGTGGAGAGAGATAGGTAAACTGACTCAACATAAAAGTAAAAGAAAGGTCCTTCAAAGAGGAAAGCATCGATTGCTATATTTGTGCTAGAGCTTTTATTTTGAAAACATGAAACAATTTTGTCAACGGTAGTAATAAAGCATATGAGTTATGTAAATTATATCTTACAAGTTGCAAGCCTCATGCATAGTATACTAATAGTGCCCGCACCTTGTCCTAATCAGCTTGGACTACCGGATCATCGCAATACACATGTTTCAACCAAGTGTCACAAAGGGGTACCTCCATGCCGCCTGTACAAAGGTCTAAGGAGAAAGCTCGCATTTTGGATTTCTCGCTTTTGATTATTCTCAACTTAGACATCCATACCGGGACAACATGGACAACAGATAATGGACTCCTCTTTAATGCATAAGCATGTGGCAACAATTATTATTCTCATATGAGATTGAGGATATATGTCCAAAACTGAAACTTCCACCATGATTCATGGCTTTAGTTAGCGGCCCAATGTTCTTCTCTAACAATATGCATGCTCCAACCATTAAGGTGGTAGATCTCTCTTACTTCAGACAAGACGGACATGCATAGCAACTCACATGATATTCAACAAAGAATAGTTGATGGCGTCCCCAGAAGCATGGTTATCGCACAACAAGCAACTTAATAAGAGATAAAGTGCATAAGTACATATTCAATACCACAATAGTTTTTAAGGCTATTTTGTCCCATGAGCTATATATTGCAAAGGTGAATGATGGAATTTTAAAGGTAGCACTCAAGCAATTTACTTTGGAATGGTGGAGAAATACCATGTAGTAGGTAGGTATGGTGGACACAAATGGCATAGTGGTTGGCTCAAGGATTTTGGATGCATGAGAAGTATTCCCTCTCGATACAAGGTTTAGGCTAGCAAGGTTATTTGAAGCAAACTCAAGGATGAACCGGTGCAGAAAAACTCACATAAAATACATATTGTAAACATTATAAGACTCTACACCGTCTTCCTTGTTGTTCAAAACTCAATACTAGAAATTATCTAGACCTTAGAGAGACCAAATATGCAAACCAAATTTTAGCAAGCTCTATGTATTTCTTCATTAATGGGTGCAAAGTATATGATGCAGGAGCTTAAACATGAGCACAACAATTGCCAAGTATCACATTATCCAAGACATTTTAGAATTACTACATGTAGCGTTTCCCGATTCCAACCATAAAACAATTTAACGAAGAAGCAACCTTCGCCTTGAACATTATGAGTAAAGCCTAAGGACATATTTGTCCATATGCAACAGCGGAGTGTGTCTCTCTCCACAAAGTGAATGCTAGGATCCATCTTATTCAAACAAAAACAAAAACAAAAACAAACCGACGCTCCAAGTAAAGAACACAAGATGTGATTGAATAAAAATATAGTTTCAGGGGAGGAACCTGATGATGTTGTCGATGAAGAAGGGGATGCCTTGGGCATCCCCAAGCTTAGACGCTTGAGTCTTCTTAGAATATGCAGGGGTGAACCACGGGGCATCCCCAAGCTTAGAGCTTTCACTCCTCTTGATCATAGTATATCATACTCCTCTCTTGACCCTTGAAAACTTCCTTCACACCAAACTTCAAGCAAACTCATTAGAGGGTTAGTGCACAATTAATAATTCACACATTCAGAGGTGGCACAATCATTCTTTACACTTCTGGACATTGCATAAAGCTACTGGACATTAATGGATCAAAGAAATTCATCCAACATAGCAAATACGGCAATGCGAAATAAAAGGCAGAATCTGTCAAAAACAGAACAGTCCGTAAAGACGAACCTGAAAGGGGCACTAGACTTGCTCAAATGGAAAAACTCAAAACTAATGAAAGTTGAGTACATATCTGAGGATCACGCTCGTAAATTGGCAGATTTTTTCGAATTTTCTACAGAGACTTATGCCAGAATTCGTGACAGACAGCAATGCTGTTTCTGCGCAGCGATCCCAAATATAACATCAACTTTGACATAGAAACTTTACTTGGCACAAAAACATGATAAGGAGAGGTTGCTACAGTAGTAAACAACTTCCATGACTCAAATATAAAACAAAGTACTGTAGTAAAAACATGGGTTGTCTCCCATAAGCGCTTTTCTTTAACGCCTTTCAGCTAGGCGCAGAAAGTGCAAATCAAGTATTATCAAGAGTAGAAGCATCAACATCATAACTTGTTCTAATAATAGAATCAAAAGGTAACTTCATTCTCTTTCTAGGAAGTGTTCCATACCTTTCTTGAGAGGAAATTGATATCTAATATTACCTTCCTTCATATCAATGGTAGCACCAACGGTTCGAAGAAAAGGTCTTCCCAACACAATAGGACAAGATGCATTGCATTCGATATCCAAGACAACAAAATCAACGGGGACAAGGTTATTGTTAACCGTAATGCGCACATTATCAATCCTCCCCAAAGGTTTCTTTTTAACATTATCGGCAAGATTAACATCCAAATAACAATTCTTCAATGGTGGCAAGTCAAGCATATCATAAATCTTTTTAGGCATAACAGAAATACTTGCACCAAGATCACATAAAGCATTACATTCAAAGTCATTGAATTTCATTTTAATGATGGGCTCCCAACCATCTTCTAACTTTCTAGGAATAGAAGTTTCAAGTTTTAGTTTCTCTTCTCTAGCTTTTATGAGAGCATTTGTAATATGTTTTGTAAAGGCCAAATTTATAGCACTAGCATTAGGACTTTTAGCAAGTTTTTGTAAGAACTTTATAACTTCAGAGATGTGGCAATCATCAAAATCTAAATCATTATGAGCTACAGCAATGGGATCATTGTCCCCAAGGTTGGAAAAAATTTCAGCAGTTTTATCACAAGCAGTTTCAGCAATTTCAGGCAGTTTTGTACGCTTTGCACTAGGAGTAGAAACATTGCCAACACCAATTATTTTACCATTGATAGTAGGAGGTGCAGCAACATGTGAATCATTATCATTACTAATGGTGGTAATAGTCCAAACTTTAGCTACATTATTCTCTTTAGCTAGTTTTTCATTTTCTTCTCTATCCCACCTAGCACGCAATTCAGCCATTAATCTTATATTCTCATTAATTCTAACTTGGATGGCATTTGCTGTAGTAGTAATCTTATTATCAATATACTCATTAGGCATAACTTTCAATTTTAATAGATCAACATCAGAGGCAAGTCTATCAACTCTAGAAGCAATAATATCAATTTTATCAAGCTTTTCCTCAACAGATTTGTTAAAAGCAGTTTGTGTACTAATAAATTCTTTAAGCATAGCTTCAAGACCAGGGGTACACTCCTATTATTGTTGTAAGAATTCCCATAAGAATTACCATAACCATTACCATGAGCAGAAGGATATGGCCTATAGTTATTACCAGAGTTGTTCCTATAAGCATTGTTGTTGAAATTATTATTTTTAATGAAATTCACATCAACATTTTCTTCTTGAGCAACCAATGAAGCTAAAGGAACATTATTTGGATCAACATTAGATCTACCATTCACAAGCATAGACATAATCACATCAATTTTATCACTCAAGGAAGAGGTTTCTTCAACAGAATTTACCTTCTTACCTTGTGGAGCTCTTTCCGTGTGCCATTCAGAGTAATTTATCATCATATCATCAAGAAGCTTTGTAGCCGCCTGATACGTCTCCAACGTATCGATAATTTCTTATGTTCCATGCCACTTTATTGATGATACCTACATGTTTTATACACATTATATGTCATATTTACGCATTTTGGGAACTAACCTATTAACAAGATGAAGTGCCGGTTCTGTTTTCTGCTGTTTTTGGTTTCAGAAATCCTAGTAAGAAATATTCTCGGAATTGGACGAAATCAACGCCCGGTTCCTATTTTGCCCGGAAGCATCCGAACACGAGAGCGCGGAGGGCCTGGTGGGCCCAGATGACATGGTGGCGCGGCCCGGGCCCTGGCCGCGCCACCCTGGTCTCGTCGCCTCGTTGACCCTCTGCGCCGCCTCTTCGCCTATATAAAGCCCCTGCGCGAAAACCCTTACCGAGAGCCACGATACGGAAAACCTTACAGAGACGCCGCCGCCGCGATCCCATCTCGGGGATTGGAGATCGCCTCCGGCACCTGCGGAGGGGATTCATCTCCCGGAGGACTCTTCATCGCCATGATCGCCTCCGGAGTGATGAGTGAGTAGTTCACCCCTGGACCATGGGTCCATAGCAGTAGCTAGATGGTCGTCTTCTCCTTGTTGTGCTTCATTGTTAGATCTTGTGAGCTGCCTAACATGATCAAGATCATCTATCTGTAATTCTATATGTTGTGTTTGTCGGGATCCGATGGATAGAGAGTACTATGATTATGGTGATTATCAATCTATTGTTCATGTGTTGTTTATGATCTTGCATGCTCTCCGTTATTAGTAGAGGCTCTGGCCAAGTTTTTACTCTTAACTCCAAGAGGAGTAATTATGCTCGATAGTGGGTTCATGCCTTCATTGATACCTGGACAGTGACAGAAAGTTCTAAGGTTGTGATGTGTTGTTGCCACTAGGGATAAAACATTGATGCTATGTCTAAGGATGTAGTTGTTGACATTACGCACAATACTTAATGCAATTGTCATTTGCTTTGCAACTTACTGGAGGGGGTTCGGATGATAACTGAAGGTGGACTTTTTAGGCATAGATGCGGTTGGATGGCGGTCTATGTACTTTGTCGTAATGCCCAATTAAATCTCACTATATTTACCATGTCATGTATATGCATTATTATGCCTTTCTCTATTTGTCAATTGCCCAACTGTAATTTGTTCACCCAACATGCTTTTATCTTATGGGAGAGACACCTCTAGTGAACTGTGGACCCCGGTCCTATTCTTTCCATAGCATACAATCTACTTGTTTTACTGTTTTCTTTGCAAACATCTTCCACTCGATACGTTTAATCCTTTGTTACAGCAAGCCGGTGAGATTGACAACCTCACTGTTTCGTTGGGGCAAAGTACTTTGGTTGTGTTGTGCAGGTTCCTAGTTGGCGCCGGAATCCCTGGTGTTGCGCCGCATCACATTTCGCGACCATCAACCTTCAACGTGCTTCTTGGCTCCTACTGGTTCGATTAAACCTTGGTTTCATACTGAGGGAAACTTGCTTCTATACGCATCATACCTTCCACTTGGGGTTCCCAACGGACGTGTGCATCTACGCGTATCAAGCTAAATTTCTGGCGCCGTTGCCGGGGAGGAAAGGTAAAAGGTACTCACACTCCGGATCTCGGCTACTAAGCTATTTTCCGGCGCCATTGTAAGTACTCGAAGCTATTTCCTTTAGACTCTGCAATTGCGACATTTGGTTTCTTGTTTACACTAGTTAGGCATAATGGAAAACAACAAAAATATGAGAGATCTTTATGAACTTTATCTTGAATTAGGACATGATGTGTTTGAAGAGAGAATTAAAAAACCCATGGAACTTTATATGCATGATAATGGGAATGTTATTAGTATGAATGCTTTGAACACCATTGTTGCTAATGCTATGGAAAATTCTAAGCTTGGGGAAGCCGGCTTTGATGAGCATGATATTTTTAGTCCCCCAAGCATTGAGGAGAAAATTTACTTTGATGATACTTTGCCTCCTATTTATGATGATTATAATGATAGTAGTCTTTTGTTACCACCTGTTATGGAGGATAAATTTGATTATGATTACAATATACCTCCTATATTTGATAGCTACTTTGTTGAATTTGCTCCCACTACAATTAATAAGAATGACTATGCTTATGTTGGGAGTAGTAATTATTTTATGCATGAGACTCATGATAAGAATGCTTTAAGTGATAGTTATATTGTTGAGTTTGCTCATGATGCTACTGAAAGTTATTATGAGAGAGGAAAATATGGTTGTAGAAATTTTCATGTTACTAAAACACCTCTCTATGTGCTGAAATTTTTGAAGCTACACTTGTTTTATCTTCCTATGCTTGTTACTTTGCTCTTCATGAACTTGTTTATTTACAAGATTCCTATGCATAGGAAGCATGTTAGACTTAAATGTGTTTTGAATTTGCCTCTTGATGCTCTCTTTTGCCTCAACTCTTATTTCTTGCGAGTGCATCATTAAAACTGCTGAGCCCATCTTAATGGCTATAAAGAAAGAACTTCTTGGGAGATAACCCATGTGTTTTTTACTACAGTACTTTGTTTTATATTTGCGTCTTGGAAGTTGTTTACTACTGTAGCAACCTCTCCTTATCATGTTTTTGTGCCAAGTAAAGTTTCTATGTCAAAGTTGATGTTATATTTGGGATCGCTGCGCAGAAACAGCATTGCTGTCTGTCACGAATCTGGGCACAATTCTCTGTAGAAAATTCTAAAAAATCTGCCAATTTACGAGCGTGATCCTCAGATATGTACGCAACTTTCATTAGTTTTGAGTTTTTCCATTTGAGCAAGTCTGGTGCCATCTTAAAATTCGTCTTTACGGACTGTTCTGTTTTTGACAGATTCTGCTTTTTATTTCGCATTGCCTCTTTTGCTATGTTGGATTTATTTCTTTGATCCATTAATGTCCAGTAGCTTTATGCAATGTCCAGAAGTGAAAAGAATGTTTGTGTCACCTCTGAACATGTGAATTTTTGATTATGCACTAACCCTCTAATGAGTTTGCTTGAAGTTTGGTGTGAAGGAAGTTTTCAAGGGTCAATAGAAGAGGGTGATATAATGTGATCGAGAAGAGTGAAAGGTCTAAGCTTGGGGATGCCCCGTGGTTCATCCCTGCATATTTCAAGAAGACTCAAGCATCTAAGCTTGGGGATGCCCAAGGCATCCCCTTCTTCATCGACAACTTATCAGGTTTCTTCTAGTGAAACTATATTTTTATTCCATCACATCTTATGTACTTTACTTGGAGCGTCTGTGTGCTTTTATTTTTGTTTTGTTATCTTAGTTCTCTGAATAAGTTCATCCTTGTGTGGGAGAGAGACACGCTCCGCTGGTTCGTATGAACACATGTGTTCTTAGCTCATAATATTCATGGCGAAGTTTCCTCTTCGTTAAATTGTTATATGGTTGGAATTGGAAAATGCTACATGTAGTAATTGGTGAAATGTCTTGGATAATGTGATACTTGGCAATTGTTGTGCTCATGTTTAAGCTCTTGCATCATATACTTTGCACCTATTAATGAAGAAATACATAGAGCATGCTAAAATTTGATTTGCATATTTGGTTTCTCTAAGGTCTAGATAATATCTAGTATTGAGTTTTGAACAACAAGGAAGACGGTGTAGAGTCTTATAATGTTTACAATATGTATTTTATGTGAGTCTTGCTGCACTTGTTCATCCTTGAGTTTGCTTCAAATAACCTTGCTAGCCTAAACCTTGTATCGAGAGGGAATACTTCTCATGCATCCAAAATCCTTGAGCCAACTACTATGCCATTTGTGTCCACCATACCTACCTACTACATGGTATTTCTCCGCCATTCAAAGTAAATTGCTTGAGTGCTACCTTTAAAATTCCATCATTCACCTTTGCAATATATAGCTCATGGGACAAAATAGCCTTAAAAACTATCGTAGTATTGAATATGTACTTATGCACTTTATATTTTATTAAGTTGCTTGTTGTGTGATAACCATGCTTCTGGGGAACGCCATCAACTATTGTTGAATATCATGTGAGTTGCTATGCATGTCCGTCTTGTCTGAAGGTCTATCATTTTAGTGGTTGGAGCATGCAAAATTGTTAGAGAAGAACATTGGGCCGCTAACTAAAGCCATGAATCATGGTGGAAGTTTCAGTTTTGGACATATATCCTCAATCTCATATGAGAACAATAATCATTGCTACATGCTTATGCATTTAAGAGGAGTCCATTATCTGTTGTCCATGTTGTCCCGGTATGGATGTCTAAGTTGAGAATAATCAAAAGCGAGAAATCCGAAATGCGAGCATTCTCCTTAGACCTTTGTACAGGCGGCATGGAGGTACCCCTTTGTGACACTTGGTTGAAACATGGCATGCGAAGACCCGGTAGTCCAAGTTAAGTAGGACGAGGTGCGGGCACTATTAGTATACTATGCATGAGGCTTGCAACTTGTAAGATATAATTTACATAACTCATATGCTTTATTACTACCGTTGACAAAATTGTTTCATGTTTTCAAAATAAAAGCTCTAGCACAAATACAGCAATCGATGCTTTCCTCTTTGAAGGCCATTCTTTTACTTTTTATGTTGAGTCAGTTTACCTATCTCTCTCCACCTCAAGAAGCAAACACTTGTGTGAACTGTGCATTGATTCCTACATACTTGCATATTGCATTTGTTATATTGCTCTATGTTGACAATTATCCATGAGATATACATGTTACAAGTTGAAAGCAACCGCTGAAACTTAATCTTCCTTTGTGTTGCTTCAACACCTTTACTTTGATTTATTGCTTTATGAGTTAACTCTTATGCAAGACTTATTGATGCTTGTCTTGAAGTACTATTCATGAAAAGTCTTTGCTTTATGATTCAGTTGTTTACTCATGACATTACCTTTGTTTTGATCGCTGCATTCATTACATAGGTTTACAATATGATCAAGTTTATGATGGCATGTCACTTAAGAAATTATCTTTGTTATCGTTTACCTGCTCGGGACGAGCAGAACTAAGCTTGGGGATGCTGATACGTCTCCAACGTATCGATAATTTCTTATGTTCCATGCCACTTTATTGATGATACCTACATGTTTTATACACATTATATGTCATATTTACGCATTTTACGGAACTAACCTATTAACAAGATGCCGAAGTGCCGGTTCTGTTTCTGCTGTTTTTGGTTTCAGAAATCCTAGTAACGAAATATTCTCGGAATTGGACGAAATCAACGCCCAGGTTCCTATTTTGCCCGGAAGCATCCAGAACACCCGAGAGCCGCCAGAGGGGCCCTGGTGGGCCCAGATGACATGGTGGCGCGGCCCAGGCCCTGGCCGCGCCACCCTATGGTCTCGTCGCCTCGTTGACCCTCCTGCGCCGCCTCTTCGCCTATATAAAGCCCCTGCATCGAAAACCCTTACCGAGAGCCACGATACGGAAAACCTTACAGAGACGCCGCCGCCGCGAATCCCATCTCGGGGGATTCAGGAGATCGCCTCCGGCACCCTGCCGGAGAGGGGATTCATCTCCCGGAGGACTCTTCATCGCCATGATCGCCTCCGGAGTGATGAGTGAGTAGTTCACCCCTGGACCATGGGTCCATAGCAGTAGCTAGATGGTCGTCTTCTCCTTGTTGTGCTTCATTGTTAGATCTTGTGAGCTGCCTAACATGATCAAGATCATCTATCTGTAATTCTATATGTTGTGTTTGTCGGGATCCGATGGATAGAGAGTACTATGATTATGGTGATTATCAATCTATTGTTCATGTGTTGTTTATGATCTTGCATGCTCTCCGTTATTAGTAGAGGCTCTGGCCAAGTTTTTACTCTTAACTCCAAGAGGGTAATTATGCTCGATAGTGGGTTCATGCCTTCATTGATACCTGGGACAGTGACAGAAAGTTCTAAGGTTGTGATGTGCTGTTGCCACTAGGGATAAAACATTGATGCTATGTCTAAGGATGTAGTTGTTGATTACATTACGCACAATACTTAATGCAATTGTCTGTTGCTTTGCAACTTAATACTGGAGGGGGTTCGGATGATAACCTGAAGGTGGACTTTTTAGGCATAGATGCAGTTGGATGGCGGTCTATGTACTTTGTCGTAATGCCCAATTAAATCTCACTATATTTACCATGTCATGTATATGCATTATTATGCCTTTCTCTATTTGTCAATTGCCCGACTGTAATTTGTTCACCCAACATGCTTTTATCTTATGGGAGAGACACCTCTAGTGAACTGTGGACCCCGGTCCTATTCTTTCCATAGCATACAATCTACTTGTTTTACTGTTTTCTTTGCAAACATCTTCCACTCGATACGTTTAATCCTTTGTTACAGCAAGCCGGTGAGATTGACAACCTCACTGTTTCGTTGGGGCAAAGTACTTTGGTTGTGTTGTGCAGGTTCCTAGTTGGCGCCGGAATCCCTGGTGTTGCGCCGCATCACATTTCGCGACCATCAACCTTCAACGTGCTTCTTGGCTCCTACTGGTTCGATTAAACCTTGGTTTCATACTGAGGGAAACTTGCTTCTATACGCATCATACCTTCCACTTGGGGTTCCCAACGGACGTGTGCATCTACGCGTATCACCGCCCCCAAAGTGATGGACATAAAGGTACCTCCAGCAGCTGAATCCAATAAATTCCGCGAAGAAAAATTTAGTCCTGCATAGAAGGTTTGGATGATCATCCAAGTAGTCAGTCCATGGGTTGGGCAATTCTTTACCAAAGATTTCATTCTCTCCCATGCTTGAGCAACATGTTCAGTATCTAATTGCTTAAAATTCATTATGCTACTTCTCAAAGATATAATTTTAGCGGGAGGATAATATCTACCAATAAAAGCATCCTTACATTTAGTCCATGAATCAATACTATTCTTAGGCAAAGATAGCAACCAATCTTTAGCTCTTCCTCTTAATGAGAAAGGAAACACTTTCAATTTAATAATATCACCATCTACATCCTTATACTTTTGCATTTCACAAAGTTCAACAAAATTATTAAGATGGGCAGCAGCATCATCAGAACTAACACCAGAAAATTGATCTCTCATAACAAGGTTCAGTAAAGCAGGTTTAATTTCAAAGAATTCTGCTGTAGTAGCAGGTGGAGCAATAGGTGTGCATAGGAAATCATTATTATTTGTGTTTGTGAAGTCACACAACTTAGTATTTTCAAGGGTATTCATTTTAGCAACGGTAAATAAAACAAACTAGATAAAGTAAATGCAAGTAACTAATTTTTTGTGTGTTTTTGATATAGAGAGCAAGACAGTAAATAAAGTAAAACTAGCAACTAATTTTTTGTGTGTTTTGTTTAGGTGCAGCAAACAAAGTAGTAAATAAAATAAAGCAAGACAAAAACAAAGTAAAGAGATTGGGAAGTGGAGACTCCCCTTGCAGCGTGTCTTGATCTCCCCGGCAACGGCGCCAGAAAAAGAGCTTGATGGCGTGTAACTCACACGTTCGTTGGGAACCCCAAGAGGAAGGTATGATGCGCACAGCAGTTTTTTTTCCCTCAGAAAGAAACCAAGGTTTATCGAACCAGGAGGAGCCAAGAAGCACGTTGAAGGTTGATGGCGGCGAAATGTAATGCGGCGCAACACCAGGGATTCCGGCGCCAACGTGGAACCTGCACAACACAACCAAGTACTTTGCCCCAACGAAACAGTGAGGTTGTCAATCTCACCGGCTTGCTGTAACAAAGGATTAACCGTATTGTGTGGAAGATGATTGTTTGCGAAGAAAACAGTAAAACAAGTATTGCAGTAGATTGTATGCGATGTAAAGAATAGGACCGGGGTCCACAGTTCACTAGAGGTGTCTCTCCCATAAGATAAAAGCATATTGGGTGAACAAATTACAGTCGGGCAATTGACAAATAGAAAAGGGCATAACAATGCATATACATGATATGATAAATATAGTGAGATTTAATCAGGGCATTACGACAAAGTACATAGACCGCCATCCAACTGCATCTATGCCTAAAAAGTCCACCTTCAGGTTATCATCCGAACCCCTTCCAGTATTAAGTTGCAAGCAACAGACAATTGCATTAAGTATGGTGCGTAATGTAATCAACAACTACATCCTTAGACATAGCATCAATGTTTTATCCCTAGTGGCAACAGCACATCCACAACCTTAGAACTTTCTGTCACTGTCCCAGATTTAATGGAGGCATGAACCCACTATCGAGCATAAATACTCCCTCTTGGAGTTAAGAGCAAAAACTTGGCCAGAGCCTCTACTAATAACGGAGAGCATGCAAGATCATAAACAACACATAGGTAATAGATTGATAATCACCATAACATAGTATTCTCTATCCATCGGATCCCGACAAACACAACATATAGTATTACAGATAGATGATCTTGATCATGTTAGGCAGCTCACAAGATCCAACAATGAAGCACAATTAGGAGAAGACGACCATCTAGCTACTGCTATGTACCCATAGTCCAGGGGTGAACTACTCACTCATCACTCCGGAGGCGATCATGGCGATGAAGAGTCCTCGGGAGATGATCCCCTCTCCGGCAGTCTTGGAGGCGATCTCCGAATCACGAGATGGGATTCGCGGCGCGCGTCTCTGGAAGGTTTTCCGTATCGTGGCTCTCGGTGCTGGGGTTTCGCGACGAAGACTTTAAGTAGGCGGAAGGGCAACGCGGGGGGCCACACGAGGGCCCCACACACCGGGCCGCGCGGCCAGGGCTGGGCCGCGCCGCCCTGTTGTGGCGGCGCCTCGTGGCCCCACTTCCTTTCCCCTCGGTCTTCTGGAAGACCCTGGGCGTTGATTTCGTCAATTAGAGAATATTTCCTTACTGGATTTTTGAAACCAAAAACGAGAAAACAGCATTGGCTCTTCGGCATCTTGTTAATAGGTTAGTGCCGGAAAATGCGTAAATACGACATATAATGTGTATAAAACATGTAGATATCATCAATAATGTAGCATGGAACATAAAAAATTATCGATACGTCAGAGACGTATCAGTATGTTGTAGTATCCTTACTTCGAGGAGTAATAAAGATACATATTGCACCATCAGTATGTTAGGATGTGATGACTATATGAATGCATATCAAACACAACCTACAAAAAAAGTTTGCATAGCGTCATCTTGCTTTGTGTTGCTAGATTGGTGCCGCCATATTTAGAGAGTAATCAAGTGAAACTCTGAACCCTGATCCACCTTTTAACATAGTAAACACTTTTACTTCACCCTATTACCATTTCATTTTCTGCATCATTTTATTTAAAATAATATTAATCTCTCTTGTACATACATGCTAGATTCTACCTTAACAACATGTGTTCACATAAATATTCAAGAACTAATGTAGAAAAAAATTATACCAAGGACATAAACAGATAAGTAAATGTCATGGTTCTTTCTACAAAACACCGCCTCCTTAAAATCGGTATCGAGTGCTCACAAATCATACATATTGCCCTATCAATAGGACCGATTTCTTTGACACCCAACACAATGGATGGCACCTCTCGCATTTAAAAAGAACCCATCACAATCAACTCCATGCTAACAAGTAACCAGAAACACCGTTCCTCAGAATAAAAACAGAAATCTGGAGTAGCTCTGAGTCATCAAGTCAACCTATTATATTAAGGTGGGGTAGGTTTCCATGTTAATGATCTCAATTATTCGACTTTTTTTAGAAACACAGTACAAACATTGCCTCCCACTGAATGAATATTCCACCTTTATGAGACACACAGATGTCAAATCTAAGGTTTGAACTCTGGTGAACTGGGTATACAACCACCCTTCTAACCACCTGTTATCACCAGATTTTGGCCAAATCAGGAGATGGGTCGTAAGTGAAGATGGGCTTGGAAGATTGATACGTCTCCGACGTATCGATAATTTCTTATGTTCCATGCCACATTATTGATGATATCTACATGTTTTATGCACACTTTATGTCATATTCGTGCATTTTCTGAACTAACCTATTAACAAGATGCCGAAGTGCCAGTTCCTGTTTTCTGCTGTTTTTGGTTTCAGAAATCCTAGTAACGAAATATTCTCGGAATTGGACGAAATCAACGCCCAGGTTCCTATTTTGCCCGGAAGCATCCAGAACACCCGAGAGCCGCCAGAGAGGGGCCACAGGGGGCCCACACATGGTGGTGGCGCGGCGGGCTGGGCCCGCGCCCCCGCATCGCCGCCTCGTCAGCCCTCGACTCCGCCTCTTCGCTATATAAGGTCCACGACCTAAAACACGATACGAATAAGCCACGGTACGCGAAACCTTCCAGAGCCGCCGCCATCGCGAAGCCAAGATCTGGGGGACAGGAGTCTCTGTTCCGGCACGCGCCGGGACGGGGAAGTGCCCCGGAAGGCTTCTCCATCGACACCGCTGCCATCTCCACCGCCATCTTCATCACCGCTGCTGCTCCCATGAGGAGGGAGTAGTTCTCCATTGAGGCTCGGGGCTGTAGTAGCTATGTGGTTCATCTCTCTCCTATGTACTTCAATACAATAATCTCATGAGCTGCCTTACATGATTGAGATTCATATGATGATGCTTGTAATCTAGATGTCATTATGCTAGTCAAGTGGGTTTTACTTATGTGATCTCCGGAGACTCCTTGTCCCACGTGTGTAAAGGTGACAGTGTGTGCACCGTGTGGGTCTCTTAGGCTATATTTCACAGAATACTTATTCACTGTTATGAATGGCGTAGTGAAGTGCTTATTTATATCCCTTTATGATTGCAATGTGTTTTGTATCACTATTTATCTATGTGCTACTCATGTGATGTTATTAAAGTAGTCTATTCCTCCTGCATGGTGTAATGGTGACAGTGTGTGCATCGTGTAGTTCTTGTCGTAGATTATGATCATAATCTCTTGTAGATTGTGGAGTTAATTGTCATTATGATAGTATTGATGTGATCTATGCCTCCTTCATAGTGTGATGGTGACAGTGTGCATGCTATGTTAGTACTTGGTTTATTTTGCAAAGATCTATTATACTCTAAGGTTACTTAAATATGAATATCGAATGTTGTGGAGCTTGTTAACTCCGGCATTGAGGGTTCGTGTAATCCTACACAATTAGTGGTGTTCATCATCCAACAAGAGTATATGTAGCACAAAGGAAAGAGAACTTATTTATTATGTGATCAATGTTGAGAGTGTCCACTAGTGAAAGTATGATCCCTAGGCCTTGTTTCCACCACAAAGAATTGCTTCCTACGCCAGCAAGTGATGGCTGGCTCCACGTTGTTGGGAACCCCAAGAGGAAGGTATGATGCGCACAGTAGCAAGTTTTCCCTCAGAAAGAAACCAAGGTTTAATCGAACCGGTAGGAGCCAAGAAGCACGTTGAAGGTTGATGGTGGCGAAATGTGATGCGGCGCAACAACAGGGATTCGGCGCCAACGTGGAACCACAACACAACCAAGTACTTTGTCCCAACGAAACAGTGAGGTTGTCAATCTCACCGGCTTGCTGTAACAAAGGATTAAGCGTATCGAGTGGAAGATGTTTGCAAAGAAAACAGTAAACACAATTGCGATAGATGTATGCTATGTAAAGAATAGGACCGGGGTCCACAGTTCACTAGAGGTGTCTCTCCCATAAGATAAAAGCATGTTGGGTGAACAAATTACAGTCGGGCAATTGACAAATAGAGAAAGGCATAACAATGCATATACATGATATGATAAATATAGTGAGATTTAATTGGGCATTACGACAAAGTACATAGACCGCCATCCAACTGCATCTATGCCTAAAAAGTCCACCTTCAGGTTATCATCCGAACCCCATTCAGTATTAAGTTGCAAAGCAACAGACAATTGCATTAAGTATGGTGCGTAATGTAATCGACAACTACATCCTTAGACATAGAATCAATGTTTTATCCCTAGTGGCAACAGCACATCACAACCTTAGAACTTTCTGTCACTGTCCCAGGTGTCAATGAAGGCATGAACCCACTATCGAGCATAAATACTCCCTCTTGGAGTTAAGAGCAAAAACTTGGCCAGAGCCTCTACTAATAACGGAGAGCATGCAAGATCATAAACAACACATAAACAATAGATTGATAATCACCATAACATAGTATTCTCTATCCATCGGATCCCGACAAACACAACATATAGTATTACATATAGATGATCTTGATCATGTTAGGCAGCTCACAAGATCCAACAATGAAGCACAACAAGGAGAAGACGACCATCTAGCTACTGCTATGGACCCATGGGATGTCTACGGGTGCTTCTATTCTTGTAGACAGTGTTGGGCCTCCAAGAGCAGAGGTTTGTAGAACAGCAGCAAGTTTCCCTTAAGTGGATTACCCAAGGTTTATCGAACTCAGGGAGGAAGAGGTCAAAGATATCCCTCTCATGCAACCCTGCAACCACAAAGCAAGAAGTCTCTTGTGTCCCCAACACACCTAATAGGTGCACTAGTTCGGCGAAGAGATAGTGAAATACAAGTGGTATGAATGAATATGAGCAGTAGTATGGCGCCAGAAAAGTGCTTGGCGCGTAGTTGACGAGGGAGGAAAAGTGCTTAGTTGCCAGTAGTTGATGGTAGTAATATTGCGGGAAGTAAACATGCAGTAATAACGCAGCAGTAGTAACGCAGTAAAACAGTAACAAGCAGTGATAGCAGTATTTAGGAACAAGGCCTAGGGAATAGACTTTCACTAGTGGACACTCTCAACATTGATCACATGACAGAATAGATAAATGCATACTCTACACTTTTGTTGGATGATGAACACATTGCGTAGGATTACACGAACCCTCAATGCCGGAGTTAACAAGCTCCACAATAATGCTCATATTTTAGTAACCTTTAGTGTAAGATAGATCAAAAGACTAAACCAAGTACTAGCATAGCATGCACACTGTCACCTTCATGCATATGTAGGAGGAATAGATCACATCAATATTATCATAGCAATAGTTAACTTCGCAATCTACAAGAGATCATGATCATAGCATAAACCAAGTACTAACACGGTGCACACACTGTCACCTTTACACACGTGCAGGAGGAATAGAACTACTTTAATAACTTTGCTAGAGTAGCACATAGATAGTAGTGATACAAAACTCATATGAATCTCAATCATGTAAAGCAGCTCATGAGATCATTGTATTGAGGTACATAGGAGAGAGATTAATACACCGGTACAGCCCCGAGCCTCGATGGAGAACTACTCCCTCTTCATGGGAGCAGCAGCGGTGATGAAGATGGCGGTGGAGATGGCAGCGGTGTCGATGGAGAAGCCGGGGGCACTTCCCCGTCCGGCGGTGCCGGAACGAGACTCTGTCCCCGGATCTTGGCTTCGCGATGGTGGCGGCTCGGAAGGTTTCGTGCCGTGGCTTCCTCCATAAGGGTTTTCGATGCAGGGGCTTTAAATAGGCGAAGAGGCGCGGGAGGGCGACGAGGCGGCGACACCATAGGGGGCGCGGCCACCCCCGCGCCGGCCTATGGTAGTGGGCCTGTGGCCCCCCTCGGTCCTTCGGGTGGAAGCTTCGTGGAAAAATAGGAACCTCGGCGGTGATTTCGTCCAATTCCGAGAATATTTCGTTACTAGGTTTCTGAAACCAAAAACAGCAGAAAACAGGAACTGGCACTTCGGCATCTTGTTAATAGGTTAGTTCCAGAAAATGCATAAATATGACATAAAGTGTGCATAAAACATGTAGGTATCATCAATAAAGTAGCATGGAACATAAGAAATTATCGATACGTTCGAGACGTATCAATGGTCCAGGGGTGAACTACTCACTCATCACTCCGGAGGCGACCATGGCGGTGTAGAGTCCTCCGGGAGATGAATCCCCTCTCCGGCGGGGGTGCGGAGCGATCTCCAGATCCCAGAGATGGGATTCGCGGCGGGCGTCTCAGAAGGTTTTCCGTATCGTGGCTCTCGGTGCGGGGTTTCGCGACGGAGGATTTAAGTAGGCGGAAGGGCGGGGCCACACGAGGGCCCCACACCCTAGGTCGGCGCGGCCAGGGCCTGGGCCGCGCCGGCCTATGGTGTCGGCGCCTCGTGGCCCCACTTCCTTCCCTCTTCGGTCTTCTGGAAGCTTCGTGCAAAAATAGGACCCTGGGCGAAGATTTCGTCCAATTCCGAGAATATTTCCTTACTAGGATTTCTGAAACCAAAAACAGAAAACAACAACTGGCTCTTCGGCATCTTGTTAATAGGTTAGTTCAGAAAATGCATAAATATGACATATAATGTGCATAAAACATGTAGGTATCATCAATAAAGTGGCATGGAACATAAGAAATTATCGATACGTTGGAGACGTATCAGCATCCCCAAGCTTAGTTCTGCTCGTCCCGAGCAGGTAAAACGATAACAAAGATAATTTCTGAAGTGACATGCCATCATAATCTTGATCATACTATTTGTAAACATATGTAATGAATGCAGCGATCAAAACAAAGGTAATGACATGAGTAAACAAGTGAATCATATAGCAAAGACTTTTCATGAATAGTACTTAAAGACAAGCATCAATAAGTCTTGCATAAGAGTTAACTCATAAAGCAATAAATCAAAGTAAAGGTGTTGAAGCAACACAAAGGAAGATTAAGTTTCAGCGGTTGCTTTCAACTTATAACATGTATATCTCATGGATATTGTCAACATAAAGTAATATAACAAGTGCAATATGCAAGTATGTAGGAATCAATGCACAGTTCACACAAGTGTTTGCTTCTTAAGGTGGAGGAGATAGGTAAACTGACTCAACAATAAAAGTAAAAGAAAGGTCCTTCAAAGAGGAAAGCATCGATTGCTATATTTGTGCTAGAGCTTTTATTTTGAAAACATGAAACAATTTTGTCAACGGTAGTAATAAAGCATATGAGTTATGTAAATTATATCTTACAAGTTGCAAGCCTCATGCATAGTATACTAATAGTGCCCGCACCTCGTCCTACTTAGCTTGGACTACCGGATCTTTGCATGCCATGTTTCAACCAAGTGTCACAAAGGGGTACCTCCATGCCGCCTGTACAAAGGTCTAAGGAGAAAGCTCGCATTTTGGATTTCTCGCTTTTGATTATTCTCAACTTAGACATCCATACCGGGACAACATGGACAACAGATAATGGACTCCTCTTAAATGCATAAGCATGTAGCAACAATTATTATTCTCATATGAGATTGAGGATATATGTCCAAAACTGAAACTTCCACCATGATTCATGGCTTTAGTTAGCGGCCCAATGTTCTTCTCTAACAATTTTGCATGCTCCAACCACTAAAATGATAGATCCTTCAGACAAGACGGACATGCATAGCAACTCACATGATATTCAACAATAGTTGATGGCGTTCCCCAGAAGCATGGTTATCGCACAACAAGCAACTTAATAAAAGATAAAGTGCATAAGTACATATTCAATACTACGATAGTTTTTAAGGCTATTTTGTCCCATGAGCTATATATTGCAAAGGTGAATGATGGAATTTAAAGGTAGCACTCAAGCAATTTACTTTGGAATGGCGGAGAAATACCATGTAGTAGGTAGGTATGGTGGACACAAATGGCATAGTAGTTGGCTCAAGGATTTTGGATGCATGAGAAGTATTCCCTCTCGATACAAGGTTTAGGCTAGCAAGGTTATTTGAAGCAAACTCAAGGATGAACCGGTGCAGCAAAACTCACATAAAAGACATATTGTAAACATTATAAGACTCTACACCGTCTTCCTTGTTGTTCAAAACTCAATACTAGATATTATCTAGACCTTAGAGAGACCAAATATGCAAATCAAATTTTAGCAAGCTCTATGTATTTCTTCATTAATGGGTGCAAAGCATATGATGCAAGAGCTTAAACATGAGCACAACAATTGCCAAGTATCACATTATCCAAGACATTTTAGAATTACTACATGTAGCATTTTCCAATTCCAACCATATAACAATTTAACGAAGAAGAAACTTCGCCTTGAACATTATGAGTAAAGCCTAAGGACATATTTGTCCATATGCAACAGCGGAGCGTGTCTCTCTCCCACAAAGTGAATGCTAGGATCCATCTTATTCAAACAAAAACAAAAACAAAAACAAACCGACGCTCCAAGTAAAGAACACAAGATGTGATTGAATAAAAATATAGTTTCAGGGGAGGAACCTGATGATGTTGTCGATGAAGAAGGGGATGCCTTGGGCATCCCCAAGCTTAGACGCTTGAGTCTTCTTAGAATATGCAGGGGTGAACCACGGGGGCATCCCCAAGCTTAGAGCTTTCACTCCTCTTGATCATAGTATATCATACTCCTCTCTTGACCCTTGAAAACTTCCTTCACACCAAACTTCAAGCAAACTCATTAGAGGGTTAGTGCACAATTAATAATTCACACATTCAGAGGTGGCACAATCATTCTTTACACTTCTGGACATTGCATAAAGCTACTGGACATTAATGGATCAAATGAATTCATCAAACATAGCAAATACGGCAATGCGAAATAAAAGGCAGAATCTGTCAAAAACAGAACAGTCCGTAAAGACGAACCTGAAAGGGGCACTAGATTTGCTCAAATGGAAAAACTCAAAACTAATGAAAGTTGCGTACATATCTGAGGATCACGCTCGTAAATTGGCAGATTTTTTCGAATTTTCTACAGAGACTTATGCCAGAATTCGTGACAGACAGCAATGCTGTTTCTGCGCAGCGATCCCAAATATAACATCAACTTTGACATAGAAACTTTACTTGGCACAAAAACATGATAAGGAGAGGTTGCTACAGTAGTAAACAACTTCCAAGACTCAACAAAACAAAAAATTGCTGTAGTAAAAACATGGGTTGTCTCCCATAAGCGCTTTTCTTTAACGCCTTTCAGCTAGGCGCAGAAAGTGCAAATCAAGTAACATCAAGAGATGAAGCATCAACATCATAACTTGTTCTAATAATAGAATCAAAAGGCAACTTCATTCTCTTTCTAGGGAAGTGTTCCATACCTTTCTTGAGAGGAAATTGATATTTAATATTACCTTCCCTCATATCAATAACAGCACCAACGGTTCGAAGAAAAGGTCTTCCCAACACAATAGGACAAGATGCATTGCATTCGATATCCAAAACAACAAAATCAACGGGGACAAGGTTATTGTTAACCGTAATATGCACATTATCAATCCTCCCCAAAGGTTTCTTTTTAACATTATCGGCAAGATTAACATCCAAATAACAATTTTTCAATGGTGGCAAGTCAAGCATATCATAAATCTTTTTAGGCATAACAGAAATACTTGCACCAAGATCACATAAAGCATTACATTCAAAGTCATTGAATTTCATTTTAATGATGGGCTCCCAACCATCTTCTAACTTTCTAGGAATAGAAGTTTCAAGTTTTAGTTTCTCTTCTCTAGCTTTTATGAGAGCATTTGTAATATGTTTTGTAAAGGCTAAATTTATAGCACTAGCATTAGGACTTTTAGCAAGTTTTTGTAAGAACTTTATAACTTCAGAGATGTGGCAATCATCAAAATCTAAATCATTATGAGCTACAGCAATGGGATCATTGTTCCCAAGGTTGGAAAAAATTTCAGCAGTTTTATCACAAGCAGTTTCAGCAGTTTTAGCAATTTCAGGCAGTTTTGTTCGCTTTGCACTAGGAGTAGAAACATTGCCAACACCAATTATTTTACCATTGATAGTAGGAGGTGCAGCAACATGTGAAGAATTAGCATTACTAGTGGTGGTAATAGTCCAAACTTTAGCTACATTATTCTCTTTAGCTAGTTTTTCATTTTCTTCTCTATCCCACCTAGCACGCAATTCAGCCATTAATCTTATATTCTCATTAATTCTAACTTGGATGGCATTTGCTGTAGTAGTAATCTTATTATCAATATCATTATTAGGCATAACTTTCAATTTTAAAAGATTAACATCGAGGCAAGCCTATCAACTCTAGAAGCAATAGTATCAATTTTATCAAGCTTTTCCTCAACAGATTTGTTAAAAGCAGTTTGTGTACTAATAAATTCTTTAAGCATAGCTTCAAGACCAGAGGGTACACTCCTATTATTGTTGTAAGAATTCCCATAAGAATTACCATAACCATTACCATTAGCAGAAGGATATGGCCTATAGTTATTACCAGAGTTGTTCCTATAAGCATTGTTGTTGAAATTATTATTTTTAATGAAATTCACATCAACATTTTCTTCTTGAGCAACCAATGAAGCTAAAGGAACATTATTTGGATCAACATTAGATCTACCATTCACAAGCATAGACATAATCACATCAATCTTATCACTCAAGGAAGAGGTTTCTTCAACAGAATTTACCTTCTTACCTTGTGGAGCTCTTTCCGTGTGCCATTCAGAGTAATTTATCATCATATCATCAAGAAGTTTTGTAGCCGCCCCCAATGTGATGGACATAAAGGTACCTCCAGCAGCTGAATCCAATAAATTCCGCGAAGAAAAATTTAGTCCTGCATAGAAGGTTTGGATGATCATCCAAGTAGTCAGTCCATGGGTTGGGCAATTCTTTACCAAAGTTTTCATTCTCTCCCATGCTTGAGCAACATGTTCAGTATCTAATTGTTTAAAATTCATTATGCTACTTCTCAAAGATATAATTTTAGCGGGAGGATAATATCTACCAATAAAAGCATCCTTGCATTTAGTCCATGAATCAATACTATTCTTAGGCAAAGATAGCAACCAATCTTTAGCTCTTCCTCTTAATGAGAAAGGAAACACTTTCAATTTAATAATATCACCATCTACATCCTTATACTTTTGCATTTCACAAAGTTCAACAAAATTATTAAGATGGGCAGCAGCATCATCAGAACTAACACCAGAAAATTGATCTCTCATGACAAGATTTAGTAAAGCAGGTTTAATTTCAAAGAATTCTGCTGTAGTAGCAGGTGGAGCAATAGGTGTGCATAGGAAATCATTATTATTTGCATTTGTGAAGTCACACAATTTAGTATTTTCAGGAGTATTCATTTTAGCAACGGTAAATAAAACAAACTAGATAAAGTAAATGCAAGTAACTAATTTTTTTGTGTTTTCGATATAGAGAGCAAGACAGTAAATAAAGTAAAACTAGCAACTAATTTTTTTGTATTTTGATTTAGTGCAGCAAACAAAGTAGTAAATAAAATAAAGCAAGACAAAAACAAAGTAAAGAGATTGAGAAGTGGAGACTCCCCTTGCAGCGTGTCTTGATCTCCCCGGCAACGGCGCCAGAAAAAGAGCTTGATGGCGTGTAACTCACACGTTCGTTGGGAACCCCAAGAGGAAGGTATGATGCGCACAGTAGCAAGTTTTCCCTCAGAAAGAAACCAAGGTTTAATCGAACCAGTAGGAGCCAAGAAGCACGTTGAAGGTTGATGGTGGCGAAATGTGATGCGGCGCAACAACAGGGATTCCGGCGCCAACGTGGAACCTGCACAACACAACCCAAGTACTTTGTCCCAACGAAACAATGAGGTTGTCAATCTCACCGGCTTGCTGTAACAAAGGATTAAGCGTATCGAGTGGAAGATGTTTGCAAAGAAAACAGTAAACACAATTGCAGTAGATTGTATGCTATGTAAAGAATAGGACCGGGGTCCACAGTTCACTAGAGGTGTCTCTCCCATAAGATAAAAGCATGTTGGGTGAACAAATTACAGTCGGGCAATTGACAAATAGAGAAAGGCATAACAATGCATATACATGATATGATAAATATAGTGAGATTTAATTGGGCATTACGACAAAATACATAGACCGCCATCCAACTGCATCTATGCCTAAAAAGTCCACCTTCAGGTTATCATCCGAACCCCATTCAGTATTAAGTTGCAAAGCAACAGACAATTGCATTAAGTATGGTGCGTAATGTAATCGACAACTACATCCTTAGACATAGAATCAATGTTTTATCCCTAGTGGCAACAACACATCACAACCTTAGAACTTTCTGTCACTGTCCCAGGTGTCAATGAAGGCATGAACCCACTATCGAGCATAAATACTCCCTCTTGGAGTTAAGAGCAAAAACTTGGCCAGAGCCTCTACTAATAACGGAGAGCATGCAAGATCATAAACAACACATAAACAATAGATTGATAATCACCATAACATAGTATTCTCTATCCATCGGATCCCGACAAACACAACATATAGTATTACATATAGATGATCTTGATCATGTTAGGCAGCTCACAAGATCCAACAATGAAGCACAACAAGGAGAAGACGACCATCTAGCTACTGCTATGGACCCATGGTCCAGGGGTGAACTACTCACTCATCACTCCGGAGGCGACCATGGCGGTGTAGAGTCCTCGGGAGATGAATCCCCTCTCCGGCAGGGTGCCGGAGATCTCCTGAATCCCCCGAGATGGGATTCGCGGCGGCGTCTCTGGAAGGTTTTCCGTATCGTGGCTCTCGATGCTGGGGTTTTCCGACGGAGGCTTTAAGTAGGCGGAAGGGCAACGCGGGGGGCCACACGAGCCCCACCCTAGGTCGGCGCGGCCAGGGCCTGGGCCGCGCCGGCCTATGGTGTGCGCGCCTCGTGGCCCCACTTCCTTCCTCTTCGGTCTTCTGGAAGCTTCGTGCAAAAATAGGACCCTGGGCGAAGATTTCGTCCAATTCCGAGAATATTTCCTTACTAGGATTTCTGAAACCAAAAACAGCAGAAAACACGGCTCTTCGGCATCTTGTTAATAGGTTAGTTCCGGAAAATGCATAAATATGACATATAATGTGCATAAAACATGTAGGTATCATCAATAAAGTGGCATGGAACATAAGAAATTATCGATACGTTGGAGACGTATCAGCTATTTTGGCGCCGCTTGTTTACTGTTTTACTGCATCTTTACTTTCTGCAATATTACCACCATCTATACCACCTGTGTTTTACTATCTCTTCGCCGAACTAGTGCACCTATACATCTGACAAGTGTATTAGGTGTGTTGGGGACACAAGAGACTTCTTGCATTGTGATCGCAGGGTTGCTTGAGAGGGATATCTTTGACCTCTTCCTCCCTGAGTTCGATAAACCTTGGGTGATCCACTTAAGGGAAAACTTGCTGCTGTTCTACAAACCTCTGCTCTTGGAGGCCCAACACTGTCTACAAGAATAGAAGCACCCGTAGACATCAAGCTATTTTCTGGCGCCGTTGCCGGGGAGGAAAGGTAAAAGGTACTCACACTCCGGATCTCGGCTACTAAGCTATTTTCCGGCGCCGTTGTAAGTACTCGAAGCTATTTCCTTTAGATCCTGCAATTGCATCTTTTGGTTTCTTGTTTACACTAGTTAGGCATAATGGAAAGTAACAATGAGCTTCTTATTCTATTTCCTGAGTTAAGACATGGATTGTTTGATGCGAAAATTAAAAAACCTATGGAATCTTATTTGCATGCTAGTAGCAATGATATTAGTATGAACGCTTTGAACACCATTGTTGTTAATGATATGGAAAATTCTAAGCTTGGGGAAGCTGGTTTTGATGAGCATGATATTTTTAGTCCCCCAAGCATTGAGGAGAAAATTTTCTTTGATGATACTTTGCCTCCTATTTATGATGATTATAATGATAGTGGTCTTTTGGTGCCGCCTACTATGGAGAGTAAATTTTATTATGATTATACTATGCCTCCTACACTTGATGAGAATAATAATGATAGCTACTTTGTTGAATTTGCTCCCACTACAACTAATAAAATTGATTATGCTTATGTGGAGAGTAATAATTTTATGCATGTGGCTCATGACAAGAATGTTTTATGTGATAGTTATATTGTTGAATTTGTTCATGATGCTACTGAAAGTTATTATGAGAGAGGGAAACATGGTTATATGCATCTTAATAATATTAAGTTTCCCCTCTTTATGTTGAGAATCTTGAAATTGCACTTGTGTTGCTTTTCTATGCTTACCACTTTGTTCTTCATGAATTTATTTGTGTACAAGATTCCTTTTCATAGGAAGTGGGTTAGGCTTAAATGAGTTTTGAATTTGCCCCTTAATGCTCTCTTTTGCTTCAACTTTTAATCTTGCGAGAATATCATTGAAATTGCTGAGCCCATCTTAATGGCTATAAAGAAAGAACTTCTTGGGAGATAACCCATGTGTTTATTTTACTACATCAATTTTTGTTTTGTTGAGTCTTGGAAGTTGTTTACTACTGTAGCAACCTCTCCTTATCATGTTTTTGTGCCAAGTAAAGTTTCTATGTTAAAGTTGATGTTATATTTGGGATCGCTGCGCAGAAACAGCATTGCTGTCTGTCACGAATTCTGGCATAAGTCTCTGTAAAAAATTCGAAAAAATCTGCAAAATTACGAGCGTGATCCTCAGATATGTACGCAATTTTCATTAGTTTTGAGTTTTTCCATTTGAGCAAGTTAAGTGCCCAGTCCAGAAGCATCTTTACGGACTGTTCTGTTTTTGACAGATTCTGTCTTTTATTTCGCATTGCCGCTTTTGCTATGTTGAATGAGTTTCTTTGTTCCATTAACTTTCAGAAGCTTTGTGCAATGTCCAGAAGTGTTAAGAATGATTGTGTCACCTCTGAATATGTGAATTTGTGGTTAAGCACTAACCCTCTCATGAGTTTGCTTGAAGTTTGTGTGAAGGAAGTTTTCAAGGGTCAAGAGAGAGGATGATATACTATGATCAAGAAGAGTGAAAGGTCTAAGCTTGGGGATGCCCCGGTGGTTCATCCCTGCATATTTTAAGAAGACTCAAGCATCTAAGCTTGGGGATGCCCAAGCATCCTTCTTCATCGACAACTTATCAGGTTTCTTCTAGTGAAACTATATTTTTATTCAGTCACATCTTATGTACTTTACTTGGAGCGTCTGTATGTTTTTGTTTTTGTTTTTGTTTGAATAAATGCTTGTGTGGGAGAGAGACACGCTCCGCTGGTTCGTATGAACACATGTGTTCTTAGCTTTTAATTTTCATGGCGAAGGTTGAAACTGCTTCGTTAATTGTTATATGGTTGGAAACGGGAAATGCTACATGTGGTAATTGGTAAAATGTCCTGGATAATGTGATACTTGGCAATTGTTGTGCTCATGTTTAAGCTCTTGCATCATATACTTTGCACCTATTAATGAAGAAATACATAGAGCTTGCTAAATTTGGTTTGCATATTTGGTCTCTCTAAAGTCTAGATAATTTCTAGTATTGAGTTTGAAAAACAAGGAAGATGGTGTAGAGTCTTATAATGTTTACAATATGTCTTTTATGTGAGTTTTGCTGCACCGGTTCATCCTTGAGTTTGCTTCAAATAACCTTGCTAGCCTAAACCTTGTATCGAGAGGGATACTTCTCATGCATCCAAAATCCTTGAGCCAACCACTATGCCATTTGTGTCCACCATACCTACCTACTACATGGTATTTCTCCGCCATTCCAAAGTAAATTGCTTGAGTGCTACCTTTAAACAATTCAAAAGTTATTACCTCTTATTTGTGTCAATGTTTTATAGCTCATGAGGAAGTATGTGGTGTTTATCTTTCAATCTTGTTGGGCAACTTTCACCAATGGACTAGTGGCTTCATCCACTTATCCAATAATTTTGCAAAAAGAGCTGGCAATGGGATTCCCAGTCCCAAATTAATTAACAAAAATAGACACTCCTCCATGGTATGTGATTGTTGGACGGCACCCGAAGGATTCGGTTAGCCATGGCTTGAGAAAGCAAAGGTGGGGAGGAGTGTCATCATAATAAAACTAAAATAAAAAGGCACTCCTTCATGGTATGAGATTGTTGGCAGGCACCCGAAGGATTCGGTTAGCCATGGTTTGTGAAAGCAAAGGTTGGAAGGAGTGCCACCCAAAAATAAAAATAAAATGGGAGCCGCTCTTTGAAGGTTTGTCTGGCAAGGGGTTAGAGTGCCCACTACCATTCGTTGACAACAACAAACACCTCTCAAAACTTTACTTTTATACTCTCTTGATGTTTTCAAAATCAAAGCTCTAGCACAAATATAGCAATCAATGCTTCCCTCTGCGAAGGGCCATTCTTTTACTTTTTATGTTGAGTTAGTTCACCTATTTCTCTCCACCTCAAGAAGCAAACACTTGTGTGAACTGTGCATTGATTCTACATACTTGCATATTGCATTTGTTATATTACTTTGTGTTGACAATTATCCATGAGATATACATGTTAAAGTTGAAAGCAACCGCTGAAACTTATATCTTCCTTTGTGTTGTTTCAAAGCTTTCTACTAAGAATTTATTGCTTATGAGTTAACTCTTATGCAAGACTTATTGATGCTTGTTTGAAAGTATTATTCATGAAAAGTCTTTGTTATATGATTCATTTGTTTACTCATTATCTTCATCATTGCTTCGAATCTCTGCATTCATATGTTTACAATAGTATGATCAAGGTTATGATGGCATGTCACTTCAGAAATTATCTTTGTTATCGTTTTACCTGCTCGGGACGAGCAGAACTAAGCGGGGCTGATACGTCTCCAACGTATCGATAATTTCTTATGTTCCATGCTACATTATTGATGATATCTACATGTTTTATGCACATTATATGTCGTATTTACACATTTTGGAACTAACCTATTAACAAGATGCCGAAGCGCTGTTTTCTGCTGTTTTTGATTTCAGAAATCCTAGTAAGGAAATATTCTCGGAATTGGACGAAATCAACGCGGGTCCTATTTTTGCACGAAGCTTCGAAGCGTGAAGAGGGAAGGAAGTGGGGCCACGAGGCGCCGCCACAACGGCGGCGCGGCCCAGCCCCCGCGGGCCCTGGTGTGTGGGCCCTCGTGTGGCCGTTGCCCAGCCTGCCGCCTCCATGCGAGCCCGGTCCGAGAGCCGCGATACGGAAAACCTTCGAGACGCCGCCGCCGCGTCCCATCTCGGGGGATTCAGGAGATCGCCTCCGGCACCTGCCGGAAGGGGATTCATCTCCCGGAGGATTCTTCATCGCCATGATCGCCTCCGGAGTGATGAGTGAGTAGTTCACCCCTGGACTATGGGTCCATAGCAGTAGCTAGATGGTCGTCTTCTCCTTATGTGCTTCATTGTTGGATCTTGTGAGCTGCCTAACATGATCAAGATCATCTATCTGTAATACTATATGTTGTGTTTGTCGGGATCCGATGGATAGAGAATACTATGTTATGGTGATTATAAATCTATTACTTATGTGTTGTTTATGATCTTGCATGCTCTCCGTTATTAGTAGAGGCTCGGCCAAGTTTTTACTCTTAACTCCAAGAGGGAGTATTTATGCTCGATAGTGGGTTCATGCCTTCATTGATACCTGGGACAGTGACAGAAAGTTCTAAGGTTGTGTTGTGTTGTTGCCACTAGGGATAAAATATTGATTCTATGTCTAAGGATGTAGTTGTTGATTACATTACGCACCATACTTAATGCAATTGTCTGTTGCTTTGCAACTTAATACTGGATGGGGTTCGGATGATAACCTGAAGGTGGACTTTTTAGGCATAGATGCAGTTGGATGGCGGTCTATGTACTTTGTCGTAATGCCCAATTAAATCTCACTATATTTATCATATCATGTATATGCATTGTTATGCCCTTCTCTATTTGTCAATTGCCCGTGTAATTTGTTCACCCAACATGCTTTTATCTTATGAGAGACACCTCTAGTGAACTGTGGACCCGGTCCTATTCTTTACATCGCATACAATCTACTGCAATACTTGTTTTACTGTTTTCTTCGCAAACAATCATCTTCCACACAATACGGTTAATCCTTTGTTACAGCAAGTGAGATTGACAACCTCACTGTTTCGTTGGGGCAAAGTACTTTGGTTGTGTTGTGCAGGTTCCACGTTGGCGCCGGAATCCCTGGTGTTGCGCGTCACATTCGCCGCCATCAACCTTCAACGTGCTTCTTGGCTCCTCTGGTTCGATTAAACCTTGGTTTCTTTCTGAGGGAAAACTTGCCTTTGCGCATCATACCTTCCTCTTGGGGTTCCCAACGGACGTGTACATCTACGCGCATCAAGCACTTTTTGTGGCGTTGCCGGGGAGATCAAGACACGCTGCAAGGGGAGTCTCCTTCCCAATCACTTTACTTTGTTTTTGTCTTGCTTTATTTTATTTACTACTTTGTTTGCTGCACCTAAACAAAACACACACAAAAATTAGTTGCTAGTTTTACTTTATTTACTTGTCTTGCTCTCTATATCAAAAACACACAAAAATTAGTTACTTGCATTTACTTTATCTAGTTTGTTTTATTTACCGTTGCTAAAATGAATACCCCTGAAAATACTAAGTTGTGTGACTTCACAAACACAAATAATAATGATTTCCTGTGCACACCTATTGCTCCACCTGCTACTACAGCAGAATTCTTTGAAATTAAACCTGCTTTGAACCTTGTTATGAGAGATCAATTTTCTGGTGTTAGTTCTGATGATGTGCTGCCCATCTTAATAATTTTGTTGAACTTTGTGAAATGCAAAAGTATAAGGATGTAGATGGTGATATTATTAAATTGAAATTGTTTCCTTTCTCATTAAGAGGAAGAGCTAAAGATTGGTTGCTATCTTTGCCTAAGAATAGTATTGATTCATGGACTAAATGTAAGGATGCTTTTATTGGTAGATATTATCCTCCCGCTAAAATTATATCTTTGAGAAGTAGCATAATGAATTTTAAGCAATTAGATACTGAACATGTTGCTCAAGCATGGGAGAGAATGAAAACTTTGGTAAAGAATTGCCCAACCCATGGATGACTACTTGGATGATCATCCAAACCTTCTATGCAGGACTAAATTTTTCTTCGCGGAATTTATTGGATTCAGCTGCTGGAGGTACCTTTATGTCCATCACTTTGGGGGCGGCTACAAAGTTTCTTGATGATATGATGATAAATTACTCACGAATGGCACACGGAAAGAGCTCCACAAGGTAAGAAGGTAAATTCTGTTGAAGAAACCTCTTCCTTGAGTGATAAGATTGATGTGATTATGTCTATGCTTGTGAATGGTAGATCTATTGTTGATCCAAATAATGTTCCTTTAGCTTCATTGGTTGCTCAAGAAAAAAATGTTGATGTGAATTTCATTAAAAATAATAATTTCAACAACAATGCTTATAGGAACAACTCTGGTAATAACTATAGGCCATATCCTTCTGCTAATGGTAATGGTTATGGTAATTCTTATGGAATTCTTACAACAATAATAGGAGTGTACCCTCTGGTCTTGAAGCCATGCTTAAATAATTTATTAGTACACAAACCGCTTTTAACAAATCTGTTGAGGAAAAGCTTGATAAAATTGATATTATTGCTTCTAGAGTTGATAGACTTGCCTCTGATGTTGATCTATTAAAATTGAAAGTTATGCCTAATAATGATATTGATAATAAGATTACTACTACAGCAAATGCCATCCAAGTTAGAATTAATGAGAATATAAGATTAATGGCTGAATTACGTGCTAGGTGGGATAGAGAAAATGAAAAACTAGCTAAAAAGAATAACGTAGCTAAAGTTTGGACTATTACCACCATTAGTAATGATAATGATTCACATGTTGCTGCACCTCCTACTATCAATGGTAAAATAATTGGTGTTGGCAATGTTTCTACTCCTAGTGCAAAGCGTAAAACTGAAATTGCTAAAACTGCTGAAACTACTTGTGATAAAACTGCTGAAATTTTTTCCAACCTTGGGGACAATGATCCCATTGCTGTAGCTCATAATGATTTAGATTTTGATGATTGCCACATCTCTGAAGTTATAAAGTTCTTACAAAAACTTGCTAAAAGTCCTAATGCTAGTGCTATAAATTTAGCCTTTACAAAACATATTACAAATGCTCTCATAAAAGCTAGAAGAGAAACTAAAACTTGAAACTTCTATTCCTAGAAAGTTAGAAGATGGTTGGGAGCCCATCATTAAAATGAAATTCAATGACTTTGAATGTAATGCTTTATGTGATCTTGGTGCAAGTATTTCTTATGCCTAAAAGATTTATGATATGCTTGACTTGCCACCATTGAAGAATTGTTATTTGGATGTTAATCTTGTAGATAATGTTAAAAAGAAACCTTTGGGGAGGATTGATAATGTGCGCATTACGGTTAACAATAACCTTTTCCCCGTTGATTTTTTGTCTTGGATATCGAATGCAATGCATCTTGTCCTATTGTGTTGGGAAGACCTTTTCTTCGAACCGTTGGTGCTGTTATTGATATGAGGAAAGGTAATATTAAATATCAATTTCCTCTCAAGAAAGGTATGGAACACTTCCCTAGAAAGAGAATGAAGTTTCCTTTTGATTCTATTATTAGAAGAAGTTATGATGTTAATGCTTCTACTCTTGATAACACTTGATTTACACTTTTTGCGCATAGCTGAAAGGCGTTAAAGAAAAGCGCTTATGGGAGACAACCCATGTTTTTACTACAGCAATTTTTATTTTATTTGAGTCTTGGAAGTTGTTTACTACTGTAGCAACCTCTCCTTATCATGTTTTTGTGCCAAGTAAAGTTTCTATGTTAAAGTTGATGTTATATTTGGGATACAGAAACAGCATTGCTGTCTGTTACGAATTCTGGCACAAGTCTCTGTAGAAAATTCGAAAAAATCTGCGAATTTACGAGCGTGATCCTCAGATATGTACGCAACTTTCATTAGTTTTGAGTTTTCCATTTGAGCAAGTCTGGTGCCATTTTAAATTCGTCTTTACGAACTGTTTAGATTCTGCCTTTTTTATTCGCATTGCCTCTTTTGCTATGTTGGATGAATTTCTTTGATCCATTAATGTCCAGTAGCTTTATGCAATGTCCAGAAGTGTAAACAATGATTGTGCCACCTCTGAACATGTAAACTTTTATTGTGCACTAACCCTCTAATGAGTTTGCTTGAAGTTTGGTGTGAAGGAAGTTTTCAAGGATCAAGAGAGAGATGATATACTATGATCAAGAGGAGTGAAAGCTCTTGTTATAATCGAGATGCACAATAAACGAAGAACGAAAAACAAACAGGGGACACGAGATTTTAATGGAAAACCCTTGCAACACACAAAAAAAACAGTAAAAACAAACTTCACTATTTCGGTGGTGTTTACAAACGCCGTGGGTGTACAATGATGCGACAAAAACCTAGCGGCGGCTTACAGGGAAAATATATAGACGGTGGCAACGATCACAATATAACAAACTCCACCTTGAGACAAATTCCTTGTAGCATGAACTTCAACAATCACCTGAATCATCAAAGAAAACACTTGCTGGCGCCAATAGCCACTTGGGCTAAACAATTATACCAACCAAGCTTGAGCAAAGCTCAAACTTGGACACAGGACAGGCTTAGTCATCATATCAGCAGGATTATCATGAGTACTAATCTTGCATACCTTCACTTTACCTTTTGCAACCACATCTCTGATTGCGTGGTACTTAATATCAATGTGCTTTGTCCTCTCATGGAATATCTGATCTTTAGTAAGATAAATAGCACTTTGATCTGAACAACTTAATGCAAGAATTATCTCCACAAAGCTCAGCATATAAACCTTTCAACCAAACAGCCTCTTTACCTGCCTCAGCAATAGCCATGTACTCAGCCTCAGTAGTAGATGTGCAACAACATCCTGCAAATAGCCTGCTAACAGCACATCCACCAACAGTAAACACATATGTGAGGGACCTTCTCTTATCCAAATCGCCAGCATAATCTGAATCCACATATCCGGCGAGCCCCTCACCAATCCTGCCAAACCTCAAGCAAGCTTTTGATGTGCCGCGAAGGTACCTGAAAATCCACTGAACAGCTTTCCAATGTTCTTTACCAGGATTAGCCATGTATCGATGACCAAACTCATAGCATATGACAGATCAGGACGTGAACAAACCATGGCATACATCAAGGAACCAACAGCACTAGAATAGGGAACTCGAGACATGTACTCAATATCATCTTCAGAGCTAGGACATTGCAAAGCTGACAACTTGAAATGAGAAGCAATTGGAGTAGTAACTGACTTTGCATCATGCATATTAAAACGATGAAGAACTTTCTCAATGTACTTTTCCTGACTAAGAAACAACAAACTAGACTTTCTGTCCCTTTTAATTTCCATGCCTAGTATTTTCTTAGCAGGACCAAGATCCTTCATCTCAAACTCACTACTTAATTGATTCTTTAAAATAGTGATCTCTTTCATGCTCTTGGCAGCAATCAACATATCATCAACATATAGAAGCAAATAAATAGGTGATCCATTAACAAACTTGATATACACACAACTATCATACTGAGATCTCTCAAAACCATGTGTAAGCATAAATGAATCAAACCTTTTATACCACTGTCGTGGCGACTGTTTCAGACCATAAAGGGACCTCTTTAATTTGCAAACAAGATCCTCCTTACCAGGCACAACATAACCTTCAGGTTGGTCCATATATATCTCCTCCTCCAACTCACCATGCAAAAAGTCTTTACATCTAGCTGCTCAAGCTCAAGATCATGCATAGCAACAATACCAAAGAAAGCACGAATAGAACTATGCTTCACAACCAGGAGAATACATCATTATAATCAACACCTGGAATTTGACTGAAACCTTTTGCTACTAACCTTGCCTTAAACCGTGGAGGCTCATTAGGAGACAAACCTTCCTTTCTTTTAAATATCCACTTGCAGCGGACAGCCTTCTTTTGTTTAGGCAAGTGCACAACATCCCATGTGCCATTCTTCTCAAGCGATTGCATCTCTTCTTGCATCGCGCCTACCCACTTCTCTTTATCAACGAAGCAATGGCTTCAGTATATAGTTGGTTCAATATCATGCTCCACTGTTCAGCACAACTCAAAGCATAATAAACAATATCACATTCTTGAATTAATCGGGTAGGAGGTGCAATATTTCTCCTAGGGCGGTCAGACAATAGACCGTCCTTGTCGCTTGAACAAAGGTGGTGAAGGTGGAACATCATTATCATCACTTTGTTGGTTTCAGGAACCACATTTTCATTCTCCTTTGCGTGCTCCACCTGCACGCCAGTCTGTCTTGCTCATCATCGGAAACATCAGGAGAATCAATAGCATCAGAAATATCAGTGAACGGACTATCATTAAACATAACAGCCTCATTAAAAACGACATTCCTGCTCAACACAATTTTCTTAGTTTCAGGATTCCATAATCTATATGCCTTAACTCCTGAACCATAACCAAGGAAGATGCACTTAACAGCCCTTGGCTCCAACTTTCCATTGTCAACATGAGCGTAAGCGGTGCAACCAAAAACTCTCAAATCTGAATAATCAGCAGGCGAACCAGACCATACCTCAATTGGAGTTTTCTTATCAAGTGGAACAGAAGGTGACCTGTTGATGAGATAACATGCGGTGGAGGCTGCTTCAGCCCAAAAACCTCTATGCATCTTTGCATTAGACAACATGCAGCGAGCCCTCGAAATAATGGTCCTGTTCATGCGTTCAGCCACGCCATTCTGTTGAGGGGTGTACGGAATGGTATGATGTCTTACCATCCTATCATTGCTGCAAAACTCATCAAATTCATTTGAACAAAATTCCATACCATTGTCAGTACGGAGTATCTTAACCTTCTTTTCAGTTTGGGTTTCTACCATAACTTTCCACTTCTTAAAAGCATTAAAAACATCAGATTTATGTTTCAGGAAATATGGCCACACTTTCCTTGAGTAATCATCAATAATAGTAAGCATGTAATTAGCACCACCATTAGAAGTTCTACGGGACGGACCCCAAACATCAGCATGTACATAATCTAAAATGCCTTTGGTGGTATGAACGGAAGCATTAAATTTTACTCTTTTATGCTTACCAAAGATGCAGTGCTCACAGAACTCAAGCTTACCAAAATCGCAGCCATCAATTAGCTCTCTCTTTGTCAATTCTGCCATGCCAAGCTCACTCATATGTCCAAGACGCTTATGCCAAAGGTTAGTCTTACTAGATTCATCAGAACTAACAGCAGCAGCAATACCAGGCAAAGTGCTACCTCTAAGGACATATAATTTCGCAGAATTCATATCACCAATCATAATAATGAGAGAACCTGATGATACCTTCAAAAGTTTGTTCCCACCTTTGTACTTGTACCCGTCACAATCAAGGGTACTCAAAGAGATCAAATTCCTCGCCATGGAGGGTATGTGTTTCACTCCTGTCAACGTGCGTGTCATCCCATCATGGGTCTTGATCTGAACAGAACCAATGCCAACAATGCTGCACTGGTTGTCATTCCCCACACGCACAAAATCTCCACTCTGCACAGACTCATAAGAACTGAACCAATCTTTGTTACAGCAAATATGAAACGAACATGCAGTATCAAGAATCCATTCATCATCACGTGAAACACATGCAGCCAAGACAGCTAAGCAATCTCCATCAGAACTATCATTACCAGCAACAACAGCAGCCTCACCCTTACCGGTGACAACGGCAGCCTTACCATTACCATCATTATTTTTCGGTTGGTAAGTTCCGTTCCTTTTCTCCTTGTTCTGCAGCTTCCAACAATCATCAATATTGTGGTTAGATTTCTTACAATACCTGCAGAACTTGTCACGTCCTTTGGACTTTGAGCGACCTCTGTCGCCCTTGCTCTTATCTCTGTTGTTGTGGTAGTAGTTATCTCGCTGCTCAGGCCTGCCACGGACCTCTAATGCCTCCGCCTTGGAGGATGAACTTTCAGCCTGCACCATAGATTTCATTTTCTCCTTTTGTTGGAGAGCATCATAAACTTCCGCGAGTTAGTTTGTCGCGGCTCAATAATATGGTGTCACGAAAATTACTGAAAGAATTAGGCAGCGAGCATAAAAGAAGAAGACATAAATCCTCATCCTCATACTTAACTTCTATAGACTGCAAATCAGAAACAATCTCTTTCCAGGAAGATATGTGATTCATTACCGAACCTCCCTCTTGCAACTTATGCGAGAACAGCTTCATCTTCACGTGCAATCTGCCCGTGAGATCCTTGGACAAACAGATCTCCTCTAGTTTGACCCATAACTCGGCGGTGGTTTTCTCCTGCAACACTTCCTGCAGAATATTATTGGACAGATGGAGTTGAATCAACGATAAAGCCTTACGGTCTTTCGCTTCTCCGCATCGGTCCGGTATCCTTCGCTTTCTCGCCGAAAGCATCGATCGCTTCATCCAGATCTGAAGATTGGGCGAGAATCGCCCTCATCTTCACTTGCCACAAAGCAAATCTCGTGGTGTAGTCCAGCTGCGGTAGATCGAACTTCAGTGACGACATCTCGTAAACCCTAGATCCAAAGAACACGGGCTCCGATACCACTTGTTATAATCGAGATGCACAATAAACGAAGAACGAAAAGTAAAACACTGCAGGGGACACGAGATTTTAACGTGGAAAACCCTTGCAACACACAAGGGAAAAACCACGGGCGCCAGCCAGCAAAACTTCACTATTTCGGTGGTGTTTACAAACGCCGTGGGTGTACAATGATGCGACAAAAACCTAGCGGCGGCTTACAGGGAAAAATATATAGGGTGGCAACGATCCGTGCCGCGGGGGCGCCCCCGCACCCCCAGTGCACCTGCGGGCCTCCGTGTGGGCTAACCCAGACTCGCCCGCTCGGCCCAAGCCTACCGGCGACGGGCCTCGCTCCGCTCGTCGGAAGTTAGCCTCTTCTTGGAATTTGGATCACAATATAACAGCTCTAAGCTTGGGGATGCCCCCGTGGTTCACCCTGCATATTTTAAGAAGACTCAAGCGTCTAAGCTTGGGGATGCCCAAGGCATCCTTCTTCATCGACAACATCATCGGGTTCCTCCCTGAAACTATATTTTTATTCGCCACATCTTATGCACTTTGCTTGGAGCGTCGGTTTGTTTTGTTTTGTTTTGTTTGAATAAAGTTGGATCCTAGCATTCTTTGTGTGGGAGAGAGACACGCTCCGTTGTTGCATATGGACAAATATGTCCTTAGGCTTTACTCATAATGTTCAAGGCGAAGTTTCTTCTTCGTTAAATTGTTATATGGTTGGAATTGGGAAATGCTACATGTAGTAATTCTAAAATGTCTTGGATAATGTGATACTTTGTAATTGTTGTGCATCTTGCTTGTTCGTTGTTTAGTAGATCCGATCTGTTATAGTTGCTCCTTGATTCTTCGAGGATTGGTTTAATATCCGTATGGTTAGGCCTTGCAAACGGGTTGAACGATCCGGTAGTGCGTTAGGTATGGTTTGTTAGTCCTAAGAGGGATGTTCCAGGAATTAACTTAATGTTGGTTTTAGGCCTCTTTTAGGGTTAGTTTTCCATTATCTTTCGTGTCTATTAGGCTCAACTACGCGTAGGATGTTCCGATCATACGGTGAGAACCCTAAGCTGTCGTAGATTGGTTTAGCTTTATGCGATCAAGCGGGAGCCCCATGTCGGCGTTAACCCTACGTAGACCATGGGGCGTCGGCTTGAGCCGATCCACAACCTGAGAGCCGATCGGGCTCGTATTTAATGTTTACGTGTATGCCATGCGGGAACTAATCGAAGCAATCCAACACCTTCACGACCAGGTATAGGTCAGGTGGCACGCAAACGCCGGGACGTGTGCGGGAGCATTTGCGGGACGACGTCGAGGGACCAGGGCCTTGCAGCCTTGGAAGCCTCCGGCTCTTCGTGTTGCTTAACCCTTGCTCGCCGGTGGGTTTTGGCGAGCAACACATTCTGGCACGCCCGGTGGGACATCGGGACAATCTTCGGCAACCACGTCGACATCTACATCTGAGATGGCGGCAGAACAGGTCAAGTACGGAGATCTGCCTCCTGAGCATAAGAAGAAATACGATGATCTCAAGGCCATCTTGGAAGCCGATCTCATCGGCGCTTTTGAGAAAACCCGTTCACACGGGATCAAGTTCAAAGGGTTACAACCCGAAGGTGCGCTGGAGGGACTAGATCTATCTCTCCCTTCAGACAAACGTACCAGAGCCCTGCGACGGGAAGTCAACTATGCCGTTGCTCACTCTCTTCATCGGCATTCTGAAAGCTTGGTGAATACTCTGGAGCGTGTCGCGCTCAATGTGGTGCAAGAAGTCATGAAGCACAAGTACTCTCCGTCGGGACCTGCTCTAGGAACTCATCAAGGAGAGATACCGCTCTATACCAGGCCGCCACTGCCATACACGACGGCCGCTCCACAGCAACCAGGTTCACGGCGTACGTTGTCTACAAGGTTGGAGGTGATCGGGGCGACTACAATTCTGTATGAGCCGCCCAAGGAGATTCCACATGGATACGTGTGCACATACGTGCGGGACTGCAACTGGATGACCCAGTTACAACGGGAAGGACGCCACGGCGGGAGGGATCGTTGGAATAGGAGTAGTTGCGGACGAAACGATTCTGGAGCGACGGCGAAAACGGCGTGGTTAACCAAATATACCACCGGTACAAGTCATGCACGCTCAACTCTGCAGCTCCTACGGTGGATGAGATCACCGCAATCATGAGAGACCGATTCGTCATCCTGCCGAAGAAGAGAATGATCGGCTATTCCAAGCCGTATCCCAACGATTACGACCTAATCCCACTACCGCCTAAGTATCGGCTCCCTGACTTCACAAAATTCGGTGGATCAGAAGGAACCAGCTCAATCGAGCACGTGAGCCGATATTTGGCACAGTTGGGCATGGTCTCAGCTTCAGACGAGCTGCGTGTGAGGTTCTTCTCACAATCTCTCACGGGTCCAACCTTTGGGTGGTACACCTCGTTGCTACCAGATTCGGTTCGGACGTGGAAGGGAGGAGGAGCAGTTTCATGTGCAATACCATTCGAAGCTCTGAAGCTAGCCTTGCCGATCGGACCAGGTTCGACGAGGCGAGGAGAGACGGTATCGAGTACATCCAGAGGTTCGGACCGTCAGAACCGATGTTATTCGGTTCGCCTATCGAAAAACGATCGAGCGGCGATAGCGAGATTATCGGCGCCACTCGAGATGTGACCTTCCAAGCGAGTACAACTCAGGCGCATATGGTTCAGAAATTGACATTGTATGAACAGCGCCATCAGAGTGTACCCGGGACAAGTACAAGCGCGTCGCCACGATCGAGATGGAAGAAGATGATGATCTTGTAGGAGATCGGGAGGTCGTTGTAGCTGAGTGGACTCGGGGGGCAAAGCCCGTGTCCTGCAAGTGGGTGAAACAACCAGGGCCTGCGAAAGAGTTTGACTTTGATTTGAGCAAAATGGAGCAAATTTTTGATTTGCTACTGAAGGAGAAACTGCTCAACTTACCCGAAGGTCACAAAATCCCCACGCCACAAGAGATGAGCGGAGGCCATCGCAAATGGCATCACACGTTCACCCATGCCTGTGACTGCAAAGTCTTGCGCGGACAAATTCAGATGGCGATAGAACAAGGCCGATTACTCTTCGGTCAGTTTGCCATGAGAGTTGACACGCAGCCGTTTCCGGAAGTCAACATGGTAGATCTCAGCCATTGCATAAGATGCGAGCCAGAGTTCTCGTTTGATATCAATATGGCGGGGCTTGCGGATCGCCATGGCGAGGATAAGCCGAAGAGCGATCGCTCTCGCGCAAAGATAAGAAGGAGGCCGATCCACGCGACCGGCCCCAGCATGATGCGACGGTATTTGACGAGGAAGAGGTGGTAAGCGTGCGGTATCAACGACCACTTTCCGCGCACCTCCTTAACAAATATGAACATCGAGACGTCGACGATACGACGTAGATGATGATAGATATCGTCGGTCTGATGCAGACAACAGAAATACCATCGATATGAAGGGTATGAACGTCACGCCAGAGGAGATCAAGGGAGCAAGAGGACATGGATAGGCATTGGAGCTGTCCTTTCTTCAAACACTGCTGGGACTCAGGAATGAGCCGATTGCCTACAATCGAGAACTGCATGTAAAGAGGAAGGGAACGAATGAAGTTTCGGTGTTCAAGCGTCTAGGACCTCTCCCACCTCGGAACAAACGAGCTGAGTCATCCCAAGATGAAGGCTTCGAGGAGTCCGAGGAAAAGATAGATATCACCGACCAAGGTGGTGTCGATGGACTCAGCCACTCCCAAAAGCGCGAGTGCAGCGGCTACGAGCTTGGAGGCCGAGACGCGTGCACACTTTGAGGAAAGCACGGCCCGATCTGGCCATGAAAATTCAGCAAACGCTGGAGACGAGCTCGCCCCCAAAGAAAGTGTGGCGACCCAAGCAAACAAAGGCCGATGCAGGACATCGGCTATACATGGTGTTCATCCTCCCATCGAGTTTTGTGCTCCAAGAGATGAGGAAGTATCGGTGGCACAGTTTGATTGCGGGCCACGACCGTTATCTTTGAAAAGCCACGAGAGAAGAGCTACGGGCATGAAAGCCCTATACGAAAGGTTATATCAATGGGCAGCCTATAAGCAAGATGCTGGTTGACACGGGGCACAGTCAACATTATGCCGTACTCCATGTTACGACGTTTGGGACGTTCTACGAAGATCTAATCAAGACCAACGTCACGCTAAGCGATTTCAACGGCCAGCCGTCGGAAGCCAAGGGTGTGAACGTGGACTTAGCTGTCGGCCGAAAGACCATCCCTACATCCTTCTTTATCGTCGACGGCAAAGAGCACTTGCTGTCTGCTAGGAAGGGATTGGATCCATGCTAACTGTTGCATTCCATCCACAATGCATCGGTGCATCATACAATGGGATGGAGACGAAGTGGAGGTTGTTCATGCAGACGACTCGATCGACATTTCTTTGGCTGCCATGAACATCTGGAAACAAATGACCAAGAGCCGCTCTCCGGAATCAATCTGGACGGCTGTGAGCGCATCGAAGCTACAAAAAATGGGGTGAGGCCGGTCTTATCCACCGGCCTCACAGTAGCAAGATCCGAGAATATGGACGACGTGGCAAGGCCGATCCCTGTGATCGGCCCCAAAATAATAAACGAGGATCTCACTTCAAGCATTCCACGTCGTCGTAGCAGAGGACCAAGAAGTTGTAAACCCTCGTTAAACATTGCAATGGAAAAGGAGGCCGATTCTAGCAATCGGCCACCAATAGTCTCAACATGCCTTCTTGTGTTCATCATTGATTTAGCAGGCGATGGAAAGGGTTTACCAGCTGATGAACTAGAAGAGATCGAAATTGGTCCTGGGGATAAGCCATGGCCAACATTTATCAGCAAATAGTCGGATCGACAACTGCAAGGGAAGCCGATTCCACAATCGGCTAAAATTATTCCCACCACCCGTGTTCACCGATGTGCTATTTAGCATGGTGAGTGGTGAGACAAGCTTGAATTGACTGAAAAGCCGATATCTTCAATCACTTGAAGGATTCGGCTCGGGGGGCATACACACAGAAAGGGTACAAGGCCACGAAGTATGTACCACGAAGTATGTACCCAGGGGAAGCCGATTCATGAGATCGATCGGCTAATAAAAAATCGAAAGTACAAAATTTTTAAGCACAGCCGATGCTGGGACATCGACTTCAGAATTACAGAGTTCAAGCTGCCACTTGATCATGGGTAATGGATGGGCCGATCTAAGCAGCAAAGCACAAGAATTGAGCCAGGAGGAGTTAGAGAGCCATTGCATGAGAAGCTTCTTGGTTCAAAGAAGGGATTTGCTGGTCCTGCCGAGCCCTCGTGGTGCATCGACTCCTTGTGCGTAAGCTTTCCTATCTTGTTTTGATGGGAGTTGAGGGCTGAGCCTGTTCTTGAAAGCCGATGGTGACACATCTGGCTAGTTATGTTGTGACGTCCCCAGAGGTGCCCAAGCTAGAGCTTCGTCGGCTGGATTGCATGTTCTCGCTGATATCATCTTCAGTATCCCTGTTCGAGCCGGCACAGGGTTGTTTCCCTCCAAAGTTCTTGGCGGACACCTTTTTCACTACTATTCTCGCCTTAATTAAGGCTCGGGGGGCAGCTGGCCCTGAACATTCTTTGCTTTCGGGAGCCGATTGTGTTGAAATCGGCTATCTTTGCGTCACCACCGTATTGGAAAGTGGTGAGTTCTTTCAGAAGGAAACCACCAGGATTGATGGGAGGAGTTTGAAGAGGGAGCCATCACCATTGATAGGCTCTGGGCCAGTTTGTTAAGGAAACAGAGCATCGCAAGAAGAGTTGTGAGCAAATGGTACCTGTTATACAGATGTATCAGCTTCAACGTCAAGTTGTTTCAGCTACGGTCCTAAAAGCTTTCCTGGAGGCGTTAATTCAGGAGTTTTGCCGTCAGGTCGAACATCACGATCGGAGGATTTGGAGTCCAAAATCTAGGGGTCTCAAGGCTGTGGGCTGGACCTGTTCGATTGGAAGTCTGGATCTGAATTTCAAGGATTGCAAGCTACCATCTGAGGGGATAATTGGACTAACCTGTCTTGCAATTCATGGTAAAAAACGATGCATTGCCATCGGCTCATTGAGCATCGACCAAGGTGACAATCGGCAAAGACAAGATAAGGGAGAATCGGCTAAATCAATATGAAAGAAATCGACAAAGTCAAATTGGGGGAATTTCTTCATTGATAATCAGATTTCTTACATGAAAGGAGCTGATTGCTCTCAAAAGGAATTACTAGGGGATACATTGCCCCATCTACTACTCCTAGCTCTATGCTAAAGATCCTATCTAGGGACGTTGCTGCCTCGTCGTCGTCGTCGGTCGATCGGAGGTTGCCGGCCAAGCGAAGCGCTTGGCCGCGGCTCGTCGGAGGAGGTGTCGTCATCCTCCTCTTCTTCCTCCTTCGCCTCTCGGAGGAGGTGAAATCGCCCCAGGCGATCGTCGTCGCTCTCCTCCTCCGTTCCCCGTCGCGAGGAGGAGGTCTCTCCCCGTCGGTCAAGGACTTGCCGTCCTCCGACCAGATGGAGAAGTCGTGGCTCGACTCATCCCCGTCGGCTATGGCGCGGCGGATGTTGGCCGCGTGGGCCTCCTGCGGGTCCCACTCCGGCGTCGGTTCCCGGAGGGGGAGGATTGGACGGAAAGGCTCGACGAAGAAGTGGAGGAAGAAGAGGAAGACATGATGGCAGAGAAGGGCTTTTGGAGTGCTAATGCGAAGGGGACGAAGGGAACTGCAAGAAGTGGCTAAATAAAAGGGGATATAAGCGAGATTTAATGCTTAAGCGGTTTTCGAGGATGTGGTACCAAAGCTGTCAAATCGTGCGAGAGAAGTTGAGAAGGCAAGGCGTCATGATAAAGAATACTGCGACGGTTCTGCTGCCACGACATGACCCCTCGAAGGAAAAACAGTGGTTTTGAAATTATCATTACCAAAACCAGGGGGCATGTGTTATCACCAGATTTTGGCCAAATCAGGAGATGGGCCGTAAGTGAAGATGGGCTTGGAAGATACACGCGTGGAGCATCTTTGAAGCGGCCTTGCACGAAGAGTTTGGGCTTAATTGCCCGTGTATCTGTAAATATAGTAGTTCGTATGTTAGTTTAGATTAAAAGATAGAGTTTAACTCGTGCACGGTTAGGTGCACGCCCAAATTAGAAAGTCCCTTGGACTATAAATATGTATCTAGGGTTATCGGAAAAGGAGGACAATCACGTTCACAACAAACACAAATCGGCGCCACCCTTTCTTCGAGGGTTTCTCCCGGGTAAGCATCATGCTGCTAGATCGCATCTTGCGATCTAGGCATCACCGTTATTCGTTTACCTTGTGTTGCTCGTCTTGAAGCGTTGTTGATGGCGAGTAGCACTACTTATCGTGGATGTTTTGGGATTCGCATAGATGCTTTTCTTACGCATATCTTGCTGTGCCGTCCCTCAATATCTAGCTGCCCTTACACCTATCCAGGTGTAAGGGCAGCATCTTGCTTGTTCGTTGTTTAGTAGATCCGATCTGTTATAGTTGCTCCTTGATTCTTGAGGATTTAATATCCGTATGGTTAGGCCTTGCAAACGGGTTGAACGATCCGGTAGTGCGTTAGGTATGGTTTGTTAGTCCTAAGAGGGATGTTTCGGGAATTAACTTAATGTTTTTAGGCCTCTTTTAGGGTTAGTTTTCCATTATCTTTCGTGTCTATTAGGCTCAACTACGCGTAGGATGTTCCGATCATACGGTGAGAACCCTAAGCGTCGTAGATTGGTTTAGCTTTATGCTGATCAAGCAGGAGCCCCATGTCGCGTTAACCCTACGTAGACCATGGGGCGATCGGCTTTGTGAGCCGATCCACAGGCAACCTGAGAGTCGATCGTCGTATTTAATGTTTACGTGCGCCATGCAGGGAACTAATCGAAGCAATCCAACACCTTCGACCGAGGTATAGGTGGGTAGCGCAACAACGCCGGGACGTGTGCCGGAGCATTTGGGACGACGTCGAGGACCGGGCCACTGCAGCCTTGCGCCGGCTCTTGTGTTCTTAACCATTGCTTTCGTGGGTTTTGGCAGGCAACACCACCCAACTTTATGTTGGTTCTCCGACATTATTTAACTTCGCATCATGGTCAACTTTCTCTTGCTAACTCCAGCTTACTTCACTCACCTGATAATAAAATGGCTTCTTTTTTCTGAAACTAATAAAAATGGCTACTTACCAATTTTTTGCTCCCGTAATATTTCATTTATGGGATGAAAGAGACATCGGTGGTGGTATCATTTTCATCGCCGAGCTTGACGGAAACGCATTTTGTCGCCAAGAGAGCGTTTTCAGCCGCGCCTGACGAAGCACCAGTGGGCACAAGACGCTGTATCGTGGGCGTAGGGCTTGATCCTTTTTTTTCCCCTCTGATTTCACTGTTGCCTTCTTCACATATTGCCGGCGCTGTCGATTCAAATTCAACACAGGGAAAAGTGCCATTTCGATGTGCCAAATGCAGTGACGACATTGTGGAGTTTTCTGCTGGGGCCTGGCTCTCTCGATTCGTGCATCGACCGCTGTCAATTTTTCGCATCATGCATAGCTTGACCATGTTGCCCGGCCGTGCCGCTCTTGTCTGCTTCACCGTGTTTTCTTACACTGTTTTTAGCTCACTAATTAGGACTAGAATGTCTAGATATTCTTATGTTAAATGGTAACATATTACCAGGCGTTGCGAAAGGGAGCAGAAGGTACTCAAATGTAACGGGACTATTTCGTCCTCGATCGGTGAAAATATCAGATATCACTGGTCCAAAGACGTGGAAATATAGCACCGTGATGTGATGAAAACAATTTGCTCGCTGCATACAGTCACGCTTGACTTAGCCTGGTCAGACGAATGATTTGACATCGCTGACTATTCCACACAAAATTTGCATCGATTATTCGGTTGCCGTTCACTAGAATACTGTTAATACTACTAGATTCCTCTCCATGAAAAAAGAATAGTAGAAGGAACACAAAAAAATGCAGATCTGGCTGAGTCACGCATGACCAAGGAGAGATTCTTAGATTGGGCAGAAAGGAACCTAAATGTATTCCCTACAGATGAGGAATAGAAAAAAGAATAAGAAGCTTTCGTACGAATATCAGCCACAGAAGCATGACACGATGTAGCAGTAGCACCGATCCAGCATTGTCTACGAGCATACGGAAACGGGACGTATTAGTTAAGTATATCTCCTCTTATCTTACTCGCAGAAATGAAATGCAAAGGGGAATCCCTGTGTCGCCGATAAATATTCGTGTAGAATAACAAATTGGAATGGGAATGGGCCAATGGGGTAGCCCCTGTAAGAATGAAGGAGAGTCTATGTCTACCCGGCTGGCGCCATCTCTCAAGTTTTTCGTGTTGACAACTCTGATGACAAGAAATCTTCCTGAAACCGTGGATTCGGTGTCTCGACTCTCAACCACCGAGCATGAACATGAAAGAATTCCGTTTGCTGTTACCTCACGTAGTCAATGATGCCAGAACCAGACTACATTCTTGCAGATGTTACACAAACTTAGCATTTACAAACGGAGAAAATGCTACTCTATTCCATATTCAGTTGTTAGGAGTAAGGAGAGACTAGATCTAGCTCCAACTAAGAGTTAATAACATAAAGCCACCACTTTTTGAGCCAAATCAACATTTTGGTATCACTTTATGTTTGGGGAGAAAAAAATCGCATCTTTGTGGAGGTTGTGGCAATAAAACCACTAAATTTGCTCTAAGCATGAATTGACATAGATTCTCACGGTCAAGGCCAACCTCTAAGGCTGATATGGCCAATCTTTTCTTGAGGTGGACAAGTCTCATTGTTATAAACGAGACAATCAAATAACGAAGAACGAAAAGAAAATCACAGCGGAGACACAAGATATTAACGTGGAAACCGCTCCAATACAGAGAGGAAAAAAGCACGGACGCCAGCCAACAAAATTTCGCTATATCGGGAAGTGTTTGCAAACATCGTGGGTTATCTTATAATCTGATTAACCCTAGCCGATGATTTAAAAGAGGTATATATAGGCGGTGGGTGGCGGGCCAAGCCTACCCGGCAACGGGTCTCGCTCCACTCGTCAGAAATTAGTCTCCCTTTTGGTATGAATTTGGATCACAATATAATACCCATGCGTCAACACAATTAGAAATATCAAAAACATTTGAAATAAAGGAACAAAAAAGTGAAAATCTAAAAACAAATGAATTGGGAGGTTCCTCCCTACTAGCCCACCCCCAGCGTCTCCATACTCCGGCGAGTTAGGCCGCCGCCCACCAACAAAATCTCCGGCGAGCTCGCCCTGGCCCCTGCTCGTTGGTAGGGTCATCACCGTGTCCCCTGCTCGTGATGAAGGACCACCGTCGCGCCACCCCTGCTCGCAGACAAGAGACAAATGCCGCCTCCGTATCCCCCTGCTCGCCGCCGAGGAAATGCATCGTGCCACCTCCACACCCCATGTTCGGCGCCGAGGAAAAGCCCAGTGTGGCCGGCGCGCTGGATTTGGAGAAGAAAGCCAGATGGCGGCTCGGCTCTGTCGGACGTTGTTGCTCCCCCCGCGCCGCCTCCACACACTATGCCATGTTGTCATCTTCCTTCCCAATAAAAGAATCAAGCCTGGATGCGGTAAATCGATGGCCACGACCTTGTCTGCTCGAGCTCCTGCCGCCACTCGTTGTCATCGTTTTTGTTGCCTCGGGACCTTCCCTGTCCTCGCAGACCTTCGACGAAGCTGGAAGGGGATTTCTCAGTTTTGAAGGACCTCCTACCGCCCCCTTCTGTGTCCCATAGCTCCCGACCGCCATTCGCCTCCGCTCTGGTGGTCATCCCCATCCGTGTCGAGTAGGAGGGAGGTTGACGGAAGGTGTGAGAAAGGAGGGGGCTACCTTGCTGGAATACGGCGGCCGGAGTACTCCAGCTGCGGTGGTGCCAGGTAAGGCGGTGGTGGTGCCATGGAGGTGGAGATCAATTTGATAGCCTAGGTTGCATTTTCACCTGTATATATTGAAGGGAAGCCCTATTTTTTAGAGACAGCAAGCCAAAGCCACGAAAAATCCCCGCAAGGAAACCCTATTTCTAGCTTGTGGGTGACAATCGAGAGGGCTTTCACTTCTCTGAAGAATAGGTTTAAGATCCTTAATTAGAAGCTACTTCATCTGTTCTCCACCCAAGTAAAGCTTGTTCTTACATGTTGTATTCTACACAACTAGATCTCGCGGTTGGGTATTGTTGATTTCTTCCCGGATGAGGATGACGTGACGCCGGACGGTATATTGATTATGGCCACGGTGTTAGTCATGGTGATAGTCAGGCTTGGAAGAGCAAGAGGTAGGAGTGGGCTGGCAGCCATGTGGGCAGACAGAGGTACAACGAGGCTCTGAAGAAAGAAGGAAGACGAACCTGCAAGAATACTTTCATGTTGTCCAACACTTCGCTGCTCCTTGTTATGTTGTATTGAACACCAATTTGCTAGTAGCTAGGGAACATCGTAACGAACTGCTATTTGCTAGTAGCTAGGAATATCTTGACGAACTAATATTTGCTAGTAGCTAGGGTTGGACGGTGTTTATTTTAATTCTGCATATTACTTGCATATTCCGCCTAGCTTTTCACAATATTGTGTGGTAAAGTCACAACGTGTGACAAGTGGTTACCTGGGCAATACATACAAACTGGCTGATATTCTATCCTTGTTCATGGAACTATGCATTGCGGTCTGTCAAACAAAGTGCATAAATGTGTCTGAAATGACTTGTTACCAACCAAACTAGATGTTGAACATGATTTTAAACTTTGCTCAACCCATCGTGACTCTAGAAAGAAGATCTACGTAGATAAAACAAAAAACGTGCTGAGCAACCAAACTAACCAAGAGTAACTAACTCCTCAAATGCACAGGTAGGAGGCTAGCAATGTGCATGCCCTGTCCTTACAGGACTAAATATGCTTTATGTACATGTGAAAAAAAAGAGGAGTAAGAATTGCCAAGGCGAGAGAATGGTCAAATCTAACAGACAATTTCGTCCTCGATCGGTGAAAAATATAGAGATCATCAGATCACTGGTCCAAATACGTTGAAAGTGGCTGCTTTCTTCGGTCAAATATAGCTTGTGATACGATTTTTTTAAAAAAGAAATTGTGCTCTGCACAGTTACGCTTGACTTACTTAGCCTGGTCAGACAACAGATTTAACTTTTCTTCAGGGAAGAGCAATGATTTAACATCAATGCCCAAATTGAATCGATATATTATTCGATTGCCGTTCACTAGAATACTAGATTCGTCTCCAAGGAAAAACAATAATTGAAACCACACAAGAATAAAAAAATTTGGTTGAGTCACCCATGACCAATTCGACATTCTTAAATTGGGCAGAAAGAAACGTTAATGTACTATTCTACCGGAGGAATTAGAAAAGAATAAAGAACAACCCATCGATCGTACGAATATCAGTCACACATAAGCATGACACGACATACAGGAGCAATGATTCAACGTTGTCTACGGCTATACGAAACGAACCGTAGTTTAGTATATCTCCTCTTATCTTACACGCGAAAACGAAATACAAAAGGGAATCCAAGTGTCCCCGATACAGATTAATGTAGTAGGAAAAACAAATGGCAATGGGCGACCCCCTGTTTTGTGGTAGCCCCTGCAAGAAGGGACGGATGTCTATGTACCGGGCCATATCCCTCTAAAAATTTATGTGCTAACAACTCTCGAAAGAATTCTTCCTTCCTAAAACCGTGGACTCGGTGTCTGAACTCTCAACCAGCCAACATGTATGAAAATGAGCAAAATTCCGCTTGCTATTACCTCACGTAGTCAAGCGAAGAAAAGAAGGAGCAAAATTGGTGATTGGCCCACAAGCCTGGTGGAGTTGACTTTAGCAAAATTCCACTTGAGTATGTATAATCAACTAACAAGAGGTGGTTTTTTTTCTTTTAAAAGAGGTGGTTTTTCCATAAGTACGTTGCGTCCAGCAACTAGCCGAGGCAGAGACACGGGTGTGCATGCATGTGTACGTGTCACGGCTGACGAGGACCCATATGCGACGTGCGTGCACATGCATGAAAACCTCTCCTAGCTACTAGATCCCAACCGCCACACGTGTACCGGCCGGCCGGCTTACAGCAAACAGATCGGAGTAGTGTAATGAGACTTGTACCAATTCGTTTTTTTACTTGCACACAAGCTAACCCGTTTATTACATGGTGCGATGCTCCGGCGTGCCAGGTCTCTCGTCGCCTGGGGAACAGTGGATGCGATGCATCATGCATGCACTTCAGCTTGGGGGAGACGCATGCACCAGCACCTTGGATGGCTCAAGAATCAAGGCTGTCTTTCCTGAGATACCTTCTGGACCAATCATCTCGCTGTTTAGGCTGGTTTAATTACTAGTACTGCAATTTAGCCGTTGATTAATTACTTAGCCGCCCTCGTGAGCTGCGTCATCCACTTGGAGTTAGACAATCGGGGAGCCAATGGCATCTCCGTCGCCGGCGAGGCCTCTTTCCGGGAAGCAAGCACAGTTAGCTTTGCAGCGATTTGTGCCCCGGTTTTTTATACACGAAACTTCACGCTGAAGCACAGTCGCTTTGTTGCAGGGTTACTGCGTAGCCGTACGTAGTAAACAAAATAACAAATGCTTACCTTTTCAGCAATGGTACGGTGAGTCCGTCGCACGATCGACGACACGCGCCGCTTGGAAGCATGCGCTTAGCTCGACGTGAGTGTCCGACGAGGCGACGACACAAACGGGTGCGACCGGGCAGCGGAGCGGCCAAGGGCTGCACGAGCAAGGCGTGGGCGTGGACGGTGGCCGTCCACCAGTCCAATGCGCTCTCACCACGCACCAGCCGGTGGTCTCACACATGCCGGCCTCGTCCGTCCGTCGGATCCACCCAGGCCATGACGTGTCTCATGGATATATCACTACAGGAATGGACGCCCGCCGAGAGGCAGCTGGACGATCGCGACGGCCAATTCGGCGTAGCACGCTGACACCTCGGAGCTACGCCGCGGCAGCCCTCGGCGTGGCGTCGCGTTTAGGTCCTCGGCATAGACAATATTGCCGTCGGCGTAGAGCCCGGCGGCAAAAATCGGCATACAAATTTTAAAAATTTGAATTTTCATTTTTCCAAAAAAAATTCAAAAAAAAATTCGAATTTTTTTTATATGCCGAGGGCTTTGCCGTCGGCATAGAATTTTAAAAATTTTCAAATTTTAATTTTTTACACCATTTTTTTCTTTTTTTACTTGTTTATCTTTCACCCATACACTTTAACTCTAAGCACACTTAATCCTAGATCAAATTACAATCATGGTTAAACTTCCCAAGCCGGTCACCCATCCTCACACTACTCCAACCTCAGCACGCTTAACTTCTTGGTTCCATTCGGATGAGCTTCCCTTAAAGAATTGACACCTTACTGATAATAATAGCCTATCAACCCTATTAACCCTTGGACCGTGATGTCACAACTCTTTATTTTTGAATTTTTAAAAAATTACTTAAGTAAACAACAATGAATATATAAGTAACAATGAATAATAATATTGAATTCAAATAACAATAAAATGATTTTATTTTTTTGTTTTTTCTATTTAATATGGAATAATTAATATCTTTAAATCGAAAAATCAAAATTCCACAAATAATATGTCTAAATCGATCAGAAAAATGAGAGGAATCTAAATATAACATCCATATCATCATTTGAACCTAAATATTAGAGTAATCCAAATATGACGTCCAGCTGGCCAAAACGGCCCCCTCGGGAGATGCGAAATGGCCGTACTGACACTGGTGCTGCGTTCGCCAACATGCTAAACGGAAAAAAATTAGCACATAAAGTGATGTGTTATAGACCTAAAAACATTTTTCGTGGAGTTTATTGAGCGACAGAAAGAGTACCCCTAGTTCAAATCCGGTCAGTTTCCAGCGGATTCGGCGGGACACCGTAGAAAGCTGCAGGGATTTCGAGATAGCTAGCACGCACATATGGCATGTGATATGTGGTGCGGAGGCGGTGTCCTACCACTACGCGGAGGTCTCGCGCAATACCAAAATACGCCTCGTGTAGCTGCTTCATAAAAAAAAAACTCGTTTTGGCACCCCGAAAATGAAAAAACCATCGCCCATGGGTCGGATTGGAAATCCGCTCCCGGGGCCTTCCTTCCCAGGGATCACGCATGTTCCAAATATGGCCTCGTTCCGACAAACTATGCGGTGTCACGGGCCGTTTCCTACTCATTTTCCCTAAAAGCCATAGAACTCCGGACGTGATAGCTCTGTTTATGAAGGGTTTTCCAAAATAATTGCCGTATCCTAATTCCAATTTTTGGAGTGGTTACTAGGACACATAAAATGACGCCATGCGGCTCAAGGGATTTTCTAACTTAGTTTAAATTGCCATCCGGCCAAAACGGGCCCCACGGAGATGCGGTATGGCCGTGCAGGCCGCTGGTGCACCCGTTCACCATCGCGCTAAACGGAAAAAATTTAGCACATAAAGTGATATGTTGTAGACCTAAAAACATTTTTCCCGAAATTTATTGAGCGACGGAAAGTGTACCCCTAGTTCAAATCCGGTCACTTTCCAGTTCGGGACACAAGAAGCCGCAGGGATTCCCAGATAGCTAGCACGCACATATGGCATGTGATATGTGGTGCGGAGGCGGTGTCCTACTAGTACGCGGAGGTCTTGCGCAATACAAAAATACGCCCCATGTAGCTGCTTTACAAAAAAAACCCGTTTTAGCACCCCGAAAATGAAAAACTATCGCCCATGGATCGGATTGGAAATCCGCTCCCGGGGCCTTGCTTCCCATCCCAGGTACCACACATTGCCAAATATGGCCTCGGTCCGACAAACTATGCGGTGTCACAGTTTTTTCTACTCATTTGCCCTAAAAGCCATAGAACTCCGGACGTGATAGCCCTGTTTGTGAAGGGTTTTCCAAAATAATTGTTGTATCCTAATTCCAATTTTTTGAGTGGTTACTAGGACACATAAAATGATGTCATGCGGCTCCAAGGGATTTTCTAACTTAGTTTAAATTGCCATCCGACCAAAACGGGCCCCCACGGAGATGCGGTATGGCGTGCCGCGTTGGTGCACCGTTCACCATCGCGCTAAATGGAAAAAATTTAGCACATAAAGTGATGAGTTGTAGACCAAAAACATTTTTCCCGGAATTTATTGAGCGACGGAAAGTGTACCCCTAGTTCAAATCCGGTCACTTTCCAGCGGATTCGGCGGGACACCGCAGAAGTTGCGGGGATTTCGGATAGCTAGCACGCACATATGGCATGTGATATGTGGTGCGGAGGCGGTGTCCTACTACTACGCGGAGGTTTCGCGCAATACAAAAATACGCCCCATGTAGGTGCTTCACAAAAAAACCCGTTTTGGCACCCCGAAAATGAAAAAACCATCGGCCATGGGTCGGATTGGAAATCCGCTTCCGGGGCATTGCTTCCCATCCCAGGGACCACGCACGTGCCAAATATGGCCTCGTTCCGACAAACTATGCGGTGTCACAGACCGTTTCCTACTCATTTCCCCAAAAAGTCATAGAACTCCGGACTTGATAGCCCTGTTTGTGAATGGTATTCCAAAATAACTGCCGTATCCCAATCCGGTCTTTTGAAGTGGTTACTAGGACACATAAAATGACGCCATGCGGCTCCGCGGGATTTTCTGACTTCGTTTAAATCGCCATCTGGCCAAAACGGGAACCCGATGACATATAAGAAAGTGTTTGAATTGTTACTATATTAACATGATATACATGATTCAAATATGCATTATTTTGACATAAACGGATAGAGGATGTTTTTCTGAACATTTTGATACCTTATACGCATTTTTCTGACATCATATGAATTAGTTATGATTTTTACAAAACTAGACAAATTTGACAAATAGTCTACGCCGAGGGTGGCCGTCGGCGTAGCTCTGTCTACGCCTAGGGCCAAACATATACCGAGGGCTGCCCTCGGCGTAGACTTTGCTACACCGACGGCAACGATACGCCGAGGGTGAGACTCGCTGGCTGGCCGTGCCGGGCCATACGCCGACGGCCCCGACATTTGGCCGTCGGCGTATGCCACGGCCCTCGGCGTACGTCGCCATTCCTGTAGTGTATAGTAAGTTTTCTCTCCAGAGTTATACAGTACTTCTTCCAACTTATATTAAATGACTCAACTTTATCTAGATAGCGCATGCATCTAGTTTAAAATCTTAGGTAGAAAATTTAGATAAAGTAGAGTCTATTAATATAAACTGGAGAAAGTACCTTATTTTAGCGGGCCATGACTTTTTTGCCGTAACTCTCTCAGCTAGCTGGAAATTAATTTAGTGCTCAGTCACCTTTATCACACACTTCCAGAATTCCTTTAACCATAATTTAGTCAACAAAATATTACATATATATGATTATGTCATTGATTTTTTAAATATGAATTTCATGGTATAACTCATATTCTGTTAACAAAATGAATGGTCTAAGTTTGGTGAGGTATCCGAGTATTAGTGGTGTGCTTATGTGTGAGTCAAGAGGGCACGACCCTTACATTGTCACCCCCTTCATCAAGTCTATATGTAGCGCGACAACGGCCGCTACTGAAGTTGCTTTGAGTTGATCCATGTATTTTTGTCTTATAAAGATCTATTGAATAATCTAAAAAAAATCTGTGCATCGTTTTGAAGCAAGAGGAGGCTGGGACATTTAGAAAAAAGTACTCCCCCCATTTAATGAATAAGGCGCCTTCGTCTTGCGTGTTTTTTAACTTAGAATTACTTAAAGTATATAAAAATTATTGTTATAAAATAAACATAATTAGGAAGTGTTTTTAATACGAATCCAACAGTACTAATTATATACAATATAATCAAGATTTGGTTTCTTAATTTATTTACACAAAGTTCATTTTGGAATACGCGTGCGTCTTATTTATCGAAACGGAGGTAGTAAAAGAGAAAATTCAAATTAATTCAACCGAGAATTGCCCACACTCTAAAAAAATGGCCTGCGCCGTGAAAAAATAGGATGGTGTGTTTCCCCTCTGTATGCATTTTACTGCTAAGGAATCGGTCGTCAAGGATAGAGAATTGGTGCATGCATAGGCGAAAGTGGACTTAAATCCCAATCATACTGATCTATTACCCCGGAGAAGAAAGAAAATCTTCATAAATGATCTCATGAGCAACAACAACACAAAGTAGTTTAGGCGAATTCGTAACGAATCTTTTACCAAGTTCCAAAACTACAAAATCTTGTGCAAGTCCATGACCTGCCAGTCGATCTACAAGACTGCTCTGCTGCAAGATTCATAATGAAACGCCATACTTTTTGTAAACTGCCATTCGAGCTTCTACGCACCATTCTCTCTATGAGATTCCAGTGCACAGCGAATATATTCAGTGATCGACAGATCAACGGTGATCGGGAAACATAGATCTCAGACAAGTCATGATCTTTGATTCTTTGGCAAAATTTGTATCGACACAAAGCTTTCCAAATGGTTTCAATTTACATATGAGCCTCAAACAAGCGCACACACAAAGAGGCCAAAGGGGGGACAGCAAGAGGCAAGAGAAGGATCGGATGCGTCCAGTGGGCGGCCCAGATGGCCAGAGCCTCAGCACACGAACTTCCTCGGATCCTTCACCGCATCACCCGCTCAAACGAGATGACCGGAGAGATCAATTTAATCGAGCTCCCTCATCTCGTCAGATCGGCGATCCTTCGGACCCCGTTGGATTCTTCAGGCTAAAGCTCTACGTGTCCGGCCACGGGCTTCGCCGGTCAGCTGACGACGGACACCTTCCTGGACTCCTGGTGCCCGCGCCGCGCCTCCGTCTCGGATGCGTACTGTCGCAGCCGCCGGGCGGCCTGCCTGGCGCGGACGGCGTCGAGCTGCATCTGCTCGTCGCGGCACTCCTCGCTGCAGAAGGGCGTGTCCCCTCTGTACATGAAGATGTCGCTGTCCCGGGCGAGCTGCTTGGTGCAGAGCGCGCACGCGTCCAGCGCCGGCATGCCGGGCTCGCCCAGCGGCTCGGCGTCGAAGAAGAAGAAGGAGGAGCAAGCTACTGATGCCGCCATGGTGTACGCGTGAGACTTTCGAGCAAGGCAAGCTGAGGTGAGCTAGAGCTGGGCTTGCTAGTGCGTTTGATGCCTTTGGTGCGGGGAGGAAGAGAGAGGGGGGAGAGCTTGGGTATATATGGCGCGCGGGGACGGACACGGCGAGGGCGTCGGAAAACTGTGGTCACGCCGGCCCACGGGTCGGGCGATACCGCTCGCCGGGCGGGGCAAGCCAGGGCAGGATGATGGGAGTGGTCCGGCTAGTTTATTCGTCATGGGCCATGGTGGAGTGCAGTGGTTGGCTTGATGGTGGACGTGGGACACGCAAGCTCTCTCGGCTCCACCGCGACGAAAACGACGGCGACCGTGTCATGTCTGGGCGACGGCGACTGGGGTCGACTAATAATGTGACGGAGTAGAGAACACACACGTCGCTCTTAAACTGGGCGTCCGAACTGAACAGAGTAGGAGAAAGTGCACCGGGGTGAAAATGGTACAGTAACAATTTTAGAACCCAGTTTTTAAAAAAGTTTATACAATTGTGACCATTGCGTTTTTTTAACTTATAAATATAAATTCCACGGAAAACAAATTGATGTGGCCTTATGCAGGGGTGGGGCCGCAGAGGGAGGAAATTAATTTTAGGAGGATCTAGGCAATAAAATGCATAATTTGAAGGTGGTTTTAGCGTTGAAAACTAGGTGGTCTAACAAGTACAAAATAGTGATAAGTTTAAACAAAAGAAATTTGCATCACATGTAAAAGAGAGAATTTATATTTTTCTTTTTTTCCCCCAAGTCACAAGCCTATTCCATTTTCATGCAAATTACAGGATGGCACTAACATGTATATGTGTAACAAAAAGATAAGTTTTTTACACTTGAACTATCTTCATTCATTATTATGAGATATTTTAGATATTTCAATGTGACTAGATACTGATTGAAATGAGTGAAGTATTCATTAAAATGCCTCTTCGAAAAAACCTATAACATTTATAATAATGAACAAACCAAAGTAATGCTAAACCATAAAGATATATTCTATATTCTCTAATTATATAGATAGATTCCTCCGGATTTATCTCTTGTACACCTATTGTAACATAAAAAATAATGAAAATAATAAATGCACGAGGCAAAGTCCTACTTTTTTCCAAATTAGTGCATTTTTTTAACGAGAACTGGAAAATAGCATTATAACTTATAAGAAACCCTAAAAAATAATTAGAGAACTCCCTACAATTAAAGTATATTTATTAACCCAATACTGTAGGTTTTACAACTTCTCATTCTACATCCACTACTTGATTCAAAATTAGAAAAACTTTATCACAATAACTGCATACTGGATCTCACTTCAACAACACATAATCCATGCATCCTCTTCGGGCATTGCAAACCTAATCCGACCTTATAAGAGGATCATCGCCGACTTCTCCAAGTCGCTGTCTTCTGGCACCCTTTTCTCCGTTGACTTTGCTGCCACCTCCACCGTCTCGCCAACACATGCCCTAACTACTCAGTGTGACCCAGCTATGACCAACGGCAGAATAACTTCAATCCTCGGCCATTCCTTCAACCAAATAGGAACGTTTTGCTGCTTTTACGCCCATCCATGAATGTAATATTAATCCTAATTCAGCATAGTGAAGGCGAAACCCTATAATCTCGCATCGGCAAGCTTAGCTTATCTCTTCGTAGTTAAGATGCAAATCTCAAAGATAGTACCATACAACGTGATGAGAAATCCAGCCACACGCTATTTCCAAATTTTCACTTGTCGATGAAGTACGAAATGCACCTAGACTGAGACACCTTCGAGCCAAGGCTCCATGGAGCCCGATATTGTGGAAAACTGAAATAGTATACTTGAAAGTTCCAAAGAATCGATTTCTTTTACACGCAAATACATTTTTAAAGATCGCAACAAAATAACTTGTCAACAGCAGAAGAAGAAAAAAAAGTGGACTGAAGAAAGTGAACATGCACTAATTTGGGATCACAAAAAAAGAAAAAAAGGTGCCATGAAAAACAGTATAATAACTTATCATATATTTAAACTTTGCACACTTATAAAATAAATCTAAATATACATAAGCTCCTCTAAAATACCGTTTTCAAAATAACGTGCTTCACCTTCATGGAGCGTGGGCTCACTTGCATTTCCAATGGCTGTTTCTATACAGCACTTTCACTTTGAAATCGATCGGAAGTTAGCTAGCTCCGCTTTTTTGTAGCAAAAGTGCAGAGGAGTATTCGCGTTTATAATCATTGCATGATAAGAATTCTATGTGCGTCCTGTCCGAATCTTGTGCACCAATATGATTCCTGCTGTACTTGTATCAGTACATGATTAGGCGGCTCTGCTTAGACTAGTGCAAACGTCTTAGTGGTGATAATTTCGGCGCCAGCCTTTTGCCCAACATACGAGGGGCAGGCACCTCACATGTGACATGCCTGGTTTTGCCTCGCAATAATAGATGGCAGTGCAGTGCCTATCGTGCGGTGTAAGATACTCCATGATATTATCATTTTTTAGAAAACATAAAGAAATAGCGGTAAATAAATCGATGTTCCCTCCATTGGTTAGTGTCATCAGGGAATCATCTCCTCTCAACAAAATAAAATGAGAATCGTCAAAAAGAAAGGCATATGGGAATCTTGAGCTGCGCGCGGTGCATGCACGCGAGAGAGCACTCGTTGGACACTCGGCTCGCACACGTGCAGATCTCTTCTTGTCTACGCGCCACTTGCTCCAGCGGCACTCTTGCAGCTTCGGACAGAAGGATGCTGTTGAGGAACTGAAACGAGCCGTCTGACCGAGAGATTTGCCACTAGGGTTTATCTTGAAGATTATGCACGTTCTATTTCGAGGGGGAGGGGGGGACGCACCTTGCTAAAGATTCCAGTGGGATATATTCTGTTGTTTAGGCTCCGGCAAGCAGAGTGTCATCAGCTTCCTCGGGATCTGCTCTCGGTTTGTATAATGAGGCTTAACACTGAAGCATACTTGTAATGCCGTCAGAGAGATCGCCATTTTCGACCGGAGAAGCAGTAACCATCGACAGTAGTTACCAGGACTCACGGCCCAGCCCATGGAAATGCAGCCGGTGCAGCTGCACTGGGCCGACAAATTTGAAAGGCCCAAATAATTTCGTATAGGCCTATAGCCATAAAGGGTTGGGACTTTACCTGCTCTGGGAAATAGGAAGTGAAAAAAGATACTGGGCCGCTTTACCTCGGGCCGCTAGCGTCCGCTCGTCTGCCTACCTCAAAAATGATAAAATTGGCCTCTGTGGCACTAGTGTGGCATAAGCTCAATCTCTCTAAATAGAGTGATGGTTTCGATCCATATTAGTGGTAAGTAATATGAATCAGAAGGAGTAGCATAATTCAGGTGGTAGAGCTAGCTTAGCTTAGTCATTTCTTGGTATATCTCACTTATAGTTTGTTTATTTATCAGATTGCATGCTACACTGGCTGTGTTTATTTTGTGACGAAGATTGCCAGAGTGGTCACTTTTGTCATTTTTGTTGCCTTCTGGCTCGATCGTCAGTCGATAGATCAATCGACGGTTGATTAGGCTCCTGCCTCCCAGCTTCACTCGTTGCTCCCTTTTTCGATAAAGGAAATGTATTAATATCAAAAAAATACTAATTACACCCAGCCTCTGCAACAACGCAACACCCTAGTGGCAGTACGGATGCACACAACCAAAAAAGAGAAAATAAAACTAAGAAATAAAAGTCCCGCTACAGCATTCCAGACATAGCAACAACAATACAACCACCACCGTGATAACACCTGAAATACCGACTCTCCAAAAGCGACGCCTCGTCGTTCCCTAGTCCCTAATCCTAAATGACCTACTCAATCGACTTCTTGAGAGTAGAACTGTTAGCGGCTCAACGCAAAACCGCCACTGCTATGAGGGGCATCAATAATTCTTGTCGGTTGATCGGCTATCGCTAAACCTAACCAATGGTTTTTTTTTGATTCGCCAATTCTGGCCCATGTCGGAAGTGAACGGCCTTCACCTTCTTGGGTCGCCACCATCAGTTCAACTAGACCAAGACGGACACGTGCAGGAACGAGTCAAGTTCGGTAGCCCATCTAATCGCCAAGCAAAGTACCAATTTTGTCAAAAGTCCAATTTATAGATGAAAACGTCATTTAATTTTTTAATCCATATTTTGTATTATGTGTTTCAATACACAAGATTTGAGGTATCATGGCAAAGCGGCAATGTAATGCTAGAAAGCACAAGAGAAAAGAAAAAGAATAGGATTTACTCAATCTTAAAAAGGGCAATTGACAGATTTGTTACTTGGTAAATGGCACTCTAAGCTACTTACCGAGGAGGGAGTTTGGCAAACACTCCTCAAGAGAAAGTACATTGGCTCAAAGGCTCTATCTCAGGTTGTTTGCAAACTAGGAGATTCGCACTTTTGGGCAGGCTTTATGGATACAAAGAAGTATTTCTTTTCATATGGATATCTCTCTATTAAGGATGGGCCGGAAATTCGTTTCTGAGAGGATAAATGGCTTGGTAATGCCATGCTCCGAGAACAATATACAATATTGTACAATATTATGCGCCACAAAAGTGATACTATCGCTAAGGTGTTGGGAACTTTTCCACCGAATGTGACGTTCAGAAGAAGCCTCATCGGACCTAGACAAATCTCCTAGCATGAATTGCTACAACGTCTTGAACTAGTTCAATTGACATAGGGTCGGATGTGTTTCGCTGGAACCTCACCGAAAATGGTTCATTCTCTGTGGCTTCCATGTACAATGCTTTGATTCAGCCTGATATTCCAGTCGATAATAATTCTAAAATTTGGAAGATGAAGATACCGCTCAAAACAAAAGTGTTACCGGTGCACAGCTACGCTTCGCTCATGGGTGCCTCTTCAGCGGATGGAGCATCGAGACTTCTTTACGGAGGTGTCTTCACGGTTGGAGGATACGGCCAGGGATATTTTTTCCCAGCATGGGTGGCAGCGTGAACTTCGCCTGGATCCACCTAGCTAGTATTTTTTTTTTTATCGAGAACTTTGGATTTTTGTCGTCGGATTGTTTGGTGTTTTGTAACAGATATTTGTACGGCTGTGTGCATCCTAGCTATGCAGAGGCCGGATCTATTGCTTAAAGTAATAAAGTGTCCATTTTTGAAAAAAAAACAGAATGACAAGTCTCCTCTTATTGATCCTTCTACAATTGCTCTTCAATGATATTTAATATATTCAATTGCTATGTGCTTTCTCCGTTCCACAATTTTTGTCTTGGCTTTAGTTTAAATATAAACTAAAAACCACAACAAAAAAACGTGAACAGGGGAAGTAAGATATTATAAGTTAAATATTATAATTGTTGAGTAGTTCATCTTTTCATTATAAAGTGGGTCCTATTTTACAGTTTAGCCTCAGATTTTAATGGAGTCAGCCTCTGGGAGTACGTCGTGCTTCACCCAGATCTAGTGTGATGCACGGTGGTTTCGCAAGAATATAATGGCCGTGAACCGGTGCACGATATGTGCTAGTATTTGGCTGCTGCATATGCACCGAGTCAGGGCCTACGTGGTAGTGACAAGACACACGGTTAGTTGTACCACTTGTATGCGAGATGTCCACATCATGGCGCTGGCTCTGACTCGGCGACGAGCTACAGATAAAATAACATGGGAGATGTTCGACAAGTCTGACGTTCGAGCGTGATACTTTAATCTCTTCCGATTGTGGCTTTTTGTGCACTCAGTTCACGCACCGGCACTGCGTCTGTCCTCTAGCGATTAGCTAGCAAAGGTGCTAATTAGTTGAATAAGGCCCGGTTGGTAATTCAGGACAAGAAACATTGAGGAGTGACAAACGACGAGTGTTTTCATTTCATTTAGAGCACCAGAACAGCCAAATTCATGGATATACAATCGAATACTCACAGAGTAGAGCTGAACGGGCTAGCAAAATTAGAAGCTAAACACACGGTGATGTCCTTCGATCATTGCCTTCTTCAGCCAAGAAGCTGCGGGACGGGCGCCGTTGCCTCGCCGGCCGGACAGGCAGGACAGCACCTGGTGCCCATCAGCCCATGAACGCCGGCGAGATGTCGTCATCCCAAAATTGAAGCTTCTTCAGACAATCAGACCTCGTTGGCGCTCTCTCTGGCCGGTCAGCTCCCGACGGACACCTCCCCGGACCCAGGCTGCCCAAGTTGGGACTTCGGTACGGACGAGTACGGCCGCAGCCTCCGGGCAGCGTGCCTCTCGCAGACGGCGTCGTCCCGCATCTGCTTGTGGCGGCACTCGTCGCTGCAGAAGGGGGTGTCCCCTCTGTACATGAAGATGTCCTTCTCGCGCGCCAGCGGCTTGGCGCACAGAGCGCACGCGTCCATGTTGGCCATGCCGCGCTCGCCTGCCGGCTCGTCGTCGAAGAAGAAAGAGCTGGCTACAGATGCCGCCATGGTAATATGGTATAGCTAGGTGATTTCGAGGAGCAGAGCAAAGCTTCGGTCCGCTTGCTGCTTATGGTGTGCGGAGGAAGAGGGGATGGAGCGAGCGATGTGAGTTGATGAGTTCAGGGAAGCGTAGGCACGGGGTATATATCGTGCCTCCAAGCGGACAGCAAAATATCTCGGCATGCTTCGACTTGCCACGCCCTAGGGCACACACAGCCGGCTCCACCGCGAAAATGAGAAGAATCGTATAATGTACGCCGGACGTCGACCGGGATCGAGTGGTCGACATAGCTCTTGAATATCCTTTATTGGCATGGGGTATCTCTCAATCTCCACCGACTGTTTGATCATGGACTTAGAGAAATAATTAATGGATATAGTTGGTATTCATAGATGTTTGGTAAATGTCTTCTCATCTTTCTTATACTTGTACCAGATTTATGGAATCTCGCCAAAATTGGTTGTTCCGGTTACCATTGGATAACATTCTATCGGACGGAATTTACCAGTATGTAAATAATTTGATAAAATTAAAATACTTGGGCATTTCCCAACCGAGAAAAAAAAGCCCTTACTTGCACACATCTCAATTATTACTTCGGATGTTGCGAAATGATTTTCAAAACTACAAAATATGCAAATTCGAATGTCTCAATCATCTCCTACTTAGTGAAAACAAACTTCTTTCCATGGGTTTCTTTTTCTAAAAACTACGTATGTCAATATTTGAGTCTTCTAAGAGTTCCCAAATTTACATGCAAAGAAGGTAAGTCTTGTGCCACGTGCAAAATAGTCAAGTCTAAATTCTTGGTATTGGGAGCACCAATAATTATTTATTTTCCTTGAAGACACAAAAATTGCCTATTTTTAGATAAAATGCTAGAGGCAACATAGGCCTGAAGTCTATATAGTGGAAAAAAAATGTTACATATGCAAGTTTCTTTTGGATTACTACATGTCTGCTACAAACTATGAACGAGCCAAAACCCCAAAAGGCCTCTCTCGCGCGTAATAAACCGCTCATCTCCGAAACTTCAAGCAAGGCAACCAAACGACAATGCTACAATGGGAGGGATTCACCCTATAGCGATATGGTAAAAAATGCACCACAACCTTCGCGTCGCTGCCACCTATTTCCATTCTTCGTCTTCTTTTGTTCGTCATGGCGTCAGTCGGACCGGCCGAGGGATTTTCTTCCTTTTCGAAAATAATCTTTTTAAAAACAAATTGGGCGGACTCCATTAGATACTTTCGGATCAATAAACTCCACACCTCGAGGTACCGATCCAAGCAACACACCCCCACACCACTCTCTAAAGCTTTACTTCGCAATATTATGAGCAGCAATATTACATTATCTCTTTACTTTCTCAAACCCGACGTCTGGAAAATTATCAATCAGATTCTTTCCTTCCAGTATGATCAAACATGTGTATCAACTCACTCATAGTCTCCATCACTGCCTCCCTCTAAATTCTCTCTCCAAAAGGGAATGTTATGGTTTTCCTCGAGCACGCCTCTACCAACCTTCTTCTACCGCATCCTCCTCGTTCCTTATCTCCTCTTCCTCTTTCGCCAAATCCATTTCCCCCTCCACCATAGTAGAACGGGTAGCATGTTTCGTTGTACAATTGCTTTTTTCCCCTTGAGATTCAAGATGGTCTCTCATTGCACAATATTTATCTTCTATTCCTCTGTACCAATTTATATGTCGTTTTAGCTCTTATAGTGAGATACAGGGGGAGTAGTAGTACTAGTAGTTGGTACCTTGGGCATAAATATTTTTTGAACATGCGTCGCCAGTAGTCCTGATAATTAGGGCGCCAGCCTGTTTGCTATTACAGTTACAGTAATAAATAGATCGACATACTGTTTCATGGTTTCTAGTGTATAATCAGCAGTATCGATATCACAAGTGGACTGTTATGTTCTAAAAGAGAATGTAGAAGACTGAGAGCAGAGAAGAAATTCGAGGTTCCCTGGGGCATGCACCTAAGCCAAAAGCAGCAAGCACCTTGTGTCCTTGTCCTCCCAACCTTGGTGGCTGCTTGGAGGTAGACAGGTTGTCGACTCGCTCATATGCAGATATTTCTCTTGGCCTCACAATCAAGCACATGTCCTGGTCGATCATACACCAGCGGCAGGTACAACAGGGCAGTTTTTAAACACGTCGGAAAGATCCACGGGCGTTTTGGTGGCTTGTATAGTGAGGAGTTGGTCGTAATCATCAGAGTCTACGAAGAACCTCGTCAGAGAAGATGACATTTCTCTCCAGGGGGTAGTGAGGTGTTCGCAGAGAGCGTCACGAAACTGTACTGACGTGCAAGGTGATACATGATCAGATAAATTTACAAATTATATTTAGATATAGTATTCTAATTATTGGTAGTACATGTATTAACATATTCACTTTGAAATCCATTGGAAGCTAGCTCCGTTTTTGTACCAAAAGCACGGAGGAGTACTAGGCGAGCAGTCCAAATGTTTGTAAGTTTGTTGATAAGTGATAAGGCAGCTCTGCTTAAACTAGTGCAAACATGCCTGGTTTTGCCATGGCAATAATAGATGGCAGTGCCTATCATCTTGCAGTATACAATACTCCTACTGTCCTACATGATATTTTCATCTGTAAAACATACAGAACTATGGTCTTGGTCTCCTCCATTAGTGATTGTTATAAGGGAATCATCTCTCGAGAAAAATTAGCATCGTGTAAAACAAATGCTTATGAGAATCTTGAGCTGCGGTGTATGCACGCCTGAGAGCCCTCGTTGAACAGTCGACACATACACGTGCAGACCTCTTGTGGACGCGCCACTTGCATCAGCCGCAGCTGCATCCTATGAGCAACCGTGCAGCCACTTGCAGTTTACACCTTCGGAGAGAAGGATGCTGTTGGGGAGCAACTCTGTACTCCAAAATTCGAGTCAACTAATAGAGAATGGAGGAAGTATAAGTTAAGTAGATTGACCGAGGTATTAAGAATTGAGCAGGGTTTGGTTGGTAACTCACTAATTCATAACAAGAAACGAGCAAGGTGTGATTAAGTACGAGGGATATCTTTCGGAGCAAAACTTTTGTACCGCCAAATTCATGGATATACAGATACAGAATCACAGAGCAGGGCTGATCGGGTTAGCCAAAATAGAAGATAAACACACGGTGATGTTGTTCGATCGTGGCCTTCTTCAACCAGCCCAAGAAGCTGCGGTTGCCGCTGCTTCCTGCCTCGCTGGACTGGACAGCTCCTAATACCCAAGAGCGCCGGAGAGTCATCATGCTACGTACTAGATCGCGGACCTCGCGTCACGCACAGGTATCAGGATCATAGTCTCGAATTCGATTACACTTTGGAAGAGTTTGTGCGGAAGAGGAGATCTAAGGAGGAAGGGAAGGAGCGAGTCTGCTCAGTACATTCAACGAACATCTCTCTTGTGGATACTCAGGCAGAGATAACGTGCTATGCCGCTGTGTCGTTGGCGGGCTGGGCTTGTTGTCCCTTGGGCCTTGCCTTGTGCTCCTGGGCCCGCCTGATGTCCCGTTGACGACGTCTCCTACGGTCTGGTGTCGTAGCATTCCCCCCTTCTTGAGAAACTGCTTGCCCCCAAGCAGGTGCTTCAGGGAAACGGCAACGCAGTGCAGCTTCCGATTCCCAAGTGCAGAGAGTAGCAGGGAGCCCTGTCCAGGAGACCAGTACTTGCGGAATGTGTCCCCGTCCGTGTCGAATAAGACGATGCTGCTGTACATTTGCAAGCTGAACCAGGAAAAGTTCATCAGTGAGGAAATTGAAAGAAAGGTCGGTTGCATGCACCTGATTGGGAGGAACCATCTTCTTCAGTTGCGAGACATGTAGCACTGGATGAACTTGGCTGTTGGCCGGAAGCTGTAACTTGTATGCTACCTTACCAACACGGGCTAGAATTTCATAGGGCCCGAAATATTTGAATGACAGCTTGTGATTTGCCCGTTTAGCAACAGAGGTTTGAGAATATGGCTGCAGCTTCATATAAACTTTGTCACCCACTGCAAATTCCCTTTCTGAGCGCTGCTTATCCTCCTGGTGTTTCATGCGCTGCTGTGCTCGTAACAAGTGCTGTTGCAGTAACACTGCTGTTTCCTGACGCTGCTGCAGCCACCCAGCCAACTCAGGAGAAGTGGAGGACTGCAAGTTACTGACTCCCAAGTGTCTTGGTTTGTAGCCATAGAGTACCTCGAAGGGTGTCTTACCAAGAGCTGAATGATAGTTCGTGTTGTACCAATATTCTGCCAACGGCAACCACTGAGCCCATTTCTTCGGCGAAGCGTGCACCGCGCAACGCAAGTACGTCTCCAGACATTGGTTTAACTTCTCTGTCTGGCCATCTGTTTGTGGGTGGTGCGCCGAACTCATGTTCATCTTGGTGTCAGAAAGACGAAACAGTTCCTGCCATAATTTGCTTGTGAAGAGAGGATCTCGATCCGAGATGACAACACTTGGTAACCCGTGAAGCCGATAGACAGTGTCAATATATTTTTGTGCCACTGTCAATGCAGTGAATGGGTGGCAGAGAGGGATGAAATTACCATACTTTGTATACTTGTCAATGATCACTAAGATGCTGTCATACTTGTTGGATTTGGGCAATCCACTCACAAAATCCATGCTGATTGTATTCCAAGCTTCTGTTGGGATGGGAAGAGGGCTAAGCAATCCTGGAGTGCGCACGTTCTCTGATTTGGCCTGCTGACATACGGTGCATTGTTGCACATATTGCCTGACATGTTCCTTCATTTTGGGCCAAGCAAATAATTCCTTGATTATTTGATATGTAGCTAGGAATCCAGAGTGACCTCCAATCCCACTGTTGTGCAGAGATAGCAAGATAGCTTGATGTGCCTCAGTATTGTTACCCAGCCAGAGTCTGTCCTTGTAGCGAATGAGCCCCTGCTGTAGCGAGTAGCCATTTTTGTTGGGGCTGGAGAGGGAAAGTTCCTGTAGCAGTGCTTTTGCTTGCTCATCTGCAGCATAGCCCTCAGTAATCGACTCAAGCCATTTAGGACGAGACAGGGAGATGGCATAGAGTGCATTATCAGCAGGGAGACGAGACAGGGCATCTGCTGCTGAATTTTCTTTTCCTTTTCGATAGACCAACTTATACTGCAGCCCCATGAGCTTGATGAATGCCTTGTGTTGCATTTCACTTGTGAGCTTCTGGTCAGAGAGATGGACCAAACTGCGGTGGTCTGTAATGATGGTAAAGGGGGCGTGATGGAGGTAAGATCGCCATTTGTCCACTGCTAGCAGAATGGCCAAACACTCTTTCTCATATGTGGACATTGCCTGTGCCACTGGACCTAGTGCTTTGCTCAAGTAAGCAATAGGATGTCCTCGCTGCATAAGGACCGCACCCACTCCCCGCTTGCAAGCGTCTGTTTCCACGGTGAATGGCAATTGAAAATCTGGCAGTGCCAGTACTGGGGCCTCCTGTAAGAGTTTCTTCAAGTGTTCAAAGGCAGCCTGATGCGTTTGTGTCCATTGGAATAAGGTGTCCTTTTTCAGTAAATCTGAGAGTGTGCGACTGATCAGGCTGTACCCTTGGATGAACTTCCTGTAATACCCTGTGAGTCCAAGGAACCCACGAACTTGTTTCGTGTTTGTTGGTGTAGGCCATTGTTGGACAGCTTGCACCTTGCTGGGGTCAGTGGCTACCCCTTGGTTGCTGATTATGTGCCCCAGATACTCCAGTTTCTGTTGCGCAAAGGAGCATTTACTCTGCTTGACCGATAATTGATGTTGCTGCAGAAGCGAGAACACTTGTTGCAGATGCTTCAGGTGATCACACAAGCTAGGACTGTATATCAGGATGTCATCCATGAATACGAGGACGCATTTGCGTAGCAAAGTAGCAAAGATGGAATTCATTGCCGACTGAAACGTCGCCGGAGCGTTTGTAAGCCCAAATGGCATGACTTTGAACTCATACAACCCAAGATGAGTTTTAAAAGCCGTTTTGTGTTCATCTGGGGGTACCAGCCGAATCTGATGGTATCCCGCTCGAAGATCTATCTTCGTGAACCATTGAGAGCCTGCCAATTCATCAAGGAGTTCATCTACTATTGGCATGGGGTATTTGTTTTTTACTGTCAAGCTGTTGAGTCCCCTATAATCCACACAAAAGTGCCACGAGCCATCCTTTTTCCTGACCAAAAGTACTGGAGAGGCAAAAGAACTGGTGCTCTCTTGAATCAAGCCTTTCCTGAGCATTTCCTGAATTTGTTTTTCAATTTCATTCTTCTGATGTGGTGCATATCGATAGGGCTTGACATTGACAGGTGTTGCACCTGGCAGTAGAGGAATATGGTGATCAAAAGTCCTATGCGGGGGTAGTGATGCAGGTTCTTGGAAGAGGTTGGTGTGCTGTTGTATTAGTTGCTGCACTGGAGCTGGTATAGTCTCTGTCGCTGGTGGTGCATGGTCGTCTTCAATGGGCCATAATTCCAGTAGTTGACAGACTTCCCCACTATGGACTAGACCATGTAGAGTTGCAGCAGAAATGACTGTGCAAGATTCCAAGTTTGCCTGAACCCCTCTGAGAGTTATCCTAGTGCCTTCATGCTTGAATCTCATTGTCTTTTTCTGCCAATTGACCCACATTTTGCCGTTGTTTTGAATTTCTAGCCAGTCCATACCCAGAATAATGTCATAGGAACGCAATGGCAAGATCTTGAGGTCAGTTGTGAATTTATGGCCCTGTGTAAACCAAGTAACTCCTGGTAGAAACTCAGAGCAGTCAATGGTGCCTCCTCCTGCCACCTTGACCTTGGACAGTGGCATTTGAGATACAGGTTGCTGCAGCCTATCAGCCAATGTTTTACTGATGAAGTTGCTTGTACTGCCTGAGTCAATCAGTATAAGAGCAGTATAGTTGCCGACCTGCCCTTGTAATCGCATGCTGCGTCTGCTTGTTGTCCCAGATAATGCCTGTACTGAAACTTTCATCATCTGTTCCGTATCTGTGTCCTCAGCCCCAGATTCAGATGTAGTGTCAGTATCCTCCACTGGTGTTGGATGCTCGATTTGCAGTGCCTCCAGTAGTTCTTCTAGCACATGAAGCTGGATTTGCGCTGGGCACTTATGGCCAGGAGCATATTTCTCCCCACACTCGAAGCATTCCCCTCTAGCACGGCGTTGAGCACGCAGAGAGTCAAACTTGCTGACAGTTGCAACGGCTGGTTTATCTCCTGCTTTCTTTTCTTCAGGAGGAGCCCCCAAAAATCCCGGCAGTTGCCCATGCTGTTTGAATTTGACCCGTAGGGCATCTCGCTGAGTGTATTTGTTTGAACTTGGAGTCGTATCTTCCACCAATAGAGTTTCCTGCGTTTGAGCCAAGGAATACGCCAGATCAATAGTTCCAGGATTTTGCAAAGCAATAGCTCTACGAATGTCATGTTTAAGACCAGCGATGAACCTTCTCACAAAGAAAGTCTCATCATAAGAGTGGTTATATATCAGAATCTTGTGCATCAACTCCTCAAACTTGTGTGCATATTCATCTACTGAACCCGTTTGTTTATGTGCAAAGAATAAATCCATGAATTTGGCATACTTGTCCCTATTGAACTTTGAAAAGACCCCTACACATAACTCTGGCCAAGTGCCAACACTATGCAAAGCCTCATAGGTTTGTAGCCATAATGCAGCGTTACCTCTAAAGTGCATAGTAGCAAAATCTACCCACAAATTACTTTGCACATGATAAAGCTTAAAGTATTTTTCGCAACTCTTTTTCCACCATTTTGGGTTATCTCCATCAAACTGTGGAAAATCTGACCTAGGCAGCCTAGGACCTGAGTGACTACGGTGATGTGGTGTGTATGTGTTCTCAGTTTCAGCGATTTCATCATCTTCATCGGACACCACATAATTTTCAGGGTTTGTATCAGTGAGCTCACCCCTGACCAGGGCACGACTGGAGGTACGATCCTCTCCAGTACAAGCACCCTGGTGATTGTGTTGTTGACGGCGCCGCTCCGGCCGAAGCGAGCCCGGGTCCAAATCGATGGTGCCCGGGGTCGAGAGCGTGGTCCTCGCCTTCTCCATGATGTCGAGGCGCGACGCCACCAGCTCCATCGACTGCTTCAAGTCGATGACGGAGCAATCCAGAGCTGTGTTGGCCTGAATCACCCGGTCCAGAGTTATGTCGACCTTGGTGGTGTTGCGGACGATCTCCTGCTGGGAGAGCGCCAACTTGTCGAGCACGGCGTTGATGTCGGAGATGCGGGCGGCGTTGGCTTGCCCTGCTTCCGCCGTCGCCTTGTTGGCTTCCGCCGTCGCTGCAATCAGTTGCCGGAGATCGGCGACCGACAGCTCCGCCATCTCCACTCGGTCCGTGTGGTTCAATCGACCGGATCTCGTCGTCGTGACTCACTCGACTCCCGTCGGACCGATCTAGGGTACACCGAAGGTGTTTTGCGCGAATTCACAAGGAATCCACACCCGTCGTTCGGATTTATCAACAGGGAATCAGCGAATTCGCGATTTGGGGAAAAATTTCCGGGATCGAAACTGCTCTAGATACCACTTGCTACGTACTAGATCGCGGACCTCGCGTCACGCACAGGTATCAGGATCATAGTCTCGAATTCGATTACACTTTGGAAGAGTTTGTGCGGAAGAGGAGATCTAAGGAGGAAGGGAAGGAGCGAGTCTGCTCAGTACATTCAACGAACATCTCTCTTGTGGATACTCAGGCAGAGATAACGTGCTATGCCGCTGTGTCGTTGGCGGGCTGGGCTTGTTGTCCCTTGGGCCTTGCCTTGTGCTCCTGGGCCCGCCTGATGTCCCGTTGACGACGTCTCCTACGGTCTGGTGTCGTAGCACATCATCATCCCAAAATTGAAGCTGCGGGGCGGGCGCCGCTGCCTCGCCGGCCGGACACGCAGGACAGCACCTGGTGCCCATGAGCGCCGGCGAGATGTCATCATCCCAAAATTGATGGTTCTCCAGACAATCAGCCCTCGTTGGCGCCCTCTCTGGCCGGTCAGCTCTCGACGGAGACCTCCCCGGACTCTCGCTGCCCACGATGAGACTCCGGCATGGACGAGTACGGCCGCAGCCTCCGGGCAGCGCGCCTCTCGCAGACGGCGTCGTCCCGCATCTGCTTGTGGCGGCACTCGTCGCTCCAGAAGGGGGTGTCCCCTTTGTACATGAAGATGTCCTTCTCGCGCGCCAGCGGCTTGGCGCAGAGCGCGCACGCGTCCATGGCGGCCATGCCGCGCTCGCCTTCAAGCTCGTCGTCGAAGAAGAAAGAGCTGGCTACAGATGCCGCCATGGTAGATTTCGAGGAGAAGAGCAAAGCTTCGCCGTGCGATCGCTGTTTTTGCTGAGCGGAGGGAGAGGGATGGACTGAGCGATGTGAGTTCAGGGAAGCGTAGGCGCGGGGTATATATCGTGGATTCGTGGTTGCAAGCGGACGGCAAAATATCGCGTTACTGTTCGACCTCCCACGCCATGGGGCCCACACGCTCGGCACCACTTCGACGACAAGTGACAGGAATCGTATAATGTACGCCCTACGTCGGCTGGGGTCGAGTGGTAGACATAGCTCTTGAACATAGTACTTTATTGGCATGGTATCTTTCAATCTCGAACGTCTACTTGACCATGCAACTTAAAATAATTAATTGATATAAGTCTTCGTGGAAGCTTACTGGAAATGGTAAGTTCTCGGTGATGTCTATGTACAATAACTTATGCCAACCTCATTTACCAGACGATAATAAGTTAAAAATTTGGAAGATGAAGATCGCACTGAAAACAAAAGTCTTTGTGTGGCATCTTCGTCGCCGGGTGATTCTCATCCATGGTAACTTTGCAAAACGTAATTTGCAGAGAAGTAAGATGTGTGTATTTTCTCACCGTGATGAAACTATTAAGCATTTATTTTCTAGTGCAATTTTGCAAGATCTATATGGTTAGCTATTCAGATAGAGTCTATCTTGTATTCATCATGTAGTGTTGCGAATATCTTCGGCAACTGGTTAATGCAGTGCATAAGAGCATCTTCAGTCGCGGCCCCAAAAGCGTTTCCAAAAGTTATTGAGGCGGGCCGGACATTTTTTCGGCCCCATCGCGTGCCCCAAAGCCTCCTTCCGCCCTGCGTGGCCCAATACGGTGTCTGGCGCCCCGGGGCCATCCCCGCTCCACACGGGACACTCCGGGCGCGCCGGACAGGGCTAGAAACGAGGCGGGGAGTGGCGAGCCCGACATGTCATTGACACGGAAGTCTAAAACCAGTCGCCTACCTCTGGTCAAGCAACGTTAATGGCCCCCAAGCTTTCCCAGGCGGCGCAGTGAAGCGTCTCATCGCGCATGGCCGCGTGGCCATCCGCGCCGCCGTTTATTGCGGCCAACGCCACGATGCTGCCTCACCTGCCGCCGCTGTACAATAAAGAGCGCCTCTACTTCCTTCTCGTCGCGTCCACATTCCAATTTCTTTCTCGACAGAAGCCGCCTCCTTCCTTCCTCTCGCCACATTCCAATGTCATCCTCACACAAGAATATCCTCGCCGCGAACGGCTTCGGGCACGCCAGCCTCACGGTGATGGATGCGTGGGCGTTGTACCACGCGTGATACCCTATCCCGCCGAACATGCGCGTGCCAAGCAGCGGTGATCGGAGGATGGACGTCAACGGGATCAGCGTCGCGCTGCCGCCGCCGCCACCGGGCACCGATCATTGGAGGGACGCGACCAGAGCCTAGCGCGCACCTCAGCGCCGAGGAGCGCGCCGATCCCACCTGGGCCCCCACCGTTAACGATGATTGGTGGGCGGACTTCTTCCAGGCGCAATGCGACGCCGACATATGGCTAGCACCGTCGATCGGAGGAACACGTGGAACAAGGAGGGGCGCATCCATTTTTGGGGCGTTCCCGGGCGCACCCTCTCGTCCGTCGTTGACGGCATCCACAACAGGACCCCAAGGTTAGAGATGCCACCTTCTCCGCCGCCATCTCCTCAAGCTTCGCCGCACTGGCAGCCGAGGAGGACGTACTCGTCCTCCTCGAACTCTTCTTCTTCGGGGAAAGAAGGACGCCGTTGAAGACACCATATACAACTTCCACCAGTACTACGACCCCTCTAGGCGCCGCAAGTACTACTAGATTAGGGTTTAGGTTTAAATTTCATCAAATTTTGTTCAAATCCATGTAATATATAGCAAGTTTGAATGAATTTGACTATTTTTGATTAAATTTTAAAAATATAAATTTATGTTTGGGGGACACGACTGGGCAACGACGTCCTCCAAACGCGGCACAAAGAAATGGCGTTCCCCAAATGCTAAATCCGTCGCTGTTTGGGAGACGTTTTGGGTGACGCAATTGGAGATGCTCTAATAGGTTTAAACTACTTATTAGGGTGGCAGCGATTGCCCTTTTTGGGTCGCTATAGCTATGCAGAAATGACAATGTTTTTAACAATGTTTTGCAGATCATCTACCGTTGTATAGCTATGCTCCGTTTATGGTTGCCTCTATAGTGTGTGGAAAATTGCCACCTCTTTACGGAGATGTCTTTATTGTTGGAGGATAGGGCGACATATATTTTTCTCTACATGGATGGCAGCATGATCTGCGAATTAAACCTCTTCTTAGTCGTGTTTTGTTTTGTCTCACTATAGGTTGTGAACTTCATACTTTTTCAGTATTTTATCTCTTTGTACGGCTGTGTGCATCTATGTAATACTTTCTGATAAATAAAGCATCCTTTATCGAAAAAATATCTTGTGCATCAAATCTTTTTGAACATGTATCGCCATATATGATTTAGGCAGCTTTGCTTATACTAGTGTGAACTGTTAGTGCTGATAATAAATAGATCGAGATACTGTTTCATGGTTTCTAGTGTAGTCAGCAGTATCACATCACACGTGGACTGTTATATGTTCTAAAAGAGAATATGCAGTAGTCTGAGAGCAGAGAAGAAATCGAGGTTCCCTCCTTCAGAAACTGTGGGGCATGCACGTACGCCAAAAGCTACAAGCACCTTTTCCTCCCAACCTCGGTGGCTGCTTGGAGGTAGACAGGCTGTCGACTCGCTCGTATGCAGATATTTTTTAGGCCACACAATCGAGCACATGTCCTGGTCGATCATACGCGAGGGGCAGCTACAAGAGGGCAGGATCCACGAGCGTTTTGGTGGCTTGTATAGTGATGCGTATAAATCATCAGAGTCTACGAAGAACCTCGTCAGAGAAGTCGACATTTTCTCCAGGGAGCAGAGAGCGTCACCAAACTGAACTGACCTGCAAGGTGATATTTTTTCTCGGGGAAATGTTCGCTGTCAAACCAAACTTGTTACTCCCTCTTACGCTTTTTAATTAACTCAAATTTATTATAAATAAGTAGATACATGATCAATTAAATTTTCAAATTATAGCGGGGCAAACCGGGGCCCGGCCTCCCCCTCTCCCTTCCTCCTTCCGCGCTTGCCGGCGAGCGCCGAGCAAAGCCGGCGGTGCTGGCGGCGGCGGTTTTCTCCTCTCCCGTGCGCTTGCGAGGCCCGACGGGGCGGGCTCGACCAGGCGACGTTGGAGGGCGCCGGCTCCGGCCCAGGACGGCGCGGATCTCGCCGTGGCTGGCGGCGAGGCGGGTGGTCACGGCGGTGGTGCCCAGCGCCTCGCCAGGCGTCGATCCCGCGTCCATGGTGGCGGCGGCCGATCTGGGCCCGCGGGCCTAGATCTGGGCTTGTCGGGCCCGACCGTTTTTGGGTTGCTCTCTGTTCGTGTTTGTACGCAGAGGCCTCCTCGGCCATCTTCCGTCGCGGCTGGGGTCGCGCTCGGACTGGACCGGCGGCGCCGGTTTTGGCGATCTGCCCGCTCGGGCTTGTCGGAGCTTGGTTGAGCTTCCGGCGGTGGGGCGGCATTGGGGTGTCGTCCCGCCTTTCTGGAGTCGCTGGGGCGACGTCCTTGCTAGATATCTGGGACGTGGTCCTTGGGCCGGCTCAGTTCTGTAGCTACTCCGGCGGCTGCAGTCTGCTCTCCCTCCGACCAACGTGGTTTTGCTTGTGCAGGTGTGCTCGCGCGCTGGGGATGGTGGACATTGGGTGCCGCCAATCTAGGGTCTTGGACGTCTAGATCTGGGTCTGGCCGATACCTCTGCCAGCTAGCACGTGGTTCCTGCGGATGAGTTGAGTTGGGGCTAGCTCATAGTAAGACTTAGGTTGGAGGCGCGGCGGTGATCTCCGCCTTGTTCGCTCTACGTCCTCGCGACGGCGTCCGGAATTTCTATCTAGGTTTGGACCTCGGCGAAAGCAGCACATGGTTCTGACCTGTGCCGGCGACGGCGTCACCTGCGGGTGTCGTTACCTTGTTGAAGGCGTCCCGATGATGGTCCTCCTGTTCGAGATGATGGACTCCATCCCTCCGCTTCAATCTGCGCCTCTTGGAGGCCTCGCTTCGTGTAAGCTTCTCTAGTAGTGTCTTGTGGAGCACTGTGTGACCTCCCGCTGGTGTCGCAGCCCTCCCGCAACGTCGGCCTGGCTGCATTTACACGGTTTGCTGCGGTAGCTGATTTCCTTCCTAGCGCCTTGGGGGGCTTTGCTAGGTCGGCGTCTGGTCGTAGCTCTTGCCGGTGTGCCTATCCCAATGCCAGGGGATGTTGTTGTGTGTTTGGTCTGGACCTAGCCCGAGCTCCATGGGTGGTGGTACTCGAGTCTGGGTGAAAACTTTGCAGGTCCTTCCCTGCCGACGACGATGACGCATTCTTGCGCCATTCACCTTCTTGGAGGCGTCGCCGTGAGACCCTCCCTCCTTTGGTTCCTCAAGCTCTGCTAGGTGGCCGGCCCGTCGTTGAGTTCCCCCGTGAGTTTCAGTCTTGGTGCGGTGGAGGTTTGTTGGCGTGGACTAGGCTGTGATCGCTCCGGTGCAACAGAAGACAAGGCTCCCTCTTCATGGATCAATTGGCGCTTCGGCTTGCTTTTCTGTGTTGTCTTTTGTTGTGGTTTGGGTTGTGCGCTTGGCGCGTGTGTGTTGTAACTCTTGGTGTAACTCCTAGCCGGTTGATGGCTTCGTTAATTCAAAGCCGGGCTTACTTCGAGCCTTCCGTCTAAAAAGCGGGGCAAAAGCCTGTTTCGAGAAAATAAATTTTCAAATTATATTTAAGTATAGTATGTAATTATTGGAAATAGATGTAACATATTCACTTCGAAATTGATTGGAAGCTAGCTCCGATTTTGTAGCAGAAGTGCGGAGTAACTAGGCGAGTAGCCCCGTTTACAATCACTGGATACACTAGTAGAAAAACGTCTATTCGTACCGGTTCCAGAGGGGCATTCGTACCGGTTGAGCAACCGGTATAAATTATCCGGCACTAAAGGCCCCCCCTTTCGTACCGGCAAACCGGTATAAAAGGGGCCTCCACGTGGGCCACCAGGAGAGCTCAGGGCCAAGGAGCTTTGGTACCGGTTGGTAATACGAACCGGTACCAAAGGTTCCCACCCGGCAGGGAATTTGCACGAATCTGTTGAAGTTTTAGGGTTTTTGGAGGGGTTTAGGGATATCGGTTTGTTTCATATCGCGTCGATGCACCTGAAACGCGTTTGGGTTTAGGTAGTACATGAAGATCAAGATGATGCATAGCAAGTTTGTGCATATAATATAACACACATGTAATTGCATAAGATAGCAAATTAAGAAGCACTATGCATGAAGATCGATCTTCATGCATAGTAGTGGTACTCTCCGAGGCGTACTCTATATATGTCTATTACATGTAGCATAGTGGTACTCTTCGAGTCAACTATATATGTAGCATGTACATCTTCATTCATAGTGGAACTCTGCGAATGGTGGTATGACGTCCCGAAGGAAGAATCCCGCCAATTCCTCGCCTATTGCTATGAAGCGGTCATCGATTGAGAGCTTGTTCCGCTTTCTTGCCAACTATAAAAAGAATAAGATACAAATGAATACATGAGCTATGTGTGTGTGTATATATATATTTTTTTAAAACCACAATGAAACAACTATTACTGAAACTCAGCACAACTTATGATAAGAAAACAAATTTGTGAATATTGTTTTCGTACCTCTTTATTTCTTTCATTATTCGTTTTCTCGCTGACAATTCGGTGGATGTACTCGCAAACATAGAATCCACAGAGATCAGTCCCTTGCGGTTGTTGCGGGCATTTCTTTACAAGAATATAATAATCAAACAATAGTCAAGTATATATGATAATTAAAGGTGTGTGGACCTAGGTAGTACTACTTACTTCCGCACGCCATCGTAGATTCGGTGTCCATTCATGGGACTTATCTTCCTGTGACCGAGCCAGAGGTGGGCCGCGATCAAGATGGACTTGAAGATATACATATAGAAGAGATATGTGAATCGGCCTTATTTACCGAGTTTGGGCTAGCTAGCCCGTGTATTTTAGTTTAGAAATTAGAGTTTGTCTCGTGCACGGTTTAGTGCACGCCCACATTAGAAAGTCCCCTGGACTATAAATATGTACCTAGGGTTTATGGAATAAACAACAACCAACGTTCAACACAAACCAATCTCGGCGCATCGCCAACTCCTTCGTCTCGAGGGTTCCTCCGGTAAGCACCATGCTGCCTAGATCGCATCTCGCGATCTAGGCAGCACGAGCTGCCTAGTTGTTCATGCGTTGCTCGTACGAAGCCTTTTTGATGGCGAGCAACGTAGTTATCATAGATGTGTTAGGTTTAGCATTGTTCCTAGTATCATATGCTGTCGTAGTGCAACCCTTGCGCATCTAGCCGTCCTGTACCTCATCATGGGTGCGGGGGCACCCGCTTGATCGTTATTTAGTAGATCTGATCCGTTACGGTCGCTCCTTGATTCATCAAGGATTAGTTTAATATCTGCAATAGTTAGGCCTTACAAAGGGTTGGAGGATCCAGCGGCATGCAGGGTGTAGTTTGCTGCCCCTAGACAGGACGTTCCGAGGATCAACCTAGTGTTGGTTTTTAGGCCTTGTCTAGGGCGGCTTACGTTTACCGTGCGTGAGCGCGAGGCCCAATCGTGAGTAGGATGATCCGATTATGCGGTGAAAACCCTAGATCGTCGTAGGTCTCATACGCTTTATCTTGATCAAGCAGGACCACCATATATTCGGCCACCTTGGACGAATCATGGGTGGATCGGCTCCATGAGCCGATTCACAGGACAACCGAGAGCCGATCGAGGCTCGTATTTAACGTGTACGTGTGTGCCTGCGGAAACTAAGCGAGGCATCATCCACACCTTCGACCGGGTATAGGTCAGGTGGCACGCCTGCAACCCGCATCGGCGCGCACCGGGAGGCTTTGCGGGCCGTCGCTCGAGGGCGGGCCAGCCGCAGCCCTAGTCGTTCCGGCTCTACGGTGTTGACCGATCCACGCCGCCGGTGGGTTTCGACGTCAACACACGCACGCCGGTGGGACAATCTTCAACGACAACCATCTCGCCATCCACATCAGAGATGACGAAAAACCATGCCATCTTCATCGAAGTGGCAGAAGAACTCCGGTCACGTACGGGAGCTCGGCGAGCTCAAGAAGAGTACGACGAGATCAAGTCTGCCCTCGAAGCCGACCTAATCGGCTCTTTCCACAGGACCCGCTCCCACGGCATCGGATGGAAGGGGTTCACACCTGAAGCGCACTCGATGGGGTGGACCTATCCACCCGTCAGAAGAACGCACCAGGTCGCTGCGTCGGGAGATCAACTTCATGGTGGCTCATTCGCTGCACCGCCATTCGAGAGCTGGTGAATACGTTGGAGCGCGTCGCGCTGCGCGTGATCCAGGAGATCATGAGCCATCGGTACTCTCCGTCAGGACCAGCCCTAGGGACTCATCAAGGGGAGTTGCTACTCCAGTCCCGTCCACCGCTGCCATTCGCGTTGGCAGCGCCCGAAGCGCCGAACTCATCGGCCTATGTCGTCTACAAGATTGGTGGTGACCCCAGTGACTACCAATTCCTACAGACGCGCCCAAGGAGATCCCGCACGGGTACGCATGCGCATACGTGCCGAGACCGCACAGGCACCCTCGAACCAGGTCGCTATAGCAGGACTTCGGGGCAACGAGGAACGTCGGAGGCAGACCACGAGAAGCAAACGTGGCTAGCCAAATACGCCACCCCGACAAAACTCCCGAGGCCAGCCCCTGCATTGGCTCAGAACCAGAGAGCATGGCTGGTTAAGTACGCCACTCCGACGAACCTTCAGGTTCGGCACCTGCAGCCATCACCGCGGATCAAATTTGTACGATCCTGAAAGATCAGTTCGGCATGATGCCGAAAAGAAAGGCGATCGGCTATACCAAGCCGTACCCCAACGAGTACGAATTGATCCCGCTACCACCCAAATATCGGCTCCCGGACTTCACAAAGTTCAGCGGATCAGATGGCTCCAGCTCCATCGAGCATGTGAGCCGATATTTGGCACAGTGGGCATGATCTCAGCGTCGGACGAGCTGCGCGTGAGGTACTTCTCACGTCCCTCACAGGATCGGCTTTCGGGTGGTACACGTCGCTGCCACCGAACTCAATCCAGACTGGAAGCAGTGGAAGAACGGTTCCATGAGCAATATCACTCGGAGGCTTCCGAGGCTGGCATTGCCGATCTAGCTCAAGTACGACGAAGCGCGGAGAAACGGTGTCAACACATCCGCGCTTCAGGACCGTTAGGAACCGATGCTATTCGGTTCACGTAAGCGAAAAAGAAGCGGAATTGGCGGTGGTGGGTCTATCATCATCGATCAAGGAAGTGGCCTCCCGGCGGACTATCCTTCATTAGCACACATGGTGCGGAAGTTGTCAGCGTATGAACAACGCCACCCGGATGTCTACCAAGATAAATTCAAGCGCGTGGTTACCATGGTTGACGCAGGCGAAGATGAAGGTCTTACGGGAGAACGAGAGGTCGCAGTGGCTGAGTGGACTCGGCTGCAGGCCCGTAACCTGCAAATGGGTAAAGCCACCAGGGCCTCCAAGAGGGTTCGACTTCGACGTGACGAAACCGAGCAGATTTTCGACCTCTTACTCGCGGAGAAGCACATAAAGATACCCGAAGGCCACAAGTTTCCTACGGTGCAAGAGCTGAACGGAAAGCCATACTGCAAGTGGCATAACACGTTCACCCACACCACCAACGACTGCAGGGTGTGGCGTCAGCAGATCCAAGTGGCGATAGAGAATGGGCGACTAATTTTCAACCAGTATGCCATGAAGGTCGACACACACCCTTCCCGCCGTCAACATGGTGGAGTTCGCCCACCTCGGAGGGTGCCAGCCTGATTTCTCAGCCAACATCAGCATGGTAGAACTTGGACACCGCTCCGAGAAGGACGGGGTGAGGACAGCTGCTCTCGAGCAAGGACACAGAGAGGGCCGCTCCATGCGATCGGCTCCGTCAAGATGGCAAGCGCTACGTCACGGAGGGGAAGTGAAGAACATAAGATACCAGCGACCCCTCTCCGATCACCTCCTCAACAAGTATGTTAGTCGATATGACCAACGCCGGCGATACAACGACAATGATGAAAGAGGTCGTCTGACCAGAAACGACGGAAGACATCGCCGGCATAATCATGATGAGGAGCGCGGAGCGCCACGGGGAGCAGGACGATGCATTGGCACCGCCCTTCTTCGGTGCTGGGATTCAGGAATGAGCCGATTACCAACAATCGGCAGCTGCCCAATGCAACCGAAAAGAAGGAGACAGCCAACGTGTGTGTTCGAGCGCTTAGGGCCTCTCCCACCGCAAAACAGACGTGCTGAGACCCCTCTGTTGGAAGATCTCGAGGATTCGGAAGACGAAGGGAGTACGAAGAAGACAGTGCCACCGTCCAAGGTGGTGCCCCGACGGTCTCAGCCATTCACAAAAGCGCAGGGTTCAGCGATTGCGCGGTCTGGAGGAAGCCGAAAGGATGTACTTGCATACGCTGAGGAAGGCGCGACCTGATCTGGCTGCGAAAGTCCAGGACCCTGGATGAGGAGGGACCGCCGCAAAGAAAAGAGTGGCGCCCCAAGCAAAAGAGAGCCGATGATGAAACATCGGCTGGCACAAACATGGTGCTCGTTCGCCCGGCGGGGTGTAGACCTCCACGATCACACGTTGCACCCAAGGTGGACATCAGAAGCGCTCCAACGTGATAAGGTCGGAGATTGGGCTGGTTTTATCCACCGACATGGACGAGTAGCAAGACTACGTCGATAAGCAACACGGCGAGGCCGATCCTTGCGATCGGCCCTCCGAAACTGATGAAGGGATATTACAAAACCTTCACCGAGCAAGCAACATGGAGGCCGATTCCAGCAATCGGCCAAAATTATCCTCACCATCCATTATGTCTGGGATCAACGTTTGACCCAACAGGGACTACCTGAAGAGCCGATACCATCAATTCTCTTGACGAATCGGCTCGGGGGCACCTAGATGGATAAAACACGAGGATATGAGATAATATCGAGTATGGGGGCCGATACACAAATCGGCCTAAAATTTTTAAACATTTTACAGCCGATGCAAGGGCATCGACTTTAGAATTGAGAAATAGCCGATGCACGGCCATCGGCTCAAGAGGATCAATGTTACGATCAGAGGACCAATGAAGCACGAAGGGGGTTTTTTCATGGAAGAACCCCTCAATGGAGTGATTTAAGGGCTTGGTTCCCCTCTTCAAGAGCAGTCCGGACGTGCAGGTCAGGTCGAGGATGGATCGCCAAAGGAAGGGAGCCGATCGACTTGCAAGGGCGAAGAGGCGCGAAGAAACTCGGGGGGCAGCCCACCGTGAAGGTTCTCTGCAAGCCGATTTACGTGCAAATCGGCTGGCTCTGCATGATCAAGCCCAGGCTAATTCGGCTAAGTTTTTGCCTTGGCCAAGACTCGGGGGGCAGCAGGCCTGGTGGATGTTCTGCTTTGCTCTGTTTTCGCGAGCCGATTGAGTTATCATCGGCTGATCCTTCATTGTAACTTTCTTCATAAGTGATGGGTATTGAAGAAGGGAAGGACGCGTTTCAAAGGACCGATGCGGTGCTATCGGCTCATCACGCACTGGCGAAAGGGACGAATCAGCAGGGTCAGCAGAAGGGGGAATCGGCTCAATGAGCTCTAAAGAAATCGGCAAAATCAAAGTGGGGAAAAGTTCTTCATTAATAAGCGAAATTTCTTACATAAGGATTACTCTCAAAAGGAAGTACTCTAGATACATTGCCCCATCTGCCTCTGGGCCCCCGTCTCGCTTCGGCCGCCCGTCATTTGTCGACGCTGCTGCTGCTCGTTGCCTGCTCCGGCGTCCTCCAGCGGACGCCAACAGGACCTCGCCCTCATCTTCATCATCGGCGTCGCCATCGTCGCTATCGACGTCGCTGAGGTTCCCAGGCCGAGGCAGTGCCGTTTGGCCGGCGGCTCGTCGGAAGAGCTCTCGTCGTCGGCTTCCTCCTCCTCTCCCTGCTCCCCTTCCTCCCCGGAAGAGGTAAAGTCACAGGAGAAGTTATCGTCGTCACTCTCCTCCTCCGGTTCCCCAACGGCGAGGAAGCGGAGGTCACTCTCTCCGTCGGTCAAGGATTTGTCATCCTCGGACCAGGACGAAAGAGTCATGGTCCTCTTTGTCCCACTTCGTTGGGGCGAGGATATCGTATGCTGCCTGCGTGCCCCACGAGGGCGTCGACTCTCGGATAGGAGAGGACACGTAGGAAAGACCCGATGAGGAGGAAGAAG